>OX297854.1:25111760-26311760 GCA_946477585.1 Cheilosia urbana | reverse complement strand
AATTTGGCCTCGAATCTGTTAATCCGAATTATTCAGTGTAGAATCCCGTCCCAATGTTAGAACATGGTATTTGCATGTTGTATAAGAGAAAATGTTGCCTTGCAAGTTGGCATGAAACCCAGTTTTATGAATGATTTTTGTTTCCGAACGAAGTCATATGGAAACAGTTGTTGTACTGTCGAATGTTCTTTAGAAAACCATCCGATTCAACCGATTCTAATGGACTCAATTTCACTTTCTCAATCGCACAGCAAAGGCCGGCCGGTTCGCCTTTAAATTTCAGCACGTTTCAATGGTGGCACACAGTTATAGTCATCGCTCCAATATCGAAAATCGCATCACCGCCATCATTTTCTATTGGTTCATACTGAAATGCCAGTTGTTCGAATGTCGGCAACGACGCGCGTCTTTCCACTCTTCGATTTGAACTTCTTACCATCCAAGCAGCAGTACGATTTGACGCACTCATTACTTGCACTCTCAATTTTCTTGCCTGTTGATCTGGTCTTATGCCATGCGATGTCCCATTCTTTGCGTTCTTCTTCATCTTCAGTTTGGCTTCATTGACATATTTGCTGTTGGCTTGCTAGCCTTGTTCATCGGCCAATATATGCGCGCATTCGTCTTGGCATTTTCAAAAATCCCTTAAAATGCTTTTTAGTAGCTATTTTGTCCGCGCTTAGACTTTTTACATTTAATTTTTTGAAACTGTTGGAGCGATGCACAAAATCAAAAACAAACCATCACTGTTGACCAATGTATAATAGGTATATTAATTTTATCTCGATTTTATCAATTTCCTTTTTGAAAAAAAAAAAAAAAAAAATCAGCACATGTAGTACCTACGTAGTTTTCTAATTAATTTTTGAGATAGAAAAGTCAAAATAAATATTTAACAGGAAGAATTATTGGATGCCAAATCAGGACCGCACGGCGATTCTCCGGAATTTTCTCTCTTCCTAAACCTGATATACAGCAATACGAACAAAACCAAAAAAGAATCATGAAAATCGTCCTAGGGGTTATCGAGTTATAACATCATCGAGTTTCACCCCCCATGAAATATATATAACGGGTGATTTTTTAGCTGGTTTGGTTTTGGCAACACTGGTTTTGACAGCTGACGTGTGTTTAGTACCTTGTGTCACTGTCAAAAAGCTTCAGTTTGGTTTGCAATTTAACCATGGATCGTCTTACAAATGAACAACACTTGCAAATTATTGAATTTTACTATCAAAATTCGTGCTCGGTTCGAAATGTTCATCGCGCGCTGCTTCCATTTTATGATCGGCATTCTCGACCTTCTGAGCAGTCTATTCGGAAGATTGTGACCAAATTTCGCACCAAATTTACTTTGTTGGACATTAAACCACCAACACGTTTACGTACTGTGCGTAGTGAAGAAAATATTGCGGCCGTACCAGTTAGTGTGACAGAAGACCGCGAAATGTCGATTCGGCGCCGTTCCCAGCAGTTAGGCCTTTGTTACAGCACTACGTGGAAAATTTTGCGGAAGGATTTGTGCGTAAAGCCTTTTAAGATACAGCTTGTGCAAGAACTAAAGCCAGCCGACCTACCACAACGCCGAATTTTTGGTGAATGGGCTCTTGGAAAGCTGGCCGAGGATCCGCTTTTTTATCGAAAAATTGTGTTCAGCGATGAGGCTCATTTTTGGTTGAATGGGTACGTAAATAAGCAAAATTGCCGCATTTGGAGTGAAGATCAGCCAGAAGCATTGCAACAGCTACCAATGCATCCCGAAAAAGCCACTGTTTGGTGCGGTTTATGGGCCGGCGGCATTATTGGGCCATATTTCTTCAAAGATGATGCGAATCGCAGCGTTACTGTCAATGGTGAACGCTACCGAGCGATGATAACAAACTTTTTTTTGCCCGAAATGGAAGTTCTTGACTTGCATGATATGTGGTTTGAACAAGACGGTGCCACATGCCACACAGCACGCGAAACAATGGCGCAATTGCGAGGCGAGTTTGGTGAACAGTTAATTTCACGTTTCGGGCCGGTCAATTGGCCGCCTAGATCGTGCGATTTGACACCATTAGATTATTTTTTGTGGGGGTATGTCAAGGCTAATGTGTATAGGGACAAGCTCGCTTCGATTGACGCACTGGAAGCCAACATCCATGCATTCATTCGTGAGATACCGGCCGATATGTGTGAAAGAGTATGCCAAAATTGGACTCAGCGGATGGACTACCTGAGACGCAGCCGCGGTCAACATTTGCATGAAATTATCTTTAAACATTAAATTGCAAGGTTCAAACTATCGATTCAAATAAATATTTCATTCATTTTTTCGAATTTTTTGTGTTTTTTTTTTTTAAAAAAGTTCTAAACCTCTTAAAAAATCACCCGTTATAGGAGATAGAAGATATACAGATTCAGGGAGAGAAGTTTCACATATGGTGTATGGTCACAAGAACACTCTCTGTTTTTTATTATGCTCACATGAACTATAGATCATTGATTTCCACGGTTCACAACAATAGTACAAGATCCAAGTGTTGTTTTCAACCATGGAAAGATCATGTGAGCATAATAAAAAAGTCCTAGTATTTCAAAATTGGCAATAAATTCAGTCTTTAACCCTCCAAAGATAATCTGCGTCAAATTGACTCATCCGAAAACAAATAATAGCTCTCAATTTTTTATTATTCCGAATAATACATTGCGCCAGTCAGCTCGAGTATCTTTCGGTATGTGGACGTGTTGTTTGAGGAAGGTATCATCCATTTTGAGTTATAACCACGCTGTGAGTCAAATTTACCCATGATTATCTATAATGTGTTGCAAAATATGATTATCTTTCCAGGGTTAAAAGGCGGGGGAGCATAATATACTCATACCAGGGGAATTTCCAGGTCTTAGGCAGTCCAAACTAGCTATCCAACCCTTCGTATCTTCATCACAACAAAGTTTTGATTTTCTATTGGCGCATGCATTAGAGGTCAAGTTAAATAAATCCGACTGGTCTACGAAAGACATTTTTACCATTGTTCTTATTTCTACTAATTAGTTGACAATATAGTCGCGTTCTGATTTGAGAAAAAGAAGAAATTATGCCCCCGATTATAACAAATAAAACTCGTCAACTTGTCTGCCCCGTGCGAGGCTTTCACCGTCTGCCTATCCATTCGAAGTGAAGTCTATTGAACTCTAACGTCCATAGAAAAATACGTAAACTTAGTCAAAGGCGAAAATTGAATTGTGCCGTATCGCGTTTTAGTTAACACAATCGTTCATACAGCCAATTGTATTGTTTGACATGGTCTGTCATTATTTACTCGCAAATAAAGCAAGTTTTCTTTGCCAGGTGAAGCTATGAATTAATAAAAAAAAAACTATACAAAACGTTTCGCTAAAGTTCGATGACCTGTCGCCATTATTTGTCTATCATTAATTAGAGTTGTTGAATAGATGATTAAACTTCTTCGCGTCGCCATAAATGGGCGTATAGTTTCGCATCACAAATTATTCTGGCTCACAATTTGAATACCGGTTTTATCAGAGCTTATGCCGGCATATATATTTGGGTAAACTATTTAGTTAGTATAAATGTTGGTTTTGTTTAAAGGGGATTACATAATTTATCAAAGTTTTGTTTGGCTTTGATTTCATGAAGAATGGCTTCTTTTGAACGGCACAAACAAGCCGTGACTTAGATTGAGAAGTTAAGTAACAACAAAACAATAGTTCCACGCAGAGTATTTTCCTGGGTTATTTAAATACACTTTCAGTTCAGGAGTTCAGACACATTTATCGCGTCTGTTATCTACGAACACTCGTAGACAAGTTTTGTGTTGTCTGCAAAGTGTTTTATTGTCTTTTTGAAATTTATATACTGTAGAATGTGTGCCTTACTCATCTTGACGGTCCTAAAGCTAAAAAGATTCCATACAGAGATTTGTTAAAAAGGGGCAGCACCTTGTCTTACAAAATTCGTACATCGTACATCGCCGTGTGACATGTGTACAACTGTTTTAACATGTTTTGTGTCTTTTGTGCTGCATTGTGACAGCCGGCGCCGAAACCCCTGTTTATGCGCAAAAGCACAATCAGTCCACGTAGTAGTATTTCAATGATTCACGCGTATTGAACTCTTTTCAACCTCTTCAATTGCTATCGGTCGGTTTTATCTTGTTCCCGAAATTGAAAATGTATTTTTGTTTGTTCATTTCAGACTTGGGTAACTTCGAGCCGCGCGATCTGAAAAAACGAATCGGTCCGGGAGAAGAGGGCGAAGCTTACGTCCTTCCACCGGAAAAAAATAACCTCGCCGAAGATTCTCAAATGGAATATGGCATGAATATCGCATGTTCGAATGAAATATCAATGCATCGCTCGGTACGTGATACCCGCCTCGAAGAATGCAAACACTGGGACTATCCATATGATTTGCCAAAAACGTCCATCATCATTGTCTTCCATAACGAAGGTTTCTCTGTGCTTATGCGTACCGTCCATTCGGTTATCGATCGTTCACCAAAGCATATGCTGCACGAAATTCTGCTGGTCGACGACTATTCCGACAAGGCCGATTTGAAGGACAAACTAGACACTTATCTGAAACAGTTCAATGGACTGGTTCGTCTAATTCGTAACGACGAACGAGAGGGTCTCATTCGAACTCGGTCGAGAGGTGCGAAAGAAGCCACCGGTGAAGTTATTGTTTTCCTAGATGCTCACTGCGAAGTGAATTTGAACTGGTTGCCGCCGCTCCTCGCGCCAATTTATCGCGACCGAACTGTAATGACAGTGCCAATCATCGATGGCATCGATCATAAGACTTTCGAGTACCGTCCAGTTTATGGTAATGGCCATCATTTCCGCGGCATATTCGAATGGGGCATGTTGTACAAGGAGAACGAGGTGCCAAAGAAGGAGCAGAAGCGACGAGCACACAACAGCGAGCCGTACAGAAGTCCAACTCATGCTGGTGGGCTGTTTGCCATTAATCGGGAGTACTTCTTGGAGTTGGGCGCCTATGACCCTGGCCTGTTGGTGTGGGGCGGGGAGAACTTTGAGCTGAGCTTCAAAATTTGGCAATGCGGCGGCAGTATCGAGTGGGTACCTTGTTCGAAAGTTGGCCACGTTTATCGTGGCTTTATGCCGTACAACTTTGGCAAATTGGGTCAGAAAAAGAAGGGACCATTGATCACCATCAACTACAAGCGCGTTATTGAGACGTGGTTTGACGAGACACACAAGGAGTACTTCTACACGCGCGAACCATTAGCTAGGTACCTCGATATGGGTGATATAACTGAACAATTGGCCCTGAAGGAGCGCCTCAAATGCAAGAGTTTCCAATGGTTTATGGACAATGTGGCGTACGATGTGTATGACAAGTTCCCCGCACTGCCAGCGAATTTGCATTGGGGTGAACTACGCTCGGTGGCAACAGATAACTGCCTCGATTCGATGGGCCATCAACCGCCAGCCATTATGGGACTGCAACACTGCCATGGAGCTGGTAATAATCAACTCATGCGACTGAATGCAGCCGGACAGATGGGAGTGGGAGAGCGTTGTGTTGAAGCTGATCGGCAAGGAGTTAAATTGGCGGTTTGTCGACTCGGCACAGCCGACGGTCCATGGCAGTATAACGAAGAAACACGTCATCTTCTGCATCGTGTAAATAAGCAGTGCATGGCATTGCATCCACAAACATCGCAACTATTACTGAGTCATTGCGATGTCAATGATGCCTACCAGCAGTGGAAGTTCAAGCCGATCAAGCCGAGGTGGTAGGAAAGTGATTAATATTTTTTAGTTTTATGAGAGATTTTGTTTTGTTGTGAACACCCAGTTTATGTTTGTCGTTTTAGAATCGGTACTCTATGTAAGGTTTCTTACAGCGAGATGTTTGAGAACTGCGTCGCAGTTGTGATGTAAGTCCTTAGTAAGCTCTCGCCTTTGTGAGATTGTTAGATTGTCAGATGTTTAGAGACTTTTTGAAATTTGCCACTGAATACTCGAAGTACTCGAAAGTTTTTTTTTTTTTTTAATTATTCGAAGAAAATGCACTTAACCTCGGCTGTAAATGCAATTTTTGCTGTATGAATACGAAAAGATTCCAAGTTGGAGTTTTTGCCAAGTCGAACCAACTTGCCACTGAGATAACTATCATTATATAGGACAAATTGGAATTATATCAAGCAAGAAAGCGACAGCTTTAATCTCATATAGGACTTTAAAATGAATGTAGGACATTTTGAAAATATCTAGGTGTAGTTTTCTCTTGATAAGTGGGCGAAGTAACCGATGCCACTTCTTAATCTGTCTAGGTAAATTTTGTGACAAATAAATTCAATTGTGAAACGGCCTTGTGTGGCGCATCTGTCGGGGGAAATTTTTAAAACGCCGATTCTAAAAAAACACAACATGAACATGGGGAAAAAGGAAACGTGCTAAACTGAAAAGAAGGCGACGCATTCAATTATTCAGACAGACGAAGTGCGAATACTGTACAACTTGCCTTCCATTTTACTTAGTAAATATTTAATTTTCAACCTAAAATGTATTTTTATTCATATTTTGTTCTTAGCTCTAAAATCTTACTGTACTCGATCTTTTTTTATTTTGTTTCTAGAGAAAGAACCCCAAGTGAATGTTAAATTAGAAAAAGAAGTAAAAAAAAAACACTTATAGGTGATAAAAAAAGCATTCATCAAATTGTTCTGCTAAAAAATTAAAAAATAAATAAATAAAAAATATAATTTAACACAAATGTTAGGTTAGATCGTAAGTTTATTCCAAAAGCAATCAAATCAACATAGATTGGATTGCGAGCAGTGAAACGTTCCAGTGATGATGTTTTTATTCTCCTAAGCATTTCCATTTCGCTATCAATGGAAAACGCTCTCTGTCCCGGGAAGCGTGTTGAGTTTTCTCTCTTTTGTCTACGCTTGTTGATGGCGTATTATCCATGTACTGTGTTACAGATTTCAACAGTTGATAAAACCAACAAACTATAAATAAATAAGTAAACAGAAACGACATAACCATCGAGCTAACCTCGCTGCAAAGATAAATCTTTTCAAACTTCTCATCATAATAAGCTTTCCCATCTCTTATTATTATTATTATTTTTTTTTTTTCAAAAACCCGTACACACTTTGTTGACAGTCTTAAACATTATGCTGCCAGCCAGGTCGTCCTCAAGTAATCAGAAATGAAGGGTCCCCTCTTCAAAGTGTTGTATTACTGCTGACGGCGCACTGTTGGGCTTTTTAAATTGAGATTAGTTTGTTTTACGAACACTAGGTACTCCTTCATTTATTTCCTATATCATCAACTTCTTTTTTTTAACGTTTTCAAATGACAATCAAAAGACTGTCTATCGTGTGTGGTTCTTGAAAAAAAAATATATATATTATTTTTGTTTCGGTCTTCAATCTTCAAATTCAAGAGAAGATCCATGCCGAAGCCAACCTACCGCAAACCGTATTTAATTAAACTAACTTTCGATACCCGTGAAAAGTTAAATGTGTTGTGCTCGGTGTTTAGAACGAGTGTAGATCTCGGTCAACGACAGCGTTTTTTCCGATGTGAAGTCGGTACATTCGCTGGGTCTGCGAACGTTTCTGACTATTTTTTTTCTTTTTCGGTCGCGTCAAGAAAGATCTAAACAAATTACGAACATTCTAGCATCGACGACTATGAGGAAAGCCAAGCACCCAGGAAAACATAGCTATAGTGGACGCTCATTCTTATTGGCTTTCTTACAAAAAGTTCCACAAAACAGTTCGGAGCCCGAAACACAACCCTTCAAATACCTACAATTATTGTAAGCTGATTTCCGATGCAAAAAAGTTATGCTAATACACGCAAGCTAACTGCCATTCAACACTCGTAGCCAACTATATTAATCTTAAAGTGACACGACTCTTTCAATATAGTAGGCGGCTCCAGTCTTTTTCGCAAACCTACAGGGCTAGACATTTTTAGCTAAAAGACAGAACATATCAGTGAATGACATTCTAAATAAACTTATCCGTTGCAACTTGCAAGCCCACTGCAAAAAAATTAATACTTAAATTTAACTCGATATGCTTACCCACACACATAGTAATTTGTTTTTCATTCAACTGTGCCTTTATCTATTTATACATTTAAAAATAAAAAGGAACATAATTAACACAAAAGAGTATACAAAAAAAAAAAAAAAATAAATAAATAAATAAAATAAAATAAATATAAAACTGAAGTAAAAATAAATTAAAAAAAGGGAATGACTGTAGTAACTAGAAAACGTTTAATCCAATCGAACACTTTTGTATTTTGAAATGAAAATAAGAAAATTGTTAAATCGTTACGACGTTAAGCGACAAGTTGAAATGTAATAAAATGCAAACACCTTAACTCGATAAAGTAAGCCAGTTAAATTAGTAATTAAACTTAAGTATGAACTGCAATAGAAATAAGCATTTATTATTATATTATATGGATCGTTCGTAGTTGCAATAAACAAGTTTATTATATGTATATGTATGTGAAATTTTGTGTTTTTCAATTTGTGTATTTGTAAAGATGATTGACAAATCACGTATTTTGATCAAACCCTACTTTTTGAGAAGATATCTAGATTCCACGATCTTTTTGAAAAAAAAAAAATAAAAAAAAATAAAAAAAAAACTGTGTTTAACATTCATAAACTTAGTCAATGAATTGGGTGTCCGTTCCAATAATTGATTCATTTATGAGTGGCTATGAATGCGACCAAAACCAAGTGTACGCTGTCAATAAGGAGGGATACACAATATCGGCGTTGTCAACTTTCCTCATTGGTTAATTGTTATATTGGTAATAAGGTAAAAATGTTTTTTTTTTGGCCCAAGGGATAGATAGATATATAGATCTTAAAATTGGGGAGCCCTCCTGGGGCTCTGGCATTGCGGCCTCTTTAAAAGGAGCCTTACCTGATGTGGTCCCACAGCCAATTGTCACTCCGTATGAATTCAGGAAGACCACTACCTTCTCTGGAAGTATTTCGGCAAGGTTCGCCGATGTGAAGATTTCCTAGCCAAGGATGTTATTTCCTGACAAAAGGAGGGCCGGGCATTCCATAAGTATGAGAAGAGACGATTCGTCACTCTCCAGACCAGTGGTTCCCAACCTTTTCAACAGCATGCCTCCCGTATGGCGAATTGGAGAATCGCATGTCCAAATAAAAATTCCAAATGTTTATTGAAAAATATATTTAATGCATCGAGAGTTTTAAATATTCTTGCTTGTGTACTCGTACACACGTTTGTTTATTCATTTTTGTAGATTGATTTTGAAAAACGTATTTTTATTTATTAGTCATAAAAGATGCTCAATGTGACTTCTGGTCTTCACCAGCTCTAAGATTCTGGGTGCAATTTTCGTCAGTGCAATTCTCATGTCAGCTGAACCGTCAAGCCTGTTTTTCTGCTTGTTTTTAATGAGGAGGAGAGCCGAAAATCCTTGTTCGCATAAATATGTTGTTGAAAAGAGCACCAAAAATGGAATAGCAATGCTTTGCAGTCTTGTGTATGATTTTCCGCTTTTGATCCAGAATTCTTCTAGTTCGCTTGTATCGTATGAAGTCTTCGGTTTTGTATTCCTTGCATCAAAAATTTACAATTCAAATTGTGTTCACGCCTCCCTCTTACAATTGCTAGCCCTAACTAACTTTAAATGATTTCGGACGGACAGATAAAAGATAGGTAAGAAAAGATAAGAATGAGAAAGAAAAGAAGAAAAGGAAAGATCAACATATGAGTTCTTGCAAGGCTGACTGAATAGTTCGCTTGAGGTGATTCGCCGTTGATTCCAGAACCAGTCCCTGACTCCAGAACCGTCTGTGTAATAGAGATGAGGTCAAGTCGTGATGGATTTGGTTTGTATTTTTCCCTTGGTATGGGAAGATGATAGAAAAGTTTTTATAGACAGCGGCAGCATGTTATACAGAGGTCTAAACGTTGCCTTTGTGCAGGAACCATGGACTGGCACAGAAGGCAAAATTCTATGACTCTCAACTCTTATTCTTATTTATTCCACTTCATCCAGTAGACCTAGAACATGCATTATGTTTGATAATAACACGAATTTCTTCCTATTGACAGAGTTCATTTCCAGTGACCTCACGGCTGCCATCGTGAAGATAAACAACACTAGGGAGATCATTATAGCATCCGCTTACTTCCCTGGTGACTCATCTGCATGCCCTCCAGTTGAAGTAGAGAATCTTCTCCAGCATGCGCGACGCACCAAGACAGAAATTGTTCTCGTTTGTGACGCAAATGCACATCACACAATTTGGGGGAGCTCGGACATCAACAACAGAGGTGAGTCCTTAATTGACTTTATAACGTGCAATAATTTATATATGTACTATAATTGCGTCATACCGTCCTAAGAGAAACACAGACTGGGCCTCTTATAAAGAGCACCTAAGTCATACTCTAAACGGTAAAATATCCCGAATTGATACTAAAGACAAATTAGAGCACTCTGTCGAAATGGTAAGATCTTCTATTATATCTGCGTTCGAGGAAAACTGCTCCTTAAAGACTAAAAAGTGCAAAAGGGAAACCACCTGGTGGAGCAAAGATCTCGAAAAACATAGATCTAGAGTAATTAAACTATTCAACAAAGCAAAAAGCAATGATGACTGGCAAACCTACTCCAGTGCTCTCACCAACACACACTTCAACTCTAACTTAAAACACAGTTTCCCGGTTCAACTATTATTGATACCCTCACAAACTCCCAACTCGAGCGGATCTGTCTGCCGACGAGAGGGGACTGGAAAATTGCGAAACAAATCTGCAACCAGAACGCCATTAAATGGGCCATAAACTCCCTGAAGCCTTATAAGGCAGCAGGTGAAGACGGCATATTTCCTGCACTTTTACAGCAGCGAATTGGTGTACTGGTACCCATATTCACCAAACTGTTCAGCTGCAGTCCAGCCTACGGTCACATACCGGAAGCCTGGCGGAAAGTAACAGTTAAATACTTACCTAAAGCAGGGAGGAATTTGGATTCAAGCCCAAAATCCTTTCGCCCCATCAGTCTCATGTCTTTTATTCTTAAGCTCTCAACAATATGAATCTATCTCCTATTATTGGAAGATGGATAATGTCAATGTTACTTCAGTCCCTGACAAATCAAGGGATCTATACCGTAGGATATGCCGACGACGTTGCAGTCGTCGTCAGTGGTAAATTCGAAAGCACGGTCTCAGAAATACTGCAATACGCTTTATCTGTTGTTCAGAGATGGTGTAGTAAAGAAGGTCTTTCTGTAAATTCAAAGAGGACAACTATAGTCCCCTTTACTGGACGGAGGAAACTTGATCTCCTGATTCGCCCTACCTTGTTTGGCGAAACCATTGAATTATCTCGAGAAGCCAAATATCTGGGAATTATCCTTGACAGTAAACTATCATGGAACCAGCAGATTGAACGTACCGTAAACAGAGCCACAGTCTGCGGTAAAAACTTGGGTCTTAGGCCTCGGATGATATACCTTCACAGAACCACCTTAAGGATTATTTTTTTACATTCTTTGTGGTGCGTGGTGAGAACACTAGAGTGGGTTTGCCATTCAACATTGCGTTTCGCTTAATGATACCACTCATTCCTGGATAGCAAGCAACTGTTTCAAGCATTCGGCTCATGTCTTGCCCAATTTATATGGATGATTCATATACTTTTACTGCTGTCCCACTTCCATCGGTATCGGTATGATGACTATCATTGATTTCTTATTAAAATGATGACATTTTTCGAATATATATAGTCGAAAAGTGTTCGATAAAGGCAATTGAAAGAAAAGAAAACAAACACAGTTTCTAGAATCGGTTGAGAGTTGTGTTATCGCCACTCGCTATGTTTACAAATTGAGCAAAAGTAATATTTATCGCAATCTGCTCCAATAAGTAATGACACTGAAACAGTGAGCACCTACTAGTATCTCATCTCACGCGATTTTTGCTTTCAAACCCCCTTCCACATATGTAGTAGGTAGGTACCTACAATAGAAAATGGCAATAAATAAAACAATAAATGCCAATCAACTTTATCGATGAGCGTGCCACTTAATGGACACTTGCAATAGAATTCCACGAAAACTAATTATAGGATACCTCCTTTTTGCTCTTGGTGAGAGGGCGGTTGGCGGGAAGTGCGATTTTCTTATCGATTAACTTGTTATTCCGCAACCCGCTCACGTATCATACGGTAGAAATCAAAATCAGAGGAACGCTTTTATCAGTTTGTCGCCTCAGATATGTTATCTGGATCCCCATTTGTCCGCGCTGAAGACGAAAACAAAGAATTCGCATTCGATATAAATTAATGAACCGCGATCGGTTTCAAATTAGTTATTATCTAAACTGGCGCCAATAATAATTTGCGAAAAGATGCCTGCCATCATTCAATTGAGTCTCATGTGCGTGGTCCTTGTGGCTGTCGTAGTTAGTGCGAGAAATGTTAAAAGCGGTGGCCTTTAGATTAAGGAAGTCACTGTTGTCAAGGATATCCGGAACTTTGCTAACAAGCATCCTGAAATGAAGATCATCCCATTGACTAGAGAGGAAAGCAGCGCTCGTTCACAATCAATCCGATACAACATCGGTGCTCGTATTGGTGGTGAGTTTTGATATTTAAATTTGTCTCGAAGATCCCTTAAGTGGCTAGTACTTATTTTTTTATTTTATTTTGAGGTGATGCACTGGTAGCGCAAAAATCCAATTCTTTTGATTATCCAGCTGTGAATGATGTCAGTCTTCAGCTGACGTACCCAGAAAACGGTACCGGCTCTATTGTGACCTTCGTTGAGATTATCACCACTCAGGATAACGACGAGGGGAATGCTTATGTGGTAGCTGGTGGAATTGGACAGCATTTTATTGCAATTGTTATTGAGGCAAAGCACACCGAATATTTCTCGTACACGGCTCAATATTTTGGTTCCGATTAGGGATGTGATATTGTGAAATAAGATTTTGTAAATACATAATAGAGAATACCTATGTTTAAAATAATTGATATAATATTTCATTGTGGGGCGGCATTGAAATGGACTGGGAAAAACTTTTCTAATATCGTTTCCCATTGGGCAAAAAAATCAATGTTTTTTTTTTGATTCGGATCACTTTTTTTTAGATCTCGATATTTTTTCAGATTTACACATACCTAGCATACCAATATACTTTGCACAGCTGTTTTACGTCACTTTAATACGTTTTTTTTTTTTTTAACAAATGCGCAAATTTCCGTGAACATCAAAATAACGAAATACATAAATAGCCATGGATTGGATATAATTCTGGAGGAATTATTATCTTCATTGGCTTCCTGTTCCTAGTCATCTGAAGACTACAAATCACCAAAAATGCTTCATTTGTATCGACAACCAGTGATGATCCATACGTAAAATGCAACCGAAAAAGTTGGAACAGTATGAAAATCTTTTTTTTTTTCGTTTAGGCGGTCATATAGCGAAAAATCTGCCAGAAAAAATGTTTCCCTACGAAAACAATTACAACAAACCACCCCCACTGGTTGGATTCGATCAGAACAAAATTTCCTGACAGATGGAACAGTAAAGAAATGAAATATTTCAGTGGAATGTTTCGGTTTTCTATTGTGGAATTGACTGAGAAGTTGATCAGCTAAAGTTTTTCGTACGGAAAAATTAATTAAGTCATTATGCTTAAGGCCTTATCTGAAAAAAAGTAGATGGGCCCTGTTGGAAGTGAGGGCTTTTCTAGCCATTAAGAGGCATTAAGGCATATAACTTGATCATTTCGGAACAGTGTTCTAAGCGGATATCATTTGTAATTAAACCGATAGTAAAATTTTTACCTAGTAATGACTTTGAAAAACTGTAGAAAAAACTGGCAAAGCTATAATAAAAAGTCAAAACGTACATTATCCCACTTGGGCAGACATTTCTGTTTTCCCCTGTCAGAAAATAAACTTGCATTTTCTCAATTGACCAATTGAATGCCACTTGCGCCAACTGAGCGATGAGTACAAGCCCGCCAACTGGTGATTAGAGCGGAGTAGAAGACCAACCTCTGTGCCTTTTGTTGCTACGAGGTGTTTTTGTCTATTCTCAAAAACGTTGGCATTAAATTAAGCAATCTAACAGTAGCGATAGTTTCCATAAAACGCTTTCAATGTAATCTTTAATGAACTAAAGGTGGACACTAACACTATAGACTTTCTGTGCACAGGAACTAGATAATAATTTCACAAATTTCCTTTAATATGCTTAATACGATGGTGATCGCTTTTCTACAAAAATATTCTCAGAAGTGCGTCGCTAAATTTGATTTTAATTATATATTATAATATAATTCCCCGAAAGCTAATCATCAGCAGCTATCTAATCTTATCACTTAAATGGGCAGTGACAGTATTGCTCTGTATATAAAAGAACGCAGACTTGTCGATTCCAAATCAATTCTAATTTGTCTCGTGAAGTAAAACGAACTAACGAATAAAACTCTTTCCAAATGTCTACTATCACTCGTTTGATTAGTATATGTGTGGTCCTTCTGGCTGCCATAGTAAGTGCAAAAACTATTCCCGCTCCTAGTGTTCAGCGAATCAATAACATAAACATAACATTTGTGAAAGATATACGGGAATTTGCTGAGAACCACCCCGAAATGAAGATAATTCCAATGACCAGACAGAAAATCAGTACTTCTCCCCAAAAGTCAATTGGGTACAGATTGGGTGACCGCATCAATGGTGAGTTTATCTATTCCTACCGTGTGTTCGTATGCATAATAAACATTTTTGATCCTTAGGTGATCGATTAGTTGGTGAAGGCTCTGGCACAATTGATACACCGAATGTGGAAACATCCTTAGTATACCCCGAGAATGGTAAAGGCTCAATTTTGACCTACATCGAGATCTCCGTTACTCAGAGCAATGATGAGGGCAATGCCTATGTCCAAGACGGTGGAATTGGACAACGTTTCATCACTATTATCCTTGAGGTTCAGAACACCAAATATTTCTCTTTTTCGGTTAAGTACTATGGAACAGATTAAATGGTTTTGTATTTCCTAGCAACCTGCTTTTTAATTTTATTTATTTGGCACTCAAAATAGCTCCCAATGGGGAGCGAACCTATGACGCTCATTCCACTTAAAACAACCATGAATATCATCAGAGAAGGACTGACATGATAAGGGTCTTACATATACTCGTATGGAACCTTGAGTGGTAGAAAAACTAATAGATGGAACACATGAGCCCTTTGGGACGCATACCGTCAAACCAATCACAATTTTTCACTTGACCTCTTCATGGTTAGAACATTTCATCGATTAGAAAGGTCGCTGTCTTTTTTTCATTTGATCGTCAGAGATATAATATCCAAAATTAACTAAGTCTCATAGTTGCTTTGTTACAGTGAATGTTGGAATCAATTAAATTTAAACCAAGTAGGGCCTAGGAAAAAAAAGTAGATGGGCCCTGTTGGAAGTGAGGGCTTTTCTAGCCATTAAGAGGCATTAAGGCATATAACTTGATCATTTCGGAACAGTGTTCTAAGCGGATATCATTTGTAATTAAACCGATAGTAAAATTTTTACCTAGTAATGACTTTGAAAAACTGTAGAAAAAACTGGCAAAGCTATAATAAAAAGTCAAAACGTACATTATCCCACTTGGGCAGACATTTCTGTTTTCTCCTGTCAGAAAATAAACTTGCATTTTCTCAATTGACCAATTGACTACCACTTGCGCCAACTGAGCGATGAGTACAAGCCCGCCAACTGGAAATGAAATGCCAACAATTTTCGTTGGTTAAAATTAACATTTTTACTTAAGATTGAAAGTATTGGCAATGATGTAAGAAAATACAGGGTGTCCGCCGGGAAGGTATACTACTGTGTTTGTTTATAATTTTTGAGTAAATGAAAGAGAATGGATCTTATATTCATAAATGTTTTATTTAATGACGGCAATTGTGTATAGAATACAACATAAGGTAAATGTCCGCCTCTGTTGGTCTCACAAATGCGAGTCCTTTTGAGCACATTTGTCATTACATTCTCACACATTTCACGCGGTATTTCATTAATTTCATCACGAATATTTTGTTTGAGTTGCTCAAGCGTTTCTGGTTTGTTTGCATAAGCCTTGCTTTTCAGATATCCCCACAAAAAGAAGTCCGGAACAGTGAAAACAGGCGTCAGTGGAGGACAATCAACATCACCATTTCTTGAAATAACTTGTTGTTGGAAGAGGACTCGCAGTAATTCCATTGTAATCCTGGTTGTGTGCGATGTGGCTTCGTCTTGTTGATACCACATGGTAATCAAGCCCAAAGCATGAAGTTGTGGCGTTAAAAAGTTTTTAATCATATCACGATATCGCTCCCCATTCACAGTTACCGTTACGCAGTTTTCATTTTCAAAGAAGTAAGGTCCAATGATTCCTCCTGACCAAATTGCACACAAGACTGTAACTTTTAATGGATGCAGAGGTGACGTGATGAATCACCTACAGACCCTTTTTCTTCGAAATCATTCACTACACGATAAATAGTGCGTTTTGTTGGCACGTTGTTTCTCCCAAAAATTTCACTTAACTTTCACATCGTCACAGTAATCGATGATTGATTTTGATAAAATGTTTTAACGATTAAAACACGTTGGTTTATCGAATATTTTTCCATAATAAATTTGCCACGTGTCTACTTCACGACTGCCAAATATGAACTGTCATGACTAAAGTTTACCAAAATGGCGGCAAAACAAAGTAGTATATCTTTCCGACGGACACCCTGTAGATATGGAGAGTACCTATATTATTGTAATGCTGAATACTACTTGATTCTTAGAAACGAGTTCTTTGCTCTGTTCTGTTGCATACACTTAGTTATCAAAAATAATATATAAAGCATAAACTTTTAGCTTACAATTTTTTAAAAACTTCAAAATATCTAGTTATGTCGTTTTCCATTGGGACAAAAAAAAACACTTTATTTCAGATTCAGAGCAGCTGGCTTTCATTAGATTTCATCAATTGGCCGCATAAAATCATTTTTTTAGCAGAGTCAGATAAAATTTATGAATCTCGATTTCTGAGCGAGATTTACACCTACTTAGACTTACACATAGATAAACATTTCATTTCTCAAACTTTAAAGTGTGTTTACTTACGTTTTTAGGCGTTTAGACATTTGACCACTGGGATGGATATAGATATAAATTGAATGGATTTTTATAAACACATATCACAATTTAAGAACAGCTGACTTATAAAACGCGCACCGCCACAAATGCAAAGACAGAGAAATCTTGTTGTTCAATTGGGCACGAAAAATCTGAAATCACGGAGCAAAATCTGAAAATTCCAATGGAAAACGATATTAATTATTTTGTTTTTTTCTGGGTGATACCGGCTTTCTGAAGTAGAGATACAAGATGACCACTACAATAGTTGTTGCGTTTTTGATACTTGCAACACATGGGGGATGCCTTAAAACCAAATTTTATGAAATGAGGACTAAACTAGACTAAAAGAGATGTAAGGTAAAGAGCAAACAAATTTAACTTTTTAATTTCAGCAATAAAAGCAATTCAAATCTCGGTTTTAAATATAAAGTTGTGTTGTACTGATATTTTAATATTCCCGCCTAGAAAAAAAGAATAACATTTTTCAAATTTGTGGTTCAACGCGTTTGGTTATATTTCACTTCGGTGACCCAATTCTCTCGCAATGAGAGCAATGAATGTGACATTTTTCCAATATTGAAGACTAAGCCAAGAAGGAAGGGAACTGACAAAGCGTCGCCTGAGAATTGTTTTGTTAGGAACGGATTCTATGGTAATTTTGTATGCTCTTTTTAAATCTGTGATTCGATTTGCTCTATGTCTTTCCAACCCCGAGATATCGAGCATCGACTTTGTTCCATATCCACCAAAATCAACGGTTCGTAGAATTGTTTTGTGCCATAAACCATTTTTTTGCGTTTGGGACAAATTTTCCAAATAATTTTTTTGCAATTTTTTTGCGAGAATTGTTTTGTTCCACGTGCATATCACTGCGACAAGAGTCAGACAAAATATTAGGGAAGTTGAGGATTGGTTTGTCCTACGTGGACTTGTGTTAAAGAAAAGCCATATCCATTTTTTTGTGTTCCACGTGCATGGAAAAATAAAAAATCAGTTTCAAAATATAGGAGGTGGGACACAAGTCAAAAAAGTAGACTTTTACGTAAATGAACGTAGCGTGTGAATGGTTTGGCAAAACACTTAGAAAATTGGTAGGTAAACTCTTTATAAGACTAACTTCAAGTTAAACAAAATAAAATAAAAAATCCTATCACACGGTTTCGGAGTACCAAGTACGCAACCAAGTGTCAATGGCGTATTGAACAAAACAATTCTCAGGCGACGATAGAATAAACAACGAGTGCGTTGCATCTGTTGACAGTTTTTATAAATTGAAATAAAGCCCTTCCATTGGGTAAAATATTGAGAGAGCGGAAGAAATCATCGTGGTAGATTGAATGGATTGAGGCATATTTAATTCATTGGTGGGAACTTTGAAACCCGGTGGAATTATTTTGCAAAAAAATATGAGCAGTTTCATTTTATGGGACACTAATGTTTTAATTTCTGCTCG
The DNA here is from genome assembly GCA_946477585.1 of Cheilosia urbana. NCBI lineage: Eukaryota > Metazoa > Arthropoda > Insecta > Diptera > Syrphidae > Cheilosia > Cheilosia urbana. The sequence goes on along the minus strand of OX297854.1, from coordinate 26,293,105 downwards.
CTCTTCACCAAAATAGTCCTAGGTGCACCATTCTCCCCTACCTTACCAATTTAAATACCTAATGAATGTTTCGTCGCTTTAAAAGCAAAGTGACATAAGTCGAAATTAGTCATTTTTGAGTTAAGTATACAAAAGTGATCACAATTTTTTTCTTTTTTTTTCTGCCAAAACGGCTTAATTCTATTCCTTCTACTTTCCACGTTTTAAAAAAGTGTCGTTTCGATTTCCACTAAAAATCCCACAATTTTTTGTTGCAAAATGACATTTTTTTAGTTGTGCGTCGCGATTGGCTGTGTTTTTTTTTTTTTTTGTGGCAAAACGGCGTATTGCGAAAAATTTCAAGCGACAAAACGACACTTTTGCAACTCATTTGAAAATAAAAACTTAAAAAACTATCAGATTTTTGGCAAAACGTCATATCTTTTTTTAAATATTTGCCTTTTTGTACAAATTTATATACTATCTGAAAGAGGGAGAAAAATACTTCAATTGTATGTAAACGCACTTTGTATATTGTTTTTAATTAACTAGAAAACAATTTTTTTGTGTGACGCAAAACTTAAAACATCGCTCCTGAAAATCATACATTTTGGACTTATGTCACTTTGCTTTTAAAGCGACGGTTTGCTATTGAGTTTGCCGAGCTTTCGGAAATTTAAGAAAACTATTTATAAATGCATACTTTTGAGTGTAAATATTTTCCAACAATCCGTTGCATACACTTAGGTGAGTTGGGAGTAATTTTTATTTTACCCTTTACAAAGAAATCAATCCTGATAGGGAATATACGTCTTTATCACAATTTTGCTTCTATCGGCAGACATCAAACAGATTCGTCGCACTGAGATCTATATGCGTGTGATGACATTCAACACAATAATCTTAATTAATATCAATCTCAATTTAAAATTAAAACGAAACCAAAATCTGGTTGTGAAATCGGTAAACAATAAAACAGACAGTCACAGATAAATGCCAATTAGAAAATGTTACGCATACGCCCCCGAATGTGGGTCATATAATGAAAAAACATACGAACAACTTTTAATCCATTGGCCGCATTAACAATTTATGACACTTACTATCGCAGGTGTTTTTAGCACAATTACGCAAGTCTCCTGCGGATACATACAAATGTTATAAGGGTTTAATAAATCTTGGCAAATGGGGTGTGTATAGGTGGCTGCCTACGGAATTGTTACTTCCACGAAATAAGATATTAATTACTTGTTCAAATTCAATTTTCAGCAAACAGATTATACTATGGGGATTCTATACTGAATTTTGTTGATCCAGTGGAATGATGCAGTGTATGGGTGTAAATCATGTAGCACTTGCAGATAATTGAATTAATTTTGTTTAAGGATAATTGGGACGTGGGAGGTATATACGTCGCATTTAGTGCGGAGGTAGTGTAGGGTAGGGTATCGCTGTAATAACACTGAGAGATGGAAGAAGCTTAATGACTCAAGGTAGTTTTCTAATTTTGTGCCCTAGCTCTTGGTAGACAATGGATAAAGTTCTCAATTTCTCAAGCGAATTTTTGCTATTTCATCAATTGTCTTTTTAAGACTTCCTTGTTTTCATAATTTTATAAGCACAAAATGTCTAAATGTTTATACCTAAAAAAAAGACGGGAACTACACGAAAGTGAAGCCCACTACTGCTGCAGTATGTGACCGGGAAGATACAAAATGCCCTCATAAGTCATTAGAGCTGGAACGAAATAAAGAGAGACGACGTGATTTTAACAGCTGTAACTGTGAGCAACAGACATGGCCATGCTAGGAGTTTCCGCAGCCCCTATTAGGATGTGTTACTAGAGTGCTGTTATATCTAATGACCTTAAAATGTAACTCACCTCTTGGGTTGCTGTCTGTGCTACTCCTATGTATTTATATGAAGAGATTCAGTATCGCATCTCATCACTATAGATCTCTTTTTAACATCAAAAAATTATCACGTTCAACAAGTCCTGTTGTTACTATTTTTATCTCGGTACAATCAGAAAAAAAAAAAACATCATAATGCCCACATTTTTTGTTGCTTTTAACCCAAATACATATCAATTTTTTTGTATTAAGAATGAAAGTGATGACAGTGATGTAAGTTGAGTATCTACTTGATTCCTGAAAATTAAAAAAAAACTGGTTCTTGGTTCCTGGTTGATATTAAAGTGGGTTTAACACGACTGCATACTCAGTTTATTTTTTTTTTGCTAAAAATTCGGATAACGGTACTTTTTTAATTTGGACATACATATCTCGAAAACGGTCCATACGATTTTAACGAAAATTTATTTCTGAAAAAATAAAAATATATTTTTGAAAATGTAGTTTTCTAAATTTTACAAAAACCGCTCCAACGATTTTGATCAAAATACGTATTACACATAATATGAGTTTTCTAAATAAGATCCCGTACTTTCTTTTTCTCAAAAAAAATCGTATAAATCAGTTTTTCAATTATTTTCAAAAATGAGTAGGTACCGATCTGTGTTCACATATATTTTAAAACTCAATACCGCACTTTAAAATTGCAACAGCCATTAAAAATGCAATAACAGCAACCAAAAACTTCTCCTTTTTTCAACCATTTTGAATATGCACCCTAAGATAATTCCAACCACTTTGAGTTTACACAATCAGAAAATCTCACTTCATTTGCACCCCCGCACACGTCCATCGGGATATTCACTTTATAGCTGCTAGTAAAATTAAAAAAAAAAAAATCTCTTAATTCTTGCATTTATACGAAAAATTGAAAATCCTACTGCGCTTGTCCTCGTACTCAAAATCGATTTTGGGGCTTAAAATTTATTCCACGATTTTCGAGCTAAAAAATAATAAAATTCCACGATTTTTCAAATTTATCGAATACAAAAATTCATTTACAAAATTCAAGACACCGATGCCGAATTTCGTAAGATAAATAACCTAAATTTTGAAAATCTTTTTTCTGAACCTCGATCTTCAATAGATATATCAGTTTTCTAGAAATTTTTTTACAAACAGAGCATGGAAATAAAAGCTTAGCATTTCCGTTAATGAAAACAATCATTTTTGAAGTCTTATCACTTCCGAATTCATCTGCAACTTATATTTTCGGCGGTTAACCTTAATAAAACGAAAACAAGGAATTCGTTGACTACAAAAAACTTGCATGGAATTTTGCATACCAAAGCTTTGCTAAGAGTGCAAGAGGTTTCTTGCTACAATTGAATATAAATAGCAGCATTTTTAATCAATTTAATTCAAGTATGAATGTGTAATAAAGTAGACTGCAGTAGATTGCAGTAGTATAAACATATACTCGTACGTTTTTTTCTTATTTCCATGATTTTGAAAGCTAGTATTTACGATTTCTGGTGAAAAAAATCTGGCAGCAGTAAGAGTTATTGAGAACTTGAACCTATAAAAACTCATATTGTTATTTGATATGTACCTACTGTCGAATGAATAACCTGTAGTGAATTTTATTTAACACTACCTATTCTTACATTTTATGTACGGTTGCTTCTGACCCTTTTACCTACCTACTAATTGATTTCACAAAATTTTTTTGAATGATAAAGTTTCGTGCGACCCAGTCGTGCACTTCGTTTTCCAAGTATACAAGTCATTGGTAAAAAAGATCTTCTAGGTCGACATGCCTCGCATTGGCGAGTCAGGAGCTTTAAAATACTACAATTCCAGCCCTCAAAAATATTGGGTCTTTCTATCCAGGGTTCTTCAGTTAGAGCCAAGCCTATTTGCCTTACCTCCATGGGATTAGGTGGCTGCGCCGCCTCTATGTAATGGAGATTTATTTGAATTACCTCCATCACTTCCTTATTGTTTTTATATACGCCGATGTCTTGTGATTAGAATTAATATGTATTCAATTGAACAGTTTTTGTTATAATAAGCTTTTCCTCATAAAATCTCAAGTTGCCATTTCCTTGGCAACTCCTCGCCCACAACGCATGACGTGATAGCATGTTAATAATTTTATGAATGCACTGCTATAACGGCAGTCAATTTCACAAACAAACAACCACTAATATGAACCGTATCTACTAATTCAAAATACGATTGTAAAACAATTGAAAATCCAATCGAATGTCATAAATCGATCAAATAGCAATTAAATGTCTGGCATAACACCTCCTTTGTGAAACGTTTCAATTCCGCTGCAATGTTTGCGTCATACGAATTTGACATAATAAATAACTTAACAAACCCTTATAGATTTATGAATTGAATTATAATAGATAGCGTACGATTGATTTGTAACTAAATATATTATGGCTTCAAGTTCGAAAAGGATCGTTCGATAAGTTTGTAAGATTTCTATCCCTACCATGTGAATTGGCAATGTCATGGTTGGTTTGCGTCGAGCGCCGATGGTGGTCAGCTGATTGTAAAATTTGAGGAATTGATTTAAAATTCGAAAGAGGTTGCGTGATTTTCTGGAAGTAGCTAATGGGGACATGTTTTATCTAGTTATTATATAACCACAGGTGGATGTTGTGATTTATCTGGTTTTATTTCTTGTTGTCCCATATTGATTTTGACATCAGTTTTTTAGCTTATGTTATTGACAATAATCTTGGTGAGAATTTCTTGATATTCAACTGAGTGTTTACGGCTATCTGAGGGACTTCATTTTCAAAATATATGGCTTAGTATTTTGTGGCAAATTGAATAATATGCATTCTTCAATAAATCTCTTGGCCTTAATACTGATGTAGCTGAGGGGCTCTACTTTTCGATATGAGATCTTCCGATGCCGCTCGCTTCAAAAGTTACGTAATTTGGTAAACGGCTTATGACCTAGAAGTTTCCTTTTGGATAAAGGGTGCGTGTATTTGGAGGTACAGTATTGTTATAGCAATGAGTCTGTACTCATGCTCAAACGGCAAACCAAAGCTTGACAGCTAGCAACTGTCAAATTGGTTGTTGCTGGAAAAAGTGTTGCCAATTTGTAAAATAAATCTCCCTTTATGTATTTAATCCAAATGCAAATGTATGTATATGATGGAAATACCCGTCAACACAACAGAACCAGCACGTCTCGTCGTTCTTGTACCTTATTTCCACTTTTCTCTTGTGAGTTCCCATTGCTCTTCCCAACATAGGGGAAGGTGGCCTAAAATGGCACACCAGGGTAAAATGTCACACTTAACGGAAAACGCATAAAAGAACCAAATTATTAACTTTAGTTAACACAGTCCTTTAGTTTACTTAACATCATCTTACTTACTTAAGGTGGCGCTACAGTCCGGGTTGGACCTGGGCCTCAACCAATATGCCTCTTCAGTTAGCGCGATCTTTAGCTAACTACCTCCAGTTGCGTACTCCAAGTTGGTTGAGGTCCCCTTCCACTTGCGCCACCTAAGGCGAGGTCTTCGTCTACTGCGTTGTCCCTCCTAGTTGGAATCGAAGACTCTCCGTGCCGGAGCGTTGGTGTCCATTCGCTCTACATGTCCTAACCATCTTAGACGACTAATGCGTACTTTTCTGACCAGGTCGATGTCGCTGTACAGCTCGTAGAGTTCGCTGTTAAATCTTCTCCTCCAAATCCCGTCAACGCAAACGGGACCAAAAATCACTCGAAGAAATTTGCGTTCGAAACGACCAAGAAGATCCTCATCCGTTTTTGCTAGGGTCCATGCTTCTGCGCCATAGAGCAGGACAGGGATGATGAGAGTCTTATATAGAATCTCCTTAGTGCTTCTTGACAAGGCCTTACTAATCAATTGCCGTCTTAGGCCAAAGAAACAGCGGTTGGCAAGTGTGATTCTTCGCTTGATTTCTGATGTGATGTCATTATCAGAGTTAATAGCGGATCCGAGGTAGACAAAGTCCCGAACTACCTCAAAGTTATAGCTAACTATCGTGACGTTCTGTCCGATTCTTCGATGTTGTGTGTCCCTTCTTGTTGGCAGCATATATTTTGTTTTACCCTCATTCACTAAACCCATTTTTGCCGCTTCTGTACTAATACTTGCAAACGCACCATTGACAGCTCGCTGTGTTGCCAACAATGTCAATGTCGTCAGCGTATGCAAGCAGTTGCACAGACTTTTGGAAAATTGTGCCTCTGGTGTTGGCTTGTGAGTTTCGCACAATTTTCTCAAGAATGATGTTGAAGAAGTCACATGACAGCGCGTCACCTTGTCTAAATCCTTTTTTGACATCAAAGGTCTCGGTGAGATTGTTTCCGACTTTTACGGAGCAGCGAGCGTTCTCCATCGTCATTCTGCACAATCCGACAAGTTTGGCAGGGATGCCAAAACTAGACATGGCTCTGTATAGCTCGTCTCTATAAATGCTGTCATATGCGGCCTTAAAATCGATAAAAAGATGGTGAGTATCGATCTGGACTTCTTGGGTTTTCTCCAGGATCTGCCGCAGTGTGAATATTTGATCGGTCGTGGACTTACCGGGCCTAAAACCGCACTGATAGGGACCTATCAGATCGTTGACGAAAGGTTTCAGGCGTTCACACAGTACAGCAGACATGATCTTATACGCAGTGTTAAGGAGACTGATGCCTCTATAGTTGGCGCAGTTTAGAGAGTCTCCTTTCTTGTGGATCGGGCAAACGATGCTGATGTTCCATTCATCAGGCATACTTTCCTCTAACCAAATTTTGGAGACGAGTTGATGTATGCACTCTACCAAGTCATCTCCGGCTGCCTTGAAGAGCTCGGCAGGTAAGCCGTCGGGTCCAGCAGCCTTTTTGGACTTCAGCTTGGATATTGCTATCCTCACTTCATTTTGGTCAGGTGGACGGAAGTCTTGGCTTGGCTTTCATCGTCCTTAACATCATCTACGCAAACGAAATATTGACATGATCCAGCTATCATATGACAGCCGGCAAATCATTTTGTGTCAAGTCGGCTTTCAGTAGTGGAGGGCAAAATGCTATTACATTTTTTGTGATCAAAAACGTTCCCTTTTTTTCAAGTTGGTGGCTGAATGTGAGTATGTACAGACTATTTGTGTTGGCTTAATAAATGAAAGTTGTGCAATAAGTATATTTATATATACAAAAAAAAGTATATCCAATTAAGCAAAATGGCACACTGAGTTTTTGTCTAAAATGACACACTGTGCCATCAAATACATTGGGTGTTTCGAAAAGTACACTTTGCAGGCGGGCGAGCAACACCGACATTTGTTTTTTACTTTTTGTTGCACCTACCTATGAGTTATTTTGAACTTGTACTTTAATGATTATTTTTTAGGTTTTTGTTTTAAATCAAGTTTGTTTAAAGCAGTTTAAACAGGATTCTACTTTTGTAAAATTGTAAAATGGCACACAGTATGTGATTGTATACAAGTGACCTTTGATATGTATGGCACGGGTTGACATTTTGAAAATTAATTGTTTTAAACTCTTTTTGAAAGTATTTTAATTTTTTTAGCATAAAACTTTTTGGGCAATGGGTTATTCTATTCTATGAATATACAGCTTGAAGTGGATTTCACTTTAAGGCCTAGATATCGAGCAATTTGCTTAGGGTGTGCCATTTAAGGCCACCCTAAGCAAATTGCCTCAGTCACATGATTTTCCATACAATTCACATTTGATTACTTTTGTGTTTTTGTGTTCTTGTGTCTTTTCTGTCCCTCAATGTAAGAAAGGGATCAATTTATTGTTTACACAGAAACATACACTATATGAAATGCGACAGAAATTGAAATGCAAATTAAATTAAAATATTATAGAAATGTAGATGTCGCGGGCCGCAGGTAATTGACTCGCATGGTCATGGGCTGCAGGCCTTATTTTTGACATGTCTGATCCAGTTCATTCCGTTCCTATCCCAATCAAGTCCAAACATTCTTATAGATAGATATTCGAACGCGGCCATTTTAATATATCAAATAAAAACAGCAAGTTCATCTTTAAGTTCACAAAATAATAATTAATTCTTCAAATCCGATCGAAAACAAAGACAGATGATGATAAGACTTTGGTCCTCTTTATAAAAATAAATACGAAGTACAACATAATGGTCTTTATCGGTGTGACACACCAATAGTAGCCTTATCTGCAGGTTCGCACGAAGTAATAATGACGAAAATATGTCAATCCGTTTAGTGACTTTTAATAGTCAATATACTTCTCAGACAGTTTGCCGGGTTGCCAAGTTTGTTTGTTCTAATGTAAGTTCTAAAAAAAGACCACCAATCTAGCGCTTGTAGATCATCGTGCTTAACCTAATCGCGTATTTATTGCTCCATAATCTGATTGTTGTTTTGGCTGTTGTAAATTTGTTATACTCAATCAGCGTAGTCATGATAAATTATAGAATGAATATACATTGGTAACTGTTTCCATAAGCGTCATACCGGATTTGTGATATCTAATCTGTACGACAATCTGCAGATATTAAAATAAAAAATCGATTTATGGTGTGACCAGAGTAACTGGGAAACCAAGAGTGTATTTATTTATTTGACAGTCAAATTCAAAAGTCAAACTGACGCGAGTTCTAACAAAGACCTGTTGTGCCCACAATTTGTGCAACGCAAAATAGGTTAGTAATGAATGACAATGTCAATTACACATTGTCATCCAAACTGAATGACCTAGTTGAACACGAATGGGAACCACACAACACTGACCCACTCAAGTGCCCCGATTGCACAGCAATCAATAACAATATGCAACTACATTTATGTTGACACCGTGGGCCCAATAACGAAAAGGTCACAAAGAATTCAACACCAAATGTTACGTATTCTTGCGACCACCCGTATAAACAAACGAGTGCAAGAATACGTAACACGGATAGAATTACTTTGTTGACCCCGAAGCGCACAATGGGAAACGAAGCACATAGGCAAGGAGGAAGCATTGAGAACGGCTAAACGACAGTCAATACTCTACACACGAACGGGCAAGTTGCCGAAAATAAAACCTTTTTTGCGAACATTCTCGAGTTGTGTTTTTTTATTACCAACAAATGGTGGCAGCGGTGGGATAGTTAAGGGTAAAGCATCTACCTTAACTCCCAATACGAAATCAGTTCAAACATTTTTTTTAAAATCAAATCAAAAAAAAAAAAAAAAAGTAAAGTAAAATTAAAACAAAAAAGGAACAATTAGTGAAAAAAAAAAAACAAACGTGCAGTGACTGGAGGAGCAACACCAAAATCCCGAAGAAACCAAGTTACCAAATCCCGAAGAAACCAAGTTACCAACAAATTACCATCATTATGAGGAGCATTATGTAAGCAACTTAATAGAGACTACTTGTTCATATAAATAAGCTAAAAAAAAAAAAAAAAAAAAATTGTATTCATTTTTTTTTTACGTGTCTCATCCAAAATCCTCCTTTACAAAACCTTATTTTTTAAATTTTTTGTCGGTTAATGTCGAATTTAAATCTGAACATTTCACTCAGAAACAGAAAAGTCCGTAGGTCGTCTGATAGTGAAGTGTCCGAGTCCCTTGCTAAACCTTCCCACAAACCAATGCCTATCGGACATTCTCCACCACGTTCGGTACCACCAAAAGAAACGATTAAAGTTTTAACTAGCCAAGTCGGTACCTTTGATCCATCCTCTTCAATAAACCCTCCAGAATTACAACCCCCAGTAATAAGAGCAACAATGTCGTTCAATTCTTCGCAAACCATAAAACTCGTACCCGAGTTTGACGGTTCTGCCAACGCTTTGGATAGATTTATCCAATTGATTGACCTTCAATCAAAAAAAGCAACCACTGAGTCCGATAAAGCGGAACTAGTAGACATTGTAAAATCTAAATTAACAGGCCGGGCATATAACGTTATTGTGAAATATAACGATTATAATGAATGGCCACAGTTAAAGGATGCACTTATTAAGAATTTTAGAAAGACTCGATCGCTTCAGGTAATACAAACAGACATCTTCCAGTTTCAACAAGGCTATACTGAAACAATAGCTTCCTACACGGAGAGAGCTAATGCATTGTTTGACGAACTGAACAATGCAAACGCTAACAGCACTGACGAAGCTGCAAATAGAGCCATCCGAGCTTTAAACAGCGGAATGATCTTAAACAGCTTCTGTAATGGGTTAATACCACAGATAAAACTGTTGGTAAAAAGCGCCAGGTGCACTGAGCTGGATGAAGCCGTCGACATAGCGATGGAAGAAGAGAAACTCCTTACTTCTACTCCTAGACACCATCCGAACTACCAAAATAGGTACTGTAGAAACTGTAAAACGAAGACACATAACACTAATGAGTGTCGGTTTCTACAAAACCCAAACGGTGGCGTGCACAGAACCCAAAGACCAAGTCCCAATACTGGCCAGCCCACTAGAATAAATACAGTGCAAAATCCAGTATCATGTAGATACTGCAAAAACCTCGGGCACACGATAGAACAGTGCAGGAAAAGGCAAATTAATAATAACCGAAATAATCCTCAACAATCCGCCCAAAACTCGGGAAACGATTCAAGACCTGGCACGTCCGGCACGCGGAGTCAGGTAAAGGACATGAATCAACGTGCCTAAATTCCAAAACTGCCCAAAACCAAAATAAAGAATTCAACTCTCTGTATCAAATTAATAACACTACCAATTCTAAGAGAAGTCAAACAAATTTACAATATCAAGTCGAGTTTTCTCAAAATCAGAAATCGCATTCACCGATTCAAATTTCCAAATCTACTAACTCAAAATGCGATTCCTGTGAAGAGAAAAATCCTAATAATTCACTGAATCCACTGTATCCACTGTCTCAAAATGAAAAATCAAATTTACTGAATCCACTGAATCAACTGTCTCAAAACAAAAAAGATAATTCTCTGTATCCAAACCTTAGAAACCAAACACATAAAGGTTTACTGAGTCAAGAAAACAATTCTCAAGATCGGAAATCGCATTCACTGATTCCAAATTCTAAATCTACTAATTCCAAATGCGATTCTGTTCTAGAGAACGATTCTCGACAAATATCAAAACCACTGTCTCAAATCACTGAAAATACTAGTTCAAAAGCCTTATCCAGATTCCCAAATCGAGATAACAACTCTCAAAAGCAGAGCAAAAAGAGCAGTCCTCAAAAACAAAGCGATAAAAGAGATAAAATACACCAAAAATCTAACCAGTCATGCCAAAATTCAAACTCATGCAAAATTCAAAAGGAAATTGAAAAAAATAATTCATTTCTAAATCAAAATCACCGCAAAAATCGAAGCCCTGTGCAAATCGAAAACCTGAACCAATTCCTCAACGGATCATCAAATTCCAAGTCAAGCAATTCCACAAACGCTCCTCAATGTTCCAGAAATCGAGCGGACAAACTTTCCAAGCCTCCGAAGCAAATAGTAAATATCGGTTGCCTAAACAGAGCATCAAGCTTTAAAAGCGAAATTAAAATGAACTCAAAAGATATCAACAGCAAGCTCAATATAATGCTCCTCGACACTGGCGCTAGTCTTAGCTTGATAAAGTTAGGAAAACTAGAAAACGATCTATGGGTACACACAGATACAATCATAGAATTGAAGGGTATCACCGACATACCTACGTCAACGCTAGGTACAGTACTAATGAATATAGAAATTACTCAAGGAACAATTCTAAAGCATCTGTTCCACGTAGTATCAGACAATTTTCCTATTACACAAGATGGAATATTAGGTGAAGATTTCTTTCAAAAATTCAACGCGATATTGAACTATAAAGATAAAACATTTATTTACCATTTCAAAGGAAAAAGGTACGCAACAGATTTCATATACAAACGAAATGCAATTACAATACCCGGTAGATCCGAAAAGGTGATTAAATATGGACCAATACAGGAAAACTCAAAACAAATATATTTTTCCCAAGAAATCTTACCTCAAGTTTATACTTCGTCAGTTATTACTGACCCAACAAACGGTTTTATATATATATCAATATTAAATGCTAACAGTAAAGACATTACCCTACAAAACCTCGATCTAGAAGCTGAAGACATAAATAATTACCATATAATTAACCTCAACTCTATCAAAAACGAACCAATTATAGACGACAGGTTGGGAAAAATCCAAAACCAGCTTCAACTCGAGCATCTTAACATCGAAGAAAGGAAATCAGTAACCGAAATTTGCCGTAACTACAACCATTTATTCTTCCTCGACGGAGATACTCTATCATCGACGACTGGAATCACACACTCTATAAAAACTAACCCAAATATAGCACCAGTTAACATTCGACCATATCGTTTAGCACAGATACACACACAGGAAATAAAAGACCAAGTGAACAAAATGCTCCAAGACGAGATAATTAGGCCAAGCTCAAGTCCATGGAATGCTCCTCTACTAGTTGTACCAAAAAAGGGAAAACAGAAATGGAGAGTAGTTGTAGACTATAGAAAACTTAATGAAGTCACAATCGCGGACGCCTACCCTATCCCTAACATCGAAGACATTCTCGGACAACTAGGCGATTCAAAATATTTCACAACATTAGATTTAGCCAGTGGATTCCACCAGATCGAAGTGTCTGAGGAAGACAGAGAAAAGACAGCTTTCAGTACACCCAACGGGCATTTTGAGTTTACCAGGATGCCTTTCGGTCTGCGGAATGCCCCTCCTACCTTCCAAAGGCTTATGAATAAAGTCCTCACCGGTCTACAAGGCATAAAATGTCTGGTATATCTAGATGACATTATAATTTATGGCAAAAATCTAGACGACCACAACAGAAAGTTAATCGAAGTATTCGAAGCTTTAGACGTTTACAACTTGAAAATTCAATTAGACAAGTGTAAATTTCTGCAGAGGGAAGTCATGTATCTAGGACATATAATCTCAGAATCTGGAGTTAAACCAGACCCTGAGAAAGTTTCAGCTATCCAAAATATAGAAAAGCCTAATACCCAGAAACATATCAAATCATTTTTAGGCCTAACAGGATACTACAGAAAATTCATAAAGAATTACTCAAAAATAGCAAACCCATTAAATAAACTCCTCTGCAAAGACGTCGCATTTAAATGGGATGCATTTTGCGATGAATCCTTTAAACAACTGAAACAAGCCATTACCAATCCACCCATACTGCAATACCCAAATTTTGACAAAATCTTCTACCTCACCACGGACGCGAGTAACGAAGCCATAGGCGCAGTAATTTCACAAAGAGATCGTGACAATAATGATCTTCCTATAGCATACGCTAGTAGAATATTAAACAAAGCAGAAAAGAATTATTCCACAATTGAAAAGGAAGCTCTGGCAGTAGTTTGGGCAGTGACGCACTTTCGACCATATGTCTACGGTCGGCACTTTGAAGTTATTACCGATCATAAGCCGCTTGTATGGATGTTTAACCTAAAAGATCCCTCTTCAAGGATAATGCGCTGGCGCATCAAGCTAGAAGAGTACGACTTTACAGTAACCCATAAAGCTGGACACCTGAATACGAACGCAGATGCCCTGTCACGTTTAAACACAGTTGAAGTTAAAGTAGTGACCCGCAGTAAAAGTAAATCCCCTCCAGAAAACGTTATGCACGAAAGTCAAGAGCCCATGGAAATTACAGACCCAGAGAAAATCAAGCAAATAATACATGAATTTCATGACACCCCTTTAGGAGGTCATCAAGGGGTCAAACGAACTCTCAACCGAATCAAGAGACAATATAAGTGGAAAAATATGCACGCGGATGTGAAAAGATACGTCAAATCTTGCGACCTATGTCAAAGAAATAAATTATACTTGCGTAGTAAGATACCAATGGTAATAACTACAACAGCCAAAGCCCCATTCGAAAGAATAGCCCTTGATATTGTGGGACCACTCCCGATTACAGAAAATTATAACAAATACATACTCACATTTCAGGACGATTTAACAAAATTCGTTCAAGCAGTAGCAATTCCCAACCAAGAAGCTCAAACGGTAGCTGAGGCTTTAGTAAAACAAATCATTTGCACATTCGGAATCCCACAAACCATTCTCACAGATCAAGGAACGAACTTCACAAGCGACCTATTCAAAAACGTTTGCAAGCTCTTAAAAATACAAAAGATACAAACAAGCCCATACCATCCACAATCGAACGGTGCACTTGAAAGGTCACATCGAACCTTAGGCGATTATCTAAGAAACTATGCAAGTAATGACCAAACTAACTGGGATAAATATATCAAATACGCCGTTTTCTGCTATAATACCGCAGAACACACAAGCACTAAATATAGCCCTTATGAAGCTCTCTTTGGATTCAAACCTCCACTCCCCTCAGTCCTAAATAGACAAACACAACCTGTATATAATTACGATGACTACATTACGGACATCAAAACCAAACTGCAAACAGGATATAAAATCATACGCGAAAACCAATTGAAAGCTAAAGAAAGATCGAAGGAATATTACGATCGTAACTTAAACGAAGTCAACTATAAAGTAGGGGACATGGTACTATTAGAATCAAAAAATCGGTCGAATAAAAAACTAACTCCAGTTTATGAAGGACCCCATGAAATTGTAGAAATCCTATCACCTACGAACTCTAAAATAAAAATAGGTAGGAAAGAAAAGGTAATACACAATAACCTAATAAAGCCTTATACACAAAGAACACACACTACACACAATATAACAATCACATAAAGCACTATTAAAACTATTAAAACGACACTGTGGTACTCTCAATTCCAGCTTAGTCATCACAGTATACTGCATACACGTAATGTCAGCGCAAGTAGAACTACATCAACTGAACGAAACCGGTGTATACTTGGAACCTATGGGCATTCTGGAGAAATCCTTTACGAAATGGACATTCCTCTTCCATGTCAACGACTCACTGACAAAAGCCAACACTAGAACCATGGTAGAGAATGTAAACACTTTATCCAATCTCTGCATTGCAACCATCAAGGAATATCCTTTAGACCACTGTAAAATTACATTACAAATAATAAAAAATTCGCTTAATGAAATACACAACAACAACCGAATGTTGGATAGTATACTACTAAAACAAAGAATCAGCAAAAGAGACACGACGATAATAAACGAAGGTTTATTCAACGGTATAGGAATCGCTCAAAAATACCTGTTTGGAACAATGGACTCAAGGGATGCAGCTAAAATAGATACCGCACTGCAATCTCTATCGGAAAACCAAAATAGTTTGTACCACATGACTGAAAATCAGATGACAATTATCTCAAACGTTTTCGACGCTCTCAACAAAACTACTAACCACATAAATAAAAACTTTGCCTCCATTACCGAAGAAATTAGGGCAAATGCAATCAAACTGACAAACCTTACGAACTTCGAAAAGTCGTTACACAATTTAGATGAAATAACAAATCTAGTATCAATATGTTCTGCACAAATTCTAGCCAAACAAACCCAATTACTTGACATTTTGCAAGCAGCAAAATTAGGCAAGCTAGACAGCCGATTCCTAAATTCAGACATTTTTATGTCAACGCTTCAGCAAATTCAATTGGAACTACCACAAAACGTAAGGTTCCCAATAAAAGTCTCTCGACTGAGCCTTCCTATAATAAATACAATTACTACAACAACTCCCATATACGTTAATCATAACCTTATGATCCAAGTTAGTATACCATTGGTAAATGAAGAATTCCACTTAGTAAAAATCACACCACTTCCGACAAAAAATCAACAAAACACTTACCGATACGTCTCAATTGGCAGCGAATACATTGCCATCAATGAGAACTATAGGAGATACATATTCCTAAACACCGAAGACCTTGGAAAATGCACAAAAATAGAGGCAGACCATTTCCTATGCCAACAAAATTTCGTCATATACAACCACCACAATAATAACTGTATAATACAGCTCGTCTCCGGTAATCCAACCCCTGAATCATGTGATACTAGAATATTCGTATTAAAACACGAAATCTGGTTTAATTTAATGAACAAAAATTCCTGGCTTTATGTCATGCCTGAGCCAACGAGCGTACGTATATTGTGCGGTAACGCACCCCAGACAATCAAAGTCCACGACAGTGGAATTCTCAAAATAAGCCCATATTGCAAGGCAATGACTAATGAAGTATACCTTCAAGCCTCAAACGACGTTTACAACAAAATCCCTACCACATACAACTACTTACAAGAAACACACCTAACCGAAGCCGTGGAAATCCCTACCAACCTATCCCAAATTCCACCCCACACGATACACGTAGAAAAATTAGACCTAGATAAATATAGCATTAGTACTAAAAACCTAGTTAATGCAAACAAAACATTGTTATCTTTAAGACAAGAACACATGTACATTCCGTTTTCTATTATATCTTTAATTTGTATAATTGGAATATTAGTAGTAATAATAAACAAATACTTTAAAATAAGCCTATCAATTAATAGGACAATAACAAACAACACTATAGGGCAAGAACACCTTAATGATCAACCCGTTGTAATCATAGACCAATAAGAATATACTTATATATTTTAAACAAACTAGAATAAATATATAGACTTAAAGAAAATATTTTGTAAAACATTACATAAATGTATTGGAATGTGTAAACTTACTGATAGTAACTGTTAAAGTACCTAACAAATAATGTTCAAAAAAAAAACTAGCAAAACATTGTAAAATTCCATAATAAAACAAATCATAACCGCATCTTTTTACATAGTAATATTATTGTAAAATAAATAATATAAATGACCAGTTGTTAACCAATTCGTAAACAAATCCTGATCAGATATAATTATACATAAACATTACTGTAAAATAAACAATGTAAACAACCTGTAGTAAACCAATTTAGTCGCTCACAATGCATTCCACCAAACGCCGAAAGACTTCACTCCTAACGTCATGCGCCTTTCGTATTTTAAGGGGGGAGGACTGTTGTGCCCACAATTTGTGCAACGCAAAATAGGTTAGTAATGAATGACAATGTCAATTACACATTGTCATCCAAACTGAATGACCTAGTTGAACACGAATGGGAACCACACAACACTGACCCACTCAAGTGCCCCGATTTTATTACCAACAGACCTTACAGACTTACACGCTGTACAGTCGACAACATGTTGCTTTTGTTATCCAGAAGGCTGGGACTTGAAGACTTGAAGACTGGCGAAAATATTTACCCATTTCTTGGTGTAGTTTATAGAGGTACGATCGTAGTTTTATGTTCTCCTCGATTCATCTCTGCAACTTTCTTGTTTTTTTCCGGGAAATTAATCCCACTCATAACCCCCAACGTTTAAAGAAGGACGGATATTTCGTTGGTCTTGACCGCCACTGAAAATAAACCCCACCCAAAATATGGAAAGAATGAAATAAATCTTTACATAAAACCTCCTGCATTCAACATTCAATTCGACAATCACGTTTACATAATTCACAATCATTTCAAAGATGATGATGATGATCTGGTCACACTGATTTGTATCGACAATATTTGAACTTTGAAGAGATCAATAAATCACATTTCAACTTGTATATTGGCAAAAACACCACAATCCACAACCCAAGCAGAAAGCTTTGGAATTGAAAATTGCTATCGCACACGCGAAAAAAGCTTAAGATTTCGCAAAACTTATCAAACGATCGCAACTCGCGATATCTTTCAAATATAAAGACCAAGTAGCCCGCAAACAGGAATATTGGGCACTTTTGAAAGTAGTACCGCGAAGTCGTCACACTGCAGGTAGCTCGCTCGAATTTTGCAAAAAAAAATAATTCGCACTCAAAATTTGTTTGATTATATTTTTATTCTATTGAACAGTTTGTTGAAAAATGTTACGTTTCAAATGCTGTAACCTGACAGCTGTTATCGGTTTTGTACTTATCGGAAGCGTGTGTAATATGAAAACGATCGATTTGGATTACTCTGATATAACAATTGTGACAAATGAAACGCGGTTTCAGACACTGAATCCGGAAATCGAATTGGATGCATTCTATAAAATCCGCCACGTGAAGGGCAATTTCTACTTTTCGAAAGGCAAACGCATTACCGGTAAGTGGATGGTCAAATGTTTTTCAAAAAGTTGCATAGTTTGCAGGAATAAAAAAATACCTAATCAGTTGTATTGAGATTGTCAGAATATACACTTCTTTTTTTTAAAGTAAACAACTCAAGTTCTAATGAAAGTTTGTGCTGAAGAATTCCAAGTGCCCGTCAGTGTCAAGTTTATTTACTTCCATATAGACTTTAGTAATGAAAGTATATCTGTCATTTGGAATATTTTCTTTTGATATTCTGTTCGAGAGGACAACAACTTGTAGCTTTTTTAAAGTACACTATTTTTCTATTTTTCTACCTTCATATTTGTTTTAATTAATTTCTTTTGACAGTTGTCGAACCTGCATATTTTTCTACGAGGTATTATTGCTTTTTCCGTCTGTCAGGAAGTGAAGCTGCGCGTCAATTCGCAGTTTATTGTCAAAGCGAATGCTACATCGGCACTGAGATGTGAATTCAGCTAAGAGATGCATAAATATACACGTTGTTGGCTCTTTCTCTTCTCTAAGCCAACACTTTATATTTTCGTTCTTCTTTTAAAAAAATTACATGAATAGTTTTGAATTCGACAAAGATGAGGTCACCTAAAGTCATATCTAGGGCTTTACAAATTTGACAACATTTTATTTTTAAATTTAATGATTGAGGTCTCACTTTTATTGCGTTACCATTTGTTCTTTCAAGTTGACGATTTTATTGATTTATTAAGGAATTTAGGATGACTTGTAAAATCGGTGATATGGGAACGCTTCGATTAATTTTTTTTAACGATTTTTATAATGGTACTTTACGTACTTTTTGTAGTAAATCTCTGGCGTTTGGCCGTTCAAGTAGACTAGGCACATAATATGAATAGGTTCATTTGTGAATAGTTGTGAAAATATTTACTGCTCCGCTTTTCACTTGATGATCGATTTCACAACACCGATGATGGATGTCATGTAGTTATGTTTAATAGGTATCGTTTGTATTTCAATTTCCTGCTAATAATAAAACGAGTTATAGTAAGGTTATCGTTTGCTTAACTCTGTGAATTCTAGGCAATGTCGCGATAAACAAAAGTGTCCTTATATAACGGAAAAGACTTATAATATACTAGCTGAATCCCGCCGGCTTCGCCACTGATAGAATTTAAGTGTTTTTTTTTTTTTTTTTTTTTTCAATTTGTTTGGCCTATCAATTTATCAACGAATTACCGACATTTAAAAAAAGGCAACTTAATTGGTTGGAAATTACAGGCGACAAAGAAACATACACTTTTTGTCACTTTGTTTCATATATAGAGATATTATGACCACATGTACAGTCCCCGGATAATATCACATGCACAGCACATGGGTATAAAATAAGAGTTCTTCAATTAAATTCCTACTAAACGGGGACCCTTGTAATGTTTACGATGGCATTTGTAATTCCCAACACAAACACTGAATAATTTGTTGCTATGAAAAGGGTTTTGCTATTGAAGGGGTTGATTATAATGGGTGATTTTTTAAGAGTTAAGTTTTTTCTGGTTGGCAGCACCGGTTAGTAATGGCGTTCAAACATCATCTGTCAAAGTGAAAAGTTTTCAGTATACTCTGCCATTTAATCATGGAAAGACTTACAAACGAGCAACGATTTCAAATTATTGAAATTTATTATAAAAAATTGTGCTCTGTGAAAAATGTGCACCAAAGACGACCGTGGAAGAAACGTTACCGTCAACGGCGAACGATATCGAGCCATGATATACGCGACTTTTCTTTGCCCCAGTTGGCTGAGTTGAACTTGGTTGATATGTGGTTTCATCAAAACGGTGCCACATGGCACACAGCTCGTGAAACAATGGAAATGTTGAAGGACGAATTTGGTGAGCAGCTTATCTCTCGAAATGGCCCTGTGAGTTGGCCGCCAAGATCATGCGATTTAACGCCTCTTGATTATTTCTTGTGGGGTTATGTAAAGTCGTTAGTCTATGTGGACAAGCCGAACACGAATGAAGCCTTACAGGATAACATAACACGCCTAATTCGTGGAATACAGGCCGAAATGCTAAGTGAGGCACAATTGGAACTTCCGAATGGACCATTTGAAACGAAGCCGCGGACAACATTTACATGCATTTGTCTTTAAAACGTAAATGGCAAAGGCCTATTTATCGATAACAATACAAATTTTGAATATTTGATGCAAATTTGAGTGTTTTATTCGGTTTAAAAAAAAAACTACGCTTAAATAATCGCCCGTTATAAGGGGAGTACTGTACTACCAGCGTAATTGCAAATTGGCTTGGCTTAAGCTGGATTAAGTCCGCGCGATGCTATTATGGTTCCCATTATTTTCAGCAATGTTTTTATTAATACACGTGTAGAAGTTGCAACTTCAAAATTTCTTTTGAAATAAACCATCGAGCTAAGAAGCTGACGTATGTCAAACTTTCTAAAACAGTTTCATTTAGAAACGACACCTGATTCTGATAAGTCAGTTATTTTCCATAGTTTCCCATGCTGCTTCAACTATTTAACTTAATCACCTAAGGAACTCTCTTACTGATTTTGATAGGGTTGCTTGAAAATTCTTAAAATTAAACCAAAGTCATTGTAAAAAAAATCCTGTTCACTAAAATAATGTTCAATGAACAACTAGACAATAATCTCCGAAATAAAATTGTTTGAGAACGCTTACTGACGAAGTCATTGAGGTGCAAATGGTCTTTGCTATTCATTTTTTTCTACAAGTGGTTGTTAATATTTTGTTGTATCAAGTGTTGCATTTTGTGGATTGTTCAGAGTAATATATTTAAAAATTGGAAGTTCGTATTCACGGCCATTTTTGTAAATAAGTGAAATTACTCGAAAGTGGTAACCCTGTCCCTTGTGAAAAAAAGTCAAATATTCACAATGGATACAAAGAAAATTAAAAGAGAAAGGGAGCGATAAACATTATGCAACACTTTCACACTTCGTTGACTAAACTGTCAAGTTATTGGTAACAATAGAAAAAAGAATGCGAAGGAATCGATCAGCGGGGAAAAATCTGGGGTCAAATCGCGTCGTCCACGAGCGAGCATTACGTAATGGAATTTGTTTTTGTTTCACATGTAAAATCAACTTAATTCCGTGAACGTATAGCTCGTTCATGGAAGTGGAGATTCGACCCCTGGTTGTGTTTTCTTGGCTACACTTTTGGGGTACGTGATGTGATGATTGATTTGCTTTTGCGTTTACTTCTATTCTAAATTGTCAGAAACTTAAAAGCTAAGCTTACAAGTGGTGTTTTATTATTTATTATGTTATAACTAAGCGCCCATCGGCTTCAACTACAGCCAAAACAGCTTCATAAACAACTTTGATTGGAAGAAAAAGTACTACAAGGATTAGTGTAGGTATTCCTAAATTTCAGAGCAAAAGCTCTAAAACTCTTCATCCAGCAATTTAAATCAGCTTACTATAGCAAGGTGTTTAGGGCAGACCTAATTTACTCAGCTTTCCTGACATTTTATGTACCGCATTTTTGTGGAAATTTTCCCAAATGCAAAACTAAACATTCCCCTCTCATTCACAGGTGATCACTTGATTTTAAATTTCCTCGACGAGGAGAGTTTCACCAAAGCCGAAGATGTCCAAGTGACCATGCGCTATCCTGCTGAGGGTAAAGGTCTAACCATCACGTTCATTGAAGTTCTCGCCGACCTGACGTCAGAAAATGCCGACACATTTCTCTTCGAGGGAGGAATAGGAGAGAAGTTTGCCGCCTTACTACTGGAATGCAATAATACGTCAAGTTTTACATATGAACTCTTCATCTATGGGTATTAAGCAACGGAAAGAAAATTGATTTAGTATCGCAATGGATAGTTTCAATTATTTCCTTAAGTGTGCTGTGCACAAACAAATGCTTTAAATATGAATGAAACTCATTAAAAAAAAAAATAAACATCATCTGTGATTGATTTGTATATATTTTGTCCAAGGATAAGTTTTATATATATTTTTTTTTTACATAGAATTTAAGTTTTACTTAAAATTGAAGATTTTTTTTTCATGAAAAAGAAATTTGTAAAAAGAAAAACTCGTTTTAGTATTGACATAATTTTGTTGTATTTTTTGGTTGTTAAAATGTAATTTTTATACAAAAAGTTGTTTTGGCAAATTGTTCCCGAAATTGGCCATTTGCGATTAGAAATTTAATTCCGATTTGTATACCGATTATCTTTGGTTGGGGCTCTCTTATCTTGACGAATTGGCGTCTTTTCTTTCAAACAACCACATTGAATGGCAAGTCGCAAGTGTGGACAGCTTAATCTTTCTTGCAATTGAAAGGCGATGTCCGACGTGACACGAGGCGTCGTGTCGTCAGTGCAAGATCCTATCATTGGAAAATAAATTTCAACAATTGACGTAGAGGTGCTTAGTTGATTTGTAAACAAGTACTCAAGTGGACGAACATTTATTTTGCAGGTGATAAAGCTGTGAGACGAAATAAGAACAAATGGCGTTTGCATAGTCACGATTGCATCGAACGGGCAAAGACAGCGATATGCGATAGTGACAGCTATTGTGACCGAGATTGTTATATAAAGAGCAGATGTACAACTGAATGGAGGAAGCGAGGGGTAGGTAACAATGATATTTCCATTTTATGTTTGGAATTTTGTTCAAGTTCTTCATCAGATTCGTTTAAGGTCCCTTTTGCTGATACTGCTCATAGCGATTTATGTTCTACTTAAATAACTTACGGGCTACTTTTTCTATGCGTCATGTCACTTAAGGTTTTAAGTGGAACTTTAATCGCTATATGACTTGTATCAGCAAACGGGCCAAAGTGATTTGTTTGAATAGTTGAATTTTGACTCTTCCTTTGAATACATCCCTCTTGGAAAAACACTGTGGTTTCCTCGCTCTTTACCTTTGTCATATGCGTCGGATTTAGACAAGATGTCTTGAGTCTTCGGCATGCTAGGAAACATTTGACAATCTGCATCAAGGGTAAATTCGCCAATATGCAGTCATGTCTCCAAAGAAAAAAAGCTGAGATCACCGTCAATAGCTTTTATGAGTTCTTCGACATTTGAGGATCACGGAAACATGACAATAAGATCTAGGCTACTTTAAATGGAAAAAGAAGACATCTTTGTTAGGAAGTCGCGTATCCACAAATGTCTTGCTATGTATTCTACCGCAGACTGTGGTTTCTGCAATGGGAACAAAGACCGATGTGCTTATTCCGTAATTTTTCAGATGGTTATTGTCGAAACGATAGACCTACAAAACTAGCAAGCAAGTGCAAAAGGTTTGAGTTTGAGAACTCAGTTGATTTTCCGCAAAGTATAATGAAAGCTCCCGTTATTCAAAAACTTTCGGTCAGAATATGACTTATTATGGTCATAAAAATTTCATAAATGATATCGTCCAGACGATTATTTTTATACGGAACCTGCCCCCACCATCCCACAGTTAGGCAAAACGAAAAATTAAATTTTGAAGATGATCGAGAAAGCTTCCTTCGAACAAGAAATGAATGCAATATCAAAGCTTAAGACCAACAAGTTTGCTAGTGCTGACGGTTTACCCACTGCGGCTTTTAGAGCCAGCAGGACGTGCATCATGGAAAGCTTGAATCAGCATTTTTATTAGATAAATGGTTCGATTCGACGGTTTCTCGATCTTTGAGAAATATAACCCGCCTAGCTGTGTCAACTGCAGAGGCCTTCCTACAACCTTTTAAAATCATCTGAGTTCGACAGGAGTTTTATACCTAGAAAATCTATCGTCGATCGGATATTCAAGCAAGGAAAGATCCAAAAAGTCCGTAAATCTCACCATATTTTCATAGACTTATAAGTCGCATATAAAAGCAGCCGTTATAAGACTAGCTGTAGAGCAATATTCAATTTTGGTATTCCTGACAGGCTCATCCGAATTTGTGGGATGGCGATGTCTCAATGTCTACAATCCACCCGGCTAAAACCTTTGATGCTAACAAAAATAAACGCAATTGTGACTTTTTTGACATCGTAATTGAAAGGATGCAAGGCATGGTCTTTCTAAACTCTGTTACCATTTCCTACATACTTCGAAGAAGCATGGCATCTTTAACAAAAACAATCCGTCGTCTTTTAGAGAGACATTGACAAGAGCTGCTTGGTTTCGCTAGACTTTCCGTAATGTAGACTCTTTGGAGGAGACGATAAAATGGAAAACTATAAAAAAATCTAAAGTACCATCAGTTCAATACAGAAAACGGCGCGTTGGGTGCTGGGATACGTTTAGAAAATGCAATTTCTAACTAAGAGGATCAGCAGAATAGGATCAGGGGTCTCTAGTGAGAAACTTTACAAGCTCCTCCTGAAGTTCTCTAAGTGGTGAAAAATATTAAACTTGCCATATTGAAATTTTCAATATTAGGTACGTCAAGTACTTGAAGTTTTGTACTATGTAGCTCTTGTTTAAGGTGACGCGTCAAACCATACTAAACCAATACTAATCAACGCCACTCACATGGGTTCTCTATCGACTATGTTCCGTCATAGAGTAATATGTCAACCAAAATATCAAAATTTTGAATTTCAATTTATTTTTTTGTTTCATTTTACAATTTATTTCCATTTACTTTGTTCATTTTCCATAGACTTGGAACTTGTAGCTCACTTTGTGGGCAAAATTAGACACAATCTTCAAATTGAAGTTCTTCTGTCCAACGCCTCCGCTTTGAATAGTAAATTGACTGCTACCAGAATCTAAAGTTGTGCTTGCGACAATCGCTGTAATAACTGCATCATTTTTAAGGCCATACTGTGGGAATGGTATTTCGGTAATGATCTGCCTGGCAAAGTCAATAGTTTGTTGTCCACTGCCGCTCCAGATAAGTTTGTCACCTGAAATTTAGTTTTTTGTTCGAAATTTATTTCAAAATAAATTAAATCTGAAAGGCACATACCGGCTACGCGGCTGCCAGCATTGAACTTCTGAACACCACCACCGGTCCTTTCCAACGGGCTATCTTCAGTGGCAAAAACCGCCAAGATCAAGCAAAAAAGTGCAGCTGTTCGTAACATTTTGATGAACTCAATTCTCAGTAAAACTGTGAATCTTGGAGGGTGAAGCGCTGCTTATATATGAGTGTTGGGTCTGGCTAAGTGTGGACTGAAGCACTCCTTAGATTGACTGTTCAAGTGGTTCAATTGTTTATTGGCATCTTAAGTAAATATTTGCTTTGGCTTTGTAAAACGTGTGCTCAGACGACACCCATTCGTATGTGGTCATAGGGGTATTGGAGGTTGGCCCTGTAGTTTTTTGAAAATGCTGCGCTTCAGACTATAGATAAGCTGAAGTTTAAGTGCAAGTGTTTGCGATATACTTGAGGTGCTAGATAGCAATTAGGCTTAATTAAAAAGCTGAGGCGACCATCTGATGAAATAAGACCGGTACCATTTAAGTCAACAGCTTATTGTTCCATATTAAAATGTTGAAAAACTGTTTTCTCGTTTCTCTAGCATTTTTTGCACTTGCAACTTCAGCTCCCCGTTCTGCTCCTGTTATGTAGGTTATACATTTTAACTCTCGCATTACTGGTGAGTTTTTATTAGGGTGTCATAAACTGCATCTCATGAATCTGTATTTACCAGGTGACCAATTAATTTGGCAATCCAGCCAAGGACTTCAGAGTCTTGAGTTCTTTGGACAGAGCACTTATGAGATTGGCTATCCACACGATGGATCAAGGTCGCCAAACGAAATCACCCACATTCATATCGAGGCAAAGGAGAGCAGTGCCCTTATGGAGGTCAGTGCTTACAGTGGATGTGGCACCGGCACCGGCACCGGCTTCAAGGATAAGTCTTATATTGAAAAGTGTACAGAGGGGTGACTTTAAAATAATATATATCTACGGTAAGAGGAAGTAGAGGAGTGTTGATGGCTTGGAGGTGAAAATAAAGTTGAACTGCTTAGCTGAGTCAAGGTTTTTGCATTTGTCTGAACTAAATTGTCTGTCCAGACAAAGTTTATTCAATTGTTTTTTTTTTTAAATATTGACTTGGTTGGGGTGCTTCGAGAAATATGCGAGAGTACGACTCTCCGACAAAATTTATTTATCTAATTTCTTCTTCGTTATACTTACCTATCTAGTAGTGGTAGTGCTCTGATAAATATTCGAGAACGCAACTACCTCCTCCTTATGGTGCAGAAGCATGGGCGCTATCAAAGGCGGATGAAGATCTCCTTGGTCGTTTCGAACGCAAAATTCTTCGAGTGATTTTTGGTCCCGTTTGCGTTGACGGGCTTTGGAGGAGAAGACTTAACAGCGACATCGACCTAATCAGAAAAGTACGCATCAGTCGTCTAAGAAGGTTGGGACATGTAGAGCGAATGGACACCAACGCTCCGGCCCGAAGAGTCTTCGATTCTAACCCGGAGGGACAACGCAGTAGAGGAAGACCTCGCCTTAGGTGGCGCGCGCAAGTGGAAGGGGACCTCAACCAACTTGGAGTGCGCAACTGGAGGCAGTTAGCCAAAGATCGCGCTAGCTGGAGAGGCGTATTGGTTGAGGCCCAGGTCCACCCCGGACTGTAGCGCCACCTAAGTAAGTAAGTAACTACCTCCTCAGAAGAAAGTCGTTTCGTAGTTCTAACAGAAATATTCGATAATATACACAGCTGTCTGCTCAGACAATATTTATTTTATCCTCGTTTTCGTAGTTCTAACAGAAATATTCGATAATATACACAGCTGTCTGCTCAGACAATATTTATTTTATCCTTGGTATAGTGGTTGTAGTGTTTCGGCATATATCCGAGAACACTTGGTTGTATTGCTGCGGCAAATATGCGAGAGTTCAACTGCCTGTTCAGACAAAATTTATTTATCTAATTTCTTCCTCGGTATACTTATCTAGTGGTGGTTGTGATCCAAAAAATACGTGAAAACACAACTGCCTATTCAGAAAAAACGTTTTGTAGTTCTACGAGAAATATCCGAGAATATCTATGGCTGTCTGCTCAGACAAAATCGCTTTCCTTTTAGATGAGTAACAGATCGAATTGTTTGTCCTAAAAATACATTCGAAACCCATAAATAGCTGCGGTAAGACTTACTTACTTCTGTCAAAAGTGCATTTAATTTAGTAAAAAAAAAACTCTACCCTATAGCAACGATGATCCTTTAAGTTTTGTAACAAGACTCATGCTTTTTAAGCGGAAGAGTACAACCTCTGCTAACAAAGTAATAATAGGAGGGTTACATCACGTTGACTCATTGCATTCTCGGTTTTTTTTCTACACAATGATGCACGCGTCAGCTGTATGGCAATGCAAACTATTTCCTTTCAAAAAATGGTCTACATGCAGTTCTGCTGGATGACATTTTTATTAGAATAAATATAGTGTACACAGAACAGCAACTGGAGGTTATATAAGAAAGTAATGCAACTGACTATTGTCTCTATTAATCCGTAATGTATAGGCTCTTGGTAACAGTGAATGAGACCTAGTCACCGAGAGAAGGGAGAAATAAGTGTATTTAAACAGCAATTCGAGCAGCTGTTTTAGGGGCATTACATAACAAGGAGGGAACCAGAGGTTGACTTCGGTATAAAAAGGTATAGAATATCAAGGCTGGAAGTTCAATGGACATTGAGGTCATGTCAAGGCACACAAATTGCAAACCAAGTCTGAATGATACCAGATGCTAACCACCAAATGGCACGTGTCGCCAATATTGTTCAGAATAAACACGAGTATATTTACTCTTTGAGTTTTCAATTGCAAATAGAATGCTTATAGTCAAGCTTCGCCCTAAGTAGTCTCGTCTGTTAGTTATCGAAAACGCGTACCTACTTCCGCAAGGCAAAGATAAGTTAGCTCATCACCTCGCTATAAAAGGATGACTGTGAGCTGCATTGAGATCACTTTTCACGTTAAGTTTAAGCAGACAGCACGATGAGAAGTTCAACAATTTGTTCGTTGGCAATTTTTGGCCTTGCGCTTTTACTTTCGCAGTCAGAGGCGAAAATATATAAAGACTACTCCAGTATCAATTCACGGGTTCCCGGTAAGTGCTGCCACTTAAGATTTCCTGAATTTCCTGACTTTCTGAATTTGAAAATCCTTTTACAGGCGATGAGCTAATCTTCCATTCTTCACATGCTATACAGAAACTGGACTTTTTTGCTAAAGTCGCAATTGAAGTCAGATACCCCGAGAATCAGCCAACCTCTAACTACATTCTAACTCATGTTTTGGTTACAGGACAAGACGATACTGGCTACTTAGATTTACGATTTGATGATGGTGGTCCTGGAACAGATCACATGAAGTTAAAAATATTTTTCCAATCGATAAAAAATGGCGACTTTGAAGTTTTTGTCTATGGCAAAAAGAAATAGATTTTGAAAAGCTGCGTGCATTTTGTGGAAATAAATTGATGAAAACTATGCAGTTGTGTTATTTAAAAAAAAAAAAAAAATAAATTTAATTCAGTTCAAACCTTAAAATTCTAATATTTTATTTAAAATCAGTGAAAACAAATTTTCTATTAAACTCCCTTGATCTTCAGATACTGGTGTGGCGAAAACGTTGAAACGTTTTATTTAAAGCACTTCAAGTCAAAATTATAGCGTAATAACGCCGAGCGAAATATAACCAAATTTTGGAAAAGCCCAGTCGGCCTTATTTCGCTTTTAATTTACATACAATTAAATTAAATTAAATACATTTCGATGGTAAAAAAAAAAAAAAATGGGTTTATTGGTGAATGAGGGTAAAACAAAATATATGCTGTCAACAAGAAGGGACACACAACATCGACGAATCGGACAGAACGTCACGATAGACAGCTATAACTTTGAGGTAGTTAGGGACTTTGTCTACCTCGGCTCCGCTATAAACTCTGATAATGATATCACATCAGAAATCAAGCGAAGAATCACACTTGCCAACCGCTGTTTCTTTTGGCCTAGGACGGCAATTGATTAGTAAGGCCTTGTCAAGAAGCACTAAGGAGATTCTATATAAGACTCTCATCATCCCTGTCCTGCTCTATGGCGCAGAAGCATGGACCCTAGCAAAAACGGATGAGGATCTTCTTGGTCGCTTCGAACGCAAAATTCTTCGAGTGATTTTTGGTCCCGTTTGCGTTGACGGGATTTGGAGGAGAAGATTTAACAGCGAACTCTACGAGCTGTACAGCGACATCGACCTGGTCAGAAAAGTACGCATCAGTCGTCTAAGATGGTTAGGACATGTAGAGCGAATGGACACCAACGCTCCGGCCCGGAGAGTCTTCGATTCCAACCCGGAGGGACAACGCAGTAGAGGAAGACCTCGCCTTAGGTGGCGCGCTCAAGTGGAAGGGGACCTCAACCAACTTGGAGTGCGCAACTGGAGGCAGTTAGCCAAAGATCGCGCTAACTGGAGAGGCGTATTGGTTGAGGCCCAGGTCCACCCCGGACTGTAGCGTAACGAATACCTTTTAATAACGAAAAAAATGAAATAGTTTATTACTTATTTTGATTAGGGAACCACTGATCAGTAAATTCATTAAAACAAATATATAAATATAGTTTTTATTTTAACTATTAAATATTTGAGTTTTGAGAAAATTCACACGAATTTTGAACTATAATTTTCACAAATTCCCCCCCTACTTAATTCAGCATTTGGAATTTAGTTACAGTTAAATAAATAGTTATATCTATTTCCGCAAATTAAAAATATACTAAAAGTTCTTGGCCATTCTAAAAACATATGCGTCGGCTTTATTTCTCAAGCAACGTTCGGCATTATTTCACTTTGTCAATTCTAATATTTGTTTTTTTTTTCGCTTTCACAAAGTGTAATAACGCCAAATTTTTGGATTCGCGGATTATAGAAGGTAAAATATATCCTTACATATATATCGATAAAAAATTATTTCTCATCATTAGTTTATTGATTATTGATTTTTGGAATTTCGGAACAAATTTATTTATGACTTAGAAATTCATTGCTTATACCTGTCAAGATAATAGCAATTCGCTTCATTAAAGCGCAACCAATTATTTGTAAAGACTAAAATTTCAACTGTTCCAGTATTTAAACGATTACGAATTTTTGTTTTATTTACATTTAGCGGAGGAATGTGGAAGCAATTAAATATTTTAAGAATTTGCGTAGTTCCTATCCGCTGTTTTTACCCCTAAAACATATTCTTAAATACATAGTACACCTGCAACATTTTTTTTATCAAACAATTTCCTTACTTTAGAGCTGATGCAAACGTTAATAAAACAGAAGTTTTGCATGAGCTCTGTTTGACTCACATTATACATAATAATGGAATTAATAGAAAACGATTCTTAATTTGTTAGATTTAGAAAATTATTGACATCAAAAATCGACGCTTTCAAAAAAGCAAATCGGTTGTGCATAATTATTTAAAAAAATAAAGAGAAATATGCCAAAAACATGAAAGGACGTACAGGGGAAGTGCTAACTGCTCAAGCGAGCAATCTTTCGAGAAGCTTCTAATTCGGCTCGATCAGTGGCGAACAGTGGCGTAGCATGGGTTGGAGCCGCCCGGGGCAGACCCATTTTATGCCGCCCCCGTAATTTTTCATATACTAAAAAGACCTTTGTAAACCTTTGTAAACTTGGTAAAATTTCTGGAATCGAATAACGGTAGGTACTTTGGAAATTTCGCAATTTCTCGAAAATAAAAATTAATTTCTAAGGTAATATTGTCCTTTCTAACTGAATGACAGGCTCAGTTTTTTTTTCTACATTATCGTAAAATAGATTTTCGAAAATTTGGTTTCTTTAGTTTTCTAAGGAAACGGCGATAAAGATTTTGACCAAATTGAATCACCGAAAATCCTAATTTTGAAAGCTGCTTATATCTCGAGAACCCTAATTTTGATTTCGATAAAACTCTAAAAACCAAGTAATGCTTACATCCCGAAAAATAACTTTTAGGTAGTCAGTTTTCAGCTATATGTATAGTTAGGCAATAGTATATTTTTTAAACTAAACATTGCAAAATTTGGTACGGTTTTGTCTGCGTAATTACAAAAAGTGATCTAAAGATTTTGATCAAATAAGACTCCTTACCTAGATTTCCTCAAAAAAAAATCGAATAAATCAATTTTTAAATTATTTCTCAAAAATGACTACCCAAAAACCGATATTTGTGTTCATATTTTTTTTTAGAACTCAGCACTCAGTGATGCCAACCCTAACTTTCAAAAGTCTGTAGATGAAAGATAAAAATTCTGTGTAATTCTGTATCCAGACTTCTTTTTTAACATACCTAATAAAAGTGCTAAAAATATAAAATTTGAGTGGCATAAAATATCAGTCTTTAACTATAGTATTTATTAATTTTGTACAATTACATAATTTTTATTAGCCGCTGGTATCGCTGGAACCTGGAATCCACCTACTACCTACTCTGGTTTGAAAAAAAACACTCCAAAATTTTGTTAAACGTTATGAATATTTTGTCGTACAGCAAGAAAGAGTTTTTGGGTGCTCCGATTGCATTTCTTTGTTTAGGTCAAAGAAATATACCAACGCAAAACTAAGGAAATCAAGTTTTTACTGGAATCTGAGATTTCTGTTTTTTTAGTTTGAATTCTGGCAAAGTGACAATTCTGTAGATACAATACAGAAAATTCTATAGGGTTGGCATCAGTGTCAGCACTTCCATTATAAAAGCAATACCAGGAAGGCAAAACTTATTTTTTGCAAATATTGCCCACTTCTTTTTTTCAATCATTTTGAATATGCAGCATAAAATAATTTCAACAATTCACTTCTTTTGAGCAAAATAAAACACAATAGAAAAGTATACCTTTTTTTTTTGGTTGCGCCAAGGATGTGTAATCTTAATTATATTAGATACCTCTAATACCAACAAAAGCAAAACTATAATTACTTATTCGCACTAACTCCAGTTTCCAGCACAACATCGCTTACAGTTACATACGCACACACCCAACTTCTAGCGAGAAAAGAGAAAAGGGGTAGGTATTTTCGAATGCAGATGTGCACAGTGTTTAATTTGTGTTTTAAATTTCTGAAAAAATGTAGTTGCATACTAGGGAGCAGCGTTCATTGGATTTTGTTGTTAACCAACACAAGGAATGTCTGATTACTTACTGTGAAGCAGTGTCCGTTTCGTCAATTTTATAAATTGAAAAAAAAAAAAAAAAAAAAAAAAAAAAAATTAACTGCTCCAAATTGCCGCCCCTGGCAAAGTGCCGCCCGGGGCCTATGCCCCCCTTGCCCCCCCCTTGCTACGCCACTGGTGGCGAAAATCAGGGAAAAAGTTGTAGTAAGTGCAAGTTAAACGAGTAATTAAGATGGCACATTTGCAACTTAAAAACATGAAGGAAAAACCATCATTAAATCCGGTTAGGAAAAAACAACGCTTGGAGTTTGCACGCCAGCACATGGCATGGAGAAAGGAGCGACAAAAAGTAGTTTTATCGAATGAAAAAAAGGTTTAACCTTAATGGTCCGGACGGATTTAACTACTATTCCCATGATCTGCGAAAGGAAGAACGGTTTTTGAGGAGGCATCACAGCAGGGAAGGTGGCGTTATTGTTTGGGGAGCTGTCTACTACTATGGTGCGATACCATTGAACCTCCAAAGTACAAGAATGACAGCAAAATCGTACCAAAAAGTTATGGAAACAACTTTTCCGCAATGTCAGTACATTTTCGGCCCCCTTAGGTGGACATACCAGCAGGATAATGCTCCCATCCATATAGCCCGCATAATAAAAACTTGGATCCATGCTCAAAGTGTCGATTTGATGACATGGCACGTATTCCCCAGACCTAGACATCATGGAAAATGTTTGGGGATGGCTGAGGCGAAAAATGTACGAAGGTGGCAGGCTGTTCGAGGACAGAAATCAGCTTACTGAAGCCATCAAACAAACTACCATACTGAAACCCCTTTGCTCCATAAATCCAACAGTCGTATCACAATTGTTATTAAAATATACAAACGAAGAATCTGCACCTCATCCGGTGGGAAGTGTCCACGATTTGCATCCAAAAGTGTATGCTGTTTCTGGCAAACGTGTATAGACTGTACCGCATCCTAATACGAGTACCAGTCCAGTAGTAGACACAAGAACCTGTTCGCCTAGCTATCGTTATCTCCATTTCTGACTACAACCGGTGGATGGAGAACTCAATAGTCACTACTTGATTATGCCTCATCCATACTCTTGCATTGCACACAACCATTCTATGAACTTGTGCTATGCTCTGGCGAAATTTCTTCTTCAGTCCTGAATAAATAAACAGCCTAGCGACCAGCTAGCCACAATCACAACTTCTTCTCATCTGTGTTGCGTATTCATGACCAGCGGCAGATGCGGATGGCGCTGGGGGATTTTCCGGCCTCCGAAGTCAATAAAACTACGAATTGAACATTTTATTCGCAACACCGATGAGGAATTGAAGTGTGCTTGTAAGCGGAACTAGAAGACAAAGTAACATTTCGCCAAGGCATGAAATCACCTACAGGTCATCGAATGACGGACTGGTAATTATGGTAGAACATCTGTGCCAAGGTCATTATGGATCAAACTAAACCGAACTGTTGATAAGTTTCTGCCAAACGTAGCTTGGCGATAAGTTGCACAAAATGGACCGGTCACATGAGTCAGTGTGAAATTTCATTTCGTTGTTTAATTAGTGAGTGATTTGGATTTCACAATTGAAACTTTAGATAGAGGGGGTTAATGTCTTTTGTGATATTTCAGAAGGACTTAGGTATTTCAGATTCATACGGCAGTAGCGCAACGGAATGTCTTTGGGAATTTCTATGTGGAAAAATATGACCGTCATGAGATAAAGTGGAATGACCTCGCAGCGATAAGGCGCAGTCATCTGAGACCTTTGCTGTTAATAGAACGTTGATGGTATTTAGAGTTTAACATTCAAATTGCAATAAAAAGACTGAGAGTGACTTTGTCAATTTGTATTAAAGTATTAATTGAAAAAGTCTTATGTTTTCTGGAACTTCTGCTGGTTGTATGTCGAAACCTGCTCGGTATAGTGAATAGAAAATGTAACCGAGGTAAGAGTTTCAGTTAACAATTTGAAAAACATTTAAAACATGGGGAAATTCACCGGGAGAAAAGCAGGAGTGCTTTGACTATATCTTGAGCACTCAGCTACAGGTTTCGCTCCTCTTTTACTGTTTCGTAGAATGTGCCACCCTATAGCACTGTTAACTTTGGGCCTTTTGGGGGATATAAAAAACCACAAGTCTATTCGTTGTACAAGTGAATTTATTAAAGTGTAGCCCAATTTTCTAACAAAAAAGTCCAAGTGCAATTCTAAGTCTCAAGATGTTCTTGTTCAACTTGTGGGCTTGATGCATTAAAATATGGCCCATTAGACTTTTCTGTGCAGTAATAACCGCATAGATCTTTTACACGAAACAATCCTTATAAGTACAAAAGCAGGGTGTAGACCATAAGGGTGCAGTGAGCTTATTCTTCTCCATTGTCATTCTTAGCTGACTTCTGCCACCAAAAGCTATAGAATTCATTTAAGATAACCGACACGTATCATCTATAGAAACCCGTAATTCATTTAGCATTCACCTTTCAATTATACAGGGTGGGCCAAAATGACTTATTGACTTCTTAAAATGTATTTATTTATTTATTTATTTATTTTTTTTTTTTTTGATGTGTAAACATCTAAGCGCGCGTTATTGGAATCTGGTGGAGTAATTCCACACATTTAACCTGCGGGGACGGAAATGCGTCACGGAAATGCGTCACAGTGTTTTATCATTGCATACCTACCTTTTATCATTGCATACGTTTTTATCATTGCATACATTTATGAGCTGGGGCATATTAATTTCAGCTTTTTGTTGATGTAAAATAAAGCATTATGGTCTCACATTTCTTCCCTGTAACGGATATCTCGAGGAAATTCGGTGCCAAATCTTTCGTGAATTACCAGGCACGCAGAAATCACAACTGGCCAACAACTAACAAAAGTTTCGTTGACCCGCACCTCTACAA
The DNA here is from genome assembly GCA_946477585.1 of Cheilosia urbana. Lineage (NCBI taxonomy): Eukaryota > Metazoa > Arthropoda > Insecta > Diptera > Syrphidae > Cheilosia > Cheilosia urbana. The sequence goes on along the minus strand of OX297854.1, from coordinate 26,258,086 downwards.
TATGCAATGCAAGCCGAATGAAATTCTAATGACACTTTCATTGTGTAACAGTTGATGTCATTTACCTTGCGGGGATAGAAATGCAAACGGGTATTTGTTATTTCATTATATAACAAGAATACGGTTATTACAATTCCCTCTTTTCTCAATGACGTGTATCAAGCCACACACATACCGCACACACGGTGCTTACACATACATACACATATTTCGGGACTGTTGGATACAGTCGCACCAACATAACTATGTAGTTAAAATTTAAAATATCCACGTATTACTTTTGGCCCACCCTGTATTTGTAATCTAAATTTAACGTTGAAGTTAAGGCCAATATATTTACTTAATGACTTTTCAATGCAAATTCATTACAAAAGCAGTATAGGACGTTTACTTCAGTCCTGGCTTTGCGTTTTACACAACACGTCGAGTTGGCCAAATGTCATTGACTCTTGGAGGTTGGAGCAGACACATAATGCCATTACCCCGAACGGTAATAATTTTAATTTATGATTCAGTTTCAAGTGCAGGTTGGTTAGGTGTTTAAAACTAAACAGTACAATTCCTCTTCCTCTTGTGAGTCTGTGTTTTTTTCTGAAATTATGGGCAAGTTCAGTGGCCTTGTGTATCGTATTTCAAGGACAATATCTCAACTCATTTCTATGCAGCCTTCTTCTATGGGCGATGTCCACAAAGTCAATTTGAGTCGGAAGGCAAAATTCATAATTGTCACTTTTATGACCTTCAGGGAAAACACAGAGCGTATATAGTTCACAAAGACCTTGCTCTGGATTTTATGCTCTTACGTGATCACGGATCTAGTTCAGTCCAATACGGTTAGCTACTTGCAGATTCATCAACCAAACATGTGAAAGGGAACTGAATCAAGGCGACATCCAAGTCATTGGAACCACAAACTCTTTCTGCACATAACCATCAATGAATCCCCTTTCATGCATCAGGAAATGACTGTCATTTTTGTATCTCACCTATCATCGAACGTTTGAGTGATTCTTAGATGAATCACCTATAAGCGAGCTTTTACAGCTTACGGTGCGCGGTCAACCCTGAAACATGATATCGCTAATTGAACAATTAAAACCATGTCAACATAGGCGCTTAGATCCGGCCTTCGTGATTCCCCACACTCACGATCTATACTTGACTTATTGTTAAAATTCTTCGAACAATTGACAAGAAGTTGAGTCACTTAGGAATATCACACGCGTCGGCACCAACTTGCATACTGGTCTTCGAAAATATGTTAAAAATAACTTAAAAAAAAAAGAAGCAAATCAAAATAATAACAAACACGACGACACCATATGTAGTTGTGTTTTGAAAGCCGGTTAAACAGCTCCAGTCCGGCTGAGACGAACGGTGCCGGTCGTTGTATTATACTGCGTCAACTAAAATGACTAACCAGTAGCTCTCTCATTCCGAGAGGTTGGAGAAAGACTCCCTCCAATCCAGCTCAACAATTGCTTGATCCAATTCCACAGTTCCGCATCATCTACCGTCCCAGGTCAAAAGCTGCCAGAACTAGAACCCAGACCCAGCCAGAAGTCAGATCTCAGATAAAGAATCTGCTCGATGAGGTTGAGAGATTGAGACTGAGAGAAGCTTTGAATTTAAACCGATTTATCGTCAAGTGGTCAGTCGCTATTTAGATGTGCCCGCGTTCGGACCAGCCACGCAAGACGGTCTTGTGACAAACCTTATCCGGTAAAACGTGTCCCGAGATATACATTTGACAGACATCGCCAGTGTCATGTGAACTTTTTTTTTATCTTAAAAACAGCTTCAAGAGGATACGCATTCTGACAGATACTTTTCGATTTGAGTTCGTTGGTTTAAGTGTTGATTAAGAAAACAAGCAAAAAGTACGCGTTCTCCATTATTTTCTGTTCGAACTTTGAGACTGTCCGTGTGTGTGTGACTGGACAGTTGACGCTGATCACTACTAATACACACGTTTGACTGACTGGAGACGTTCCGGCCAGGTGAGAGAACAATGCAGTCGACCTTCGGAATTAAACTCGACTGTCGTCGAATGACGATGATGTTGCTGATGCTGTTTGGAATGATGTCAGTGATATCGTGTCAATGGATGATTGACAGTAGTGAAGATGGTGAGTTGGTTTAACAGCCTTTAGGTGGGAGGCGGTTAAAGATGAGCCGAATATTAAATCATACAACGATACTGCGGGGTACGCAGTGGGGGTCGGAGTAGTATGCACTTCTTACGGGAAGGTACTTTTGCTGAGTAATAGAACGCAGTCAGTTTTTTTCCTGCTCGTATTTAAATCAGGTTAACGGCTGTGTAGTGTAGCGTGATTGATACTTTTAGTTTGTATGTACATTGGCAAACAAATTTGCATGCCATCAATTGTTCTTTCGACGACTTCCTAGAAAAAGTCTGTTTGCATGTGTTATTGTTGTTAAAAGAACTTTTTTTGTTTGTTTGCTTGTTTGTCACAGAAAACTAGTTTGCACGCCAGTTATTCAATAGCGGAACAGTAATCACTATCATTAGGGTGGTTCGTGTATCTGCTCCTTTTGATGCACTATCGCTTGTTTGATGTTTTTAATGGGATTGTCTGTGGTATCTTTTTACACCGAATTTTCATGAGGATCTGAAAAGGGCCTTATTAAATTTCTAATAATCAGATAGTGAGCAAACTGTAACCAGGCGCTCCTTAAGCCCAGTCGACTAGCATTCTCTATTGGAGTTTTTCTTTTTTAGTTCAGAGCTGAGCTTTCAACTGAGTTCGAGCATTATGAGCGCGTTCTGAACTGAGCGTGTTCAGATCATTCTGATGTGTTTTTGTTTGTCCTGTTTTTTTTTTTTTTTCTTTTTTCTTTTTTCTGTCAAATGATACTGTAAGTGAATATGTATTTGTAACGGGTGATTTTTTAAGAGGTTTAGAACTTTTTTTAAAAAAAAAAACACAAATTCGAAAAAATGAATGAAATATTTATTTGAATCGATAGTTTGAACCTTGCAGGTATCTCACGAATGAATGCATGGATGTTGGCTTCCAGTGCGTCAATCGAAGCGGGCTTGTCCCTATACACATTAGCTTTGACATACCCCCACAAAAAATAATCTAATGGTGTCAAATCGCACGATCTAGGCGGCCAATTGACCGGCCCGAAACGTGAAATTAACTGTTCACCAAACTCGCCTCGCAATTGCGCCATTGTTTCGCGTGCTGTGTGGCATGTGGCACCGTCTTGTTGAAACCACATATCATGCAAGTCAAGAACTTCCATTTCGGGCAAAAAAAAATTTGTTATCATCGCTCGGTAGCGTTCACCATTGACAGTAACGCTGCGATTCGCATCATCTTTGAAGAAATATGGCCCAATAATGCCGCCGGCCCATAAACCGCACCAAACAGTGGCTTTTTCGGGATGCATTGGTAGCTGTTGCAATGCTTCTGGCTGATCTTCACTCCAAATGCAGCAATTTTGCTTATTTACGTACCCATTCAACCAAAAATGAGCCTCATCGCTGAACACAATTTTTCGATAAAAAAGCGGATCCTCGGCCAGCTTTCCAAGAGCCCATTCACCAAAAATTCGGCGTTGTGGTAGGTCGCCTGGCTTTAGTTCTTGCACAAGCTGTATCTTAAAAGGCTTTACGCACAAATCCTTCCGCAAAATTTTCCACGTAGTGCTGTAACAAAGGCCTAACTGCTGGGAACGGCGCCGAATCGACATTTCGCGGTCTTCTGTCACACTAGCTGATACGGCCGCAATATTTTCTTCACTACGCACAGTACGTAAACGTGTTGGTGGTTTAATGTCCAACAAAGTAAATTTGGTGCGAAATTTGGTCACAATCTTCCGAATAGACTGCTCAGAAGTTCGAGAATGCCGATCATAAAATGGAAGCAGCGCGCGATGAACATTTCGAACCGAGCACGAATTTTGATAGTAAAATTCAATAATTTGCAAGCGTTGTTCATTTGTAAGACGATCCATGGTTAAATTGCAAACCAAACTGAAGCTTTTTGACAGTGACACTAGGTACTAAACACACTTCAGCTGTCAAAACCAGTGTTGCCAAAACCAAACCAGCTAAAAAATCACCCTTTATAATCATCTTTTTACTCAGCCCGCTCATTCAATTTATTCTGAGCTCATAGAGCGCTTTCTGATCATGATCTTAAAGAAACAGAAAACACAAATTCTGAGAAAGAAACACCAACTTTTTATATAACAGTTCAAACAAACTCATGATGATGAAAAAAAAAAAAAAAAAAAAAAATGGCGCCGCTACAATTTGACGTGAATTATTGCGCCTAAACCAACAAGCCTCTCAATACTCTCCAGTTAATTCGGTCCGCAGTCAACTGGGTTAGAATCGAAGACTCTACGGGCTGGAGGGTTGAGGTCCTTTCGTTTGAATGACTTGCTCTGTCTACAATCGGGATGCTAGTCACCGTTTGCAATAGTGAATAGTGACTCAATATTCCCCGTACCCACTGTATAATTAGATTTTTTCCGTCATCTCTATTCTCTTAAAGATTTCTAGAATGTACCAGCAGGGTTACCCCTGGGACACTTTAGTGTCAATTGGACACCTTTTTGATCACTCGGACACCAGGACAACTCTTTTGGACACTTTTCAGAAATGTATTTACAGTGGACACTTTGAAATTTTTTATTTTTTATAATACTCGTCGTATTGCTGGCTTTGTTAAATCTTGATCTAGGTACTCAGGTTTGAAAAAAAAAAAAAAAAAAAAACACTCCAACATTTTTTTAAACGTTATGAATATTTCATCGTACAGCAGGAAGAGTTTTCGGTGCTCCGATTGCATTTCTTTGTTTAGGTCAGTGAAATATAACAACGCAAAACTAAGGAATTCAAGTTTTTACTGGAATCTGATATTTCTGTATATTTTTGTTTGGGTTCTGTATTTCTGGAGGCAAGTTGAAAATTCTGTTGATATACAGAAAATTCTGCAGGGTAGGCGTCATTGGTGGGAAGTACACTCGAAATGGCTAAAAAGGAATACCTAACGAAATCAGTCTTATTATATGGGAAACTTATTTGCCTCTCGGACACCTTTTTGGACCCTTTGTAAACATTTTCAGAACTAACACCGACACCAAGTTCTCTCTACCTTAAAAAAAAAAAACGTTTGTGCATCATTTCTCGTATAGCATCTCCTGATTTTTCGCACTTTCGCTGCCCTTTTTCTCAGATACTGAAAGCGTAGCTTGCGTCGACCGAAATGTATTCTTTTGACTATTTTTTTTTTTTAAAGGAATTCCAGTAGTATCTCCTTACGAATGTTTTTTTTTTTTTGCAATCACCTATCCTTGGAGCTGGAGTTTTTACCCGAAAGATTGCTCACATACCTACTGAATTTGTGCTTCTTTTAAAAAAAATTTGACCCTTATCTTCCGGCCTGTTTCATTAAACACTTTATTTGGTAACATTTTTAGCAAGCATTTACAGCTACTATACTTTACTTGACATTTTTGAGCGCGATACTAATAATAATAATTATAAATTTAATGTACAGGTTAGATTTTATAAAGTTACAATGGCGAAATTTTCCACATAAATACTAATACATCCATTGTGACCTACAAAATATTTAGTTAGAAGGTTAAATTGAAATTAAATAAATAAATAAACTAATCTGAAAAGGGCCTTATTAAATTTCTAATATTCGCACTAAATATTTTGTAAGTCTTTTCTCTTCTTTTTTTTTGGCTAATTTTATATGGAAAATTCCGTCATTGTGAGTTCGTAAAATCTAAAAATGGTTATTAGTATCACGCAAAGCTTACAAGATAAACTCCAATAAGCAGTTTCTTCTAAATACATCCGCAGTCCTATTAAATGTGAATAAGAGCTCAAAAAACTTTCGTCATTCCAATATTTTGGTGTACCACAAGGAGTATCAATTGTCTATCCCCATTCAGACAAACTTAAGTTTCTAAATCTTCTGAATAAGTCGGTCGATTGCGGTTAAAATTAAAACTAAATGTTGCTCTATTAATTGCTGTATTTTGTCTATGAAATCCATATACGTATTTGTTATATGTGACTCCTTAACAAATCAAAATCCACATACAAATAGACAGACTATCTTCCAGCGATTCGTAGTTACGCCGACAAGTTTGGCAAAATCGTCTTCAAAATTAAGACATTCATCAGATTCACTTACGTATTTCTTGTCTTTGAGATTATGCGAGAAGACAGCTCTCTTTACTTATTGCAGCGGAGATAGTTTTGCCAGAACCTAAGAAGATTTTCAAACTATTCGACAATAGGTTTTTGTTCCTCAAAAAGCTTGAAATCAAAAAAGCAAAAAGACATATCATTTTCGTGTGATTACTAGGAGTTTAGGAGGCGAAACGATGTTCTGCTGAAAAGTAGATACTTCCAACACATTCGTAGCAGTATTGGGCATTAATTTCGATCCATATGGCGAAGTGAGAATAACCAAAATCTCTTAGGATTTCGAAGAAGTGGTGACGAATTGGGGAAAGGCCAAACAAATTTAGAAAATTTCAAAGGAAATACACAATTGGACTTCCTGATAAGAGTTTAATTGTCCGCTGTAAATTTGTCAGCGCTATGCCAAATTTTTATCATTTAACAGCAACATACATAAGTTTATGTTCACTTTAAGAGGTCTTTACGCAGTACTCCAAGTTCAAATAAGAAAAATCTGCAATTCGAAGGACAGAAACTTTTTGTTTTGACAGTTAAACGATTTGACTTTGAAACTTTAGTAAACGTATGAGACAAAAAGAGACCACTATACGGCTTAAAATCGTTCGAGCTTTTCAAGAAATCCCTATCAAAACTGCGATCTTGCCTTTTGCTTGTCGATATTGCAATTTGGTTCGGTATACTGAGAGCGAGAGACAAGCTTTAAGTCTAAACAACTGAGTAGCTCGATAGTTAGTTGTACATAAGTCTCGATCGTGTTCGGTCACATATACGGATGAGAATTTAAGACGGTCTTGTGAAAGCTCAGCTTGGTTAGATATTATCTGATATAGTCTGTTGAAAAAGTGCATGCATTTTAAAATTGATCAGTAAATATTGTCTTAACCACTGGATAAAGTGCTAATAAAGTGAATAATTCACTTGAGTGTTATTAATTTGTTATGAGTACTAGATAGATACCTGCCGGAGACTGGGTATCTTGTTTGCACGACATACCGATTATTTTAAACGTAAGAGAGGCGCCATTTCATTTTAAGATGTGGTTCACTTGCCGCACACAGTACGGCTCTAAGTGGTGGATGCTGATGCTGTTGGCAATGTCAAACATGTGCCTTCATAAAACAGCAATGGGATGGATTTTCGACCCTGATTCAAATGGTGAGGTAGCATTTTCTAATAGACCTTTTAAATGACAGTCTGTTCGATGGATTTATTATTCAATTGTCAGTTCATTTCGATTTTCTTTCACAAATTATTTACAAAATATTTATAAAAATTACCAGTCCCTTATCGCACTCTGTGAATAAATCTCTTGTTATCACTGTGAACTAATTGAACTTATTATCAAAATTAAAATTGATCAGTTCTCAGGAATCCGTTTTAGAACTCGGTCATGGGCGCTTTTTGTGTACTTTTTTTTCTTTTCTGTTACCGAAGGAGACTGCAGCTGTGCGTTGATATCTCTAATTTTGCATTCAAAATTGTTTACCTGTGAACTGTAATCTAAAAAAAGACCATTTGACGGTGGACATTAAGTATGCATAGGTTTGATGGCTGCGTGAAGTGATTGCAGGGTCGAATTTTGTTGTGACTGTTACTTTTAGTACTTGTTACTTTTTCGATATTCTTCAGACTGGTAGTACCGAATTATGAGTTAATTACACAGGTTTTGAAAGGTTGGAAGTACCAACAATGAGTGTGTCGATGAGCCCATTTTTTTTCGCAGACGCGGTGGCAATTCAAAGTCGACTCTCCAGCAATATTGTCGTATATGGGACGACGCGACGCCACCGGCCACCCATCAGATTGGCTATACATCCACAGAAAGTAACTGTTAGGTGCGTATTTTGGACCGGCCGGCGGCGTAAGTGTTCCGTACTTTTTTAAAAATGACGTTGGTGAGGCTATCGATACCAACGGCGAGAGCTAAAGCACGCTGCTAAACGCTTCTTTTTTTTAACGATATGGAGGTGGACGATACGCCACAGTTGCCACAATAAATATTCAACATGAACGATTTCTGGGCATGGTTATTTCTGGCAGATGTGGCATGAATTGGCCAGAAAGATCGTGGGATTTGACTACGCTAGAATTTTTCTGGTGGGATGTCCTTAAGTCATAGGTGCATGTCAAGAATCCTTAACGACAACAGCACGCACGGTATCTCGCAAATTAAGCCGGATCTATACAACAGGTTCATTCAAAATTGGACCACTCGGATCCGTGCCGACGTGAGAAGCCGACTTATGTATTGGGCCTACCAATAAACATATTTAGTTTCGACTTGAAAGTTTAGTAGTTCACAGTGGCAACATATTCCGTATACATTTACGGAAGCTCACAAACCTCAAAATTGTTTGGAAAATAAAGCCACTATGAACTACTAAAATTAAGAGCCGAAACTAAAAATGTTTTTGGTAAGGCCCATTGAGCTTAGTGTAGTTTGCTAACGTTTGTTCTTTTATTCATGCTCATTATCTTAAAGTGGGCGATGAATCGAAGCATTTTGTTTAAGAAAGAGAAACCTAGTTTTTAACACATTTCGTCACTTCAAAGCTGGTTTCGGTGTAAAACTGCCTTTAAAATTGAGCCTAATATAAAAACCATAAATCGGAGCAATAACTTTTTAATAAACACTGCGCCGTACTAATAACAAATTTTAGTCTCGACTTGAAATTTACGGAAGCTCACAATTGCGAAATTTGTATGGAACTAAAAATATTGATTAAAATTGTTTATTGGCCCTTAGTGTTAGTTATCACTATTATATCGTTACCAGTTGCTGGTTCCTGATAACCCTCAGATCCGCTTCTTGTTGGGACTGTACACTTCATTGTTCTCCTTTCCCGCATAATGGCTGTCGATGAGAAGGTGACCGATGATGGTGATGGTGATGCTTCACGCAGTGGCGGATTAACCACTAGGCTCGCGAGGGTCGAGCCTAGGGCGGCTACTTGTTGGGGGGGCGCAGATTTTGTATGTTACTTTATTGTTAAATTAACCAATTAAAAGCTCGAAAAGAACTGTATTAACTCATTCGTACTCTTAATTATATTAATAGATTGTAACCTGTAAGATTTTATGTAATACAATATTTGAACTAAAGTATAAATTATTCAGCCATAATACATTTGAACCATTTTTCACTCCCGGGGCCGCTATATACCTACAATTACCCATCACTCTTCGATGTTGTTTGCCCATTCAAATAAAAACAAAAAACGGGCCGATAAACACTGAGTCTGCCTCAGGGCGCCGAGAAGGTTAATCCGCCATTGGTGGCAAGTCGAACTGCAGATTTTTTGTTTTTAATATTCTCGGCCGAAACTATGGACGACTGTCAATGACGACAATTGAGCTAGCCCTTGCACTGGTAGTGTTGCCATAAACATATTTGAACTTATGTCAAAAACAAAACAAAAAGAGCTAAATGCAAGTGTGCAAAAAATGTTGAAATTATTTACAAAAAAAAAAAAAAAAAATACATTATTGCGAATGCAGACAAAATCTGAAGCACACAGGGCAGCTCATTGTCGGTCGCAACTACCGCTATTTGGGAGTGCCCGATCGATGTTTTAGTTAATGGCAAGTGATATACTTCGAGAAGTGTCAGTGATGCCAACTAAGCTTTTAGGCATAATTCCGATTCTTCAGCCTTGAGGCATTGAGTAATATTTTTTTTTTATCAATCAATTCCTTCATACAGATAAAATTTAGAATTTGGTAAATCTGGTATACATTACAGAGTCGCAACACTTATTTTCATTACCAAGCGCGTCATGCTTATTTTCGAATTCTGAACTTGATTCGCTCACCAAACCTAATCATTGGATTACAGAGATAAAAAAAAGGTTTAAGGATCGGTAGGCAAAGATCGACCAACAATCAGTTAACGAATTTTTATCATCTTGCAGGTACCTATAAAGGCATATTTTTTTTTTAAATAAGCATAAAAACTTGATCCAGATTGGCATCACTGAGAGCTAACTTGACTGTTCTATTGTGGTGCAATGCGATTGTGCGAAAAACATAACGAAGTCCAATAATTTTTCATAGTTTGATGTTAGATTGTCTGGTGATTGAAAGATCGTAGTATACTGGGTTAGTGGCTATACGCAGCTCAGCAAGCCTGGCACAAGGGGAAGAGATAAACTTTAGTGACCATCCGGAGCTATTGACCCTTATCTCGGAACTTCCGGAACTTGACATGACCTGCGCGGTAACTGACCGACTACCAAAAACTTTATGCTTCAACAGGAAATTCTCCACGGAGATCACTAAAAGAGAAGCATGGGTTAGCAATAACCCACCTAACTGCCAAAACGGCCTAAAGTGGTATACGGATGGTTCCAAAATGGAATCGGGTGTGGGAGCTGGCATACATGGGCCAAACCGCAATTTATCAATACCTATGGGGAAAAGCCCCAGTGTATTTCAGGCGGAGCTCCATGCCATTAAGGAATGCGCAAACCTCATCATTTCCTCAGGTATAAAAGGTGCAAACATCCATATATTCACAGACAGTCAAGCAGCTATAAATGCCCTTAGCTCACCAATCATTGTCTCAAAATCAGTCATGCACTGCCTAAACGCCCTCCAATCTCTCGGCTCCAGAAACAAAACCAAATTATGGTGGGTTCCCGGACACGAGGGTATTGAAGGAAACGAAAAAGCTGACGAGCTTGCCAGGAAAGGGTCGGAGACCCCTTTCATAGGACCAGAACCTTTCTGTGCCGTCACCAAATCAGCAATTAACTCTATCATAAAAAGCTGGGAACACAAAATGTGTATCAAACAGTGGGAAGAAATCCCAGGCCTCAGACAAGCCAAAAGGGCAATCTTACCATTTAAAAGAAATGCCAAACAAATTCTAAACCTTAGAAGGCACGATATCAAGAACCTTGTAGGCTACCTAACTGGTCACCACGGTCTGCGATATCATCTAAACAAAATGCATATAGTCAACTCCCCGGAGTGCCGGCTATGTCTCGAAGAAGACGAAACAGCTGAACACATCTTTTGCGAATGTCCAGCTCTATACAGTACCAGAAGGAAATTCTTCTTCCGTGAAATACTTAGTCCTGAAGAACTGAAGAAGTCCTCTGCTGAAAACATTATCAGCTACATTAGGAAAGTGGAAACTCTGCTAGCCTAAATTTTATTTTCTGGCAACCTTCGGCACAATAGATCTTTTAGGTCAAAGTGCCTCTTTATCGCCCTGGCGATAAGTCAGAAGTTTAAAAAAAAAAAAAAAAAAAAAAATACTGGGTACTGGTTGTTATATACGTTTTTCAAGCACCAAGAATGGGTTTCGTTAACAGATTCGACCTTCATTCAGAGTGGGTTTTTTTCAAATTGCACAACAAAATGAGGTAGGTACTGCCTCGTACTTTTCTGCAAAAGTAGGTTATAAGTAAGAGCACATGTAAATTCCAACTGCATACAACCCGTTTGGAACCATTAACTTGTTTATTTTATAAAATCATTTGCGGGTTTTCGGTACAGGGGATATTTCTGTGCCCCACCATATTTTTTTTTCTTAATTTAAGGAAATTGAAAACATGCTTTGTGTTTTGGTTGAGTAATTTGGATTTTCATTTCCAAGGGGAGTTACCTGTAGATAGAGATGACTCATTCATATTAAATCTGCAGCTATCAGATCAATGATTCACGGTCTGAAATTCTGGCTTAATGTATACAAACGAGAACTGCCTATGACTGTCTAAATAAGAATTCACTTTGAACTTGCATAAAACTAATGGCGACTTTTTGCACTTTGCAGCAGTTCTTTCAGAAGGTGACAGCTGTCGCATCCGAACTGGTGAACCAGGCAGGTGTACACTTCTCGAGAAATGTGATCCATACTACAAGGGTTTGCAGAAGAAGACCATCGAGTACAGCTTCTTAGTCCGATGCTCACTTATACGCTTCAAGGAAGTCATATGCTGTCCGGTATCTGAAACGCTCACCAAGCCGTAAGTGACTTGAGTATTTGCAAACCATTCGCCTTCAGCTTGCTTCTTTTCTTTAAATTTCTTCTTTTGCCTTATTTTGTAAATAACAAACACGCCCACACAAATAACCCTACTTAGATCACAACCACAAGTAACAACAACTACAACGACGACAATGCGTCCAATTGTCATCGGAGGTGTCACTTTAACAGGCAACGAGGAGTTTGTTGATTTATCCAAAATCTTCAGGCGTACATCGACATCAACCACAACAACGACAAGGAGGCCTCGGCAAAACAGGTGGCAAAACGGCGTCAACGTTCAGTGGCCAAATGCACAGACATCTGACGCGGAGTGGATTGCGCCCACCAACCAACAAGAACCGAGTTCACGAAATATTGTGCAATTTCCGTTCCAGCAAACTGCTGCGCATGCGCAAAACGTTAATCGAAATCTTAATGAAGCGCTTACTGATCTTTTGGGACCATTTCAATTTCGCCCAGTTTCCGACGATCCCCTTTTGGCTGGAACAAGCACACTGCGGCCTATAGTCCGCAATGAGTTGGACGAGGGTTCGAATTTATGGGCTTGGTCTGCAGCGACGACCCCAAGAACAACAACCACCAGCACAACAGCTATTCCCGATTGGAATCAGCCAATTCTTCCAGATTGGATGAAGGCGGCTCTAAGCAGTTCCACAACACAAAGATCAGAGACTGCTGAGCCAATTTTGCCGGATTGGATGCAGGCGGTACTATACAATGCTTCTACAGCTTCATCATCAATTCGTGATACCACATTTAGTCCTGTAATTCAAACTTTGGTGTAAGATATTGGGTGGGGTTGTAAGCTTTTAGCCAGATTTCGGGAATGTGTTGAAAGGCGCCTTCGAGGCTAGGAAAAAGTATTATTTACAATAAAAGCTCGCATGTAGCTTGACAATAATTGTTGGCAGTTACTCTTTTATTTTCATCTCCGCCATTTGCAGTATAACAGTTTCTTTTATAGAAATGGGTTGGATAAATTTTATGTAGAAAGACCATTCAGAGTGTTTTAGCTTGTTTGCAAAATTTCTTCTTCACTCTAGTTGCCTAAAAACAGCTTTGGATAGAAGTCTATTAAGAGCTTGTTTTGCCAACCTCTCTGAAAAAAAGCAGGTCATTTATGTCACACTGAATACAACAATCTTTCGACCTTGATAGTCCGCCTTTAGGCTTTCCACTAGTAATCGCCGCTTTGGCCTCAGGTTTCGCTTTCCGAGTTTGTTGAAGTCCTCTTTGACTTGAGTACCCCACTTATGTATAAAAACAAAAATCTTCAGAAAAGTAAGACGAAAAGTTCGTATTCCGCAAGTTTCAATGTGACCTTGGCGATCGGTAATGGAAAGGGTATAGAGAGCTATTGAATGGCCTTGACCTAATTTAGCTGATTTTCCAGGTTCAAAATTGTTCTTCTGTGTTGTGCCGACGATTCGTTTGAATAGCTATGTGAATATGATACGATCTTGCAACTCTCTGAAAGAGGGCAAGGCGGTCTAAGCTAATGCATTCTCCTAGAAGAATGTTAAGCGAACTTTCTAAAATGTTCAAATAGAAAGAAGGAAAGACACAGAGGGACTTAAGTTGTTCAGACTAAGTCCACTACATAAGCGCTAAGATTGTGGCTTTAAAAATGAGTGCGTACATGCTTTTTCTCTCTGACTTCTTCTATGTGTTCGCATTTCTTTCTTCCGCGTGGGTTTTAACCGATCGCCAGCGGTTCTTCCATCGATATTCGTGGCTTCGTTAAATATTTGTAGAGTATTCGTTGTCTCAAAAGTGAGGTTTTTGAGCACGACAGTGTTGTAGGTTCTTCTCATCCCGTACGTAATAAATATTCCTTTACAATTTTGGTTTTTCATTTTCTTTACCATTTTATATCTGTTGCCAAACCTTTACTTTTGTTGAGTTTTCAACAGAATAATATGTAACAATTAACTCGCCGGCGAATATAATTTTCTTCGGGGCACACAAAGCGAACAAAATGCGATTCGCCTTGTTTGTTGCAGCTTAAAAGTGTACAAAGGGGTCTAAAAGTGTATTTCCTGATAGCTGAGACCAGGACTTATCTCAAATGCATTAAAACTAATTTATTAAAATGTGGTGAAGGTATTTTTTATATGTTTTGTAGTTCAGCTGTCATCATTCTGATCTTCTAATTTGTGCTTATTTTTGTCCTTTTTTAAGACTATTGGGTTCATGTTATTCATCTTATGTTAACTTGTGCTTTTCCGCGCTTTTTGTGCTGTGGAAATTTTTGTCCTTGAACTTTTCTTTCTGAATATTGTCTGTTTCCATTTTTGCTCACATTTTTGATTCGTCATCATATCTTGCACCCAACTGCATGTTTGGTCATTTCCCTAATGTCGTGCATGATGGGCATGTAACCTTTACCTTAGAAAGTAACACGGCAAGCAGCCGAAGTGTCATCTCTCGAGTACGTCTGACAAACCCTCGAGAGCATAATTGACTTGCTGCTCAATTTAGATTCGGTCTTGAAATAAAATTGAAGGTCCTTTGGCTGCGAAAAAGCCAGACCTAGGAAGCGTCTACTTTTCAGCTATTTTTTTTTAAGCAGCGTGAAATATAGTTCCCAATGATCACGAATGTAATCTGAAATAGTAAACTATTCAGTTCACGGCAAATCCATCTTCATTCTAACGTAGAGTTTTAGAAAAGATTTCCCTTCTAAGTCTCCTCTGCATCTTTTTCTGGTACTGACATTTTCCTGTGCACTACTTCAGAACAGTCATATTTTTGTACATACAATTCCATCTTCCTAGTTCATTGGATCATTGTAAGGGAGCAAATCAGACGTCAGATATTATCACAAATAAAACTAGTTGCTTTCACACAACTAAAGGTCCACAAATCGATGTACGACTCCCAGATATTCCTAGGTAAGTCACACCCTAGAAACCTTATCCTAACTCTCTCTCACTCTTCTGGACTTCACCTGCAAACTGGATAGAAAAGCTAACAAAGTTTTCCCGCTTCCCGCCTTTAAGCATATTCCCCGAATTTTTTCTATTACTTCTATTTCCTACTGTTGCACAAATATCTACTTCACACTATCGCTCTCTGCGTCTGCACGCCTAAGCTCACTAAACCAAGTTGCTGTACTTGAACTATATGCTAATAGCCTTGAAAATTAATTTACAGAACCACAACAAACTTGCCTACAACCGGTCGGACCGTTACAACTCGCAATGAGAACGAGAGGCCCTCACAAGCAGGTAGATTTCAACTAAGACTTATAATACCAAGCTAATAGATTTGTTTAATAGCCTGCCGCAGCTATGCAGCGTTCAATCAAGGCTCACTGACTTTTCACATTTTGGACGGAGTTCCGGTGGCACCTGGTGATTTTCCGCATATGGGCGCCTTGGTCTATCCCAGTGAGGGTGGTGACGGTATTAACGTTCGCTGCGGATCATCGTTAATATCCAATTTGTATGTCATGACAGCCGCGCATTGTGTCAATGATCCTGTTGCGCAGCCAACAATGGTGCGATTTGGGGTAGTCCAATTGACAGGAACCGATGATGATATTATTCCAGTCGATGTCCAAATTGAGGTAAGTGCTTTTCTGCGGATCAAATCATATACTCCTCACTAAGTAGACCAACTCTGAGCTACCTTGCCCTCAGAAAAAGTAAGTTAAATTGTGATGTCGGTGAGGGTGTGATTTTTAGCAATTAGTTTATTTATATGAGGAGTAGAAGGAATATCATAAAACGTTGGCGCAACAGGTCCTAGGCCTAGCTTCGCACAAATGTCATTCACTCAGGAATGTCACTCTTGATCTTAAATTATTTGTCAATTTGTTTGCATATTCTGAAAGAGATCTTCCATCATTGGCCATTGCAAATATGGGTATACCAAAAATCACACGTTTTTGCCGTCATTTGTGCGGTTAGAGCGGTTGGCATAAAAAAAAAAAACATTTGGACAGCTTACGGTTAATAAAAGTGGAACACGACAGACCAACTTGCTTTCATTTTTGAGCAATATTTCAAAAATAATTTGGCACAATTATAGTCGTAGTCTATTTGGAGAGTATAAGTAGGTACCTAAGTATAAAACAGCATTCGAAGTTCCAAGCCGGTGCCTAACATTTCAGTTAATTATGAATGCTTTTTAACCCACCCACAACAACTACAAACTTTAGAGTGGGCGCGACGCAAGTTTTTGTCAAACAGACCCAAGAATTGACAGTTCGAGAAAACAAACACAATTTTGGGAATGATAATGGTAAAGTGGGTATTATGTCGACCATAAAAATATAAAACCTTTTTAAAGTGGGCTTTATACGACTATAATTTTGCGCCAATTGTCTTTTTTTTTTCGTATAAAATCGTCATAGGCGATGAAGCTAATTTTCACCCTGATGCCTTGAGTTCAGACTGGTCAATGACTGTTACTTCTTTCTCCCTAAATTGAATGGCATTGATGTGGACGACATGTGGTTTCAACCAGACGGTTCGACATTTCATAAATGCAGTCAGTGATGCCAATAAGGCATAAGTCTGATGCTTGAGGAAGTCTTTTGTGAATTGTTTTTTACAATCAATTCCTACAAATAATTTTGAATTTGGTAAACCTGGTAAATTCTTCGATCAAAGTCGCATCAGTTATTTAAATTTACAACTGTGCGTCATAATTATTTTCAAATTCTTTTATCACCAAACCAAAACCTTGGATTATTGAGACCGAAAAAGGTAGATTTACCTATCGAGCAACGATCTGTTAGCAAATTTTAATCACAAAAAAAAAAAAACAAAGAATAACTGTGTTCGGGCTTGTGCATTAAAACTTTGACGCGGGTTGGCATCACTGGATACAGCCCATAAAAGAATTCTATTACTGCATGACACATTTCCTAGTCTTATACTCTCTCTTCTCGTTTCGCCCCCTCGACCGCATGATTTAACAGCATTGGATTTATTTCTATTGTTTTATTTGAAGTCATGGGCCTATGTCAACTAGCCCACATCCACCCGACCATTGAAGAAGGAGCATTGACGAGCAGCAAAGACGTGAAAGTCTTCTGTCAGATTCCATTCATAAGTTTAACCTAACTTCTTTATGCCTATATGAAAAAAAGTACAATTTAAATGAACAAAGTTTTTATCTATTTTTTTCCATCTTGCGTAAATTTTGGAACACAGTACCATAACTTTGGCGCCATAAACTGATAACAGTTTTTTTAGAGGGTTCGAAAACAAGCATTTTTACTATCTCGCTCCGTTTGGGCGGGGGGAGGAAAACGTATTCTAAAAAAACGGCAACACTTACAATAGTAAATACTTTACCATTTGTGAAAGCCAGGAACCCGTTCTTTCAAATTACTTTCAAACCAAGTTATTCCTGTTATTTTCCAAAATTAACGACACAAAATTTGTTTCTAGTATTTACCGCCCTTAGTAAGTCTTTATCGAACATTAAAAACCAGATTGATTATGACGTGATTGACGTGAGCAAAAAGGAACATTTTAAACTTTAGTTTGGGATTTTTTTATCAAAAGGATAAAAGCGCTCGCTCGATTTGAAAATCTTAAAATCTATAAATTAATTAAATTGAAAATCGCCAAGACCTATATTACTAGCATAATACCCATTTTGTTATAACACCTTGTTACTGATGTAAATACCGTTTGTTTTACAGGAAATATTCATGCATCCCGACTATCGGTCTCCTCGGCGTTATCACGATATTGCAATTATTAAGTTGCAAAAACCTGTAGAGTACACACCTTACATCCGGCCGGCCTGTTTATATTCCGAACTGGCCGACATCGATTCGTCAACAATACTGACAGTCATCGGTTGGGGTGTCACCGATGTCCAAAGTAAGTTTTGCACATAAAAATAAATTTCCCTTAAAGGTTTTTAAAAATGTTCTTTTCAATTATAGCGCGTTCTCGTTCGGGCATTCTATTGGCGGCTAATTTAACATCTGTTCCCTTGATGGAATGCAATCGCTCATACATCGAAGTTGGTGTATCACGTAGCTTAGCAAATGGGCTCAACGAAGGACAGTATTGTGCATTTGATGTCGGGTTGCGCAAGGACGCATGTCAAGCGGATTCTGGTGGACCACTGCAATTGGTCCAAAATAGGGAATCATCTATAGTTGGAGTCGTGTCATTCGGACAGTCTTGTGCTTCAACAACACCCTCAGTTTATGCCAGGGTAGCGTACTACCTGAGTTGGATCGAGAGCATTGTATGGCCATCATAAACGGATAGCTCGAGTGCTCGAAGAGTATTCAAATAAATATTTTATTTGTGATAATAAGGACTAACGACGTTGATGTTGTGTTTTTATTTTTTTCTTAACTTGTGTTTTATTGATTTAAAAGAAAGTGCTTGTGATTGTAAATGGATGGAAGTAAAAACGTTTTTATGTAAATACTAGCTGACCCGGCGAACTTTGTTCCACCCAAATTCGTTAATGTAATGAAAATAATAATTTCCAGCATGCAAAATGCACATGCTCAAATTCTTTATTCACAACTTATACTTTTTCAATAGAAATATTTGAATATAGTTAAGCAATGTCCATGTGTTTCATTCAAACCGTAATGATTGACGTGTCGACCAACCTTCCGCTTTTTCACTAAACTAAAGAGTGAGTACTTCCATCCTTTAATTATGGTACACAACGTACAAAGCGGGAGGTTTGCTCACACGTTGCCAAGCCACAAGTTGGAAGTGAATTTTTTGTCTCTCAAGCTTGAACAAACCATATCCATCCATAAAATTTCATCAAAATTATCCTATCTCTCAAGCCGGAACCAGCCATACGCATCCAAAAAAATTCATTGAGATCGGGTGAGTAGTTTCCGATATCGACAACAACGCCACCTACCGGGTCCAAAAGTATCCTATCGTTAAAAATTGCCTAAGCCTGAAATACAACAATACGAAAAAAACAAAAAAGAATCATGAAAATCGTCCCAGGGGTTATCGAGTTATAACATCATCGAGTTTCTCCCCGAAAGAATTATATATACAGAAGATGTATACCTAACCTGTGTACATTTTGGCCGATAACTTTGGTCGCCTGACTGTCTGAGACACTGAATAATCTCTGCGATTTCTGGCTTTCAGTTGTCCAGGCAAGATGATATGATACTGAAACCTTTCTCTTTTTAAAGGAAATTCGTTCATTCTTATCGTCTTCAGTCTGGGGCTGGGATCCCCAGACAATCTTACCTAGAGCACTATTTCCCATTTGTTCGATGTAGTTTATTTGTTGTGGTTTATGGACTACATTCACGTCTCCGTCTCTCCCCTACATTCGCTTGCCAAACTGAGGTAGAGAAGCAGTTCCTAGGGCTATTCTTCGACAGATCTGCACTCCAGATAGATAGCTTCTTAACTACCATTGACAAAGGTTGTGCTAATATAGGCAACTTTTGGATTGATTAAAAGGTGGCGAGGTATTACTTACAATTTCAGGATGACTTTCCTCACTATGAAAACTGGATCTAAAGTCGCTCTTAATGACTGAGCCAGGAGTCGCTATGGCATGTTTCAGTAAATTTATCGCAGAACGACCTCTCTGGGCGAATGCATATGAGTATGATCTTCTTCTTCTAACTTCTTGGGGCTCAATAAACTGTCCAAACATTTACTATGCCAATACCAAAAGGTTCGTTCTCTTAACTGCTACTCGATATTAAAAAACTGCGCGCAAATTAACATTTCCTCTGTAGCAGCCACTGGGGACGTTCAAGTATCTAGTTTATAGGGTCCATACACGACACAGACATGTCGTTGCAGAGCAAAGAAAATTCAAAAAGTTTTAAATTCACGCAGACGGTCGCTGCAAAGGATCGACATAGGATACACACGACACAGAGACAACGAGACAAATATATCGGTCTGCAGTGAAGTGTCTCTGTCGTGTATGGGCCCTATTAGTAACTCTGACAGCTGTCTGACTGGTATTTCTGTTTTGATTGGCTTAAATCGGTCATGTAAGCAGCTGTTTCAGTTGACGTTTATGGCGAGGTAGCCGACGAACCTAGTCATGAAATTCGTGACTGAGTACTAAATTGACATCTCGTATATGTGGTTGACGTAGGATGTATCTAGATTCTTGAATGTGTCCACTGTAATAGATGCCTTAGTTTTCTATATATCTTTCCGCAACCGCATTTTCTAAGTGGTGGTATAGCTTAAGCAGCTTAGACCTCTGATAATAGTACAGCTGCACATGCGGTCTGGTCAAGTCCAAACATTCCTAGTGTAGATCGGAATTTCCGAATTTCTGCATATTGTCCTTCTTCCCGTTTCGCACATTGATTATTACGATAGATCCATTGTTATCCAAGTATCTTGGCTGTTTTGTATAATCGACGTTATTTTCCGTGGCTGCCTAATCATGATGTGTACCCCATCCCAGCCCAACTGACCACAACCAACAGATGCCACTCTAGAACAATTTAATACGCATGTGAAAAAATGGCGCTCATTTTTATTTATGCCGTCGAAATCTAATCACACATAGTATGTGTCACCACGCAACTTGAGGGTGAATTCCCGGTATTCACATTCCAGCTGGAAGTCTATTTCATGGGTAGTACAGTGACACCATTACCATTCAATTTAAAAACTCGATTATCAACTTCGACATTATCAAAGTCCACAGCCAACGCTGACAGTTTGTTTTGGAACATGCGATCGCCTGTCGTCACATGGGCGTGACGTGATTATCATGCATTTATATCCACAGCCCTTTGATCGGACAATTCAATATCATGCCGCGCATCTATGCAGCGCAACTAGACCGAAAAAACCAGTTTACGGGGTATCTCGTCTACGTATTTTTACTTCACAATCGAGCTGACAAAGTGACGTGCGTTCGTTGAGTAGGAGTTTTCCGCAGTTCCCCGATTTGAATGCAAATTTATGTGGATCACCATGACGAGTAGGTGGCTGACGAGTGACGACTAACTGCGAACCAAAGACAGTGGGGAGTACAATTAATCTTTACACTTGTACACGTTGCGGTTAGATGAGAATGCTCGATTTCGGATGACGCTACAGATGTCATGGGTACAAGCTACAAGGTTTTGATGTTACAACAGACGAGTTAGATGACAGAGCGCAATGGGGTTGGGCTTTTGTGATGTACCCATTTAGATGTAGAACTTGTATGATTTAAGTCGTCAAAAGAACTGTTTGCTTTTGAGGGCCAAAATTTAGAGTAGAAAATCCACATGAAGACTCCATGTTTGGTCCGTGAAAATCCATCCACAGATTAGCTTAATTTATAGTTCAGCCGCGTTTTAGATACTTATCATAGATGCATTGTAATATGTAGTTATGCTGAATTGCTGGTCATTGCGTGTTTGCCTCGCATTAATAAAATTCAAACGTTCACCGATCGTGCAGAGTGCAATCAGAATGATACGCAGTAAACATGATTCCGACTGACAATGACACTGACACTTCTCGGAGCAGGGCTACGTTTTAAGAGGAAATGCGGTGAAAATCGCTTTGAAGCAATCATTTTCATTTGGATCTGTGTGTTCAGATTAAAATATGTCAGTAAATTACGAAGGCAGACCCCTATAAATCAAATTTGCATCATACATTTCTTAGGCAGATTACCAGTAAATAACTCGTATTATTACTGCGGAATGGAGTTCTTGAAGCTTGTAGGGGCAGTGTTGCCATAATCATATTTAGACAAATATGCAACTATGCAACTATGTATGATAAAAAGATATCAATGCAGATCTATGAAAAAATTTTACTTCACAGTTTTTTTTTTTAGTTTTTTTTTTATTTAAGTAAAAAAAAAAAAAAAAAATCTGAATACGAAAATAATATCAAACAGCGAAAGCAAGAGCGCAATAAATGTTAATATTTTTGGAAAAGAACAAATTATATTATAGACAATGCAGACAAAATCTGAAGCGCAAATACAGACAAAATCTGAAGCGCAGATTTCTGGTTGTTAAAAGTCTGCAACTATACCTAGGTTGAAAATTTGCAGAATGCATGACAAATCTGCACTTATGGCAACGCTGCGTTGTAGCGGCTTTAATGAGGACAGTTGGCTTTCAGACTTGATTCACTTATGATTGGAAATTATTTTATGTCTGGAAAGAATCCTAAAACTAAACAAAATATCGTCGGCGTTGTGGACAAGCTGATTTTGATTGATATTTTTTATTTGTAAACCGTTCTTCTGGTGAAGTGAAGTCATGTTCATTTGTTAAGTGACAAGTGACACCGAATAAAAATGTCAACGAACTGTCGAGAATAACACGACGAATTGAAGATTTTCCTATTGTAAAGTAAAATATCAGAAAACAAACAGAATTGCCCTTATAACAGTATATCACGTTTTTTAGAAAGAGGTCTTTTTGTTTCCGATATTTTACAGGGTGACAAATTAAAATTATAGGGAACAAAATTTAAATAAAACCACAACAGCGCGGTATAAAATTGATTTTGGATTTATTTCGAAGCTGCATTCAGGCCATTATGTGTGGAATAGCACATTACTTTCATGACCGCCTCATCTTCGCTGACAGTGCTTCAGGCGGTCGGTCTAATGTTTGATGACTCGGTGTCGGTAGGTCCCATTATACCGCCATGCCATAAACTGCATCAAACAATCAATCTTTGCATCGATGCTTGGTGGAACACTTGTAAATTGTGTTCGCTCCAGTAGTCCGGCTTCAATACTTGCGTCAGCACAATCTTATACCTAAGGACGTATGTCCAAATTCAACCGCAAAATGAGCCGGGCTAACTCCCTCGCGATGCCCATTTTAGGTGATCGGTGGCAAGTTGACATTTCTGGGTCTTCTTCGGTATTGGCTATTTTTTCTTTCTTTTTTTCACATCAATTAAGTCTGGTTCGGGGCTTTATGTAGAAAAGAGTAGAAACCCACTCTCAAACTTTCCACTATGCAACTAATTACCTGCACCATGAGCCATATGATGACAACCGATCACGCACGATAAAATTCATTCACATTGGGTTTTTTCAAATGACCCGGAATTTCGATAATATTTTGTAATCATTATACGTGAAACGATGCAGCATGAAACGGCAGACCTTACTAAATATTTTGACAGCTGGGTGTCTTTGGTAACTTTGGTAGCTGCTGAAACAAAATAATAAAAGTACCATTGCTTTGTGGTCACCATTAATTATTCCGGGGACTTACTTGCGCGACTGTCAAAATGTAAAGAGACATACTTTTCTGACAGATAACGTCATAACAAATGACAATAGAGGATTCTCAATATTCGCTCCTTGCCAGGCTAAACGGATTATAGATTGAAACTGAGAGCGAAAAACGTTTTGAAGTACAGTAGGGTCTCGAAAAGATGAACGGTTCTGTAAGGCGAATAGTTCGGAAAGAAGAACGAATTTTTTTCCCGCCATTTAAGTGTTAAGCAAGTCTACCATTGAGCATTTTAAGGAAAAGTTGAAATAAGTCTGGTTTTATATCCTTTATAACTAACTGTTCATTTTCGTTATTGTTTTTGTATTTATTTAAATAATATAAATTGCTCTTTCTTTATATTAAGTGTTTTTACGTAAAGCCACATGTTCTTCTTTAAGTAAATGTTGATGCTGGAAAAGATGAATAATCCGAAAAGATGAACTGGAGCCGCTTTACCTGTTCACATTTCTGAGAATCTACTCTACATATCATTAGACTTTAAGCTGTCTATAATGCCATATGACCATAACCCTGAAAAGAGTTATTTTAAACTAATCCGCACCACGCCGATAAAAAATGAAAGTTTGGTTGGTATTATGAGTGAATACTCTGAACCTGCCAAACAGGCTGTATTAAATTTGCTCCCTTTTGTAACACTGCATCGCTGTATCAAAAGGTATATCAGAGTATACTTATATGTAAAGACTAAATACAGATCGAGATTGGACGCTGCCCCAGATATCCGAATAAATCTTTCGGAGATAGAGGTAAATTAAAAAAAATATATAAATCAAACAATGAAAAAGTTTAAGTTAAATAACTTTAATCAAAAAATTTGTTTTTGAAATGTGTTATTTTCCATTTTTCATATCGTAAAAAATTGGTGCCTCGAAATATATTTGGGCCTTGTTTAAGTTCCGCAGCTTAATAAGTTTGAGAACCTAATGCGCTATTGTGGAATTCATTGTTTTTTTTTTTTTTTCAATTATCAAAACCCTTACAAAAAACAAGCCGAATTACGACACACAAAATAATTAAACAGCGCGATGCCCATTAAAACAAGATGATTGGCGGCCGGCCATTAGCAACATGCTTTTTTGTAGCTCAAACGTATTCACAGACGGGGCAAATGGATTTTGGGGGGATAGATGTACGACAGAAACGCCATACATAACACCTTATTCAGCTGCACTTAAAAATAATGCGCAAAATATTTGACAAATGACAGAAGTGTCCATTCATTCATTGAAATGGCGCCGTCCGCATACAAAAATTATTCACGTTAAACTTATGATAAACAGAACATCTACAGGTTTCTTTTGTATTTTACTTCATTATCCGTCACCCTGCTGTGTAATTTAGTACACTCAACGCGAAAAAATTCAAAATAAAATTTATTTAATAATCGCGGTCAACTTTTGCGTCACAACATCAGAACATTACGTTTCGTGTGCCATTTCGCAATATGTTGCCACGTTATACTGGGATTAACCATCCCGAAGATGTAATAGCGTAAGCAATTTTCTTGGATGAACTTCTAATCGGTCGTCTTACCAGAACCTGTTAAGTACTAGGAGTCATAGTCATTACTGTGGAACTCCAAGCCAATATCATATAAGTGTGACTGCAATTAGTCGCAGCCCGCATTGTAAGGCCACGAACTGAACAGCTGGAGACAGTTGCTGGTCCGCAGCTGATCAAAACAACACACACTTACCTGGTCGATGATTAAGCACTGGGTACATACCCAGTGAGAGACAAATCGCCATCGCCGCAAATATTTATGCATTAATTAGCATAAATTATCATTTTTCGAAGCTTATTGGAGATCGATAATTTAATCGGGGGTTTTTCGTCAGCAAGTCGTGGATGGATTTTCCGCGACTGAGACTGAGCCAGAAGGTGCTGGAAATAAAAGCGAAACCCAATACCCAATAATGCAACGCCGTTGATCAGTGATCGCTGCGATTAATTGGTGCGATCTTGGTGTTGACGCTGTGGTGTATTATTTCTAATTGCGCATACTTACGATTTCCGAAGACGGCTGGATTTCCTAAAACTTGTGTTAAGTCATCCGCTGGTCAGGAGGAGTAGCGCTCCTCTGGAATGGGTATTTATTAAATTGTCCAACTTGTTAGCGAGTGCTGTGGTGGTGTTTGCAAGATTCATTTGTTTACGAAATAAGTACCTACATTTCATTTTAAAGCGTCTAAAAAGCATTGTTGCTGAAAAATTTCAAAAAGGTTGCATAAAAGTGGACCTAGCCGAAAACAGGGGCCTACACTAAAAATACTTTATAACAAAATCAATTTGTTATTTACGCAACACTTCCTTTCATATGGTTGCATTCTTTTTCGTCTAATAAAGAATAAAATCTTACTTAAACTGAAAAAGGAGCCATTTTTAAATTTTGAAGAAAGTGGGGACCAACGCTGCGTCTAAACTCTAAAGCCGGTTTGTTGTGTTTACGTTTTTGCGATGTTGTTAACAACGGCTAGGGTCTGTTATTGCGTTGAGATCAGCGTAGTTCTAACATCATTTTATCGTTTGTTGGCTAACTATATGGTTGGCAACTTGAATAATGTGGAGCTTAAGGAAAATGCTACAATTGACAATATTTATCTCTTATCCAGGGACGATACTGATTTCTAGGAATTCATCGAATTTCTTGAGTGAAAAATCGCTCTACTCGTAGAAGGACTGGAGCCTCTAGAAAAACACAGTCCGCGATATTAATAATCGTTTCCAGGCTAAATTTATCGAAATCACAATGGTGAAATTTTCTTTACAAAATTGCATATTGTGAAGGTTAAAAATGTGTAAATTAAAAATGATTAAGGCCCAATGGTCATTGGTTAACTCAGTCTAGTTCCATACCCCAAGTTGGTTGAAGGTAAACCAGTGGTTTTTGGGACCCCTTAAAATCCATTGTAGGTTCGCTTTACTCGAAAGGTCCTTATAACTACCTCATAGTTAAAGCTTTCCTATGATAATTTTCTTATGGAATTTTTCATCTTGTGAAGAAGGTGAACTTGCTAATAGCATACTTGGTTTTTTACTCAACCAGGACTCAGACTTTCTTAATGCGTCAAACTCGCTGAGTTCTGCCAATGATGTCAATATCATCAGCGTACCTATCCAGCTTTATTTATTTATTCATTTAGCTACTAAACATTGAAGCCACAGTTAATCAAACACATACCTATTTATATATTTTGTTTTTTTAACAAATGTGCTATACTAATAATCATTTTGAAAAATTTAGCCTTTCGACACTAAAATTGAAAAGTTAAGTTCCGTAAACTTTTGCATCACTTGACCAGACTTTTCTTTCGTACCTACATGAAAACCACTTCACACAGAAGTTTTTTTTATGTTTCGGGCTTTCAGACTTAACAGGTATTGATGTCTGCATGCGCACCTAAAGTGGTACCTATATTTGCAACCCAGACAAGTTTCAACAAAAACTTACTGAACGTTTACAAATTCTCTTGTATTTGGCAGGCGAAAAATGTTACCGTAAATACCATCCGAAAGCGAGGGCCTAGAACCGAGCCTTCTTGGTACTATTTTATTCCATCTATTCGCAAAGTAAGGGTAAGGGTTCAGCTTTGATGTACCATGGCTGAAACTAATTAGTGTTCGAAGTCTATGCGTTGGTAGATCGATATGCTTGAAAATATAGGATACTGGACGAGTTTCTCAAGTTGTTTACAATATGACCAAAGCTTTCATTTAAGAATAAGTGTTATGTTATGAAGCTGCATTCTAGCTATAGTAAGGTTAGGTGAACTGAGCTCATACACCATACCTATTATACCTTCTATTCTATACCTTCCTCCCCTTTCCATTTTTTATTCTCGATTAAAATGTGTTTTTTTCAAGAGCTTACGGAGATTATTTGGTCTCCTTCCGCTTTGCAGGAATGACCAAATATCACTCTGAAGATCGCCAATTCAGTCTGGATGCGGATTCCTATCACGCATTCACTAACGTGTCGGAAGCTTAATACTTTGTGCCCAAGCGCCCGCTCAGATCTCTGTCCCTGTAGCAGTTAGTATAATTATAGTGGTAGAGTAGTTTTCCATTCTTGTTTTATCATAACCTTATTTATATTATACAGTTCGAGAGGGACCAAGGCTGAAACTAATAAGCCTCTCCAATTAGCCCCATCCTTATCCAACTGTCTAGTTAGTAATATACACTTTTTAAGAGTAGAGATGAGGCTAAGAAGGCCTCCGCTTAAGGTTATTAATAGTAACCATTATGACACAAGGAAAATGTTCGTTCACAGTCTTTCGCGACTTTTATTAATCACGCAAACCGTTGATTTACATTTTTTGAAAAAAGCCTGACACGCGCATTTTACCCTGCATAAGTCTTCGCCCTATAGTAACAGCAATTTTACCACATGCCTATCGCTACAAATACGCGCCATGGCTGATTGGTTAGTGTTAGTGGTTACTGGTCCCAGGTTCGATACCCGGAAAAATACAAATCACATCTTAAGTTTTTTTTTTCCAGTATGGCACCTCTCGCGAACGGCTAACAAACATTCGACAAACTGCCATGACAGAACTTCTCAATAATTTTAAAATGGAATGAAATTTTTGATCCCTTTAATTCCTCCCAAAAATTAACGAATGTTTGTGAAAATCTAGCTAGGCCTTGGATCCTTACTGACCTATTGGACCAACTATTTATTTATTTTTTATTTAATAAGTGCGACATTATTACAATCGAACCTGTTTAAGTGGGATGTGGGACGTGGAATACCTCTATTAGTGGGCCTAGTTCTGGTGCACCTTAATTTTCCTTAAAAACAACTCTATATGTACCTGAAACGTTTTCCACCTCTGAAGTGATAAGTTATATTTTATAAATTAATCTCTGTAATTGGACCAGACTTGCAAATTTATTTATTTTAACCTATGTAAGTAAGACAGACTTGTTAAAAAAAGTCGTGGTTTTCTTTTTTGCATGTACTTGCCCAAACACGTTTTATTTGGAAGGCCTTCTTTAGCGAAATAAATATTTGCTCTACATGAATAAGTGAGAAACTGGGTAATTTGAATAACTCTATAAGTGAGATTTAAATAAAAAATTCCAATTACCCAGGTCCGACTGAATTATAAAACTTACTGTCTCTATAGGAATCTATTGTGACTTACCAATAAATGTAAGGACTTGGCACCATTATGGGAAAGGCTTAATATGCCAATAAAGTTGTCAATTCCTGATAATCTTATAATGTAATACCTGCTCAGGGGTACATTTTCAAGGACACGAATAATAAGTCGAACACAAGTTTTTTTTTAATATTTACGTTCGCCTTGTCATACCATTCCATCTGCTTCTTTATTTTCGCACTCTCTGATAAGCACACGCTAAATATAGAAACGAAAAAAAATGTCTGAAGCTCTGTTTGTTTGTTTGTTGTCCAATAATAAAGAAGTGAATTTGTATGCATTAAAACAGACGAATCCTTTCATTTTATCGCTCTGAGTCATTAATGTTTTTTTTTTTTAAGAAGTTACTAATCGACAACAACTTGTTGTACGATCTTCAGATTACCGGAACGCGTTTTGGATGATTGCTAAATGAACCAAAGTGTTAATTTGGTTTCTTGAATTTATTATATAGCGGGAAGTATCAGTGAATTAGTTTTCTCATAAATTAAAAGTTAAATACGAGGTCGCGTGGGTAGAATGTTTGTCCGGTGTCTGCAGTCTAAGTTGGTGTTTTCAGATTGCTGCTCTAGCTCTGCTTTTGCGCGCAAACATATGGTGGTAATTTTGGCTTTTAGATCTGTAAGTTCCTCCACTAAGTGATGTTCATGCGATGAGATCTAAGAAGACTGCGCTTTCTATAACTCCGCACTTCCTCAGCACTAACATAGAATTGATTTTTATATTTTGAGGCTTACGACAGCTTTAGTAACAAGACTCGGTATAGATGCATTGAAGGGAATGTTGAACAGGGCTTGCAATATTTTTTTAACAGAAAATACAACATTCGGAATCGGAATGTTATGTGTTATGTTCCGCCACCGATGGCACGTACGAACCTTAAAACACTTTAGTCGATGAACAAAAGAAGACCACAAAACTCTCCGAAGAAAAAGAGATGCAGTCGTTAGCGATATGTCACTCCTGGAATGAGATTAAAAAAATCTATGAAAAACCTGGAAGCTGGAACCATTAAATGGGAACAGCTGAATAGGGTATAAGTAGTAGCATCAAGAAAGACCACTTCTGAAGTCTCCTTAGCTATTCAATATTGACAAACTCCCACACCTATACAGGTAAGAAACAAATTAATTGCAAACTGAGAACCACGAAAACCAGCTGGAAAATAACGAAGATTAGGTATTTACTGTTTACGCAAAACACGTTTCTCGAACTAGGTATTTATTCAAGTGCACAATTGTGGTAACCTCTAAGTAAAAAATGCGCATAAATTCTCGAGCGCTTTCTTAAATCAGACTTCAATCCTAATCTTCATTGAAATAGGGAAATTTCTTCTTGAAAATACCACCAAAGTATTTCTTTCGCCCCTCCGTTTTATAACTTTACGTCTTTACCGGCCCAGATTTTTAACAAGCTGTATTGGCATTGGCACTAGTTCTGGGAAATATTATATATTTTTTTAAGCAAGTCCTTCCTCCAAAAAATTCCCCTCTATATATTTACGAGTTAGAAAAAGACAGACAAAATTATTATTGCAGGTAATGGAACTCCCTGCATTGAGAAAGCTTCTCTTTCCTTTTCTGAAGTGTGCAAACAAAATCTGTGTGTCCGCATTTACTGGCAAGAGGGCACCCATCCGATGGTAAATTTGGCCTTGAATCTGTTAATCCGAATTTCGCTGCATGAAACCAGTTTTTTGAATGATTTTTGTTCCCAACGAAGTCATACGAAAACAGTTATGGTACTGTCAAATAAAATGTTGAAATTTCATATCCATCACCATGCCCAGAAATGTTTGCTGCCACGTTCATTTGCACACTCAAAGTTTATTGTTTTTCCTTGGCCTTACAACTTTCTTATATAAAACTAAGGCATAAATAAGTGACGTTAATACCATTGTTTGTAAGTATATACGGTCTTTGTAAGAGTATTAGTTCATAGGGGCGTGGAACCTCCCATACAAAAAAATCATTAAAAATTGCAATCGCAAAATTGCACATTTTGCTGAAGTCTCTGCAGAGAATCACAGGTCGTTACAAATAAACATTTTTAGATTCGAATTTTAACTTAAGTACTCGTAGTTCACAGTGGGAACATTTTTCATACAATTTTTTCAATTGTGAGCTTCCGTAAATTTAAAGTCGAGACTAAAATTTTTTATTAGTACGGCGTATACACTCTTTCCTTTGTCCCCATATCACTGCTGCAAAAAGGCTTACTATTGTACTGATTTCTAAACTATTTAACTTACCCTAGTACGCAAGTACCAATTCTCAATTTTAAGTACTATTTGTACTATTTTTAATTTGTTAAATAAATCGAACATAGCAAATGAAGTTATTTCACTTAAGTTCATATTATTCACTCCAAAAATTGAACCTAAGTCGATAATATAATATTCCATAATATTCAGTCATTACACCCGAATATAGGCTAATTTTTTTTTAGACATGTCGACGTTTAATTCGATTGAGTTTAAACTGCACTTCGGAGACCAGTTTAAGTATTTTAACTCGAGATCGGGTTGAAACTTAATATCATAATAGTGACATTTCGTCGTTCAGGAAATAAGTAAAAGTGAAATAGAATGTAAAATTTATCAAGAAGGTAAAAAAATAGATTTGATTTGTAAAGCGGATGAAATTTGATGGCTTCTTAATTAGAAGATCTGATGGAACAGCAGATGGTGAATTAACGTCGTCCTCGTCTTCGACTTTATCGAATGCACATAAACGGGCTAGGGCTTGGGCCAATGATAACGATGTCGTTTATTTTCCGAAATAGTTCCGGCTAAAAAAAGAGGCATATTGGAGGGTAAATTCATAATAAATACAACAAAAATTAAAATCAGCACACAGCAGCTCCATATGGTTTAATGCATGTTTTTGAGTGAAAATTATAAATGTAAATTTAAACCATCGGGTTCGAAAAATTCGGAAGTGCTATTATTTTTGTTAAATTTTTGAACGCTAGCTTCCGATATAATGTAGTGCGGTGCGCCATGGCAACTGTTTATTTCTCTTCCGAAATCTGTCATCTCGAATGGAATTTGAGCCTCCAAAAGAGTATGCGTTGTGGATTATTTTCCTTTCCGACGGATACATCGCTAGGGCCGAATAACATAAATTTATGGCATATACAAAAATTATGTACTATTTTGTACGTTTCAGTTCTATTTCTTTTCAGTTTTTGGTTGCATCACTGCCCCAGAAAGAAATTCGTCCAAAAAGGGATTTTCTGCACTGAGGTGGTATCCATACCTACTTGTCAAGAGCTTATGTCAAATTGGCTTTATTAGCACTGATACTCTTGCTCTATCTTTACTGATACAGTGACACCTCGATATCGATCTATAGTAAATAGTTCAGAGGCGCTTTGAAAAAGTGAACAATTTTGATTTATATTCATTTTTCTATGAGGCTTATATCTTTTTTCAAATTTTAGGTAGACAAATGGTGGCAAATCTAACTGCAATAGTTTATATAAATATAGCCTTCTTAAAAATAAAGACAAATCAGACCTTGAGATTTTTTTTATTATTTCCGGGAAGACTATACATATCTCAGAACAATTCAACTGAACAGTCACAAATCAGTAAGCATTTCGGGCGATTTAGGAGTTTCGAAAAAAAAAAAAAAAAAAAAAATGCTCCCACTTAATCCACAACTGGTGAAACGAGCCCTAAGCTGAATATTTTATTAACAAGTTGCAATCGATCATCTTCCGTAAAGCTGACAAATATATAAAAATAAATAAATAAACACACATTCTTCACAATAATTGGCCAATTTAATTCCAATTAAATTCACAATAGCAACATTGATCATCACTAGCGTGAATTACTGAAAGCTTATTAAAGATTTATACGTTACTGCGGCGGCCGGCCGGCGTGCGGTGGGATTCGATTTTGGGCTATCTCTACTTATCATAACTACAGATCCAGTTGGAAATATACCTACTTACAGACTTAATACAAGATACAATGCATGTTGAGAAGAATTTCTAAAAGTTATGAAATAAAGATACAATTTGGGTTGACACATCAACTGGACCTGGGAGTGTTGAGTGAAAACCACTCCAAGTTCTCAGGCTTAGTGCGAGTATTGTGTACTGCGTCACTGGACTGAATTAAGTTTACTCACTTACTGTAAAGATACTACCGGTACCGGCTGGAAAACACTTTAACTAGGGGCACTTGATACAAATCCGACACAGTACGTTTTCTTCGCTCGTCGAATTCAATCGCGCGGAGACCAATTAAAGCTCGCAATCAAAGCCGGCTCCATTCAGTTCGTGTTTTACACGCCTGACGCTCGGTCGTGTGAGCAATTAAGAATCTCGATTTAAATATCTCACTGAGATTTGCTCGCGGATAAATATTTGTTTATTTGTGCTGTAGCTACGAGAATTCCAGCGACTGACAAGTAAAAAGACAGTCCGTGTTTTTAATTTTTTGCAATAGGTATTGTGAATAGAGTTGTCCGGTAGTCGTTTTTCCCCAGCTACAGGCAGACGGCCGTTGCAAAGTGTGACCATGCGGTTGAGCTTCAGTAAACACGATCTTGAACTTTGGAGGATGACCATGATGTTGATGCTTGGCGCGTTCCTGATTCAAGCAGTCGATGGGAATATATGGAGGTGGCAAAGAGGATTGGATCATGATAACGACAACGACCACAGTGAGTAGTTAATCAGTGTTAATAGTTGTTATAAATTGTGGGTTGTTTTTTTTTTTTTTTTAGTTGTGATTTTTGTAGAAAAGCTAGTAAAGAAACAAAAAAACTGTACTGCGGTAGTCAGAAAAGTGTCCTTTTTTGAACGATCACTACATTTAAAGGGAGTCAAGACTGGGGTAGGTGCCTAGCTTCCTTTGAAGACAGCTGACACTTTTCCAAAACTCATTTGCATTGCCACTTTACTGCAAAAGTTGAAATTGTACCCACTGCGACAACAACAAAGTTAGTCATGCCCATGATAAATGGTTTACCTGAATAACCAGATATTGTACGGCTTGTTGTCAGATAGAAGCGTGCGTCGCTGCAAAATTTTTCTTTGTGATTTGAAGTAATGCTGTATGAATACGGTTGATCTCCCGTCTTTAGAGATCCCTAAACAGTATATATTTGATGCATTTCATCATGTGCTCACAGTGAATCTTCTTCGATTTACAAGTAGTAGGTGAGGTTTGTCTGAGAAAACAAAAATCCATTATTCATTTCTCTTGGACTATTAGCATTTTTCCGGCGAAATAGTAAGCAACAAGTTATCGACATACAAATAAAACAAAACCTGAAACAGTAAATTTATTGGAAAAATTAAAATAGTGCGCGTTAAGACAGTGATGAAATATTTTTTGTATTTAGGAACTGCATCGCTGTTTTATGAATGTTGACAAAGTTTGAAAAAACTGTCATTAGTTACATTATATACGAATGTCAAAAGTAAGAACATATAAAATAGGTAAAACACCTGCAAAAAGCAATTACCACGAATATTTTCCATTGAAAAATTGATTCGACTACCGTCAAAATATGCTTTTCAAAAGTATTGAATGTGAACGTGTTCATTTTCAAAAAAATAGGGAAAATATATCACGATCACGATCGTAGCATATATCGTTTTGGCGCCAGTTAATTGTTTCCACCCAAATGGTTCTCTGAATTAGCACGAATTTTCATAAATAAACTAATTTAAGCAACAGATAGTTACAAGTTGATAAAGTTAGCTCGAACGCAGCACTGTAGTTTTACCTGAGATGCAGTTGAGATATTCTCGTCATTTCGTCTGTAAGAATTCCAACCAAGGAACTATGTACGCAATCTGCTTCACATACAGCCACTAATTGCACTTGAAATAAGCTCCTGCTTATCCGGAAGCAGGGCTGACTTTATGCGACTAAAGTTGCATTTTCCTCTTTTTTCTCTCTATCCCCAATGAGACCACTTTTCCAAAATTGTCCAGATTTGCCCCTTTTCTACAATTTGCAAAATATAATAACACTTTTTGTATGAAAAACGAAATTTTACATAGTAAATACTTCACGAAACTAGTTCACAATTAATTGGAATCTGAAACGGTCCTTTTTCTATCAGCTATTTCCAAAAATTTAGCCATTTAGCCGATGCAACAATTTGCGGTTTTTGTTTTTGTGCTATTGTGGAAAAATTAGTATTGCCCCTTTTTGTATGCAAATCCCCTTTTTTTGCGACTTTTTCAAAATCTTCGAAGCCAGCCCTGTCCGGAAGGCGTAAGCTTATGCGAAAATCAGGTGCACAAGAGGAAACACCGGCGTCTGTATAGGTTCAATATTTTTCGATCCATTTGTGCAAAATTGTAATTGCTGTTTCATGACTGATTGATTGAGCCATTTTCTAGATCCGCCCAATTGGGCCTAGAGGTTTGCCTCCTCTCAAATAGAACTCTTTTGTCCATTTAATTTTTGATCCATTTCTGTAGGTCTTAAAATTCTTTTAGAGAAAACTAATCTAGATATATGTTGGGAGAACTATGTATATGTAAGCTTTGAATTTTATATTTTTTTGAAGGTCGACTACGATTCAAAATTTGAGATCGCCATGAGAGAAGTTTGTAAAATATAAACTGCATAGCAAAATTTCAAAGAAGCTCTTAAATCGTAATGGTTAATAATCCAATTTTTATACTGCCTGGCTGTCAAATCGCTTGGACTTAACGTAGCAACTTATTTTGATTTTAACAACAGTTCTTGAGCACAATGGTCCTTACAAATAAACATTTTTAGTTCCGACTTAAAATTTAAGTAGTGGCTATATTTTCCGGCGCAGGCACATAAGTCCCCGAGACTTAACTTCATTAGTCCAGAATTTTTATCGTTGAAAATGGGACGCAAATCCCAAAGAAATTAAACATTGGAAATATTTCTTTTATTTTATTAATCCT
Organism: Cheilosia urbana; assembly: GCA_946477585.1. Taxonomy (NCBI): domain Eukaryota; kingdom Metazoa; phylum Arthropoda; class Insecta; order Diptera; family Syrphidae; genus Cheilosia; species Cheilosia urbana. The sequence continues at coordinate 26,222,582 of OX297854.1, read as the reverse complement.
CATAAGTTGATAAGAGAAACAGAAACTGCACATTTTACAATGATTACAAGGCTGTAAAGTAAGTTTCCAGGATTCTCGAAACACAGACCGATTTTTTTTTTTTTTTTATTTGGTCGACTTCTAAAAAACATCAATTTAATACCCTTTCTCAGGTCTTATGTCTACTTCTGAAGTCGATATTTTTGAGAATTTGATCAAATAAAAATAATAATATCATGAACTCAAAAGCACAAATTTCGCAACTAGGTACAGTAAAACCCGGAAAAGTGCCTCTCGCTTATCGCACTTATCCGGGTTTTACTGTACGGGCTTCACTTTCCATTTTTTTTTGGATTGTTTGCCTTCTTAGGTACTTACTGTGTCACGATGCAAACTAGATTAAAAAATAAAACAACGTTTTATGACTTGCATTTTCCCCAACTGCTCGCATTTTTTTTAAAGTAATACCCAAGAACAAAATCGAGATTACGAAACCGGATTGAATATTTGTTGTAGCTGTTGGGAGGTCGTCTTAGTTTCTCTCTAGGCGCATATTTACTAAAATATGTATTTATATGTAGTATGTATGAAAAAACAATTCGGGACTTATGTCCCACTAAATTCGGAAATAAACCCCGAATTCAAATCGGGACTTATGCCCCAATAAAGTGACAAAATTCAATTCGGGATTTGTCTCGGGGACTTATATCCTTGCGCCATATTTTCCATATGAACTTCGCAATTGTGGGCTTCCGTCAATTTAAAGTCTAGGTCCTTTAAGCAACAAATTTAACTCAACAGTCAATTGCTGTCTGTGTCTCTAACAAAAATAATTCTTTTCGCATATGAAACTACAGATTGTTGAAAGTTTCACTGAATTTGGTTTTGGTAAGCAAGGTTGTCTCATCTCATGTCGGGGCCCTTGGGCTTGTGCACACAAGAATTTTGGGCCCTATTTGGACGTAAAAAAAGGGAATGAAAAAAAAAAAAAAACATTTTTTGACTGACTGATTAATTGTAATTTTTGAGTTTCTTTCAAACAAAAAATTTATATCTTAAATGATAGGTATATTATTGACTTGAGGGATTTAAAAATTAAAATAAGTTATAATTTTCAATTAAAATTAATTTTAGGTCTTCTAATGGTTTAAGAATATTTAGAGTAAAGGGAAAGCTTCATTTCTGGCGGTTATCGAACGCATCAACGAATTTAGAATTTCAATATTAATTTTAAAATTTCAATTAGGGTAATTAGTTTTACTTTCTAGGTACCTTTGAGGTATTGTTATATGTATGAAAATATTCGATGTTTAAGGATCGAATTTGTGCCTGTTTCTACGACCCATGCACTTTTTTTATTATTGCTTCTGTACTTTGGATTGGATTTAATTTGTTTTTTTTTTTTTTTTTTTTAACAGTGTCAATTCAGGATCGTTATGAAATTAAAACGTACTTACATACTGTGTTTATAAAAATAAAATACAGAAGAACGAAGGGTGTTCCCCGAGTTTTTGATAAGCATCTTGCGCAATGTGCATAATTTAAAGAGCTTATTCAATGACCAGAAGGCACGCGTTTGTTGCATTGGATTCCAAAATTGCTTTCAGTGATGATAATTTCTTCTTATCATTTGTGTTGAACGAAAATGCTCCCGGTGACAGACGGTCTCCTTTTTTTGTGAATGAATATGGATAGTGTTTCCACTGCAATGGTAATATTGTGATATTGTAACCGATTTTAGATTTAAATTGTAAAGAATGGCTCACAATTTGAAAAAGTCTATATCAAATTTCCTATGAAATGAGGAGTAGCATTTATGCTTTCTACATAGGTTAGGTTAGGTAAAGTGACTATCTCGAAAGACACTCTTTGACCAAATTGGCTTAGGTCCTTTTTGAAACCACACGAGTTAAGAGAAGGGGTCCGCGACAAGCTGGGCGCATTATTGACATGTCTTTGTGCTTATGACAATTTGTCTTCGTCTGGAATCCTTCTGCGTCTCGCCGAGAGAATCGGGGCAGTTTATCCTCGGATAGGGGAAGGGTGTTCGAAACCGTCTTCCTCTCGCCGGTAATCCACCGATATAACACAATTGAAGATTTCTGACCATTTTTCCAGATATAGTCAGAAATATATTATTTTTTGAGCTTCTGAAAATTCCTCAGCATAATCAATCAAAAGCAGTTCACTGTTTTAATAAGACAATCCTCGGACTCGTAAATTTATGGTTTTTCCCGAACTTTCAAAAGTCAATAAAACTAGTGGTTAGCTTATCATTAGCTTTGCCAAGCCTTAAACCAAACAAAAGTTTAAATGGTTTTCTGTTGAAGTGAAGTTTTTTTTTGTATGAGGAAACCCTTATCTAATTTTCATTGGAAGCTCTTGTGAAAAACCCTCAGATATAGTTACGTATCCAGCGATTGTACTCTGGAGTATCCAGTTTTATGATATTCCAGATTGATGGCGTTTATTTTTAGAGTGTTCTCTCCACTTTAAAGAGGTCTATACAGAACCTTAAGCATAGCTTCTCTCAATCTGTTCATTAGCAAGAGATTCTTGTTAGTTATGTGGGCTGCAGAATAATTTATTTCCTTGGATTCTTACATTTTACATTTAAATGAGTAGTTTCACATGCATATTTATATCTCCTTCCTGTGTTAAGGTTTTTTATTTAGAGCGTCAGGTTTGACGAGAAGTTAAAATGTTGTTCTATATCTGCCGTATGTCAGACGCTTTGGAAGCCATAAAAGTAATGCCAACTTTAAAAGTTTTATCGACCTTTTACCCATTTTCTTTAGGTCTCTGGAGTCTTTTAAGATAATCTTTTAGGTTTCGAGTGTGGTGTGATATAGAACAACAAGGCCATTTACATGTCTAACATGTAGTTGAAAATTTCCGATTTCACTGATTTAATAAATATTCACCCTTTTTGCAGAAGACGAAGGCGACTACTGCCGTATCAAATCGGGTAAACTTGGAGTCTGCAAACGAATTGAAGGCTGTGAGATATATTACGAGGGTTTGCGCAAAAAGACGATGGATTATACCTCGCTGGTCCGGTGTTCAATAATTGATTTCACAGAAATTATATGCTGTCCAACAGATGATGGCGTGTAAGTTGATTTTCTCATGTCTCTTATATCTGATTCAATATATTTCAGTTAATTTTATTACAATCACTCGTGTTTTACGAGCATATTTTACAATATATATAATAGATCACGTAACTAAAGGCTATTTTGTATAATGTTTTTAGCTGGGACTATGAAGCTTTAGATTCGTCGGAGAAGCTTGATTTAGGATCCTTTCGAAATGCTAATGGAGATCCTATCACAACCAGACCTATCGGGTGAGTGCTTCTTATATTTGCTTGCTCATAACATGTCCTAAAAAATATGTCTGACGATTTAAAAAAAACCCCAAGAACCGACTGAAAACGAATCAAAAAATGAGTTGAAAAACGCGTTTGAAAAAACAAAAATAAATAAATTTTAAAATTCGTATCAAAAGCGTATCAAAAAGCGGAAGATAAGCGTGTCAAAAATGTGTCGGAGACATCTTCAAAAAACGCGTCCAAGAACATGTTAGAAACGCATCAAAACGTGATGAAAAATCGTCAAAAATACCCATATAATAAACCATAAAAAAAAAATCTTAAAACGTGTCAAAAAAGACATACAAGAACGCATGAAAAAACATATCAAAAATCGGCTCAAAAATGCGTCAACAAAGGTCGGAAAAACGCGTCATAAAAGGGTTTCTAAATTGTTTTGGACTCGTTTGCAATTAAAAATGTCTAAAAAGCATAACTTTTTGCAACTAACAAACTGCTTTAGAGAATAAATTCACAAATTAAATATCTCATTTTTATCCGTATATTTAAATTAGCTGGGAGGTGCAACAGATAGACAATAAAACAGAATCCAAGCCAGATCCAATCACATCCAAACCTGAATGGTAGGTCTTTGATATTTTCAGAATTTCAATACGAAACTAATCTAAAATCTATTTCGTTTATTTTTCAGCAAGGACGTGCCTCGGCTTTCGCCTGATGACGAGTAAGTATATTTAAATATTTTATGCGCATTACCTTCCATGAACAAAAAAAGAAACAATGAGAAAAATATGTAGTCCAGTTCATCATGTACATGTGTATAAGTATAAGTTTTATCGGATAATAATTTCTGATATCAGGCTGCCCTAGTTTTGGACAATCTTTTGCAAAATGGGCATATTTTTGTAAAAGATTAATTTCGGGAAAACATGTGAAAATGAACAACTTGTTTGTATTTTTACAACGCAGAAAAAAAAAGTGATGCGGGATCAATTTGTAGGTTTCATTTGTTCCTAAAACCGTTCTCATACAAACAACTATTTAATTATTTATTATTATTACAAAAGCAACAATCCGCTATGAAATGTAGCAACTTCTCAAATTGAAGACTAGTAAACTTGTAAATAAACAAAACTTTTGGTCCCCTCTCCCATCTCTAAATTGTTAATATTTTAAATCAAAATTTTGAAATACAATTTTCAGACTACTTGTTGCAAAGTCACAACAAGTCGAGATATCTCTCAAAAATCAACAAGTTTTTTTGAAATGTCCGATTAGTTATTTTCCAATAGGACTCAACAAAATATCCTTCTTAAGTTTATTACTTAAATATAAATAAACTATCAGACTATTCTTGTTTCCTATTTATTTCCTATTTATTGTTTCTAATACATTTTTGTTTTTTTTTTTTTGCAGTAAAGCCGAAAAACAATTGAAAAGACCATCACAACAAGGTACTACTTATGAGTTATGACCCCTTGCATATTGAATCTTCTTCACCAGCTCATTTTTATTTTCTTCGCAGCTTGCGACCGATATAAAAGTTTGGATCCTGCCGGCCTTTCGCATCATATTTTGGGAGGTAAAAAAGTGGCCATCGGAGATTACCCACACATGGGTGGCTTAATCTTTAACCAATCCTATGGCCCAGTTGATCTTCGATGCGGTGCAATACTGATTTCGGAACTCTATGCTCTGACCGCGGCGCACTGTGTATCGGATCCGTTCAATACGCCAAGTGTCGTCCGATTCGGGGTCGTTGCTTGGAATAAAGTAGTCGATGATATAAACCCTATTGATGTCGAAATTGAGGTAAGATTAAAAAAAATTGACCATAACAGAGTGTAATTTATTCTCGGCAAAAAAAAAAGATTTGGTTTAAATTAATTAATTAAGTTCCTGATAAAAAAAGGAGATTCGTTGTTAAAGAGATTAAATGCATATTGCTAAAAAATACACTTTATCGGTTTTTATCAAAAGTCACAAGATAAATATCAACTACACAGTTTTATTTTGATTTTAAGACGGAGAAAATTTGGAGAGGAAATTGATAAATCGGTTGTTTTTATCCGAATTTCCTTATTTTCGGTATTTTCATGTCATAGTCATATGGAAACAGGAATATTCATATCGCGCACTCTCTGTCTCCGAGTAGAGTTTTAAGATTTTGTTTTCTCATTAACTTCATGAAGTATCTATCTGTTCAATCACAAGATGCAAAAATACTGGTTGGTGGTTAGCGTCCTTCTGCTTTTGGTTCTCGTGCAAGAAAGGTCTGCATCGAAAGACTAATTTTATAATTTATTTTTTACATCGATAATTAAATACAAATAAAAAACATTAACAATTTAGAATTTATTTGAATGATAAATAACAGGCACTCAAACAAAAAGATAAACTAAGCATCTAAGTTATATATATTCGAAATTCGACTTGGCACAATTTTCCTCTTTTTCCGCTTTTTTTTTTTGTGTTTTGGTATCAAAATTGTTTTTGTGGCATCATTTGTGTGAATAAAATTGATGTCATTCGGACATCATATTTTACTTTAGTTTTTTGGTGACTTTTTGCCTTATTAGGCTCTTAAGATCTCAAACAACTTTGAAAAAAAAAAAAAAAAAAAAAAAAAAAATCAAAACGTTTAGGATAATTTTGAAGATATAGATATCTATCTTTTTTGTGTAGGTATATCTGCGTTATTATTATATACATACAGTGGACGTCCATTATAACAAATAACCGATATAGCGAATTTGCGATATAACGAACGCTTTTCAGATATATATTAATATTCATTAGTAGATATCTCTGTTTAGCGAATGGTGCCCACGATTTACTTTCCGATATAAGGAACGAACATATAAGTTGGTTTGACAACCCTGAAAGTATTTAAATGGCGGGACAATCATCTATTCCATTTAACATCAAATAAAACCGTCAAAATAAACATATATTTCTTAAAAATAGTATAAAAAGTCGATCGATTTAACGAACGCGCTCGATAGATATAGTGAATGACTTCAAACATCATATCATTCGTTATACTGGACTTCCACTGTATACAGGAATTATATGCATAAAAATATGTTTACTTAATTGTATTCAAGTTTGAAGTAAATTTATATAAACGGAGTGTAAATGCAACAATTAATACTTTTTTTTTTTTATAAATGACTAAAAATATTAAGTCGGATTTGGAGTTTGGACTTTGGAGGCTTACAGTTTTTTTTTGTGTACGGTAACCTCAATATTCATGGTATTTCCATAAACAATTTTCATACCAGTTTGATTTGTTCGAAAACGATTTCAACCAAAATTGATATTTAAGCTTATGTAGGTGAGGTTAACATGACTGCGTAATCAGTTTTTCGCTAAAAAATCGATTAACTGTACTTTATGATATTTGGAATTATCTCAAAAAGGGTTCATACCCTTAATTAATTTCTAAGGTATTATGGTCATTTCTAACTGAATAGCGAATTTAGTTTTTCTCATTTTTGAAAAATATAGTTTTCCTTAGTTTACCCGAAAACGGCAATCAATAACGATTTTGACCAAAATGCAAACTTAAGTAAAATTGATGTTTTCAAAATGCTTGCATCCTCAATTTTCAATATACGAATCACCGAAAAAAGGCTAATTTTAAAAACTGCTCCTATCTCGAAAACCCCATTTCGATTTCGATAAAAGTTAAAAAAAGAAGTACCTACTGCTACGTCCCGATGAATAACTTATATTTAGTATTTAGCTAAATAGTTAAGCAATAGTAATTCTCCAATAAACCATTGCAATATTTGGTACCTACTGTTTTGTCTCCGTAATTTTACAAAAGCCGCTCTAACGATTTCGATCAAAATACATATTTAAGATATTAAAATAGTACTAATTACTTACTTACTTAGGTGGCGCTACAGTCCGGGGTGGACCTGGGCCTCAACCAATACGCCTCTCCAGTTAGCGCGATCTTTGGCTAACTGCCTCCAGTTGCGCACTCCAAGTTGGTTGAGGTCCCCTTCCACTTGCGCGCGCCACCTAAGGCGAGGTCTTCCTCTACTGCGTTGTCCCTCCGGGTTAGAATCGAAGACTCTTCGGGCCGGAGCGTTGGTGTCCATTCGCTCTACAATCTACATGTCCCAGCCATCTTAGACGACTGATGCGTACTTTTCTGACTAGGTCGATGTCGCTGTACAGCTCGTAGAGTTCGCTGTTAAATCTTCTCCTCCAAAGCCCGTCAACGCAAACGGGACCAAAAATCACTCGAAGAATTTTGCGTTCGAAACGACCAAGGAGATCTTCATCCGCCTTTGATAGCGCCCATGCTTCTGCACCATAAGGCAGGACTGGGATGATGAGGGTCTTATACAGAGTTTCCTTAGTATTTCTCGACAAGGCCTTACTTATCAGTTGCCGTCTTAGGCCAAAGAAACAGCGGTTGGCAAGTGTGATTCTTCGTTTGATTTCTGATGTGATGTCGTTATCAGAGTTTATAGCGGAGCCGAGGTAGACAAAGTCCCTAACTACCTCAAAGTTATAGCTGTCTATCGTGACGTTCTGCCCGATTCGTCGATGTCGCGTGTCCCTTCTTGTTGACAGCATATATTTTGTTTTACCCTCATTCACCACTAAACCCATTTTTGCCGCTTCTGTACTAATACTTGCAAACGCACCAGTGACAGCTCGCTATGTTGTACCAACAATGTCAATGTCGTCAGCGTATGCAAGCAGTTGCACAGACTTATAGAAAATTGTGCCTCTGGTGTTGGCTTGTGAGTTTCGCACAATCTTCTCAAGAATGATGTTGAAGAAGTCACATGACAGCGCATCACCTTGTCTAAATCCTTTTTTGACATCAAAGGTCTCGGTGAAATTGTTTCCGACCTTTACGGAGCAGCGAGCGTTCTCCATCGTCATTCTGCACAATCTGACAAGTTTGGCAGGGATGCCAAAACTAGACATGGCTCTGTATAGCTCGTCTCTATAAACGCTGTCATATGCGGCCTTAAAATCGATAAAAAGATGGTGAGTATCGATCTGGTATTCTTGGGTTTTTTCCAGGATCTGCCGTAGTGTGAATATTTGATCGGTCGTGGACTTACCGGGCCTAAAACCGCACTGATAGGGACCTATCAGATCGTTGACGAATGGTTTCAGGCGTTCACACAATACAGCAGACATGATCTTATACGCAGTGTTCAGGAGACTGATGCCTCTGTAGTTGGCGCAGTTTAGAGGGTCTCCTTTCTTGTGGATCGGGCAAACAATGCTGAGGTTCCATTCATCAGGCATACTTTCCTCTAACCAAATCTTGGAGATGAGTTGGTGTATGCACTCTACCAAGTCATCTCCGGCTGCCTTGAAGAGCTCGGCAGGTAAGCCGTCTGGACCAGCAGCCTTGTTGGATTTAAGCTTAGATATTGCTATCCTCACTTCATTTTGGTCAGGTGGACGGAAATCTTGGCTGTCATCGTCCAGGTTGAATGGTTCGTTCTGCCTAACAGCGGAATTTGTGTCGTCTTCGCCGTTTAACAGTCTGCAGAAATGGTTTTTACATGTCCTCAGCACCGACTGTGACTCTACTACAAGGTTTCCTTGTTCGTCTCAGGTCTCCGTTCGGGTCTTGTTGGCATGACACGTTCTTTTTACCTTTTGGTAAAACTTCCGAACATTGTTCCTGGAGTAACACCTCTCTATATCCTCGATCGCGCGCTTCTCATGCTCTCTCTTTTTTCTCCGGAGAAGCCGATGTTCTTCCCTCCTTTTTTGCTCGTAGAGCTGACGAGCTGCTCTCGTCCTTCTATGCAGCGACGCTTCGTAGGCACTTTGTTTTGCTTCATGTGCTTGCCGGCACTCTTCGTCAAACCAGGGGTTTCGGGGGGGTGGACTGGTGAAACCGAGCACATCAGTTGCGGCGTTTTTGATGGCTTCTTGGCATCGGCGCCACTGGTCTTCGGCACTTGATGCTGGCAGCATAGGACTTCTCGAGAGGTTGAGGGATACGCGATCGGTAAAGGTTCTGGCGGTTTGTTGCGTTTGTAGTCGTCCAACGTTAAATCTCCTCACAGTATTTTCTCGTTGTTGTGGCGTCTTGGATATCCGCATCCGTACCTTGGCTACAACAAGGTAGTGGTCCGAGTCTATGTTGGCCACTCGGAAAGTTCGGACATCTAGAATACTGGAGGAGTGCCTTGCGTCGATCGCAACGTGATCAATTTGGTTGACGGTTTGATGATCAGGTGACCGCCATGTTCCTTTGTGTATATTGAGGTGAGGAAACCGTGAGCTAGCTATGGTAACATTACGTCCCGCAGCAAAATCAATCAGCCTAAGTCCGTTTCCAGACGTGGTGTCGTGTAGGCTGTGTTTTCCGATTGTGCTACCAAAGATGTCCTCCTTTCCTATTTTGGCGTTAAAATCACCCAAGACGATTTTAACGTCATGCTCAGGACATTGCTCATATGTTTTGTCGAGGAGCTCGTAGAAACACTCTTTGGTAGCATCGTCTTTATCTTTTGTGGGGGCGTGAGCGCATATCAGGCTGATGTTGGCGAATTTAGCCTTGATGCGGATAGTTGTAAGGCGTTCACTAACGTGTCGAAAGCTCAAGACTTCTTGCCTTAGTCTGCCGCTTACAACAAATCCGCATCCAAATAGACGCTGCTTTTGTTCTCTGTAGCAATCACCGTAGTAAATGTAACAGTTTTTCATCCTCCTTTTGCCCGGCCCATCCCACCGCACTTCCTGAATGGCGGTGATACCTGCTTTGTAGCAGTCTAGGGCCTCCGCTAGTTGTTCGGCTGCACGCGGTCTGTTCAGAGTTCGAACATTCCACGTGCAGATCCGAACGTCATTGTCCTTTTTTCGTTTTGCAGGGTCGTCAACAGTGAATCCGTCCTTATCCGAGTCTTTTGGTTGCTTCGCAACAGTGCTTTTTTTTTCCGTGGTAGGGTAGTTAACCCCACGCACAACCCCCAACCTGGAGGACCAGGCCCTTTCTGTAACCCCTTGGACAAAAGGAGCCGGAATATTCCGGAGTCAGTAACCCGCTGCGGGGATGTGAGAGCTGCCGTTGACCCATTAAGGGCTCTTCCGCCACCATCTCTATTTCAGCACCCTGACTAGTGCTGAAAAATCCTCAATGACCTCAGCTCCAAATACGTCGAAGTAGCTCATTGAGGTATCTGCCATGTTGACTGTTGACGCCACCGTTGATTCAACCATGTGAATTCATCCGCCGTAAGTCCTCTTTCTGAGGGGCTCATGTAAGACCTCTGAGACTCGATCAGGCAGTCATTCCGACAGAGCATTATAGTGTTGCTATTTTCTTCTTGTTCAACACTCGCGCTTATAAGTTTAGCAAGTCATGCCCGGAAGGACAAGACCAGTACCCGGTGGCTACCACGCGGAGGTAAAATAAGCACAATTGATGTGTATGAACAGTTACAACGACTGGGCATCGCCAAGTTGACACCAATCAGTGCCTAGTATTATTATAGTACTAATTAAGAATTCGAATAAATATTTTTTGTAATTCTTTCTCAAACATGACTACCAGTTAAAGATGTCCTGACGAGGACACTGAAAAAAAACCGAACACCAACCTTTGGGGGTTGGCCTAACTGTTCGTATTAAATCAAACTACCGGTTCCACGTTATAAAAGTATATTATCTATAAATGAACTACACTGTTCTGCTGCCTACTTAGAACTAACTTAAACTATGGTGCCACAAAAGCAGGTAGGCACCTATGCTATGCCCAAACCGCTGAGTTGCCAAATCAATCCAGCGCATGTGCGAGTATCCGGTGTCCAGACGTTGCACTCGAAGTATCGTGGGAAAGTGCTGATGCAGTAAGAACCTCTACGTGTCGGATCGTGTTAACTCTACCCAAAATCCTATTTGTGTTCATATATAAATATTTTTTTAAACTCAATACCACACCTTAAAAATTTTAGCAAATATTATCCACTTCTTTGTTTTTTCAACCATATTGAATATGCACCGTAAAATAATTCCAACCAATTGGAGTCTTCTACACAATCAGAAAATCCCACTTCGTTTGCACACGTCCATTGGGAAATTCAGTTTATAACTGCTAATGCAAATTCAAAAACAAACCTCTGAATTCTTACATATACATAGTACATAAGTATGTGTCTCTATAAAGATATCAATTCATCCACATTTGTTGGGTGGTTTTAACATGATGCCTTAACAAACCCACAAACAAATTGGCAAATAATTTCATTATAAATGTAGACATAAGTTGTACAAATTTTATATTACATTCAGAATAGTTACATGCCGTCTTGTCGAACTCGAATTCGACCAGCAAATTTCATACCAGAAGACTTTTCGCAGTCTTAAATTTTATTCGCCAGTCTTATTTGATTTTTGTTCTATTTGCAGAATATCACCCTACACCCCAGTTATCGTGATTTTACGCATTTCCATGATATCGCACTCATTCGATTCAAGAAAAAAGTAAGCTTCACAACTTACTTCTTTCCGGCTTGTCTCAACTCCGACGTAAAGGACGTTGATTCATCTGTGCTGCTCAGGGTACTCGGTTGGGGTATCACAAATATTTCAAGTAAGTCTTAACTTTTATTTTTATTTTTAATTAAAAATAACAATTTTTTTTTGTTTTTTCTTACTTTCAGCTAAAACCCGCTCAGATTACCTGTTGATGACAAATGTTACAACAGTTCCCCTTAAGATGTGCAATGTCACACATTTGCAACAAAATAAGGTGAATCTGGAAAAGAACCGCCTTAATGAGGGTCAATATTGTGCATTCGATCCAAAATTCACTAAAGATGCGTGTGGAGCAGATTCTGGTGGTCCCCTGCAATTGCCAAACGGCAAGCCGGCAATAATTGTTGGAATCGTATCGTATGGGCACTCATGTGCCACAGCCATACCATCGGTCTATGCCAGAGTGGCGTACTACTTGGGTTGGATCGAAAGTATCGTATGGCCGTCATAAGGGCGTAGAGAGATCTATCAAGGAAGTCGAGTAGTTTTTTTTTATACCAGTAAAATATAGTTTTAAGTTAATTAAATTAAGAGCCTATAGAAATACACCTGATAAATTATAGATACACTTAATAAAAATAGTTTAGAGTTAGTATGCAAATTATTTGGATTTTCTCTTAAAGATCCTATGATTGGCGGTCAGATTTGAAAATGGTTTGCTATCGGAATATATTGCTTCACAAAGGGACGGCAACTGAGCATTAATATCATGCACTTTACATCCATAGATCTTTTTCAGCTTGTTTTCATTGGCGAGATTGAGGGCAACTTATGAAACTCTGGGATGTCCCGGTGTGCGGGTTTTGGAGATGAATAACAATATAAACTTATTCTAATAAAGAATGATAAAACGATACAATGAATCGTCGTACTACGGATCCCCATGGGGACCATGCATTATCCTTAAGGTTATATTCACTGTCATACGGCAACTCCTTACGACTTCGAAAATGCCCATATGAATACGTTACTTAGGTAAATGACGACGAAAAATTCAACACAATGATCAGAAATTCTATTGTCATCTCACTGAGACCTCGCTTTTAACTATGGCCGACGCAAGCTCTCTAACCACACATCAAAGCCAACAAATGCCGCATATGGAAATGGATTCGCCGTTTTTCATTCCAACACACAATGCCTACCCCAATAAAGTTCGAAAGAGGGTCATGTATTTTCAAAGGAAATTCCCAAAAGCTTGCGTGACCTTAGTTGACATAAAATACTGTGTTTTAGCATACCAACTGCTGAAAAGAGCCCGCCATTAATTCGAAAGTGGCCATCCATATTTTCACACACACGGACTTGTGGTTGTGGCCCTTTCATTTATTTTTCAACATAACTGAGATTGAGACAGTAACCCTGGTCATGGAAAATAAGAACACCAATCCAATCCAAAGCGCAACATGTGTTGTTGATATTAAACAAATTTATAAACAACTCCTAAATGTCATGCGCCACTTCCCCTTAATTCAAAAAGCTCCTCTGCAGCATTGCCAGCGTGGATACAAACTAAAACTGGGTTATTTCAGCCGGCATCAATTTCTCTGGATAGCTCTGAGGACTGGTTAAAATGAGTCCACATCTGCAGTATGACTTTCAGTCTACCGCGATACTTCAAGATGTTCACAGCGATCCTTGTGGAATAATGAAAGTGTTTCTATCACTAGATAGGAAATCTAGGATAACCATATTGTGAGAAAAAAAAAAAAAAAAAACAAGTGGCTGAGAAAAAATAAAAAAATAAAAAAATAGAAAGAACCGGCCCCTAAAATGGGCTGAGTAGAGTGTCCCTTCTATTTCGGTCTTGTCCCTTTTTTTATATTGTGTACACCCTATGTGAAGTGCGCGTTTTTCATTTCCAACTGTTCACACTGTTTGCATTGCTTTTTATTCATTGAACCACTCCTTGGATTACCATTTAAAAGGGATATCGCCCAACTTATAAGGATACAACTTGCACAGCGACTAGTCACGGCCAAAGGATTTCCGATATCGTAAGTTGTTGATACTTATATACCTCATAATGGCAGTTTATTGAAGACGGATCTGCTCTTTGTAGGCCGTTCACTTGAGTAGCATTTAGCTCTATTACTATTTCACGTGTGGGTGGGGGTGCTGCTGATGCAGGATGACATTTAGGCATTAATAATAGGACAGAGGTGATTTGGTGACTTTTATTAGGCGTTTGATGTACCTACCATGTGTGGCATATACATCACGTCACGTTAGGAGCGTGATTATGGGATTATGGCGTGTAAAAGCGATACTTCTCAGACTCATGTATCATGTCATGTTGTTGTAGATGTCCATTATCTGCAGAAGAGTCCTTGTTATTTGAGATCGCAAGAAAAAAAAAAAACCTGTGTGGATGGATTCTGTTTTAAAGCTGATGGCTGGCTTTTCATGGGTTTTCTACTCATGTGGGATCAGGTGTCGAGGGTGTTTTTTGAGCTGTAAGTTACAAACGTTAGTCCCCCAGCATGACGGAGGGAGTTGCCGTGTAATACGTTTAGGTGTCACATAAATTTGATTCATTATATCATTAAAGTGAATTCAACTCATTCATGTGACTTAGTGCGTAATCGGAGATCGATGTGCTTTACAATGGAGTCGAGTGAGTGGTAGTTGTGAGTTGACAGACATATTGCGAGATAGTGCCCAGCAGAGACAAACCATACTGAGAGCCCCTCGCAACTCGCAATCCTCTTGCCGCTGGCCCCTCAATTTTGTTTCAAATTCGCCATTTTTGTTACCTATCGGTTTTCTGTCAATTTGGGATCCGTGTGACATGCAAAAACATACAAAAAATATAAAATCAATGCTGCCAACCGCTACCAACCATGGGGGAATGTGATAGAGTTCGGATATACGACATTTTAACAACTGACTGCATTTTAATTTGACTTTAACAAATTCTCGTTTAAATTTTTATTCAAACACACAGCATATTATAATAGGTCTGTTCCTTTACTTTTAAATCTTACTAATTTTTACTAAATCTTAAGAATTCTTACGAATTTTTACTCAATGCCGTTCCTTAACTCGAAAAATTCGTAAAAGAGAGCGTCATCGAGAGAGCAAGATATTTCCTCTCCAGTGACAATCTTACGAATTTTTACTCAACAAATTTCTTGGTGTAAGAAGTGGAAAAGCTGTCAGTCACCTTACAAATAACAGCTGATTTGAAATTGTTTGTCCCATTTGGCATATGCGAGGATAATTTTTTTAATTTTAATTTAAATTTAATTAATTTCTTGCGTATTATAATGGTATCAACAGGGGGCAAAATAAAATTGAATGTTCTCCTCAAGGTTTTTTCGAAAGTGGCGACGAAATTCTTCCTCGCTTGCATAAGAAACAATTTCCTCCATTAAATTCTTCTTCGCTTGTAGTTCAATCAGAAAAAACTTTTCCACATACTCGGATTAATCAAAATGAAGTTCGATTAATTCCAGATCACTTTCTTCGCCAGCTAGATGATATAACTAATTTTCTTAGTAAATTAAGAAATTCCTCGACCACCACTGCTATTTTGACAGTCTTTTCCATTCTTACCACAAAAGTAAAGGAACAGACCTAATGTTTTTTTTTTTTTTTTTCAAATTGACAGTTGTCAATAAAAAGAGTTTTTATTTTATCACGGGAGAAATTTGTAAATCCCGGTTTTTTTTTTTCATATTTTCGCCATTTGTCCCGTCTACAACCATTAGCTAAGTATTAAATAGACCGTCAGCTTCCTAGCACTTACCCGATTCGCCCCGTAAGTTTTGAGAATAAAATGCTCTCTTAAATTTCGTATCTGTGATTACATGTGAAGCAGGAAACAAAATTTCAAATGGTGGGAGGTGTAATATGTGAATAAAATCCTGTTTCCACCGACGTGTTTAAGCTAAATCGACATGATATAGCTTAAACACCTCACTAATTACGTGTTTTACCATACATTTTCGTGATTACTAATTACATGATTTCGACGTGTTTAAGTTTTAATTACGTATCTGTCCACACAAAATAAAATCGAACATACCTTTATTATGTTCAGCACTTCATTCAGCAAACGAAAAGTCAGTGATGGGACTTGAGGAAAGTGAAACGGTGGTAGAAAATTGGTAGAAAAAACAGATTGTTCATGATAAATAATTCAGTAAATAATGAAGTAATGGCGCAGTAAATGGTGTACACTGGACTGAAAGTTTTTGCTGATGCAATTCTTCGAGAAAAATACTGATAGGTTGGTAGAATTTCCGAAAGTGTAAAAAGCGGTAGAAATACCACTTAAGTGATAAAAGTCCCATCACTGATAGAGCAAAGTTGACGTAAATGACACACTAAAACACGTAAAGTTCGGTGGAAACGCGTTTTGTGATTTATAAATCACTTCGTTGGTGATTCACGTTGGTGGAAACATGGTATAAAACGGAATGAACTGTGAGGTAACGTGCAGTGGATATGCACTCTTAATTAAATGTCAAACGAACTTCAAAAGAAAATGCATTCGCGAAATAACATAGAAGCGCGAACAAGTTAGTTTCACTAGTTTTGCCTGAACACTGCCATTATGAACGCGCGCGGTTCAATTGCGAATTTTAATTTCGTCTGAGTTTCGCGTAATAAATATATATATGCCTTATACATATTTATATATCAGAACTCGGTCATCATTATTAGAATTCGACTATCGTGTGCTGGAACTTGTGTCTCCCCTTTTTTCATCTTTTTAATATGTAACATTCTCTATAGTACTTAATAAAGTAAGATTAACGTAAAAGTTACATTAAATCCGCACAAAATAGCCACAGGAAGGCTATAAGCTATATGCAATTGTATGCGTGTGGCTAATTTAGGTACTTTAACGCAGCACATATACTTTCGCACATAGTAACACGGAAAACAGCTTGTAGGCAGTGTTGTTATCACTCTCTCTTCATTTATCCCACGAAGCGTGGCTATTTTTCCCTTTTCACTGTACAAAAACTCCCACGATACTTTTTAGCCTCAAAATACAGTTTTTAAAGGTAAAATTTGTATTACACGGAAAGAAAATCACGGTTATTTAAGCTTTAGTATAAGACCCACAGTTATTAAACATTACTACGATTATTTTTTGGTACTAGAAAATTTTGATAAAAGACATTGCAAAGACATGAGATGTTTTTATGGACATTCAGTGTGTTGAAATGCATGGTGAGTGAGGAGTTTTGATGAAATCTCAGCTTAAATTAATAGGTTGGATGTACCTATTTTGTTAGATTTCTGAAAATCTCATGATTTGATGCCTTTTTTCATTTATTCCACGAAAGGCTTTTTGGATATAGAAATACATACAAAAAGGGATAAATCCCACAATATAACAACACTGCAGCTGTAGGCACGGTTACCAGATCACTTGAAAATAAAGCTATTGTTCAAAATTTGAATTAAAAATGACCAACTGTAGCCAAAATCTACCAACATAATTTAAGTCCGAAATATTGAGTTTTCCTGTCGTCTGTCAATAAATTGTCAAATGAAGAAAATGAATGCATTCAGTGTCTATACATTCAGTGATCGTGCATGTATAATCAGTGCGTTCAACTAAACACATTAATGCGCCATTTACCTACATCAGACGAAAATAAAATTGCTTTAGGTTGCATAAAAATTAAAGTCGATTTTCATCTTTCATTTCGTAAAAAAATTACCAAATGGAGTATACCTAAAAAATGACGATGACAAAAATAATGACTAATGTGGCAATCGTGCTTGTAGACTGTTGTCTGAGCTGACGGTCTATTTAATAATTTTTTTTATGGCAATAAGTTTATAATAAGTAATTATTTTCTTTAAAACATTTCAGAGTAACTTGCCCAGAATCAGCCTGTATATATGCAAACACTTGCGACTAAGTGTTTTAAACGGGCTTATTTGGTGTATGTTATGTCCATAATTTTGCCTTTATTCAGCATTTTTCTCGTACCTGCTCGCTGAAGGGAAATGCTGCTTGACAATTCGTTCCCTGTTACAGAATGGTGAAGCAAATTTGTAGCTTAAGTTCCTGATAGGGGAAACATAAAAATGTACTTCAACGAGGAGTTTCTAAAGACAAGTTTTCTTTCTCAGGAAGTGAACCTCTCACTTTACTTCGCCGGCTATAGACCAAGCATCTTCCACCTGCTCCAACTGAGCGATGGCATTTGGCCACTAATAAATGAATATTACAGAGAACAGAGGGGATGGCCACAGGAAATGAATATTTCATCGCTTAAAAACTTTTCTTGGTCGGTCTGATTTATATTTTTCTCCTGCCATTTTTTACAGCTCCTGTTAAAGAACATTCTGTCCGCAAGGCGAGATTTTTTTTTTTTTTTTTGCAGTCTCATCGCCGGGAAATGAGAAGCAACAATATTTCTCCAGCCCCTGACAATTCTCACAGCAACATCACCACTCTCCAATCAAAAGCGAGCATCTTGCGATGAGATACATCTTTCTCAAGAGCAGTGGTAAAAATAAAAATCTAATATTGATATTGGTATGATGAAAAATTTATCAACTCGCACACCCCCATGTGTTTGCCCAAAAACGAAAGGAAACAAATTTTAACGACAACCATTATCTGTTTTATTAATTCCTCGCATAAATATTCATACAAAAATGAATATCACGTAGGCCAGTAAATAAAATTATTACCCAAAATGCCTTTCAAGGGCGACCAATAGAATTCCAAGTGACATTCGTCCATCATCAGCCATAATCAATTTGAGCAAAATAAGACGGCATATAAAGTGCTACCAAATTGAACAGTAAGATAAATGTCCTTCTAGTATACCAAACTGTTGATTTTTACATCAACGCTGGTATAAATTAGCACTTTATGAATTTTTTTTTCCACTGGAATCTATTGAGTTACTCAGATCGGATCAAAACGGAGGTAAGGGCAGATGTGATCCAACGTAACTGCCCCCTAACTTCATCAGCGACTTTAGCCTAACTCTGGCGGAATTGTACGAATGACGAACCCATCCCGAAGCCTGTCACAAATAAAAAAACACACACTTTATAGCACTCCGTAAAAAAATAATTTCTTCAACAAAGAAATTATAAAAGAGAAACAAAAAATCCTTTCAAAAAAATCTCTTAACATGTTTTCTCAACTTTTGCCATTTTTTGGTATAGGGCGAGCAAACGTGTGCCTTATCCACGACCACGATACCTAATGTAACTTATTGAGCGGGGAAAACAAAAAGTGGAAAACTTTCCATTTAATAATGCATCAATGTCGGGATGATAAAGGTTTCCTTTTGTTTCTCTTACTTCTCGTTCCAAAAGGAATGATTTGATTTACGATTTGGGAATTTTATTTTTTCTTCTCCCTGAGTACAATCGAGTAAAGAAAGTTTTCGCAAATCTGTCCAAAGTTTTCACCCCTTCTGTTGCTTTTTGAAGTATTTCATCGTTTTTTTTGGCTCCGATGAATACTTACCTTTGCATGTTTAGGACCATACTTTCTATTGAGATTCAGCGGTTAAAAAAATCTTTGTGCTTATTTATTTTCATTAATTGCTTAGCTGGAGGTTTGATATTTGGGAGTTTTTTCTTGTAACAGAAATTTTGTGGATCTAGTATTGGGCTAAGACAAGCGTAGGTACACTCTTTAAAAACGATCAGCAGAAAATTGTAAGTCCTTAATTTGAGGTATTATTTTTTATACCGAGTTAATACAATTTTTAAATTGTTTGCTTACTTACAAGAAGGTTTCCATTAATTTTCAAGAGTCCCATCTAACAATTTTAAAGGTCGCTGGTGTTCACCAGTTTGATTGCGTACCAATGTTTGTAAGAACAAAGAAACGTCAAAATTAGCTTTTGGCACCAAGTTCGGACATCGGAAGTTAGCGTATTGGTAGGTTTTTGACACAAAGAGAATCATCGAACACCCCATGGGCATAGGCCTCTGAGCTTTGAACATTTTGAGTCGGATTTCACAAACTCTCAGATGATTTTATCGCCAGAGTGGTGCTCAAAGCGAAAAATCGTTCATCCAAAGTGTCCAATTCTGAATTTAGCAACTCATATAAGTGCGCGCTCCATCTGCGGAAGATGTCCTTCCCCCTACATCATTATTCGATTTGACTGCTTCAATGATGGTTGGTCTGCCTACCTTGCTTGTAGATCTTTCTTCACGGTCTAACTTCCCGTCCCGTTGCTTGTTTTGGAGGTCTATCGTTTTGACGAGAATCACCTGAAAAGTTACCAAATGAATGCCCTGAACAACGTTGGGATAGAAACAGCATTCCAATGTTATAACGAAGATAGATATAAAATTTAACTTTCTTATGACTTCCATATAGGAATCTGGCTTCCGAAACTTTTTTTGTTATGAAAAGTCAAACAATCTCCTCTTTTTAATTCGAGAACTTATTTTACGATAATTGTTGTAGTGGTTTGTTGATTCTTCACAGAGCTAATGGCTGAAAACAAACTTTAAGCCAGCAGTATGTCAAACTTATGTACACGACGCACTGGGCGGCTTGAAACTTTTAAGAAATAAAGTGCACGACTGGGTCGCACGAAACTTTCTCGTTCATCAAAACTTTGGTTGAGTCAATTGGTAGGTAGGTAAAAAGTTCAGAAGCAACCGTCGGAGTAGTGGCTTAGTCCAGGCGGCCTAACCTTTGATTTCCACAGCCTTTGGCTTGTGAGAGTGGTTATTGGATTGGAAAGGATCTACAATTGACGCCAAGTCCAAAAATCCATATTTTGTTATCATTCTGCAGGCTGCTATGCTTTAAAATGCTTGTTATTCGCATGATGTAGCTCAGTGAAAAAACCTCAAGACATTATTTGCGGCTTAAAGCTGATATATCTCATTCAGTAGTTGAGCACACTGTAGCTATTGAGTTAAAATTCAAAAAATATGTAAATTTCATGAAGATGACTTTAATTCGACCTCCAAATTGTAAATTCTAAGAGGTAAACATTTATCTGTTTCTTGTTCTTCTCATCAAAAAGATAATCCCAATAGGATTTATTTGCCGCAGGTAGAGACCCTTTTTACGATTTACCTAATAAAGATATACTGTCATAAATCGTTTTGGTCTGTTGGCTCCTTCCTTAAAACTCTGTGGAGTGGAAAAGGATCCAAACATTATGATCCTATTCAAACCTAACCTAAGTAAATGTGTAAGCATGACCAGAATCTTCTCAACCAAATCCCAAATGGAAAGTCATCGCAATCAGTGTAATGCTCCCAATGGGAAACCCCTTGAAAGGAAACATGTCAATCAGCGCCTATACCCAAGCCAATCCCTTCTGCCAAAGGATGATCAATTTACTCGCACACCCTTTTTTATTTTTTTATTTTTAAAATCTCTTCCGTCGTTAATATTTTACCAACAAGATGCATAACGAAGTAGCACGTGAAGTCTACTTTTTTCAGCAGATGATAAAAACAAATTATACCAACTTTTCCTTAAGGAACTTTTTGCTCCAAAAACCCTTCTCAAACTTGATCATACTTTCATGAAAGTGTTTGCTTCATTTCCGCTATTCCTCAATGTTCAAGGGTTACATATACAAGAGCAACTAAGTTATCATTAATTGCGAAAAGCAAATCTTAGCAAGCTCAAGGGTACTTCCCTACACTGTAGGAGCCAACAGAAAATTACACACAACATGCGCCTAAATATTCCAATCAATCTCAGCAGGATATACGAGCTTACCGTGAACAAATTACCTATGAGAGATTGAGAGGGTTGTAATTACCAAGGACGTAGAAAAAAAAAAAGAAATGACGACACATATCTAAAAAAAATTCATCGTTTGGCTTCACGTCCGTTGGTTGGAGTCTCCAATTACGAATGATTGCTCATTAAGATTATTTAGCCGGACAATCAGTGTATGGCTGAAGTTTTGTTAGGGTTTTTTTTTTTTTTGTTTTTGTTCTGTACTTTTCCCCATTCATTTTTATATCAGATCAGTTGTCACGTAGGCGCATTATAAGTATAACAAGGGGCAATTGTCGTTGTTATTTTCTGTGTGAAAAGTGAAACGTTGTGCTATAATAAATGAAATAGGTTTCCGTCATTAAATGTTGTACTTACTTTTACTGCAATAAATGAGTCACTTTGCGACAGTTGTGTGCAAATTTAAGATTACCTATTTCAGATGGCTGTAGGAAATAAGGCCCAAAAGAGAAAATGAAATAAGGCCCCAAATTTGGGGTGTTATTTCATAATGAAATAACACCCCAATTTAAAATATGAAATAAGGCCCCACTGCGATGAAATAAGACCCAAAAAAATAAATAAGGCCCCAAATTTGGGGTGTTATTTCACAATGAATTTAAAAATAATGAAAACTACTTTTTATTTAATATTGTTGATATTTATAGTGACCAGATTTATTTGAAACAAAAGCGGGATACATTTCCAAAATTTCGAAGGGAGTAGAAATTAGGCTTTGTTTTAGTAAAACAATAGAATAGTACGTAAAATAAACGTCAAATGACATAAAAATAAAAAGTTGGCGCAACAGGTCCGGAGGGACCCTAGGCCTAGCTTCTCACTACCATTCCTTTTTCATTTTTGGAACGAATGGAAGGGATCTACAATTTTATGCCGACTCCAAACGGCTAATTGAGAAGCTCTTTCAAGACGGTTATACTCTCGGATGTTTGTTAAGGGCGTCGTCGGATTCGTTGACATTAACGTATTCGACGGAACGAGCAGTCCCATAGAATCCGTCGCATACGGTGACAGGCAGTATTTTAAATACTCTTATCATTATTTGTCCCACGAAACGTGGTAATTTTTCCCTTTCCACCATACTAAAATTCCCTTTTACATAATTCTCTTGATAGGTGTGTTTTTGTGAAAAAAATCTAACTTTTAAAAGTAAAATTCATATTTTACGGAAGGACTATCACATTAAATTACCTTTGGTATAAAAATCACAGTTTGTTAATATTATTATAATTATTATCTTTTTGTACAAGAAAATTTTGATACTAAAAAATGTTGCTAAAAGGCGATTTAAATAAGCTCTTTTTTAATGTGGTGTTTACATTGTGAAATATAGACGCATATTTTGATGTAATTAAAAAAAAAAATTTTGGTTTGAGTGTTTGTTGCAACATTTTCTTTTTTCTCACGGAAGGCTTTTCGGACATCGAAATTACCAAAAAGAGGAAGAACCCCCACGATAAAAGACCACTAGTGACAGCCGATGACAGTTTCTCTCTCTCTCTCAATGTTTCTCTCACGCTGTGCCAACTGTCAACGGGTGTGACGGACAGAAAAGTAGAAAGTAAACTTACTTTATCCGTCGCATCCGGCACGTGCGCTGCTTATGGGTCACCCTCCATAAGCTACTGTGTATTCTATTAAACTGTCAGTCGAAAACGTTGCCGCAACGGACGCGACGGATTCTATGGGTTGGGCCCTTCAGACGTTCGCGAGAGGTGACGCAGTAAAAATGATATATTTATTAAAAAAAAAAAAAAATTAGACTTCCATTAAAGATGGAGTATACATGGGCTCATTTTCTTCCTTTAACAGCTCTTACGTTGGTTTTATATGCGCCAATTTATATGCAAAGGGATAATAAATAGAAACCGTAAAATTGCTTTATTTTAAGAATTGTAGAAACAAACACACATTTTTACAAAAGTTGTATAAGCGGGACATTTTTTGCAAAGTAGGAAAAGCGGGACATTTAGCGGGACAGATATGGCCGCGGGACAGAGACCTCAAAAACGGGACTGTCCCGCTAAAAGCGGGACGTATGGTCACTATATTGATATTGAATAAACTAATTTAGATTAAAGGAACTTTTTATATACTTAACCTCGCACCCACCCGCAATCTAACAGTAAACCCAAGTGGGGGAGTTGCAGGGGGGCAGTATGCCCCCACATACGCATTCCATATCGGAAGGGTAACAATTAATAATAAAAAAATTATTTTGGGGACTTATTTCATTTCTTCTTTGGGGAAATAAGGCCCCAAAAAAGGAAATAACACCCCAAATTCTATTAAAAATCGTTGTTCTTGTTTCCTGTATAATTTTTTGGGGCCTTATTTTCTTTTTCTTTTGGGGCCTTATTTCATTGGGGCCTTATTTCGCAGAGCCTCATTCCATGCAAATTGAAAAATTTTGGTTTTTGTAAACCACTGGTAAAGTTCTGTTCCATGGGAAATTCGTTTTCTAATCCAGCAGGAACTTAACCGAACGACTGAGCCCTACCGTACCATTATTTTTGCGGAACTTGAATTTTTTAGAATAGCACTGCATCCCCGTACCGTACAATCTTCCCAACGTTCAAAAAAAAAAAAAAAAATCAAGCGAATATGTTGCGTTTAAAAAAGTGAAAGTAAGCTAAGATTACACGTATAATTTTTCGTGGCATATTTGGAAATGCCGCCGTCATAATGAAGTAAACATTTGTACTAAATGTGTCACTATCTACGTGTGATCGCCTGACAAACGTCTGGTCACGCTGGACCAGCGTTGCCAGTTGGGGGTTTTCCCCCCAGATCTAGGGTTTTTTTTGATTGTTTAGGGGGAAATCTGTTTTTTTTTTTTTTAACTGCTTTCAACTTTTTATAGTTGTTGTTTTTTTTAGAAAATAACTAAATCTGGGGGGTTTTTCAGATTTGTCTGGGGTGAAATATTTCAACTGTCTGGCAACGCTGCGCTGGACGTCACAGCGTTTTCTCACGAGAGACACACGACTAACAATAGAAAGAGCGAATTTTTTTGGCGTCAGCATTTCAAAATTTGCCACTAAAAATGACACGTGTAATCTTTGCTTAACTATTTCCTTTCGCCTATTTATATACAGGTAGGTTCAAATGCACGTTTCGTCCTTCATGGTTTCCCCACAAAAAATAAGTCTTAAAGGGTAAAATCTCAGCTTCGAGGCGGCCAACTGACAACGCCAAGGCGGCTGATAACACGATTTGGGAATTTGGTGCGCAAGAGATCGATTGTGGCATGGGCTGTGTGGCATGGCGCGCCATCCTGCATGAACCCGAGGTGGTCCATATCTATGTCTTCAATTTCTGTAATGCTCACCGTTCACCGAAACGTTGTTGTTCCCAGACTCATTTTCAAAAAAATCACTCCATGACCCATACCAAGCTGTCACTCTCTGCGGGTGCATTAGCTTCTCGACAACGACATGCGTGTTTTGTTTTGTGCTTAGTTTCGGCCAAAACTTTTTTTTTCCCCAAAAACCCACTCTCGCACACTTGGAAATAAGTTTTCAATATTTCCCAACGTTGTTCAAGCGTAAAGCGATCCATTTCGTTCCGCGGAGTTAAGAAACCACTTCATATATCTATACCTATGTTATACTTAATACATGAAGTTGTTCACAAGTTTTCCAATCTAAAGATTGATTTCTTCAACTGACTCTCCCCGACCTTCGTCTTTTGGCAACCACCGATGTTAGCGTACAAAAACCCTCAAAAAAGAAACCGCCAACTATGTGCACAGGTGTGCGCCTTAATTTGCTCCTGCCCCGGATAATTTCCGAAAAAAAAAAAACAACTTTGTTGTTCACACGAAAAAAGTCTCGAAACTTTCTCATAAACAATACCTATTAATACAAGCAACACCACTAACAACTAACAAGTTAACTACTGGTGGTACCATCTGCTGCGTGCGTACAGGGCGATTTATTTTTCGACTTGACGTGCAGAAAAGTTACCACTCGAAGTTGCTATTTTCACTTTCAGTCAATCGTATTCGCATTGGCAGCAGTGATGCCAGATTTTTTTGAAGTGAAACTTCTTATGCGACTTCCAACTCAAGGACGCGTTAAACGTTTAACGCTAATAATTGGATACTCAAAGGTGTGAGCGAGGGTGAGGGTGGCGCACATTGCACAGCACAAGCACGTTCATATGAAAAAAGTGGTGGTTGTTTCTGAGGAAATGCGCAGATGGCTGTTGGTTGACGTGCGCTGATGGACTCAAAGGTGTGAGCGAGGGTGAGGGTGGCGCACATTGCACAGCGCAAGCACGTTCATATGAAAAAAGTGGTGGTTGTTTCTGAGGAAATGCGCTGATGGCTGTTGACGTGCGCTGATGGACGTGGTGTGTATAGAAATTGAGTTCAAGGTTTTTGTTTTAATGTTTGTTATAGTACATACCTACATACGTTGATACCTACAGTAAAGAATTGAAGAATTCAAGAAGTAAAGACGATATAGGTGAATTATGTTGTTTGATTTATTGAAGTGAAACTTCTTAAACGCTTAATGCTACTATAAGCATTGCATACTCAAAGATGTGAGGGTCCCGCTCCTGCTTCAGACTATGCAATGGTGAGTGAGTTTATTGGCAGCAAATGCTGGGAGAGGAATATTCTGTGGTGAAGATTAATTTCCAAAAATAATGACTAAATCGGCAATTAAAGTCTTGTTTTGATACAGTTCTGCATGCATTAATCTTGTCTTTGCCAAATTGTGCCCAGCCGCTGCTGAGTAAGCAGTCCTTGTAAACCCCAACAATGTAGGTATTACCTATGTATTTCTATTTCATTGTGACAGCAATTTAATTTATTAAAAAGCGAGTAGTACAATACCTAGAAGCACAGAAATGTCTATTCAGCTTGTCGCTGAATATTTTAAATTCCTTCCCTTCGAGAACTTCTTTTTGCAAAAAGAAAGAAAACCATTCCCATTATTTGGAAATATCTTAATTTTGTCACAGGGACAGGGGCTGCAATGTGCAGGGAAAATTTGTACAAATCTTAAAATTCACACTCACTAAGAGTATATTTTTAGCCAAAGTAACGAAAAGTTGATCGCATCTAGCGATGTGCCAAACCGATATTTTCTCAAACCGAGTTAAACCGGTTTAGAATTGAAGCAAACCGAGTTGCAAACCGAGCTGCAAACCGAGTTAGTCCCACTCGATTTGCAAGTTGCAACTCATTAAGAAATCGAAATCAAACTCGACTTTACGAACGGGTATACGTACGTATACGGTTCATTCAAACCGAATTACCTATGGACTCGCTCAATTGACAAAAACCACCCTCGCTCATAAAAATCATAGCACATACACTACACATTGCACATGCGAGAAAACAGGAGTAAAGAGAAGAGCACAGCTTTCCAATTGGACTTTGCATCTTGAATGCTCATTAATGTGTTTGTACATTGTGTTTATTTTTCTCACACGCACACCTACCTTCTACCTAACCAATCGAACCGAGATCCGAAACCGAGTCGTGTGTTGATATCGGTTTATGCATGCGTGGCATTTTATTATTCGGTTTTCGGTCGGTTCGTTTCGTTTCATTGGTTTTCGCCAACTCGGTTTGAAATAAAAGCAACTCGGTTTAACTCGGTTTAGTAGTAACTCGGTTTAAACCGGTTTACCAAACCGAGTCGACACATCACTAATCGCATCTTTCTTCCTTGTCCTGGGGAGAATGATGTCCAATGAACGTTTAGTGAGGACATTGATGTTGATGCTGACACCCATTATAATAAAGCCCCCGGTCGATGATTTTCCAAATTGTCGGTCGGAATTTTTGGATGACCCTCTTACTTTATAGAGAGCCTTTGATTTTGAATGAGAAAACAGAGAAGACATTGAACTTCAACGTAAGTTAAGATAGGGAGGGTGTTTCAGGGCTGTCGTTTGGAGGCAAAAAGCAGCAGCACGACGAGTCGACAAAAAGCAGTACATATAACGTATACGATGTAGCTATGTATGGAGCTACTTATCAACATTGAAATTAATTCACTTACATTTATGTAAATTGCTTTTACTCTATATTAAACAAATATTATAAGACAATTCAATTGCCATTTCCGTTTGTTCCTGTTGTCTCGAATGTCAATCTTTCTCTGGGTATGTTTGTAAAGCAAATGCAGGACTTATACTTTAAGGGTGCGTCTGTATTTCAGATGCTTAAAATTCATAATAATCTTGGAAGATTTTAAGAACAAAATGCGCATATTTTTAAAAAGCATGATTTTAAGTAGCTGTGCAGCACAACAGTACAAATACTGCTATTGTAGTACAACGATAGCCCTGGAGTGTTTTCGGAAATGTAAAAAAAGTCATTTGCAATTGCAAATCCATCCATAGATTTGGATATTTCTCCACTCGAAAATGATAATTAAAAGATGCGATCAATTATGAATTGTAAGCAATATTAATAAAGTTTGTCTTAAAGAAACAATATGATTTCACTAAAAATCAATTTTTACCCCTTCCTATTTTCATTTCCACATTACGAAGTTTCACTTCTTCCGCGCGGAGGGACTCCACGCACTACTTTTTTTTTTTTGCCGAATTTCCCCATTTTGGTGGAAATTTTTGAGAACTTTTCCCATTACATATCCGTTTTTTTCCCCATTTCAATTCATTGAATTTTTAATAAAAGAAGGTAATACAAATTTTATGTGAATTTAAAACGTAAGTAATTAATTCACTATACCTTAGCTTTTAAGTTAATATACCTACAGGTACAACAAAACAAGTTTTTACTCTTTAATAAAAAGCGATAATAATAATAAATAAATTCAAAAGTACAGACTATGTTATTAAGACCTAATATTACAGACAATATTCACAATGCATAAGAAAAGCAGTACAGCTAGCGAACCGATTAAACACGGTGTCATATATGGTTGTAGTTATCTTATATATAGTTATATAATTCTTTCGGGGCGAAAATCGATGATGTTATAACTCGATAACCCTGGGACGATTTTCATGATTCTTTTTTTGGTTTTGTTCGTATTGCTGCACATCAGGTTTAGGAATAGAGAAAATTCCAGAAAATTGCCGCGCGGTCCTGATTTGTCACCCAATAATTCTTCCTATTAAATATTTATTTTGATTTTTCTATCTCAAAAATTAATTAGAGAACAACGTACGGATTTTTTTTTTTTTTTTTTTTTTTCAAAAAGTAGGTTAATAAAATAACCACTGGGCAAATTTTCATGATTTTCCTTTTGTTTTGTTCGTATTTTTGCATTCCAGGTTTAGGCAATCTTAAATGATAGGATACTCTTGCACCCCATAGGTGGCGCTTAGGCGATCTCCGAAACCATTCCACCGATTTTAATGAAATTTTGTGGATGTATATTGTTCGTTCCCGCTTAAAGGACAGAATACTTTTTGATCCGATAGATGGCGCTGTCGCCGATTTCATTAATGTTTTGAGCATGGATATGGTTGGTTCCAGTTTGAAAGACGGGATATTTTTGGACCCTATAGGTGGTACTTTGCAAAACATAAGCGAGGTAGGAAAACTGGTCCTCCTATTCAAAAATAAAATCAATCGCTATTTCTAAAGTTTTATTATTTAACTAGCTGACCCGTACTCGCCTTGCTTCGCCAGAGTTCCACTTCTCAAATTTAAAACAAAATAATTAGCGCTATACAAAAAGTAGCTTACCCGAAAAAAGAGAAGAAAAACTGCCAGTAAAACAATCCAAACAAATACTTTGGTAGGCTAACTTCTATTATTCCCTCTCAATCTCATTTACATTCCACTTGTAAGTTGTTACTTGTTAAATTTTATTCCCCATCTCAATCCCATAACAACTCGCTCACTTACTACTCAAACACAAACATCCTCAAGTTCAAATTAAAAAAAGAGAAAAAAAAACATGAAGCAAAAAAAACTGCAAATGCACAAACAGGTTTTAGCATGGACGTGAATCAGTATCACTAATAAGATCAGAATCACTATAGCGCATTTTAAAAATCACAATCACAATTAACAACTGAGTGTGACTCCCTCAATCTCAATTACATAGCTATCTCCCTCAATCCCATGCACCACATTCGCTCTACTACTCATTGTCATTATTCACTAATAATTTAAGAACGTGAGCAAAAAAAAAAAAAAAAAACAACACAAAACCCAAAAGTTGCATAAAAAAAGAGAAGCACACGGCAGAAAATGTATAGAGAGAGAAACAGGTTTTGCCGCACACACACACAAAATTTCCTCCACTCAACGCTGGAAAAATCCAACGATCTAGCTTCAATCGAACATTTTGATTTTTTCAATTGTATTAAATTTATAGTTTATTGCTTATTGTTCGACTTCAGGATAACGTACAAAGATGATTTATATCTTAAAATCTTTGTACATTATTGAACTTTGTATTAAAAAAAATCCCATTTCATTTGGATGAGTGATTCCGAAGCTAGGAGCTAGAAGGCATCCGAGAATTACAACTTTTCTTAGATATCAGCTTAGATTTCCACTTCCGGACAGCGAATAATGGTAAAACATATCCTATGTTCAAATCTGAACAATTTCCTATGCAACTGTGTAAACCGAAATCAAATTCGTGCAGTACTTTTTGAATCTATTCTCGTCTCACAGATTACAGCCGGAAAAAAAGCTACAGTTTTATTATAGTAAGGATTTATTAATGGACATTGTCCAAATAAAGCACTTTGGGAAATGTGAGCAAGACTTAATACGAAAAGTACGGACAAAGCCGGGTGGGTACAGCTACATATAAAGACTGACTGTCCGTATGTGTACTCATAACTCGGGAAAGGATTGTTCGATTTTTCTGATTATTGGTTAAAATTCGCATTGGCCCAATTAAGGACATAATGCTTCTTTCTGTCGTGAAAACAAAACTTTATGGGTATTACATTGGGGATAGAAGATTGTATAGAAAACCGCATTAAAAAAAAAATCCGTGTAATTAATGGCCGCCCGGTGGCACTTTTTCAATTACAAACAATTTGTAAATGAATTTATAACAATTAATGTAACAAGCATAAAGGTTGAGTATGGTTTTTTAGATAGCTTTACTTGTTCTCTATCCATCTTCGGCGCCAAAACATGTTCATCCATTCACATTTCAGTTTAATTTTGTTTAGGTATATGAATTACACTTTTGACAGCAGAATTCATGCAGCTGAAACTTGGGGATTGTTTTGTTCCATAAATAGGATAACAACATGCAAGTTAAGCCCAAGTTTCCACTAGGGCAAAAGTAAACGTAAGAAAATGTATTCCCGAAAATAAATTTCCATTGGTGGGTGTTTTCAAATTCGTTTATTTAGCACCATATTTGTACACAATCAAAGTGCGATTGGGAAATTCTGTAGTTGAATAACACTGAACAGTGTTGAATGACGTTACATAGGAATATTAAAAATCCAAATGCTTTTAAAAGAAGGAAGCTATGTCTTTAAACTCCTATCAAAAATACAATAGGCCTGGGGGCAGATTCCGTATATCAATGATCGTCTGAACGATATCGTTTTGGAAACTTTAATCACCATTAGAAGTTATAATCTACTCGAATTTTTTTGTATATCGTCAGCTTTCATTACATTTGTGGGAAATGAACTGGATTAACCTCTTGAACTTGTAATTTTAGCACTTAGTTGCTAGTATTTGGTTCTATCGTTTCGACGATAATCGTCTGAAAAGTTACGGAATGAGTGCCCTGTTTTTGGAGCTTCGATCTCAGCAAAGTAAAATAGGATTTTCAGCTCTTAATTACAACAACTACGCTCTATTTGACACTTTTAGGACTCACAGTAGTTGTTGGAATTGCGTGCTGAAAATCCTACTTTACTTTGGTTCGCTGAGATCGAAGCTCAAAAAACAGTCCTGTTGTACATCTATAAACGTGGTGATGTTTTTATGTACGGGATTTATTTAAAAGTTGACTACACGAGTTTTGTTTTTAAATGATGCAAAATTAATAAACATGCGTGTATTTCGTTTTCCCCATTAGAAAAATGCCCAAATCTGGCACCGCTTTTGGCAGTACAACACTTTGCATAGCTATAAAAAAAGAAGATATATATCTATATCCCAAGACCAAGACTATACTAAAAGTGCTCTTCATTCTCTTCAACTTAATTATCTCCCGCTTTTGCCGGCCGCTGACGTATTGTTTACGGTGGTCGACTTTGCAGCAATCGATTGTGAATACTCGTGAACACACATTTATCCATCTGTTAGAAACTGGCAGAAGGCTTAAGCACCACTGGATATGGACTTTCGTGTTATTATTATCAATTCGATATTGAAAAGTTAATTTATTGTTAGCCTTATCGCATCCTTGACATAAGTGGCGAGTTGAGCTAGTTATTGCTTTTCGGGATGGTGGGAGGTGGGGTGAAGCCGGGGTGGGTGTATTGCATAGCCGTTCAGTGTTGTGTTTTGTGTACTCGATTTTCCTCTGGCATGCATATCTTTATGACTTAACTATGAGAATATCGACTGGAAAAGGCAGGTGGCATTAAATTGGACTTTCCGAGGGTAGAACGCACAAGTGGTGGGGGTATTGACAGTTGAAGGTTGACTGGGTATCGAAGTTGATGTGGGGTATTGATCGGAGGGAAGTTTTCTATTTTGCTCTCCACTGAACCGGGTGATATTGATTTTATGTGGGAATATAATAGCATTGTCAATGCATTACGTATACGTATACATTTGCCTGCGAAGGAGAGAGACATTAAAAATGTAGGAATATGTCCCACATTTGGTCGAACATGAGCCAATAATTGCACAGAAAGGAAAGTAGAACAACCGGAGGACATAAAAACCGTCAAGTAAAGTCAGTGTCTTAGAAAGTGAGAACTAAATCTAAGGGAGCAATATAACGAAAGGTAGCTGGTGTTTGAACTTTAAGGACATGCTTGGGTAGCCATTGTGTTGAATACATCGTACATTGAGATTAAGTGATTCTACTTGTATTTTCTATCGCTTGTATATAGTTTTAAGGAGGTAGTCAATTTTGCACCATCAAGTGAGACTATTCAAGGAGCAAGACATACCAAGCGAAGTTATTTTTGATAAAGATCGAGGTATAACTCAACGGATCTGGAAGACTGTGTTTTTTAAGTCTCTAAAAAGCACTGTCACTGGCAATGATTGCCTCGAAGTCGAGGAATTTACTTTTTTTTGACGAAGGGGAGATATTTAACTTTGAAAAATGACTCTCAACCAGGGTGATAGCTGCAGCATTCTAAAAAGTCGAAAGAAAGAGGGGGGAAACAAAATGAAAGTGTCATTTCTGAAACATTCTGCAGATTTAGAATTTTTGAACGATATTTTACAAGCATTGGCTCGCTGAACAATACAATCGTGTTGTGATAGGCAAGCGTTATATTTTAAAGGTTTTTTTAAATAACAACATTTGAAAAGTTTTTGAAGAGCAGGCTCTCAAAAACAGTGCCAATTGCAACATCAGTCACGCAATGCTCACGCTGCTCTCAACATCGCTGTGGCGTTTTAACATTAACCTGATCTTTAAATTTAAGCAACATTTTACCACTTTGGAAGTGTCTCTCGCGCAACCTATTCACTTTAGAAAAAAATGATATTAGAAACCTAAATATCATTTTTGAAGACCTATCCATAGATACCCCACATGTATGGGTTTGATGAACAATTTTTGTTTGGGTTTCAGTTCTATGTATGGGGACCCCCAAGATTTACTGTTTTTTATTTTATTTTTGTGTAAAATCTTAATGCGGTTCACAGAATACATCTACTTACCTACCAAGTTTGAACGGTATAGCTCTTATAATTTTGGAGAAAAGTGGCTGTGACATACGGACGGACAGACAGACAGACATGACGAATCTAATAGGGTTCCGATTTTTGCCATTTGGCTACGGAACCCTAAAAAAGTAGGTTGATATATTATGATACAGTTTTTAAGTGTATTTTAGGTTTGATCATTATTGACCGTCTACCGCGTTCTCTTGTACTTGTTAAAACAGTGGTAAGGTCTTTTCCTTAATTTTTTAAACGCCTCAAAAAGGGGGCGTGGATAAAAATGCTGCTTTGGGCTAATGTGGAGTAAACACAGCTCTTATTTCAAAAACGACAAATACAAGGTGGGCCAAAAGAAGTCATCCGATGTTGTTTGGCTTTCATTTTTTTTTTTTTTTTCTAAATGAAAAACTTCGATTCTGTTTTTTGATTATGTTTATTTGAACCTTTAGAATTTTATTGGTCAAGTTTAGAAGATGGTATGGATAATTGATTGTCATACGGGCTCATTTGATGGCGTTTTTCATCACTTCGGTGAGAACTTCGGGCGACAGATTCTCGCACTCGTGTCGAATGTTGTCCTTGAAAACACGGGACTTCGAAAAACCCCACAAAAAAACGTCTGAAACGGTTAAATCGGGCGATCTTGCGGGCCGGTGTAAATCGCCAAAACGGGACCCGGGAACGCCGCCTTCAGAATATCGGTTGTGGCTCGCGCAGTGTGTGTCGTAGCTCCATCCTGTTGGAACCACATGTCCCCCAGTCCTAATTCGTCCAATTGCGAAAGAAAAAACTCGGTAAATATAGCTCTATAGCGCGCACCGTCCACCGTTGTCGTTTGACCAGCGGCGTTCTAGAAAAAATGGCCCGATGACTCCTCCAGCGTGAACAGCGCACCAAGCAGTAACTTTGAGCGGGTGTAATGGCTCCTCGTGCATTACTCGTGGATTTTCGGTGCCCCAAAAGCGATAGTTTTGCTAGTTCACGTACCCGCTGAGGTGGAAATGAGCATCATCATATGATTTTTGTCGAAAAATCGAAAATTCGAAATTATTCCGCGTTCTTGGGGAGTGTATCGCTCCATGGCTGGTTCACTTGTATTCCACATCTGTCTAGTCTACAAATGTCAAAACAGATTTAACATTGGCGCCCATTTGCAAAAATAAGAGCATCTTCCAATAGGGTGATCTCTTTTGGCCCACCTTGTAGTATAAATAGTATTGAAACTTGAGAAGTCGTACTTGCTTTCTCAGAAAAATCAAATAGTACTTAGGTACTAGTAGTAAGCCTTTGCAGCTATGGGGTAGAGGAAAACAGCTTACAAAAATTTTAACATAATTATTTGTGGATTGTGACTACACAAAGTGCTTGAGAATATTACTGGGGAGAGACTATGCTTTTGTGGGAATTCCCAATTTTCGTTTGTTTTCACATTTTTACATATTTGTATTTGAAAATTGAATTGAACATATGTGTAATTTAACAATGTGGAGACCAAGTCGATTAACATTGCACGTTTGTGCTGACTATTTACGACGTTCAAAAATACTATCAATGTTGCCTCTGAAAAGGAGTCCAATTTCACTGATTTTTGAAAAAAATAATGAATTAATAAATAAATAAAGATGAGTGCTGGAGTGCAGGCGTTCAAAACGAAGTCAAATGACTCTAAAGCATCCCAAAAGTAGGACTAAATCCTTTCATTCGTAAGTGTGCTAGATGTGGGCTAATGCGCTCAAATAAAGAAGATTATAGCTTCAATCGGAAAGAATCGTTTTTACTTGCTTAAGCCCGATGTTCATGTCATTTCTCCTCAGTTGGTGCTGCATCCCAGTATTTTATGCAGGATCACGTTAAAAAAAAAGTTTTTTTCTAAAGAAATTCTCAAATAAACATTTTTTTTTGTAATTACCGCATGCAAGATAACCGAGGTTTTTAACCCTGCACACAAGTCACTCTCACCTACTTTCCAGTCATCTGGTGCCCCTCGCTAAGAAACCCACCGCAAAGGAGGCAGCACGAATCACTGTCCTCGACCGTATTCAACACACACCCTAACACACACTTTGAATATTTCTAATTTGATTCAACACTTAAGCCACCCCCAAGAAGGGGTTACAGGGGTGACCACGTTCTTAAATATCGCCATTCTAGCCACACAAACAAGACACGAGGTAATTGGTTCTTTTGCTTGGTGCCTTCTCTAGCATGGCAGTCCTGCAGAAGGCTATAAACCATATTAACGCTCGTTGGTTGCGGTGTGGTTCGACCCAAACAAGGAGATATGTTTATAGAAAGGAATCGTAAAAATTGATCTTTAAACATTGGAAATAAATTGTAAAACCACACAAACACATATCGCTCCAAGACGAAGGACGAAAGTGAATAAAACCAAATGATGAAATATTATGTTGTAGTCCTTTTTAATCCGATCTGTAGTTTACGGTGCAGACATAAAGAAAATATACACCATATCGACATCGACATGGTGCGGGCTTGTGTGTCACGGAAGAACTACACTGGCACAGTGTGCGCACTCCCCCTGCATAGACACGTGTTAGAATGTGATATATCGATTTTGATGTTAACAACATTTTGTATTTTATTATTTTTGCTGTAAAGCGACAAGGGAGAATTTGTCCTGAATTCTGTGCACTGTGCACTGCACATTGCCAAGTGTGAGGGGAGAATGGGCACCATAGAGTATAGGTTATGGGGAAGATGTGCTAGTTTTTCCAAGTGAAAGTTGATTCGGTCAAGCAGTCACCATCGGAATCGAGTCATCTGGGATCGAGTGATTTAAAGAGGACACACGAATTCGATTTATGCAATGCCGCTGTCGTAATGGGGCAAGTGCTCTGATGTGGGTTATAGAGAATGCAATTGATGTTGTCTTTGGGGGCTCTCGCTCTGCTGGTTTGAGTGCAGCAGCTGCTGTTCGTAGTTAAATCGTTTGAAAAAATTATTCAATATGTTTTTATGGGCAAGGCATGCCCATTTTTTTGGGCCACATCACTGAGGAGAAATAGTGATCAATAAGTGGACTAGGATTATAACATAAAAGTTAGAATACATTTCGAAAGCAAAATATGTAGATATGTATATATAAACTGGAAATCGTTTACTTTTAACCTAATTTCGAAGAAGTCATCCGCACCTAGAAAAAGTTAGTTAGAGGCATATATCTGGAACTTTCCTTATTCTACTGCAGTCGGAGCTATACAAAATAGTTCCAACCAAAATTGTATTGTACAAAATTCCCACAAACAAATGGTTGAAAGAAGCTATTCGTATTGCACTATACAGACAAGTTGCGACCTCTTTTTACCCGGCTGGAGACTGGACACAGGGAGGGTTATGTTTTTCGCGCGTATCCTATGTATGTTCCTATACGTGACGCTCTGTAGCCTAAACGGTTCGGCCGATTTTAAAGAGTGAGGTATAACTAGATTCGTATTCTTCCCCGGAGTGTCTTACACCCAGTGTTGCCATGAAAATATTTTTACAAATCTGCAATTACGACAAAAAAAAAAATCCAATGCAGATTTCTATTGAAAAATCTTCCTTAACAAATCTTTTCTTATTTATGTAACAATAAAAACCAAAAATTTTAATACGAAAATGACAGCATACAGCGAAAGTGCAACAAATGTTAAAATTTGTTAGAAAGAACAAAATACCTATATTATTGCGGATGCAGACAAAATCTGAAGCGCAGATTTCTGTTATTCATTTAAAGTCTGCAGCAAGGTTGAACATCTGCAAAATACAGACAAATCTGCACTTATGGCAACGCTGCTTACACCACCTCCAAGAAGATTTAAAGTAGCAGTCAATTGAAACATGGGTGGAACATGCGTTGACCTTTTTCCAGTTGGTAAATCAAGCAGTAAATTGGGTTAGGAAGTGTCAGAATATTTACTCTATTTCTTAAGTGAATTCTGGGCAATCGGAATTTTTTGTAATTATTTTCTTCATTTCTCACTGCGTCATTGAATAATTCCATTGAAGTAGGTAAAGATTGCCGTAACATTTTATTATTTTTTTTTTTTTTTACTTTTACAACTTTGACAAATTTTTTCACAAAATTTTCAATTTTTGGTGGAATTGGAGCCGAGCCAACCTACATTGCTCACGAAAATGACACAAAATGTATGAAAACGACACCTAAGAAGCTGTCACAAGCAAGCAAAAATGCGATAGTCAATTTGATTATCATATTAAGTGAAGCCACAGCGTGAATTTCGATTATCAACTATCAACTATCACCTTAGCTAGCCGATTCCACCCCAGAGTAATGCATCACGTGTTAAGAACATTTTCACAGAATACTTGAAAACATGATTTGAAAATTTTGTGTTGATAGAAAAGGTTGAAAAGGCTTAACAAAAAGCATTCCGTTGCAAAGCAATTCAGAAAGATGCGTTAAAAGAAAAGGTATATTTCCATTTACAACTGATCTGAATAATATCAAAGTCAATAATTTTAACTTTCACAAGTAAGCACTTGAGGGAACGGCACTCGAGCAAAGACAACTTTTCTAAACATTTTTTTTTTTTTGTTTTTGTTTGGAGGTTTGCTGGAAGGGAAAAAACTTCAAAAGACATTGCAGAGCTAGAACGCGAGAGACGCTTCTGCAATAGTGAGGGACTTTAACCCATCTAAAAAGTCCTTGGAGGACTGAATTTCCCCATTCCGAATGTGATTGCACCTAGTTGATCAACTAATGGGCAATTTATTTTTGAATTAAAATATGCTGTACTTTGGATTCCCTTAAACATTGGTAAAGTAATATTTTCAAACGTTTTCTAGGAAGATATACGCTATACTTATTATGTTACTTTTTCAATTCCATTCTGCTCTGTCTAGGAGGATACGCCACTATTAGCGTCAGCATAACTTCGAGGTAGTTAAGGAGGTCATTTACGAATTACCATAAGAACAATCACTCCTTCACATTTGCAAACCATAAGGTTCGAAACGTCTGATTCGAAGAATGAAATATAGGTTCCACATAATTCCTTTAGCTCAGTCTTATTATGCC
This sequence comes from Cheilosia urbana, assembly GCA_946477585.1. Lineage (NCBI taxonomy): Eukaryota > Metazoa > Arthropoda > Insecta > Diptera > Syrphidae > Cheilosia > Cheilosia urbana. The sequence continues at coordinate 26,184,187 of OX297854.1, read as the reverse complement.
GATAGCTAAAAAGGAAGAGCTCACTTTACCTTTAAAAAGAAAAATTCATCGATAGTTATTTGGGTCATGTATGCCAGTTGACAAAGGTACAACACTGAATTCTATGAGCCAGAATTCATCGCCTGCTTTAGCTAGGACCAAGTGATTGAATCTTGTCCAAAATCAGCCCATAGAAAGGCCGACCAGTCGCTCCTTTAAGGCATTTAAAATATATTTTCTTGTCAGGTGGGTTGAGTTTGAATGGAAATCAATAGTTCCGTAACAGTTACGTATAGGTACGTACTCTAGGCCCAAGTTCTCCCAACTACTCGTTTTGTGTTATGGTTTTTTGTTTGACAATTGACAATTTAATGCCGAGTGTGAACGGCTGAACTGAGAAGTTCTTTTATGAAAGTACACTCTCACATCTTTGTCAGACGTTTACGAGAGGTGGCGCAATGAAAAAAATATTAATATGTAATTTTATGTGTTTTCCAGGGATCGAACCTTAGGACTCTCGCAGACTAGCCACTCAGTCACTAATTCACTGATCTACTTATCCACTGTGTCCACTTAGTTTTAATTTTATTATTATTGAAATTCCTGAACTTTTCGTAAAGTTTCTGCCTCTTTCTCAGGCTCTTGGCGGACAGCTCGTATTCGATTTTCGAACACCGCTTTATAGATTACTGCAAGGAGAGTTGGTGTTTGGACCTCACTACGTACGAAGGTCTGTCATAAATCGGACGTAATTCGACTGGATCAAGGACCTATCTAAGGTTGCCGTACGGCCGGTTCCAGAGTCCCGGTTAAAAACAATTTGTCCAGTCAAAAGCTGGAAGGTCTCAGAAAAACATGTTTTTTTTTTTATTTAAACTTTCAAATGTTTTTAATTTACGAAGGTAAAAATTTGACTGAACTCATTTCCACTTAATGAAATCTGAATCACTTTGAAACTAAAGTTGAGCACCATTATCCAATAAGTTAATGAAATTAAATGCCATAATCAAAACCCGGCAATAAGTGTTTTTTTTTTTTAACTTTAAACTTTCTGTTTTTCGAGGTAAATATAAAAAATTAATTCACATAAACGTACGAGTATTCTAGACTTATCGTTTTGCTTGCAATTACGGCTCTCAGTCTCAGTCTCTCATTTTACTGAGGGTTCTCGAGAAGCTTTAGCTCATCTTTCAAAAACTGTGTCTATTGGAAAAATACCGTCTGTCCTTTTTGAGGAATTCTTCCGAGATTTGAAAAATTTGAAGACGCTGATTTCAATTGCAATTCCGTCAAATATGCGTTTTCCGAAAGAGTTTTCAGTTTATTGAAGGACTGGATAGTTGAATTCGGTTGAATTCGGTTGAATTTTTATGAAAATTACCTTAGTTTTAATTTATTTTCAAAACTAAACTCGTAAATTCGGTACCACCTGAACCTGAAATACAATATCTAATATGAAAAAAGAAAAGAAAGGAAAATGATAAAAATTGGCCCAGTGGTAATGGAGTTATATCGTCATCCAGTTTCACACCGAAGGAATTATAGGTTCCTGTATATAAAGAAGATTATTATTGAAGAAAACTGAATTGAACTGCAATACGAAATATAGGCCTACAACGCCACATGTTGAGGATTTTCTGACTTTTCTTTTTTCCTTAACCATCCCTGATTCAAGACGAACAAAAGAAAATAAAAATCATTCAAATCGGTCAAGCCGTTCTGGAGCCTTTACCCGACTAATGCACAGCAATTTATTTGCATATACATGTATAGAGATAGAGTTTAAATTAGACAATAATGGGCTTTGTTTATATAAAAAATCAGGCTTACAATAATTTTTGTTTGGCAAGCCTTTTATGGCCACAAGTGCCTGTTAAGTTTGCAAATTATTGATGGACTATAAACTCGATTCAAACCGAAACACAATTTTTCGGACTAAAACAAAATGAATCTAGACAACCCATTCAATCATCCCTTCGATCGGCATTGTGGTCTCTCGTTAAGATTGCGATTGACATTTTGTTCCATCCTAGTTTCCTAGTCATCAGATTAATTAAGGTGGGTTGCTCTGGCTCCTTTGCTCCTTCAAATTGACTACTTTGTTGTCATAGAGAGAAATGCTCTTTATGTTTGCTCGGCAATTTATGTCCTTTATTTAACTGCAGTCCTTCTTCTTGGATTGTGTATACACAACCTTATTTTGGCTCGTTTTTCATTGTGATACACATGTTGCTATGACATCGCAACGCGGTAAATAAAACCACATGCTCCTTTGCAGCTGCCTGTAATTAAAACAATGATTTGCCGAGACTGTTTACTTAAAGGAAACCCACCTAGCCACCATACATTATGTAGATACCCACCCGAAGCGTTATAAAAGGCAAACGCGCCAATTTCAGTCCTTTTTCATTTATGTATATAAACCATAAACTGAGCTGCCATTGCGGAATATGTTTTCGACCGCAACTCAGAATGGTTCGAAAAGGCAAAAAAAAAAAAAAAAAATTTACGAGACGTGTGTTTTGTTGGCCCGTCCCCGTCTTCACTTTCAATACTCCTTCTTGAGTAATGAGTTCTGGGTCTGGCCTCCACGGGTGGGGTGGTATTTATGAAAGCCGGCAGTAATGCCCTCCGGGGGTATAAATTCGCTTTGACATGTTTGTCATCCTTGGGCGAATTAATTTTGTTTTTAATTAAGTTCTGTTCTCTTTAGGGGAGTGTTTACGTAGACACGGCACACCACAATCATTATTCAAGGCGCAGAGGTAAATACCAAAATGCTTTCGTAGACAGATGGATGTGTCTTTTCTGGGCAGTGCCACTACTGTAAACATTTGAAAATGTTTGGAAACGGACGACAAACAAATTGACCCACAACAAATTGCATTTCACGCTGAAAGCGGTTTTGTTATTTGTATTCCTGTGCAGACACAGAAGCACTGTGGTGTATGCATGACACAAAGAGAGTAACTCAATCGTCACAGGAATAGCCGCTCACCATCGGAAGCGGGTGAATGAAATTGGAAAACTTTGTATTTAGAATTTGGGACTCCAATGGTCCAATATAGTTGAAATTTTCGGGTTAGTGTTCATGTGATCTATTGCCCATGGGAGTTAGAGAACTTCCTTTTTGGATGGGGTTTGTTTCGTGTTTTATCGACCATGAAAATGTGTAGACGGTAGATGAGATTTAATGGTGCGGAATTCCTAATGTTTTGCTAGAAACGCATTTAAAAATCGTAGGTTTTCGCAATCGAAATGTGTTAATCTTTTTTTTTAAATCTACAGAGAGGTGTTGATGGAGGTAAGGTTTACAACTTTGACTAGATATTCCTTGTGGATTTCTACACCCATCGTCTCTGACAAACATCCGACTTCCCAAAGTATAGCTACGCTGAGAACGATTTTCAATTCAGCCGCTGGTCACAGCCAACTGGGCTATTGAAGGACCATTTCATTCGTACCAAAACTCACACAAGCGAATGCTTGTGAGAAGCTTTGCCTAAAGCCTTATATGGAATTTCATTTAATTATTTTCATTTTATTTTTATACCTTCTCTCTATCTCCATAAAACTGTTGCAAATGAGGAGGAGCGGCAATTTTCGACACATTTTCTTAGAAACTAATGGCAGCTGCTCCAAGTATAGGGATCCTGTTGTTGGCATGTCTTTTCCCCCGGGGTGAATTTCTACCACTATACGTATATTGAACAAATTCTCAAGTATTTTGAATACCCTAAGGTGGAGCAATGGGAACATCACTGATTATTGTGGGTGTGCTTGCGGTAGAAGTGCAAACTATGGCAGTGAAATTTCAAAGAAACGTGTGGCGCCGATGTTCAATAGGAGAAAAAGGTTATACCTACAGTAGGCCGGGTTGGGCAGGGTTTTAAAATTTGGACACGTTCAAAGAGGAATCTCGATTTGTATGTCAGGAAACTCTTTATTGAAATATGACCGTAGCCAATGATTGTCAAAAGCATACCCTCAACATAAAAAAAAAACAAATCCAGTGGCGTCAAGCGCGTATTCGATTCTACCAACTAGATTTTGGAGCTCAGTTTTGCATAATTTTCTACGGTGGCATTCAAGCTTCATATTGTTGCTGTATTATCAGCCTTGAATCATTTAAACACAACCCTTCTCAAGTGTCGTATTTACCAATGGGGTAATTTGCAGGGGCGAACGCAGGTGGGGGTCATGGGGTATTTTATTTTTGTTGATTTTTACATTTTTTGAAGTTTATGAGAAGACGGTGATTCGTCAGTCTTTTCTAGGAGTTTCTTCAGTGTGAAAATTCGGTATACAATCGATCTGCCATACTTATGGGAGACCACACCGCATGGTCTATATAATATAAAACGAAACAGAAAAACATGTTTTGTTTCCGATAGCTTGAAGGACCTTTATGAAAATTAAAAACCTCCCCCCAAAATTTGTTCCTGAGTTCGCCCCTGGTAATTTGGGTTTCTCTTTCGTCTGTAAGACAAAAAGGTCCACCAAGAACGACGACCAAGAAAATCATGGGTTCTTCATCCCTAATCAACTCAATTTAAACTAAATCACACTGAGATCACAAGCATTCAAGGAATTCCAACGAATTTCGGAAGAGGGAATCACATTTATCACTAGATTACGCAACAATTACCCCGAAATCGTTTCGCTTCTGATGAGTTTATAATTAGAAACCGATTAGCAGGGCTCCGCCTTTAACAAAATCAATGCTTAGGCGAATGAATAAAACCTCAATTAAAGGAGCCCCTAGCAACGAAGGTGAGGCAATATAAACCCCTCCAGCTGCTTAAGTAAAGTCTACCTAATTAAAATTACTGAACATAGAACACCATCCGGAGAATTACACCAAATCGATTTCCAAGGACTACAGATTTCAGCGCCGGTTTTGCTTGTCTGCCTGTCTGCGCCTACCCATGCCCGGGTTGAGGGGTGGCATTGACATCATAGAAAAGCACATTTAATCCCTAGTAATACTCATAAAGTTTGTTTAGTCGTGGATGCGTATTATGTAAAATTGTATTTATTCAAACGGCATCCTTATGACTTGCTTTGGAGGCGAGAATTTCCGCTTTCGCGTAAGGAAGCGACATGGTTGGCCATGGATATGATGCAACGTTGAAAGCTTTGCCAATTAGGATTTAAAATCAAATCAGTAAAGCAGCGCTGTTAAGTGTAATTTTCATTTGTATAGTGGCTGTGGCTGGGGATGAACGGAACTGCAAGTGAAACTTGATGAGAGCGATGCCGATGGTATTAGGATGTGCTCCTTGGTTGGAGGTATGAAGGAGGTGTGGCTACTTGTTGATTGCAAGAGAGGGGTTGCAACTTTTGCTATAGTGCTGGATATGAAATGTGCTCTACTTTGAGTGTGTTTTTTTTCCTTTTGAACGTATGTCGTAGAATCTAAAGGGCCCAAACCATAGAATCCGTTGCATCCGTCGCGTCGTCGGATTCGTCAATATTAAGGCATTCGACGGAACGAGCAGTCCCATAGAATCCTACATTGTTACATCAGGAACTTTTTATACGATCAGGATACACTTTAAGATTTTAAACTTAAAGCAGTTATTAACTTGAAATGTGGTAACACAAACCACAAACCACCCTACCCCCTATCCTGTTACACATCCTCCTATAAATAGATTTCAACCTCAGTGAAGGCTGGAAAACTCACCCTCACCAACCAACCTACAAACGAACTGGAAATGTGAGTTTTTTTTTGTAAATAAAACCAAAAGACCGCAAACTTACCAAAAAGGGCTGATACCTGATACACTTATCGGTTTTTAAGGTGAACAAAATTAGAACAGAAGTGCATGTTAGGAGCATCACAAAGCCAATAAAAGAACACCGACAATGAAACATAATAAATGTCACTATGAGTCGAGTTTGTATATTATATGTTCAAAAAATGGTACATGGTACAATGGTATTTGGATCTGTTGCGCTAACTAATTTTGTTATTTCAATGGAAGTTTTTGAATCATAAGCAATTCTTTACAGCTACCAGCACGGTTGCCAGATTGGGCGCTTTGTCGTATTTTGGGCTATCTTTTTACTTAGAAAACGATAGAAAGTTCTCCCATGAGCGCCCAACAAAATTTTGGGCTACATATCGTTTTACAAATTGTGTGTTAATTTTGTTTGTTTTATTCTTTCACAAAACTAAAAAAAGAAATATTTTCGAACAAACCCGCACTTTCAAAACTTGGCAGCACTCTTGCAGTGAAGTGACATCGAACAGTCGTTCAAGTTGCATGCGCACCAATTCATTTTGCAGGCCTTTTGGTTTGACACAAGCCACAAAAGCCAATAGTAGAAAAAACAGTAAAATAATATCCAAGGCGTAGAAGTAAAAAAAAAAAAAAAAAAAAACCGCAGTGAGAATAACTCTGAAAAATACCAAATTTTTAAACGATTTTTGGACTTCTTTCTGAGCAACGATATTGGGTTACATTTTTTAAAGGTATGGGCACTAGAGCGAACTAAATTCTGGCAACCCTGGCTACCAGTAGTGGTGACTTGCCTGCTTATTTAACAGAAAATTGGAAGCACTGCCTTCATCACTCGGAAATAAAAATACACTTTGTACGACTGTTCTTCAATGGATTTGAAAAGAAGCTACCTCTTTGTAAGTTAAATTTCAGCATTTTTAGACATTTTTTAAAGCATGAAACCCCCCGTAAAAGTGCTAGTTTTTGTCCAATGTTTTGTTTCGCCACCGCGCCTTTAAGAGATACGACTAATAGCGATTTATGTAAGTTCGCCATAAAATCTCCTGTGATAGTTTATGCCATACTAAAAGTAGCCAGATAGGTAGGTAATTTTGCAGAACTTAAATCGTATCAGCAAACCACCCTAAGCCCCAATTTCTTAAATCGTTTCTGCGAATTCTAATTCGAGCAGATCATCCGTCGCCTTTGACTTCGCCCACTCAGAAGCACAAACTTCCCGGAATGTTACTTGAGAAGCCTTGGGCTTGGGAGTATCCCACGCCTGTGTACACATCCCTGTTTTGTCGTGAACTTACAGAAGGTGATACGAGGTGGTACTCCCATTAATGGCATTTAATCTCTTTTCACGCAAACCGTTCAAGGGAAAGTGTTATTAAATCAATAGCTTCAACCGTAAGCATTGAACTTCTCTTCTGGGGGGTGCGGTTTTTGTCATCTATTTTTTCATTATATAAATGGACTGGTTCGTCCTCGAAAACGAACACTGATGGGAAACCGTAGACTTATACCCTATTCACACCGCACCGAAAACCGTGTCTTCGTCGAAAACTCGCAGATGCATTCACACCGAACACCAACTAGTTTTTGTTTGACATTTCAATCAGCTCTGCGACACTAGTAGCTAAATTTCGGTGCACACTACTTTGGTTATAAATTTAGATCGCATTAGGTAATGAAAAATAAATTTAGTGCATTTAAAAATAATATTAGCGCATCAATTAAGTGTGAAAAATGATTTTAAGTTGTGAGTTGTGACATTTGTTCGGTGAGCTGGGGCCTGTAACACAACGCGGAAAGTAGTTGTAGGTCGAGTGAATTTCGACAACTTGTAAAAAATTGTGTAGCAAAAAAAGACAAGACCGCGAATAATGCGACAATTGTCGCGATGAAAGATGACAACTGAGAAATTATTAAATTAATTTTGGGGACTTACTTCATTGCTTCTTTTTCTTATGCTTTTCATTATGAAATAAGGCCCCAATTTTCATTCGGAAATAAGGCCAAAAAAAAAGGAAATAATACCCCAAATTTTATTAAAAATCGTTGCTGTTTTTTCTTGTATAATTTTTGAGGACTTATTTAATTTTTGTTTTGGGGCCTTACTTCGCAGAGCCTTGCCCAACAGTTCAAAATCACGGTATTAAATTTCGTAACATAACTTACAAATTAACAAGCGCTGTTGTTCAGCCTGATTATTTTATTAAATTGTAAATCTTTTCTAATTTTATTCGTTGTGATACAAAAATGAAAATTGTTTTTAAGTCTTACAAATACAAATTTGTAAAAATGTATGCAAAAAATTGAACAATATTGCATATATAATTATATTTCTGTGTGTTTCTCTGTTTTATAATATTTAACCGCTAGTGCTTGCCTTTTAATTGGTTTTGCTTTTTAAATGCAGTCAAACCCGTGTAAGTGGGACCTGACTAAGTGGAATACCTGTAATAGTGATCCTAATTTTAGTGCACCTTCATTTTCCTTAAAAACATTTCTATAATTGAAACTTTTTCCGCCTCTATAAGTGTATAAGTGAAACTTATATTTTATAAATTAACCTCTGCAATTGGACCAGACTTGCAAATTTATTTATTTTAACTTCTGTATCGTGTTTTTCGCTACATACTTTTGCAAGTCCTTGCCAAAACGCGTAAACTGGATAATTGGAATACCTTTATAAGCGAGACTGAAATAAATGGCCCATTAGATTCCAGTTAACTGGGTTCGACTGTAGTCTGCAAGCAACGAATGGATGCTTAATATAAAATATAGATATAAGAATAAAATTGTCAGCACTTAGCAAAATACAAGCCAATTAATAAATTCAGGAACTTCTGTAGGAATAACAGGTAGTGTGTGTGAATTCATGAAGGGGATCTCCACGGAATCCATTTCCAAAGATACACAAAACGTAGAGAGAAAGACTTGAAAGTCCGAGAGTCATCTGTCTTTCCTCTTAATTGCTTTTTGTTTACTGAAACAGAAGACAGTACTTATGACGATTCACTGAAAAGCCTCAGTCTATAGGGCATCCGAAATTAATTTCCGACTATATATATGTACCATGAACCAGCCACACAAACTTCTTGTATGCACACCCAACACACAAGTTCCATGCATAATTAGAACAGCAAGAGCACAACACTCGGCAGTTTGTTTATATATAAATATATATATATACAATTTTCTTTTTTTCGGTTTCAAATACAACATCAGCCGCACCCCACACGACACCATCCAATAAGCCGACACCTATTTTCATGTTTATCCATTTGCTATTCTCGGTATTGGGGTGTGTGCAGAAAGCTAATGTAATATGACTCCAAAGACCCTTATGATGGATGGCTGTTTGGTTCTTCTTCGCTGTTTCTCTCGTTTCCAATATCCACTTACGAAAGATCCAATTTTTATGAAGAACGCACTCGAAAGGATGACTTTATTCCATTAGATTCGATTTGAAATTTTCAATACAATCGCACACCGGGAATAGCGCAAATACCCGAGTGTTTATCAGCGAAGGTACATAGGATATGAGCAATGGATTGGATTGAGATGTCAGCTAAAAGGCGCCGTTATCCATATCTATTGATCCGTATCAGTTTAGGTTTTCTTTTGTGCGGGAGGGAGAAGTGGCCAATTTTCAGAGGTCTGAAAATAACCTCAATCACAAAAGGGAGCACATGGGTGTGCGCATGATGGATGGCAAACATCTGACTGAATGTTTTACCGTCTTGCGTGTGTTAGCACAGGATGTTATTTTGATATGCCTTGCAAACAGGATGCAGACATTTTTATGGGAGTTTGGAGCGGCAATGGGAGTTACAAGGGGCAATAATGTTGAGTTTGTCAGGATTACACAATATTTTATTGGGGTGTGTAGTGTGCTGTTGGCCCAGATACGAGGTTAACGTGTTGCAGGATTATTAATAGGAATGTTCTGGTTAAACAGTCGGAGTAGGGTATATCTATATTTTTGTTTATAGATAGGCAAATTGAGTTGACTTTCATAAGCCGAGGTATCCCAATGTGGTCCTTATAAGTAGAAAATGTACTTTTAACGTTTAAAGTGGAAATAATTAAAATCACTCGAAATGGTGCAGTAGGTACTTTCCAAACAATGTGTGGTTTCAGTTATGGCAAAGATTCACAGACGTCTTTTGTCGATTTGTGCTAAATTTGCTCTTAGATGGCGTATCGACTGAAGAGAGTAGGGGAGACTGGGTACGGTTGAAACAATTTCGCTTATACCATCCATACCATTGCCGTTTATAAGCTAAGCGGTGATGAAGTTATGTGAAATATAGGAGCCTGTTTCTATGTATAAATGGAAAGTGTTTTTTCAGTACTCGGTGTGATATTTTGCGTAGTACATCATATTAAAAAAAATTAAAATTTGTTTCAACCGTACCCATACCAGGGTCGGTTGAAACAGTTGTTACGAAACGAAACAGAGGAATGAGTAACTTCTTCTAAAAACACTTCCCACATGAGCTTTCTAGCATGTGCGTGCATTAATATCATCTTTCAGATTTTGATCGACAATCCCTTCTAAGACAAAAAAAAAGAAACATAAATCCCCAGTCGAATTAAGTTACACCAGGTCCAGACCATAAATCTTCATATGCTGCTGAATAAAGCAACATAAATCACGAGCGCGTGGCATTCTCTTCCCAGAATGAAGATATGTGGCTGTTGTGATCCAAAAAGGCTTATCGCCACCTGCAGTCGATATTTATTTTCGTAACGAAACCACACATCCTTCAACTCAGATTCCATACGTTTTCTGTCATTGGTATGTGCACATTGAATGCCCACACGAAATATTGATTTTGACAAGTGCAAGAACCAAAATTTATGAATGCTGTTGCATGCGGTGATACCTTGCACGTTTTCAATGGCCAAACGGAAATTGAAGTCCTTTGTTATTGCTGCTACTGTGGTTTATTGAAACGATGAAGTATTTATCGCCTTGGGTAAATAGGAATTGTATTTCGCAGGCCTCCTACCGTTTCTTTCGCAGTAAAATGAAGCTGCCACAATCAACCCCCTTCTGTTCCTCTGATGTATTACATCATCTGTCTGATTGTAAATTACTCGTAGCCTGTGGAGCCAGGAAGCTGCAATTCGGAATATCGGTTGATGTAATATTTAAAGGATATGACTCGGGCTATTGATCTCATGGTGGTAATTTGTCTTTGGCTAATAGGGTTGCAGTCTTTTCCGGAATCGTGACTGGGTATCGGCTTAAAGACCACTTTAATTCACGCATTACAGTTTTACGTGGTACAGTTTTCCTTATTAGGCTGAGGGTGCGGGTACTTAAAACCATTGTGTGACCTTCGCGCATTTGGCATCATATAGAAGATAACTTCTATCATCGGAGATACATACGTACAATTGAATGAAAAATATCAACGAAGCCTAAGAAACAGCGGGACAGATGCAATGCAAGTCGTCTACTGTATAAGTGTTCATCTCATTTCCTTCATTCGAGACATACAGCCACATCTAACCTCAAAAAATACGACGAGCGAATGTCCACAGCTGAAATGTCATTCTGGCCAGTTGTATAGTGTATACCATACCTATAGTTGAAAGAAAAATAATTTCTACACCGGCAAGGCTCTCTCGGTTTTGTTTCAAAGGAGATAGACATCAACAGGCTACATTTCAACCAACCACTATCCATTATGTCACCACATGACTAATGTAGGCAATACGCTGCCGGATAGCGCTGCCATATAATTTGTTAACGTCATTTATTCCACGTCCACCTACACCTCTCTTTTCCATAGTCCTAAAAAAATATAACACATCCCAGGCCGTAGCACCGCACTCTGATTACACAGAAGGATATGTTTCAAAGTCAGTCCGCAGGGTGAGATGGGTGAAGTAATTTCTGTGGTTGCAGGTGGAAAATTAAAAACAATCAGAGCAGAACAAAATGCATAACACCCTTCGCAGCCTAGCAGAGGTGCTGAAAGCTGAATATATTCACACAAACACACTCACACGTAGTATTGCCAAAGTGTGCGGCTGCTGGAGTACAATTCGAAAAAGTTAATCTACTAATGGAACTCTTGTGACTTTATCTTTTCAAATAATTTATTACCCCAGTTACTGTTATTGGTAATAAGGCAGATGCGACTCATTACGTGTGGTTTTACATTTTCTCAACATAAATCCGAGTCGTTAACTGAGAAGACGAGAGAGTGTTATGCTGACAATTTGAGTATTAATATTTGGATAAGATGGAGAGAAACTTTTTATCGCGCTGTTAAAAAGTGTTTCACGAAATGTCGCGAAGGAGGAAGGACTATCTGAGCCTGCAGATCATAAAAAAATCACTCAATGAATCGTTTCCTTGTTAAGTGAAATATTTATGAGTGTTGCTAATAAAAAAGTGAATATATCCAGTAGGGTTTCTTGGGACTGTGTTTTTTTCTAAGAGGAGACAACCACTTAAGGCCCCAGCTATAGCTTTCATTGAAATGCATCATTGCAAATTTTGATTTACGATTTAAGGACTTAATTCTGATTAAAACTTTTCTTTAAATCCACTTTTATTACTTCACTGATTGAAATTGATTTCAATGAACAGCTGATTTTCGTTCCTCTAATTTGGAACCCAATCGTTTCACTGATGTGTTCGATTCTCTTTCTGTTCTCAGCTGTCAGTTTTGCTTTCAATGATCAACTCCAACCTCGAAACCTGGAATTGTTTATTGCAAGTTGTTCTTTTGTACTGTAACTTTTTCTCTTTTTCATTAAACTGAGCATTTTCAATAACAATAATAACATTTTATTACATTTTATTTCTTTTATGCAGTTCCATAATTCCGATTACTAAACAGTTTTACTTGCTTTCCGATTTTTTGAGTTTTCTCTGTTTAGTTTTACTGACAGGTCCTTCCACTGACAGCAACTTTCCAATGATTGCTATAACTGGCTTGTCAAAAAAAGTAAACCATTATTCCACTGATTTGTTCCAATGATATATTTCAATGATAGCTATAACTTATGCATTTCAATGATAGCTATAACTTATGCCTAGTCACCAAGTGACACAGAACAGAAACAGGAACAGAAACTGAAACAGAACAGAAAGTTTTTTCGTTCTGTAGTAAATTCTGGTTCTGCTAACGTTGCTCGCTCAGCTGCACGAAACTGAAACAGAAACAGATCCATAAAAACATGTCTGCCGCCTATGGCCCAGTTATAGCAAAACGTAAAACCAAACCGTACAAATTTTCTTTTGCTTTTTTGACCACTTAAACTTGATAGTTTAACTCAATTTTGGTCTTAAGATGTTGCTTATAAATTACAAAGTTAGATTATCAAAAAAAGTATGTAAATGATCTTTTAATTTTCTAGAAAAATAATTTATTCATTTTTACGTACGAAAAACTTTCTCCGATTAACTTCTCAGTCAATTCCATAAAAGAAAACTGAATCATTCCACTGAAGTATTTCATTTCTTTATACTGTTCCATCTGTCAGGATTTTGTTTGGGCCCGGTTTCTAAACTCCAGCTGGTAACCATCGAATGTGTTTGTTCAGCAAAATGTTAACCAGAGAATCAGGAGTTTGGTTAGTTAACCAGTGAAATCGATAACCAGCTGATTTTGAGCGGTTAATGAGATCTAACCACTGATTTTCTGTAATTTCTTTTGTTCAAGATTATTTAAGTACTACGTAGGTATTCATTTTGACGAAGCTGATATACAAAAACTTTTGAACAAAAAGAAAAATGCGAATAATAGAACGAAGGAATATATAACGGAAGATGGAGCGAACCAATAAAATATTTCACATCGGTTTCGTTGAGGTTTTCAATTGACATATAAGTATAGAATACACAACAACGCCAAAATAATGGATGCAAAGGATGAAGTAAGATTATTTTCAAAATGTTTTGGCCGATGGATGACAGACAGTTCTCATAAATTGAGATAAAGCACACGCGTTAGGAAAAATATTGAGAGAATGATAAAATGTGATAGTCGTTGAATACATTAACGAGGCCTGTTATTTTGTAATAAATTTTATTGGTTTTGGCTTTATTTCGGCAATTACCTAACCAAGGCTTTAACCAACTGTGAACAAACCGGCCCTTAGTAGGGAAACTTTTTTCTGACAGATTTTTCGCTATGACCGCCTAAGCGAAAAAAAAACTGATTTTCATACTGTTCCAACTTTTTCGGGCCTATTCTGTAAAATTGTGTTTTGTGAAATAGTCTATTATTATCTTATCTTAGCTTAGCTTATCGTCTACCAAAAATTTTTATTTCCTATTTTTCGTTTATTATTCGATATGTGAATATTTGGTCTTGTAATAAGTTAGATTTGGTTTTAGTAAAAGTCTCATATTTGTACATTTTATGTAACCTTTTTTAAATCAAATTTATACATTTTGCCTTAAATCGGGACAGTCCCGCACTGAGCGGGACGTCTGGCATCCCTAGGTGAAGATGACGTTGCCGTTGGGGCAGTTCATTAATGGCCGCAGAGCTTCCAGGTAGGGTGGGATAAGTTATGGCCGCGCTGAATAACATCGACAGCGCCCTCTTTGTGTGGAAATGTCCGTCTGCGTCTGTAAATACAATATAGGAATGTAATGTAGGCACAATATATGTTTTGTATATAGGTATTGTTGGTATGTGAGGACAAGAACACTCACCATTCCGGCAAGCCAAGTCAAGCTTAGCAAGCGTGCACGTTCCTCGCACCCAACACTCCCCCTCTTCTCTGTCACATCCTATCCAACTATCATTTCCTCATCCGGTTTCCTGTCATTTTTAAATACCAACGTCCTTAAACTCCTACTATATGCCTATTTCAAACTTTAACCTAAATCGAGTGTTTCTTTTCAAAAACCTTGCGAAAATCGTGCACGCAATTTGTATTTCTTCCACAAATTTACAACTTGTATCTGTCGCACGGTGTACTCATCAGTGTTCGGACCAGAGACAATACTGAGACCCCCAACTCACAATCCTCTTGCCGCTGGCCCCCTCAGCCCCGGTGTTATGTCTATTTAGAATCCGTGTGACATGCAAATACATACAAAAAATATCAAATAAATGCTGCCAACTGCTATTAACCATGGGGGAATGTGATAGAGTTCGAGAATACCTCATTTTAAGATAACTGAATGCTATTGGCTGGTTATTATAAATTTTCAAAAGACGATTAATGTCATTTGTTTGGTTAATAATACTATCTAAATGAGTTGTTTTATTTACTAGAAACATATTAGGGCAAACATGGTTGTGTATTTTCCGCTTTGAATATCATTAGTTTCGATTTCATGTGTACATTTTTCTTAAATAAATGAAGAAAAATTGCTCAAAATGTTTTTATTTTCCTAAAAGTATTTTGCAGTAATAATTTTTCATAAATATTTTCAGAAAAAGTGCACTTATTCTAAATTAAATACTTTTCACGCGTAACGAATAATTTCAAATTTAACGGACAAAATTCTATGAACGCTGACAGCAACTTTGCCGACAGCGGAAGTAGGACACGCAAGGTGCGAGTGTGTTTGTGAGTGAAGTTACGTGACATTTGTCAATACGAAGTTCTATGTAACAATACTAACGCACTTAGCGTGTACCACCCCATAGAAATATAGCTTTAGGCATGTAACGGAAAATCGGCCGAAGATGGGGGTCTCCGTATTGTCTCTGGTTCGGACTTCAACAATCGATTTAAACGTAGATTTTTCGAAAAAGTGGAGTAAATCCGAATTTTGCGGAGTAGATTTTTGTAATTATGCAACTACCTATGACGGGGTTTAAATAAATATGTCCCTATTTTTTTTTCTCATTAGTTTTGTATTTATTAACAAGAATCACGACCATAAGAATAAATTAAGTTTAAATTCGAATAAAATGAAATAAATTAAATTAACATAGATCACAAATAACCCATTTCATCGTTCGTAATTAATTTTTCCTGTAATTCCTAACACAATAATAACTTAGGTATATTTTTTTAGGAATCTTAGGAACTTGATTAACGGATCCATTGAAAACTAAAACAACTGCACCGATTTAAAAAAAAAAAAAAACTTGAAAAATGAGTCTGCATGCGATTTCTGTTCAGTTCCACAAAAAAAAAAATACATACCCCACTTTCAAGATTAAATAGTTTAAACGAAATAGGTACACGACGTTCAACAGTCGCAATGCTTTTATGTTGAAGGTTATTCATGCGCAGTATACAAAGCCTCACCACAACGTGAGTTCAAAAAATTTAGCTCGCAAATGCACTCATCTTAGAGGCCTGTGAGATCTATCTTAAAATTCAACTCAATTCTCTGCCGTCTCTTGGTATACTTGATTTTCTAAAATTAGATGATTGTAAAAACCGGGATCCATACCACAGGAGTAATAGCCGGAACTAATATTTCAGTTTTTCCAAGTCAACATAAAACCCTCTCGTAGTCCCATTGCATAGACCAACTACTTAAACTGATAACAACTTTAAGTTCAGTCGTAATCCAGTTACACTCAAACACTAACCTAACCCTTTAAAATAATGAACATGCACTTATATAGGCCTCTCGCCTATTCAAACATATTTTCAACATTCCCCAATCTCGCTGGCGAACGTACCTAATTCAAATTGAATAAAAGTTCCATAAAAACCAAAAAAAAAACATGCAATTATTTCACGGTATTTAATTCGATTGCCAGAAAAAATATCCCAAAACTAAATTCATGTTTGAAACAATAGCAACAACTGTGATAACGACTTTGAATGTAAGACTCGAACTCTAAAAGGATCCCATAAAATAAAATAAAACGCTGCCATCCATAGAACAACGATTTGCATAATCCAGTCCAGACAAAATGAGTATTTACAACACCTCCGGCTTTAATGTTGGATAGCGAGGATAGCGCCCATGTCAGTGAAAATGTTGTTTCAATTAAATTCGACTTCGGTAGACGGTATCGGTATGTCTTGTTAATGCTGCGTAATGTACGGGTGTGTTCGTTTTTTGGCAATATCAATGAATTTCTATTACTATGTATAGGAGGGCAATGCAGATTCAATCAAATGTAGGTATTTGAAAGTGGAAAGAAAATTTGTATTGTCTGATTGTTGGGACAAGGACGAATAGCAATATCAGAGGTCAAGCGAAACTAGGGTTCTGGACTGGAATTTGCACTCGCTTAAAAAGCTATTTGAGACAAATAAACTCGATTGAGTGGTGGTTGCAATTTGAATGATAGGATAGTTTTGGAACCGACAGGAGGCGCTGTTGCCGATCTCCGAAAATACTCAACTGATTTCCATGAAATTTTGTGGATATATATATGCTTTATATATGCGTAGTCGCAGTAGCTTAGTGGTTAGTGTGTTGGACTGCTATGCGGTAGTCCCAGGTTCGAATCCCGCAAAAACCCAATTCCGACTTAGGGTTTTTTTCCGCTGCGCTACCTCTCGCGAACGTCTGACAAACATCCGAGAGTATAAATGTCTTGTAAGAGCTTCTCAATTAGCCGTTTGGAGTCGGCATAGAACTGTAGATCCCTTCCATTCGTTCCAAAAATGAAAAACTCACACAAAACGAATTTTTGTGAGAAGCTAGGCCTAGGGTCTCTCCAGACCTGTTGCGCCAACTATTTATTTTTTTATATATGCTTTGAAGGCATACAAAGCGGCGCTGCAAAGAAGGACCTGAGCTGCTCGTGAACTCTTCGCGCAGAAAAGAAGAGACGAACACCGGCTTTTCAGGAGAAAAAAGAAAGAGCACGAGAAGCGCGCGATCGAGGAAATAGAGAGATGCTACAGCAGGAATGAGGTTCGGAAGTTTTACCAAAGGGTAAAAAGAATCCGCCAAGGCTGCAGAGCCCGAGCCGAAGCCTGCTAGGACGAACAAGGGAACATCAAGCCGAATCGCAGTCAATACTGAGGACATGGAAGAACATGTAGACTGTTTAATGGCGATGACGAACTAAATCCCGCTGTCAGGCAGAATGAACCATTTCACCTGGACGATGAAGACCAACAATACCGTCCATCGGATCTGGACGAAGTGAAGATAGCCATTCCCACGCTTCAAAGCCACTGGAGCAGATGGCCTAACCGCCGAGCTATTCAAAGCGGCAGGCGATGACTTGGTTAGGAGCATGCACCAATTCATTTGTAAAATATGGCCGGAGGAAAGTATGCCCGATGAATGGAACCTCAGCATTGTCTGCCCGATCCTCAAGAAAGGAGACCCTCTTAACTGCGCCAACTACAGATGTATCAGTCTTCTTAACATTTTTGCCATTGAACGCCTGAAGCCTTTCGTAAACAACCTAATTGGTCCATATCAGTGTGGCCAGGAAAGTCAACCATCGACCAAATATTCACACTGCGGCAGATCTTGGAGAAAACCCAGGAAGTCCAAATCGATACCCACCACATTTTTATCGATTTTAAGGCCGCCTATAACAGCATTTATAGAGACGAGCTATACCGAGCAATGTCTAGTTTTGGCATTCCTTCAAAACTCGTCCGTTTGTACAGGATGACAATGGAGAATGCACGCTGCTCCATCAAGGTCGGTTAAAAATTCACCGAGACTTTCGATGTCAAAAAAGGATTTAGACAAGGCTGTCATGCGACTACCTCAATATCGTGCTTGAAAGAATAGTGCAAAACTCAAACGCTAACACCAGAGGCACTATCTTCCTCAAGTTCATCCACCTATTCGTCCACGCCGACGAAATCGACATAATCGGCAGAACGCAGCGTGATGTCACTGGCGCTTTCGTAAGCATTGAGACGGAAGCGGCGAAGATTGGTTTGGCTGTCAATGAGGGCAAGACAAGGTATATACTGTACAACACCGACGTCTTGGACAAAATTTCTCTATAGACAGATATAACTTTGAGGTGGTAAAGGATTTTGTCTTCCTAGGCTCCGCTATGAACTCAGAAAATGACACTAGCGCTGAGATTAAACGAAGAATAGCTCTTGCCATTCGCTGTTTCTTTGGGCTAAGAAAGCAATTGAGTAGCAAGCTCTCGAACAACTAAAGTGGTCATTTATGAGACCTTAATCATCCCAGTCCTACTTTATGGTGCAGAGGCATGGACTCTATAACAAAGAGATGAGGTTACCCTTG
The DNA here is from genome assembly GCA_946477585.1 of Cheilosia urbana. Taxonomy (NCBI): domain Eukaryota; kingdom Metazoa; phylum Arthropoda; class Insecta; order Diptera; family Syrphidae; genus Cheilosia; species Cheilosia urbana. Next base: position 26,165,332 of record OX297854.1, on the reverse strand, counting down.
GTTGTGAATGCTCCGGCCCGGAAGATCTTCGAATCCACTCCCGAGGGACGGCACAGTAGAGGAGGACCGCGACTCAGGTGGCGCTCGCAAGTGGAAGGGGACCTTAACCAACTTAGCGTAACTTAGCGTGCGAAACTGGAGACAGCTGGCCAAAGATAGTACTGGCTGGAGACGCTTGTTCATTGAGGTCCAGGTTCACCCCGGACTGTAGCGCCACCTTAAGTAAGTAAGTAAGTAAGTTGGTCAGTTGTCGGGCTTGTACTCGTCGCTCAGTTGGCGCAAGTGGTAGTCACTTGGTCAATTGGAGAAAAATCGAAATGCAAGTTCATTTCCTGACAGGGGAAAAACAGAAATGTCTTTCCAAATGGAATTATATACGGAGAATTGACTGTCAGAATTCAAAACTATTCAAAACAATCACTTCAAAGGAGTCTGATGATGAATTAGTGGTGTAGTTCGAAATAGCTACCATTCCTACCAAAGTGACTGTGTCTACAAGTTGTTGTCAAGAGTTCTTCCCTCGAAAAGACAACAATTCATAAACTGAAATTCGACATAATTTCCCAACAGAAATTGTCAGGGTGAATCCCAAACAAGCGAGAATCGTTGTTACTCCTCGCTTCCCCCACTCAGTAAGTTGGTTGTGGTTTGAAAGATAGTAAAGTGAAAAATTATATTGGAAAGCTGAACCTGGGGAGTGAACTGATAAAGCTTGGTCTTACACAGACACTAGACTACTGAATCCAGTTGATTAAATTAAATTTAAATGCAAACAAACACTCTAAAAATAGAACGTTGGATTTGATTTCGTTATATCCGTGAAATCATTCGCTGATAGTGCAGCCCGATAATATCGACCACATCCTTACGCTGTAAACCATATGTATGAATGATTTCGAAGTCGTATCATATATCGTACTGTCTGCAGCAGTTCTTCTCCGTTTGTCACTTTCGTCTGACTGAACACGAATAGTACAATATAGACCATGCCAAGCCAAGCGTTCGACAATCGACATACAATGCCAACAAGCAGACAAATTATACATAACAAGCAACAGGACGTGTGTTGAGATGCGTGTGCACACATTATACACCATTGTGTTGTGCGACTGCTCATAATTTATTCAAGACCACAGGCTTCAGAAAGCTCCTTTAGTGACTCATAAAAATTAATATAGCAGCCACTTTTCAAAGCCAATTCAATCCACGTCACGTCACGGGGTTAGCTCTTAGCTCATTTAAATTATTTTACTTTAATCCAGTAGCCGTTGCTGGTCTCTTCAGATTGAAATTAAAACTACCACCTGAATGTAATTATTATTGTGCTGGCAAGGAGTAGAGTGCAAATCGTAGAATTAATTTTCCACCATCGACTTAATTGTCTAATTATTGCGAACGTAATACGGGACAGAAAATACAGAAAACGGAATGTGTGGCCAATTCACCACACACAAGTGGTTTTGCGGTTTTGTGGTTTTTTTATGTGCAACCTTCCCCCATCCGTCGCGATAAGGGGTAATTTAATTGCTTCTAATGTTCATATTGTGAAAGTACTTTATAGCACGTAGTGGGTATATATGCCATGTGTGTGTGGAGTGGTAGATTTTTAATTATATCCTTTCACATAATTAATGACTCCTTGGGGCTGGGGGAACCGGGTGTGCAGAAAAAAAATGCAAGCAAATGTGATCACTAAGCACTTGTAATTACTACAGGATTTGAATTTATGTAGCGGCGGATATAATATGGCATTCAAACAAATTCGCAGGATGTCGGTTTTGCCTACCGGATTCGGTGAATTCGATGCGCGAGCAATTATATTCGCTTCGTTAAATGGAAAATGTGTTTACCGCTTTTGACGCATTCGCGTACTTGTTCAATGTACACTTGTACAGTACTTCAGGGGCTTAAAAGCGAATGAAAATGAATAAAAAAAAGGCGCTAAGCACACAAGATAATGTATAAGCATGACAATCTGTATTTCAACAGTTTCATTAGGCATCTGTTGTGTGTTTTAAGTTTGGGGGTAGGGGCATGAGGAGGAAGTGTGTTTACCATTGCTGTGTGTTAGGGCTGGAACGATATGATTAATTATTTTTTGGGAAGAGGGTGATAATTAACACTTCTTTAACGGCACATATGGACTGAAGTTAACTGATGTTAACGTCTATTTTAGGAACTGAATTGTTCGGGAATTATCCGGTTGGCCCACCTTGGAAAGTTGTACTTTGTTTTGAAGATCGGTATAAATTTCTAAAATGGATTGCAATTGTAATTGTTAGTAACAGGCCCTGTACACTGCGACCAGAAGAGATATATTGTGTTGGCCTCTATTATTTAACCAAGGGAGTTATTGAGGCTCTTTATAAACCTCAGTACCCTTCTTGGTTCCATTTTTCCTATGTCTGCAGGACTTAAAAACGCCCCTTATGGAGCATATGGATCGGTTTACTCCTTGCCACAGCAGGGCATTCGCAGAGTATATGTTCCGATGTCTTCTCCTCTTCTCCGCAGAGTCGACAGGAGTCTAAAATGGACACTCAATGGTAAAGCTAATTTTAAGCAACAATTACATATCAGAGTACCATTTCTGGTGTGATTTTTGGAACAACTACATTATCTACACATGGTTTGGGGATATTATTGACTTATATATATTGATGGGCGGTTAAAAAATGAGTAAATTTTATCAAATGGTTTTCGAAAGATTCAATTTCACAGTCGAGTGCATTTTTCATTTGGCAGAAAAATCTAACTTTTTGGATGGAAATTTGCATGGGATGGGAAATTTGCAGAACCGAGTGAGGGCGGAAAATACCGGTGCATCGATGAAAAATATAACTTAAAAGAGTGACAACCTCTATAGGTAAATGGCAAACCTAACCATTGCAATAGAAATGTATGACTTAAGATGATATATTTTAACACGATGGTGTTACTTCTGGTCACGCATGCAGAAATTTGCAAACAATATTGTAAACAATGTTCCTAGAAAGCTTTGAGAAGCGTGACCATTGGGCGACTAAAGTTGCAACTCGGCAGACTTTTTCGAGGGTCTGGCACAATTTTTTGCTATTTTTGCCCTATTTTTAGTTTAAAATGCGGTTCCAAAATTTTACAAATGCTCTTATTTCTGAAAAAAAAAAACAAAAAACAACTTTCAAATGCATCGAAGTTGCCTAGCATAATATTTTTATAGGGAGCCAAAGTTTGTCAAAAATCGTGGGGAAATTGTTTTTTTCTCGTTACCCCTTTGTCTTGCGACTTTTCAGAATTTCAGCAGCGGTCACTCTGATTTGAGGTTAAGAAAGGTTTGTAGTACGGTTGAGGTATAGCTTTTATTTTTGGCACGAAACAAGAAGATTAAATCATTTCGAAGAACCCTCCCCTTGTGTTGGCGACATGACATTGGTTATGATACCTGTAGTAGAAGAAACTTATTTTACTTGAAGATCCATGTACTTCTTCACAACTAAATCCTTTTGAGGCATTTTGTTTTATAGCCTTGTGGCCTTCTTCCTTTATATATTTTACACTGGCGTCTTGATGTCCTCATAAGACTCTCAACAGCCAGATATCAGGCAGTTCTTAGATATCTTGTAGCTTTTCTTCCTTAAGTGACAGATACTCCGACAGCAAAAATTGAGGTGTGTCCCCATGGGACTCTTACAGGAGTCCCTACCATAGGGTTGTATGTAAAAAGATAAACAAAATCTCAGGATCAAAGCTTGATGTCAGATTTATACGCGAGCAACTGGGTTCATTCCAAACCTCTGTGACTCGATAGATCCAAAATGAGTAAATGGGTGCATTTCATATTCATATTATTTGTGAATAAAAATTTGGTCTTATTTTGAGTTCCTAAGCAAGACAAGCTTGTTTCTGAATTTCAGAATTCCCTAGGTATTTCGTGGATATTATATGTCCTTATCTCCTACAGACATAATGCTGCTTCATAGATTTAGATTTCTCAAAGATCGCTTTACATGAACTGACTATAGATTTTTGGCCGAAGTCCATCGACTTTTCCAAAAAAAAAAACTGGAACACGCTACCTTTTCCCTACCCTACAAAATCACCAAAAATCAATTTTAAATTGTGCTATGGATAGAGTCCTAATTATCATTTTGCAGTGTCCAGGATAAATTCTTTAAACTCACAATGGAGATGCATATTGTGACCTAAAGAATATGTAAGGACAAGATAAGATATGATTTTTGATAAGGCCCAATTACTTTAACTTTATGAAAAGGTCCCTAATTTTAGTACTTTACGGCGAGGTGGCTGTACCCTCACAAAGTTCTCAGATTTGATTTGGAGATATCCATAAATTGTTCGGCAAATTTTTCCAAATGTCACACCCATGTAGACCTGAGTTTGTGAAACCTCTCATCACTAATAATTCTCTCTACAGATAGGTACCTATATTTAAGCAAATTAATTGTTTTTTCGGGATGAGTCTGTAAAACTCCTACCGAAAAGTAATCAGAAACGTTCAGTCCCGATTATGCGCTAATCACCACTTCACTGTCATTAAATCCAACCGAATACCTAATCACAGCCAACGACAAACTTTCCCAACAACAGTTGTCTCTCTGGTCGTGCTGATGGATTTTCGATATTGTTTCCAGTTGGCATTTCGCCAATCTTTACCGAACAGGATGACCTGATGATTAACTTAGTATTCAAGGCAACCATAATGACATTAGTTTGTTTACCTATTGCGCAGGCCTTCTGCTCATTAATTAATTATTTCAATTATGCCGTAACGTCTGTGCGATACCCACACATATATCTAGAACAAATCAAATACAGAGTCTAATTCAATATTTTATTGGAAATATGCTTTGTGCTTAGTCTCTATTAGCGTGGGGAAAATGTAATCTTCTTCCACATTTTATCAGCCAAAAATCAATGGAATTAATTGCTTCCCTTGGAGGAATTTTTGCCAACTAAATTGGAGACAAGTATTTTAAAAATTCAGTTAGTTGGGGTATGCGTTGAAACTTTCTTGGAAAAACGTGCTGCCTTGCGTATACGCCTCGGGTTTCTGAATATTGCATCATTTGCGGGCATTTTAAAATGGTTAAGATTATTCCATCCATGAAAAATAATCCTTATAAATAAATGCAAAATTGAAAATCAAGGCAAACTGCGCTTTGAGTGTTCTGCATCAAAGGGGGGATGGCAGAGCAAAGTGTGGTTATTCAAATGAAATATTTATCTTTTTTGAAGACAAAAAGCATTGAGGCCATAAGTTCGACGTTCTGCGAACCAAAGCAAAACTAATAAAGGAAATGACTGCAATTTGCATGAAATCATTTCTAATAAAAGAAAAAGAATCTATCATAAGGACGAAATTAAATTTTCTTTTGCACCAGCAGAAGCACATTTTTTGTGCCTGCCTTTGTCGGCAGTTGTGCACGGTACAGAGTACAAAGTAAAATACTGATTAATCTTTTGAGTAACATGCTTCAATTTATTTTTGTACTCTCTTTGATACCAACTCGTAATTGAACAAGCAACCCATACTGTCTATGAGAAAATGACAATTGCTAATATAAAAGGACTGTTCCTTTACTTTTGTAGTAAGAATGGGAAAGATTGTCAAAATGGGAGTGGTGGGGATAAATCCCTTAAAGAGAGAGACGCTAACGAAAATGTTAGGGAACGCTTTTGTAGCAATCTTTAAAAAATGACACATACATATCTCAAATATTGAAAAAAAAAAAAAGTGTTACGAAAAGCCGTTTAAATGTCTGATGAACTCGAGGAATTCGCTAATTTACAAAGAAAATTAGTTATATCATCTAGAAAGTGACCTGAAATTAATCGAACTTCGTTTTGATGAATCCGAGTATGTGGAAGTGCTTGTACTGATAGAACTACAAGCATTCGAGAAGAGGAAAAAGCGACACTGCATTAAGAATTGCATGGAAGTGATTGTTCCTTATTGTTATAGCGAGGAAGAATTTCGTCGCCAATATCGAAAAGAATCTTAAAGAGAACATTCAGTTTTATTTTGCCGCCTCTTGATACCATTTTAATAAGCAAGAAGTCAAAAAATAATCAACGCATACGCCAAATGGGACAACAAATTTCAAATCAGCTGGTAGTTGTAAGGTGACTGACAGCCTTTTCACTCCTTACACCAAGAAATTTGTTGAGTAAAAATTCGTAAGATTCTCAGTGGAGGGGTAATTTCTTGTTCTCTCGATGACGCTCTCTTTTACTGAGTAAAAATTCGTAAGATTTAAAAGTAAAGGAACAGACCTAAAGACAGTATAGCTCGTATACAAATTTGACAGACACGCCTGCCATATTTGAACATATCTTGTTGTCATGTTGCCTTACCAATATACATTTTTAGTTTGGACATTAAGTTGTTTAAAGTGGCTATATCCATACAAACTTTGCATAGGTGAGCTTCCGTAAATGTAAAGTCGAGACTTAAATCTATTATTAGTATGGCGCCCTGGGCCTTACCAATAAACATTTTTAGTTTCGACTTTAAACTTTAGTAGTTCACAGTGGCTTTATATTCCATACAAATTTCGCTATGGTGAGCTTCCTTATAGATGTAAAGTCGAGACTTAAATCTATTTTTAGTATGGCGCCCTGGGCCTTACCAATAAACTTTTTAGTTTCGACTCTTAACTTTAGTAGTTCACAGTGGATATATTTTCCTTACAAATTTCGCTATTGTGAGCTTCCGTAAATGTAAAGTCGAGACTTAAATCTATTTTTAGTATGGCGCCCTGGGCTTTATCAATAAACATTTTTAGATTCGACTCTTAACTTTAGTAGTTCACAGTGGATATATTTTCCTTACAAATTTCGCTACTGTAAGCTTCCGTAAATGTAAAGTCGAGACTTAAATCTATTATTAGTATGGCGCATTGGGCCTTACCAATAAACTTTTTTTGTTTCGACTTTAAACTTTAGTAGTTCACAGTGGATATATTTTCCTTACAAATTTCGCTATTGTAAGCTTCCGTAAATGTAAAGTCGAGACTTAAATCTATTATTAGTATGGCGCATTGGGCCTTACCAATAAACTTTTTTTGTTTCGACTTTAAACTTTAGTAGTTCACAGTGGATATATTTTCCTTACAAATTTCGCTATTGTGAGCTTCCGTAAATGTAAAGTCGAGACTTAAATCTATTATTAGTATGGCGCATTGGGCCTTACCAATAAACTTTTTTAGTTTCGACTTTAAACTTAAGTAGTTCACAGTGGATATATTTTCCTTACAAATTTCGCTACTATAAGCTTCCGTAAATGTAAAGTCGAGACTTAAATCTATTATTAGTATTGCGCCCTGGGCCTTACCAATAAACATTTTTAGTTTCGACTCTAAACTTAAGTAGTTCACAGTGGATATATTTTCCATACAAATTTCGCACTTGTGAGCTTCCAAAAACTTAAAGCTGAGACTAAATTTGGTATATCCTCATGAATGCTAAGTTATTGTATGTAAAAATGAAGACGTTAGTGACAAAAATCTACTTCATCAAAATGATAGATATTATGTACTTTATGTATGCACCTTTCACGTAAGCCAGATCTGGAAAGCAAGTTAATATATGAAAATCTCTTCCGAAGGCATTTGGCTTCTTCATGTTTAGTAACGGGTGATTTTTTAGCTGGTTTGGTTTTGGCAACACTGGTTTTGACAGCTGACGTGTGTTTAGTACCTTGTGTCACTGTCAAACAGCTTCAGTTTGGTTTGCAATTTAACCATGGATCGTCTTACAAATGAACAACGCTTGCAAATTATTGAATTTTACTATCAAAATTCGTGCTCGGTTCGAAATGTTCATCGCGCGCTGCAGTCTATTCGGAAGATTGTGACCAAATTTCGCACCAAATTTACTTTGTTGGACATTAAACCACCAACACGTTCACGTACTGTGCGTAGTGAAGAAAATATTGCGGCCGTATCAGCTAGTGTGACAGAAGACCGCGAAATGTCGATTCGGCGCCGTTCCCAGCAGTTAGGCCTTTGTTACAGCACTACGTGGAAAATTTTGCGGAAGGATTTCTGCGTAAAGCCTTTTAAGATACAGCTTGTGCAAGAACTAAAGCCAGCCGACCTACCACAACGCCGAATTTTTGGTGAATGGGCTCTTGGAAAGCTGGCCGAGGATCCGCTTTTTTATCGAAAAATTGTGTTCAGCGATGAGGCTCATTTTTGGTTGAATGGGTACGTAAATAAGCAAAATTGCCGCATTTGGAGTGAAGATCAGCCAGAAGCATTGCAACAGCTACCAATGCATCCCGAAAAAGCCACTGTTTGGTGCGGTTTATGGGCCGGCGGCATTATTGGGCCATATTTCTTCAAAGATGATGCGAATCGCAGCGTTACTGTCAATGGTGAACCCTACCGAGCGATGATAACAAACTTTTTTTTGCCCGAAATGGAAGTTCTTGACTTTCATGATATGTGGTTTCAACAAGACGGTGCCACATGCCACACAGCACGCGAAACAATGGCGCATTGTGAGGCGAGTTTGGTGAACAGTTAATTTCACGTTTCGGGCCGGTCAATTGGCCGCCTAGATCGTGCGATTTGACACCATTAGATTATTTTTTGTGGGGGTATGTCAAGGCCAATGTGTATAGGGACAAGCCCGCTTCGATTGACGCACTGGAAGCCAACATCCATGCATTCATTCGTGAGATACCGGCCGATATGTGTGAAAGAGTATGCCAAAATTGGACTCAGCGGATGGACTACCTGAGACGCAGCCGCGGTCAACATTTGCATGAAATTATCTTTAAACATTAAATTGCAAGGTTCAAACTATCGATTCAAATAATTATTTCATTCATTTTTTCGATTTTTTTGTGTTTTTTTTTTAAAAAAGTTCTAAGCCTCTTAAAAAATCACCCTATATAAGAAACAGATTTCTAAAAAAACACATGAAATATTCCGCCAATTTACTGTCAAATTCTTGCTGAGTAACTAAATGCATTCCGAAATTAAAACACTTGCGTAATTCCAAAACCTGATACAATTTGTATTTCCCTGAATAAAAGCCAGTTTTGTCATTACAATAAAAAGTTATGACAGTCAAATATAAATATTTACCAGCAAAAAACAACATTTCTGAATATCCTTGCCTAACATTCAACTATACTTTGACTTGCCCCTAAGCACTCGCCTTGGTGTTTATAAGATATACCGCCCATAGAACATTACTGTATCGTGATCGTGAATCCCCCACCTAAATGTAATAAATTATCTTGTCACATCGAGGCACGCGAAGAAAATATGAAAGGTAGGATAAATAATGATAAAAAAAAATGGAGAAAACTGGGGTATGAAGAATTACCTCACCCTTGGGGACAGAAAGGATTCCTTTCATGCGAATTCACGGATGAAAAGATTTACACCCGGAAGCGAATTGAATTGCTTAGTGTTATTTCCAAATTATCCATGACACCATAAAGCATAAACGACGCGATGTCGGGGTGTGTGTATTCATCAATGGAATTTAATGTTTACGCTCTTTTGAGTTGATTTCCTTTAGCTAGGTTTTTTTTTTTTTTTTACTTGATAGGATGACAAGAGGGAAAAAAACTCCACTTGAAGTACCAGGTACAATAATACGATTAAATGTTAAGTAGATACTTGTCTGTCAATTGGAAAATGACTGTCACAGCAATTGATGAATGCAAATACGGAGGGAGCGGATTTTTGCCGATGGCAAAAGGACTTGTATAAAATCTTAGTAGCTTTTCCGCATGGATGTGCTGGTTGTTGAATTTGCACTACTGCATTCATGTTTCTGGAACTTGATACGATGTGTTTTTGTTATTTTCCATAATCAGATGTAGAGTCTCGTCGTTTTTACCGTATTTGTCGCACGCTGTTATGTAGACGGCATTCAAATTCTGTCTGAGGGGGAATTTTCAGAACATTTTAATTGCATTTCTACGGCGTTCATAACCATAGTAACCGTAGTGACAGCTATGTGCTCAAGTGATTATCAGAACGATCTTAGCCCGATCGGCTCAGAGAGGGCTTATTATGCTCGTACTCTGAAAGTGTTATACTTTTGACTTGAAGTATTTATTTAATTTTGAGGCCTAAATTCTATTTTGTGAAGTTATTTAAAAATGTTATTTTAAGAGAAAGGCTACTAAAACCGACCGGAAGGTTTTCCCAAGGTTTTTAAGATTTTCATTCTCTTTTCTACTACTTTCTCCTTTGTTAATATTAATTAAAACTCAAAGATTCAGTTCGTCCTACTCATTCGAGGTTCCAGCTCTCAAATACACAACTCCTTGTAAAAACGAAACAAATGTACGGTCGTTCGCCACTCACACCTCCGTCGGGCTAGTGTCGCTCCTAAGCAAGGATGCCTATTCACACTTAACTGACAGGACAACATGTCTACCTTGCAACACGTCGATTTCTTTAAGAAATCCTATACTCTTAGGGATCGATAGGAGTATAATTTCAACTCCCACTTCGGAAGGCAGGGACAACTTCCATTACAAATTATAGCCTATGTATGTATGTATGTTTAAAGTGGCTCTCGATGAGAGAAACACTTAGGCCGTTAATCGGCCCATTGTGCGTACCACTGGTGTTTAGGGGTTCCTTATCTGGTTACTCATGTGAACCATTTGCTTCCATTGATAAAGCTAAGAATGTTAGCAGCGCTGGTGTCGCATAGATCACTAAGATCATTGAGGAAGTAGTTTCCTAAGTACGCCATCCTTAGATTGGATAGAGCTGGGCAGCTGCAGAGAAGGTGAGTGACGGACTCATCCTCTTCCTCATCCCTGCAGCTTCTGCAAAAGTCATTGTATGGCAATCCAAGTCTTTGCGCGTGTCTGCCCAGAATACAATGACCAGTAATGACATTAGCAACCAGCGAGATGCTAGTTCTGTTTAGTCGCAGAAGCTCCTTGGATCTTTTAGTATCCAGGGTCGGCCAGGTAAGCTTGGCAACTTCGCAATATCCCAGATGTTTCCATCTATGGTTTGCAATTCTTGTTGCGTCCGCGTTAATGATTTGTTTAGCGTACGATAGCGGTGCTTGTACGTTGCACAGACTAACGCTATCAACACCGGAGGAGCCTAATCTTGCAAGTTCGTCAGCTGCACAGTTCCCTGGGATATCACAGTGTCCCGGAACCCAGCAAAGGGTAAGGTTGTACTGTCCAGCTATATCGTTAAGAGATACGCGGTAATCTTCCACCGCCTTAGATCTTATTTCGCAGGAGACTAAGGATCTGATTGCAGCCTGACTGTCAATATTAATAACAATATCCCTGTGTGATATACTATTAATCGACAGCCACGCCGCGGCTTGACGAATAGCTGTGATTTCGGCTTGGAAGACACTACAGTGTTTCGGAAGGGAGAAGGAGAGGCGCAAGCTCAGTTCTTCTGAGAATACACCAGCCCCGACTCCCTCTAATGTTTTGGAGCCGTCCGTAAATATTGACAGTGCTCCTACATATAGGACATTCCGTGAGTCCCATTGGGATCTTTTCGGTATTTCCTTTGTGAAGCCTTTTTCGAAAACGATTTTTGTAGGCAGGTAGTCAGTAGTATTAGGTAAGGGGCTTGTCTGCAGGAGGATGTTGGCATGTCCAGTTGGTTGTCCTCTCCAGTGTTTACCCTCCCTTAGTCTGATTGCCGCGTTGGCGGCGTATTCCTTGCTGACGATGTCCAGAGATTATAGCCTAAGACATTCGACATTGAATATGTTCTTTTGAACGCAGTTTTGAACTGTAGGCCCTACTGATAATCATTTTTAACCTTCCTTCACACTAAATGTTTGGTAATTTTTTATGAATCTATTTGCCATCTTGAGATCGTAGAATCTAGCCTGGACTGGACTGGACACTTAATGTGACTATCAGTATCGCGCTTTGTCTTACATAAAAATGTTTTTCTTATAAAACGCCTAGCTGACCCGGCGAACTTAGTTCCGCCCAAATTCCTTAATTAAATGAAAACAATAATTTCGAGCATGCACAATGAATTTAATACTTATACGGTAGAAATAACTGAAGTATAGCAATGTCGATGTCTTTCATTCAAACCGCAATGATTGACGTCTGTAAATATGGGAATTAAAGATTGATGTCACAGATTTCCAGCGATTGAAATAGCGAAAGCGAAACGCACGGGAAATTAAATACCAATGACAAATCGTTCTAAATAAGCGGAGTCCACGGAATGAGAATTTTATCCTATAATTTCCCCCTCAAAATCGTCGCTTGCATGACAATTAATTTGAGATTCTTTACAATCAAATCAAACGTGTTTCATTGGGGACGTTCGGATTCATAGTTTAGTAAGTTGACCGGCTGTCTGACTAGTGACTAGATGTATTTCAGTTTTGATTGGCCCAGAGTGGTCACGTGATTAGTTTTTGCAGTTGACGTTTATGGAGGGGAAGCCGACAAATCTGTTCAAGGAAATCCTGCCTGCATACTCAGTTGACATTTCGAAGAGTCAGATTTAAAATAAACAGAGTGGCCGTGGTAGAATTCTGAGGTGTCGAAAAAAGGGCCAGTGAGAGAAAAGGGTGCCATTTGTAAAGGTACTCTGCAAATTTCGAATTTTCGCACGATATCTAACAACCATTAGTTCGCATACCAGTGTAATATAGTTGTGATAGGTAACCGTGTTACATTTTAAATGTACTTATTTGAAAATATCAATTTTTGAAAAAATTATGAGGGGTCTTTTCCGAATAAAAAGGGCAAATCAAACAAAGGCAACGCTGACCGCGAGAATACAAAACAATTCAAGTTGCTCAGTCAACGCGTTCGGATTCCTAGTCACGACCAATCTAATTGACGTTTTACATAAACTATGAAACCGAACGTCCCCATTGCAAACTTTCGGTGTATTGAAATTTCACAACAAAATTATGTGTAAATTCAGAAACGTCAAACATTTGCGCAGTGATGCGGCATCACTGCTTATTTGCTATGCTGATGCGATGCACCGTTTATGCTCTTGCGTTGGTGATTGAATGTTTCGTTTGAGTTTTATTACGCATTTGTTTGTGAAAAAAAAAAATAATATAAAGAGTTCAACAAATTCAACAATTTGTCTTTCAAAAGCATAGTAATCTATTCATAAAAATGTTTATTTACTTATTTTTCTTTCACTTCCGGCATATTTCTTACTTTTTTGCCGGCGAATCAACAGCGCATCAGGTATTTCTGTGATGCTTTTTTGCGTTATGTTTGCGCATCAGTTTGATCAACTGTGCAATAATGAACACTTGACATTGAAAGTAATGCCAAAAGTTTGCATTGATGAACATTTTGCAAAGCATCATGATGCGAGTGATGCGTTACTGAATTTACACTATAAGATTGTTATTGAAGATAGAAATTGAATTTTACTGAAAAACGAAATATACGCCTACAGCGTCACATGTTAAGAATTTTCCAACTTTTCTTTTTTCCTAAACTATCCCTGATTCAAGACGAACAAAACAACACAAAAATCATTCAAATCGGTCGAGCCGTTCTGGAACCGACTAACGCACAGCAATTGATTTTTATATACCTATATAGAAGATTTTCTTTCTAATAAAGGCTTCAGATTTCCTAAAAATTGACAACGAGGATAACTAATGCTTCTTTTGCAGTATTTACCCTTTTTATTCTCTTTTAATTTTTTCAAGGCGGCGTACATTTATTTTGTTTTTTAAAGCTTTGTAAAATCTCAACTAAACTTTCTACAATAGCCGCTAAGATCGTTCTGATGATCACTTGATCTGTCATTTTGGTTATTATTAATTCTTATTTATTAAATTGGTTTACCTAACACTGCCGCGTTCTGATCATGCTCTGAACGAAACAAATAAACACAAATTCTGAGCTCTGTGTCTTAGCTACAAGAGAAACACGAACTTTTTGTGTAACTGTTCAGGTTGATCGCTGAACTAAAAAGGAAAAACGCCAAATATGAACAATTTTAATCATTTATGAGTAATCAACAAACCAGTAATTAAATAGCCCTTTGTAATGCCATACTCCCCTTATTCCGGGTTAAAGGTTACTCCACAAATCATCAATTCTCGTTCTGTGAAAAAGTGAAACGAAAATGTTTTCACCCTTTCACCGCAATTTCAATTCTCGTTCCACGAAAGTGTGAGACCAAACTTCAACATTTTTCATATGAATAATTTTTTTTTTCATGTTCTCATTCGCAAGTGAATGTTTTTAGTGAGAGTTTGAAAATTGAGAACCCTATTTCATACACCACAATGTGCGGTATTGAATTCACTACAATAGTTTCATTTATTGACCGAGAAACGCTTTTTTTATATACCGAGCGAATCGAAAAAATGAAAGTGATGTGTAAACGCGAATGTGAAAACGATTTATTCGATTCACTTTTTCACAGAACCCCAGGGGTCTGTTTGACAAACCTACAAGTCTCAAGGTACAAGCAATTACTTTTTTTACATTTGATTAAAAAGTCATAAGTGGTTCAGGTAACTTCACTACAACTCCGAATTTATACATTTTACAGGGGATTTCAAATATGTAAATATCTACTTGAACTTTATTTTCAAGGTGCATTTTGGGCAAACAAAAAATGTCAACACATTATTTATGCAAAACCCTTAAAAATAATCAATTTGGAGTTATTACTTGTTTTAACGCAGCCGCAAAGTTCAAATCATCAGTATACCTAAAAATAGAAGTTACGCGTTTTTTTTGTTGTACCAATTCGGAAGATATTTCGAAATCAATTTTTATCAATTATGGGACAATTGAAAGATGAAATTTCATAGGTGAGTTTTCGCAAGCAAGAACAGCAAGACACAGAGTTGTTTAAAGGTTGAAACCGCAAAAACAAAAAACCATGATCCAAATAGAGAAGATGCATTATCCGATTCATATAAATTAGCATTAAATAAAATTTTGGCTGCTAAGATTTTTCTACATTTTATCTTCTATATAAATAAAAACTTCTATATAAATAAAAATGAAATGATGTTCGTTGGTAAGGGCATCACGAGAGAATGGCTGGACCGATTTCGCTAATTCTTTTTTTGTTGTGTTTGTTATTGTCAGGAGAACAAAGTTATGAAAGAAAAAATTAAGAAAATTGCGCGGAAAATTAGAAAATTAAAGTTTGAATGGGGAAATACACTTTGAAAAAAAATTAACGGGATAGAAATCAAGTAGTGACACTTCAAATAAAAAAAAATATATTTTGAATTTTAAGAGCAATTGTTGTTGTCAATTATTTTAATTATTTTCCAAGCAAATTGTTGTTGTCAACAATTTTGAAATTTTTTTTTTTTTTTTTTTTTTTTAAATATAGGTATACCCAAAAAGTTTGTTCTAATAAATTATGTTTACTATGTTACATTAAGTAACTTTTTGAAATGAAGTAGATAGATACTTTGATTATACAAAGATGATATTATGGCCGACGATATTTTGCATCGAATTCGCACTGTGACATCGGATAATGAACTGGAGATGTCAGATGAAATGCGCAACAAAGCTTTGATTTGACGCAGTTAATCGAGAATTGGAGCGAGAAATGGACTTCGAACGAATCGCATTGAGTCAAGCTGTTCGAACAAATGTGCCAATGCTGAATCTATATATATAAAAATGAATCCCTATTTCCCTTGGTCGCGGCATGACGCGTGAACGGCTGGACCGATTTCTCGAATTTTTTTTGTTGTGTTTGTTATTGTCAGGAGAAAAATCTTATGAAAGAAAAAATTAAGAAAATTGCGCAGAAAATTAGAAAATTTAAGAATACTTAACCACCATATTAAATTATATCTAATGTAACCATAGCGCTTTTACAGTTCAAACTTTTTTGATGTAACCTTATGGCGTTGGCATAACATTGACAGAATGCGTGCTGCAAATATCGTCAACGAGGATGTAAACAAAATAAATATCGTTTAAAACAGATGCTTCGATCGGAGTTATTATATTGATAAAATACATATAAAATAATTTATTTATTATTTTTAACAAAAACTGAATTTCTTAGTGCACATCGTCGGAAAATCCTCAACATGTGGCGTTGTAGGCGTATGTCGTTATTCAGGTCAATTAAATTTTCTTTAATAATAATCTTCTTAATTCATACCTATAATTCTTTCGGGATGAAACTCGATGATGATGATATAACTCGATAACCACTGGGTCAATTTTTATGATTCTTCTTTTGTTTTGTTCGTATTGTTGTATTTCAGGTTAACGCAAACTTAAAAGGTAGGATTTTTGACCCGCTATATGGCGTTGTAATCGATCTCCGAAACCACTCACCCGATTTCAATGAAATTTTATAGATTTATATTCTTCGTTCCCGCTTGAAGGATAGGATACTTTTGGACTTGATAGGTGGCGCTGTTGCCGATCGCCGAATCAGCGCTACCAAGTTGATTGAAATTTTGTAGATGGATATGGTTGCTTCCAGTTTTAAATTTCGGATAGTTTTTGACCTATAGGTGGAACTTTGAAAAACATAAGCGGGATAAGAAAACGGATTGTGGCACGTCTCACTCAAAAACAAAATCAAACGCTATCTCTAAAGTCATATGATGAAAATTATTAATGGACGCTGTCCAAATAAAGCAATTTGCGAAATGTGAGCATAATTTAATACGAAAGGTACGGGCAAAGCCGGGTGGGTACAGTTACCTACATATAAAAGAGACTGACGTCCGTATGTGCATCCATAACTCGGGGACAGGTAGTTCGATTTTTATGATTTTTTGGTTGGAAGGAAGGGCATAATTCTACCTTTTGTTGTGAAAAAAAACTTTATGGGGATTAGTTGAATTTTTGAATTCTTTAAATGTTCCGGGCCTACCTCAACATAAATTGGATTTGAAAGCTCAGTTAAAATTTTGTTGCGCAACATCAATGTACCGAAACTTTGTAACGGATCGCATTTGATTCGTGGGGAAGGATCTCATATCAAATATCATGCAAGTGATGAATTTGAGGGGAAAATTCAAAGGCAAACACTCTTATTCCGCAGATTTCGCTTATTCAGAACGATTTACCATTCGTTCGACTTCAATTTCCCGTGCGTCTCGCTTTCACTATGACAAATAATTTATTGCAAGGATAATCGATGGATGTTTGTGCATTTGTAGCATCAGTCTTGATTCCCCATGTTTCTCACATTGTCAATTTAGTGAAAAAGCGGATGGTTGGACGACACGTCAACATCATTGCCGAATTACATAAATTAGTTAGTGCATTGTGCATGCTCGGAATTATTATTTTCATTACATTAACAAATTTGGGCGGAACGAAGTTTGCCGGGTCAGCTAGTATACTAAAAAATATGTGAAATAAAAATCGCAATATTAGATATAGATGTACAAATAATTTTTTAATTTAATTAAAAACAGTTTAAAGTCTGCTGACAACATTGGAGAAGTCACGATTGAAAAGGCCCTGCCTCAATGCGTATGATCTGGATTTTATTCATCTCTCCAATTGGACTTTAAATTGTTTTGTAAGCTGTACATGTAAATTGTAGGTTCTTACTTGTAAGTCCCAGATGTCTCATAAGCCATCTGAACATTTTCTCAGAAAATCTTAGTCGCTGTTGATGACTTTCCTTCGTTCCGCTCCAGCAGAAAAAACAACACAACTGTTCTTTCAATGTGCGCCCATCATCATTCATCACCCCAGATTTGTTTAAATAAATTTATTTTGATCATGCTAAACTTTGGACTGCTGCTCAGCTTTTAAGGTGAAGCAAAAAGCTGAATTTAAAATATTTATGAAAGTGTTGACTTACATTTTGAATTTCTTGATCGAACATCATTTGAGTAATGGCAAGCTTAATTCAAGAAAACAATCCATTTTGTTCAAAAACTCTCCCAGAAACTAGGTGTGGCAATGAACGGCATACCTATCCTGTCTTACAGAAAGTGGCCCCTGAATGGAACTGACTTAAAAACTAATAAAGCTCAACTTATTGCCTACGTTGAAAATAATCTCCCACGCTGGAGTGCGGTGTCGGATGGGTGTAAGTGTAAGACTGGCGTGGAGTCGGATCTCGGATGGGTTCCAGGCGACTCGTCAGCAACATGTCGCTGTAGCGTGTTCTAGTCGTATTATTGCTCGTGTTGGAATCTGCTGATCTGTTTAAAATTCTTACATCTGTTGGGAGTATTCTATACTACTAACTAATTCTGTGTTGACTGATATAAGGAAATATTAAAAAAAAAAAAAAAAAATCTAACCTCGACCCTGCCAGTTTTATTCTATATATGGATTTTTCTCTTTGCTAACTACAAATCATGTCACCTAGCATCCCTTTGAATGGACACTGCAGACATTGTGTAAGAAGTCCCCCACCTTTCTTGATGCTGCTTGCATCACTGCCATTGAAAGATTTCTATTTAAATCGTTCTTTAGATAATCTAGCAGCCGAACTTCGTATTCAAAATGCCCATTTATGTATCGAAGTATCAACGTCTGATTTGCATACCCATGCTACAATGAACTAGGACGCTTGGCTATATAATAAAAAAAAAAATAAAAAAAAAATAAATAGGAAGCAGATGAATTCAATACACACCATTGTCGCTCCCTTTACTTGAATAACTTGAATAGTCCATTGATTTTCTATTCATCATTTTAATTGAAAATCTTCCAACTTCTAGGCCACAATTTCCGCTAAGTTTCCTCATCATCGGAACAAGTTTTAGCTCAAGTTACTCGTGAAGTGCTGTCTGAAAAGTTTTTACTTGAAGCATCACTTTGGAACCTATCCAAAATATGTATTTGAAGTCGTCTTTCCTTTTTGGCGAGTGTTTCTGGTTGATACCCAAGATTCTTTTGAAACTTTAAGTTACCCTCAAATACACTTGGCTTGACTTTATTTCTGCGTCCCAAATGCAGAAAATGCATCATTATTCGTCCGCATGTCAGGTATCCCAAAGGATTCATTTGATTGTCGTGTGTCGTTCACTCTCTTTTGCTCATCTTGGTTACCTTATTTCGTTGGATACCTAGAGGCTGCGTTTTGAGAGTAAATAAAAGCGAGTTAAATTTCATAAATTTCACGAATAAGTCGCTGGATCCACTTCGAAGGACTACCTACCAAGGATTTGTGGGTTTGATACCATTTAACTACCAGATTTGCAATTTGAGGAAATTATATATTCGAATATGGCTTAAAAACCATCCTTTACGTTAATCCTTATCAATGTTTGTGTATCTTGTTCAATTTCAGACAACAACACCATGTCGGCTGGTGGCGGAAACAGTCATCACAGCTCTACGGGCGGCAGTCACGGTGGCGGTGGCAGTAAAATCACACCCGAACTTGAAGCGAAATGGAAGGACATTCCTGATAAGTATTTAATGATTATCGCCCATTTTCTGTCGGGACACATTAACGACACAGATGCCTATGACAAGTACAACGGTCCAGTGCTAAAGTCGAGCATAAAATCAGTTTACTGGATATTTTTGATACAGTATGCTATTTTGGCGCTATTGGGCGTCGTAATGAACGTGGCCATTATTGCATATATTATGTACCACAAGCTGTACAAGGATGTTACGCATTCGTTTATCATCAATTTGGCGCTGTGCCATTTTGTGCAGTGTGCCGTTGTGCTGCCCATCACACTGATGGTGATGATGATACAGAACTGGATATTTGGACAGTTTTTGTGCTTTTTCCTGCCAATGTTACAGGTGAGTTGATTTTGGAAAACATGCAAATAAATTGTCAAATGTCACATGTTTAAAAGGGACTAAATGTATATGTAGTTATAAATTGTAAGTTTATATCCGGGTGGTAAAAAGTATAAGGCGGGAGAATTATTTTTGGCGCATAAGCTTAAGTCATATAGAGTCGGCGCGAAAACTCTGAAATCGGCTATTGCAATATAAACTCTTGACGTTGGGGTTCTTCATTAGCGAAACATAAACGAGAGAGTCCCGACTTGAAAAGGATTTGGATACACAAGCTGACGATGGTCACACAGTACGTTGATTGGGATCTTACTTGGCGCTACTTAGCTGGGCTATGCCACATTAATATAAACTCTTGACGTTGGGGTTCTTCATTGGCGAAATATAAACGAGAGAGTCCCGACTTAAAAAGGATTTGGATACACAAGCTGACGATGGTCACACAGTACGTTGATTGGGATCTTACTTGGCGCTACTTAGCTGGACTATGCCACATTAATATAAACTCTTGACGTTGGGGTTCTTCATTAGCGAAATATAAACGAGAGAGTCCCGACTTGAAAAGGATTTGGATACACAGGCTGACGATGGTCACACTGTACGTTGATTGGGATCATATTTTGCAATACTTAGCTGGGCTATGCCACATTTGTTCCTTTACTTCGATGAATAGCTTTCCTTGGCTGTTTCGAAGATCCGGCTGCAAGCCAGTTGCTTGGTTTCTCTCCTAAGCCCTCTGGAAGCCGTTTCGATCCTGAGATTAGAGCCTCTAATTTCGTCCTCTTTTTTTTTGTACAGGATCTTCTTCTCTTCTCTCCTCCTGTGACTACCTCTGTTGATCACAGCCGAGAGCGGAGTATAAAGCTTTGTATTTAACCGCCAGCCACGTCGATGTCTTGACACGGAGAATATTTGTGCACGTTGAAGACTCGATTAGAATACGGGGCGGTTTTTTCTTATTTTGCCCGCATGATCTAATAGATCATTGATTTCCGTAGTTAAGAACAATAATACGAGATCCAACTGTTGTTGTAAACCATGGAAATCAATGATCTATAGAGATCCCGTGGGTAAAATAAAACAAAGTGCACGACTGGGTCGAACGAAACTTTCTCGTTCATCAAAAGCTTGGTTGGCTGTTTTCTTGTTTTATTAGTTAGGTAGGTAAAGGTCGAAGAAGCAATGCTAAATACTGTAATGCGAACTAATGGTTGTTAAATATCGTGCGAAAATTCAAAATTTGCAGAGTGGCTTCAGAAATGACACCTTTTTCTCTCACCGGCCCTTTTTTGACTCTTCAGAATTCTGCCGTGACCACTTTTAAATTTGAATCTTCGAAATGTCAACTGAGTATGCAGGCAGGATTTTCTTGACTAGACTTGACGGCTTCCCCTCCATAAACGTCAACTGCCAAAACTAACCACGTGACCTCTCTGGGCCAATAAAAACTGAAATACATCTATTCAGACAGCTGTCAGACTTAATAAACTAAGAATTCGAACGTTCCCAATTTCCGCATCTTGTGGTTAGAGAGTTATAAGCGTTTACTGCTCAATTTTATAAGCTCTTACACTTTACAAGTTTTTGACAAGTTTTCCGTACAAAAGTTCGAACTCGAGATGTTAACCAAATCTGGCATAGGAAGATAGAGGAACTCAAAAAGTGGGTCGCAAAATTCTGGCCGTCTGTCTGTCTGTCCCGAGGCGTACAGCCCGGGGGTCGGGGGCTTTTTTTTTAACGTAGGTAACCTCAATATTAATGGTAGGTACTTCCCATTTATGTAAAATGTTGTACCAGTTTGATTTGTTGGAAAACTAAAACTATTTGAACCAAAATTTGTATTTGAGCTTAAGTTGATGGGATTACCACTTTTGTAATTGCGACATATCTCGAAAACGGTACATACGATTGCAACAAAAACTCATTTCAAAGGTAATGTGGTCATTTCTAACTTAATAGGAATCTCAGTTTTCGTCTATCTAATCGTATAACAGATTTTTGAAAAAAATATTTTTTTTTTAGAAAATTGGTTCTTTTCAGTTTACCCGAAAAAGTCAATCTCGATTTTGACCAAAATGGATAGTTAGACTAAAATTGATATTCTCAAAATAAGTGCGTGCTTTATTTTCAATTCGAACTACCGAAAACGTTAATTTTAAAAACAGCTCATGTCTCGAAAACCCCGTTTTCGATTTCGATAAAACTTAAAAATCCACATAATGCTTACATACCTACTGAAAAATATCTAATATGTATTCAGTTTTCAGATACACATTTAGTTACCCAATAGTATTTTTCAAACTAAACATTGTAATATTTGTTACATAAAGTCTGCCAAATTTTACAAAAACTGCTCTCACGATTTTGATCAAAATGCATACTAAAGACAATATAAGTATTCTAAATAAGATCACTTACTTAGTTTTTCTCAAAAAATCGAATTCAATCAGGTTTTGAATTATTTCTCAAAAATGACTACCCAAAAACAAATCTCCGTATTCGTATTATCTACTACTACTTTCAATCATAGACGCCTTAAATGAGCTCCACTAATCTATTCCAGTCAACAATAAAGACATGTCCTAATAGATCAAAACACAGAAGCTTCTACTACGCTTGTCCTTGTATTCAAAAATCTTGTAAAGTTTAAAAGCTTATAAAACAGTACAGTAGGTGCTTGTTACTCTCTAACCAGAACTTGCGACAGTTGCCTGTTAATGAGCGATAAAACTTGTAAAAACTCACATTGTTATTTTATATGTACTGCAATATCCAATGAGTGACATAAAAGTTCATTTTATTTAACACTTCCCATTTTTTTTTTTTTTTTTTTCTTATTCTTATTCTGAACATTTTTCCGCCCTACCAATTGACTCCACCAAGCTTTTTATGAACGATGATAAGCAAAAATCAATTTGTCGTAAACAAATAATCTTAAAAAAAAACTCCACATACTAATATAATTCTAATAAGTCAATAATTGTATATTTTAATCCTATAATTTGTAAAAAAAGAGAATCCTAATCCTCCTCATTTTCATATAATACCAGCTCAAATTGTTGAACCAGGAACTGGGTTGATTTTTAATGGGATTGCCGAATTCAAATTCCGCTATAATGATATACCTACAACAAGCAATTAATTTGGTATTAGGAAAAATGTTCTTCAAAATCGCAAACAATTGCTAAGTTCATGTTCTCCGGTAATATCTATTACCACTTCAACGAGATCAGGTGTAATCGGCTTGTACCCCTTGAAATTTTGAACAAACAAAACGAATCGAATGCTGGTGCTGACGCTGAGCAAAAGACGATTCGATTTGTACCACTCACATCGAGATGGTAAACTCGACACCCATCACCTGATCCTTTGGCATTACCAATAAATGACGCCCCCCTGTTGATATGTTAACTCATGTATTCTCGCCTGCTGTGTTGGGAAAATTCATTCAAAGCATTGTCCTTGAATCACATGTAAGTAGTCTTGGTATGGGTTGTGTGCTGATGGACTATCAATTTCAATACCTAGACTACGTTTCGGTTCAGTGAATGAAATGATTTGCAATTGAAATAAGAGAATCATGGTGCCGAACATGGGAACCGGTAGTATACTCAAGTGGAGGATATCATTTATATTTCTCTTGATTGAACAATCGCTTCAGTTTGCCATTGTACGCATAGATATTGGCCAGTAGGTTCCCTTGAACGACGAATGGAATTTTGCTGCTCCTACCTGAGGGCAACACAGTCACTAACTTAATGTGAGGGTTTGGGTATGTTTATAGGGATCTGCTGTTGTAAGTGGTTAAAATATAGGCAAAGAAAAATAGTGTTGCATTCGAGCTGGGATTCGAAAAGATAAAACCTTATTCTGATGAACTTTTCCAATAAAATCACTTTTATTAGACTTTTATTGATTACTCTTATAATTCACTCATAAAGTACCAAAACAATGTCACTTAAAACAATCCTCAAACGATTCAAACCATTACGAATCACATACTTACTTATTTAAGGTGGCGCTACAGTCCAGGGTGGACCAGGGCCTCAACCAATACGCCTCTCCAGTTAGCGTGATCTTTGGCTAACTACCTCCAGTTGCGCACTCCAAGTTGGTTGAGGTCTTCTTCCACTTGCGCGCGCCACCTAAGGCGAGGTCTTCCTCTTTCCTCTACTGCGTTGTCCCTCCGGGTAGGAATCGAGGACTCTCCTCTACTGCGTTGTCCCTCCGGGTTGGAATCGAAGACTCTCCGGGCCGGAGCGTTGGTGTCCATTCGCTCTACATGTCCTAACCATCTTAGACGACTAATGCGTACTTTTCTGACCAGGTCGATGTCGCTGTACAGCTCGTAGAGTTCGCTGTTAAATCTTCTCCTCCAAATCCCGTCAACGCAAACGGGACCAAAAATCACTCGAAGAATTTTGCGTTCGAAGCGACCAAGAAGATCCTCATCCGTTTTTGCTAGGGTCCATTCTTCTACGCCATAGAGCAGGACAGGGATGATGAGAGTCTTATATAGAATCTCCTTAGTGCTTCTTGACAAGAACTTACTAATCAATTGCCGTCTTAGGCCAAAGAAACAGCGGTTGGCTAGTGTGATTCTTTGCTTGATTTCTGAGGTGATGTCATTTTCAGATTTAATAGCGGATCCGAGGTAGACAAAGTCCCTAACTACCTCAAAGTTATAGCTGTCTATCGTGACGTTCTGTCCGATTCGTCGATGTTGTGTGTCCCTTCTTTTTGACAGCATATATTTTGTTTTACCCTCATTCACCACTGAACCCATTTTTTCCGCTTCTGTACTAGTACTAGCAAACGCTCCAGTAACAGCTCGCTGTGTTCTGCCAACAATGTCAATGTCGTCAGCGTATGCAAGTAGTTGCACAGACTTATGGAAAATTGTGCCTCTGGTGTTGGCTTGTGAGTTTCGCACAATTTTCTCAAGAATGATATTGAAGAAGTCACATGACAGCGCGTCGCCTTTTCTAAATCTTTTTTTGACATCAAAGGTCTCGGTGAGATTGTTTCCGACCTTTACGGAGCAGCGAGCGTTCTCCATCGTCATTCTGCACAATCTGACAAGTTTGGCAGGGATGCCAAAACTAGACATGGCTCTGTAAAGCTCGTCTCTATAAATGCTGTCATATGCGGCCTTAAAATCGATAAAAAGAACTCAAGCCGGCCGATCATCAACAACGTCGTGTCTTTGCTGATTGGGTCCTTGAAATACATGAAAATGATCCGGAATTCCATCGAAAAATCATATTGACTGATGAGGCCCATATCCACCTCGGTGTCTACGTCAACAAGCAAAATTTTCGCATCTGGGGCTCGGAAAACCCAAGAGTTATTGTTGAGAAGCTTCTCCATCCTCAACGTGTGACTGTTTGATGCGTTTTATGGTCCGGCGGGGTCATTGGACCTTACTTTTTCGAAAATGAGGTTGGAATGGATTGCGCTATCGAGAGATGATTAATGATTTTTTTATGGTCGGAGTTAGATGGCATTGATCTGGACAACGTTTACTTTCAACAAGACGGCGCTACGTGCCACACAAGCAACGAAACCATTGATCTTTTACGGGAAAAGTTTCCGGACTGTGTTATCTCTCGAAGAGGTGATCACAATTGGCCACCGAGATCTTGTGATTTAACCCCTTGCGACTTCTTCCTTTGGGGCCACGCGAAAGATAAGGTCTACGCCAACAGCCCAGCGTCGAGTCAAGACCTCAAAGATAAAATTCGTGAGGCTATCGAGGACATAGGGCAGCCACTTTGCGATTTGGTTATGGAAAATTTCATGAAAAGGATATGGTCCTGTATGCGTGCTCGTGGTGGCCATTTGGCTGATGTTGTTTTTCATTATTAACGGCATACCTTCTTCTTTGTTATGAAATAAACGTCCGATCATTTATCTCAAAAATGGCATTTTTCTTCGAATACCAAAATAACCCCTCTTATTGGAAAACCCTTTACTACAACTAACCACTTTTCCGCCATCATTTCGCAGCAGCTGCGTACTGTAAAACGAAAAGGAGAGCCGAATTTTTCGTTCATGATTTCGTTGTGTCACTTTTGAATGGGATATTTCGTTTGTGAAGAACTGCATACCACGCTTTATACTTCACTATTTTAGGTTCCACGCTACATTCCACACCACAATAGATTAAGGTAACAATCGGGATAATATTAACCCAGAGGACTATTGAAACAAATTAACTCCTATAGGATCTAGGATCTATAGATGATCTGCAAGTTAAAAACAGAGGGCCGGCGGCCGCTGTAACCCAAAGCGTGGGTTGTTGTTCGCCGACCAAATTTTCCTTTAATACCTATGCCCAAGGTCAACGTAAATATTCCAGGAAGACCGTGTGTGTGTGTGTATAAACAACACCCACGCTCGTGTAAACCAAACCATCTGCTCGCCATCGAATTAAACACACCAAACAAAGCATTAATCTTCCCAACAAGAGAGTCCATTATCGCCAAGTATTTTCCAAGAATGAAATACTTCAAACGATAATTATCTCGTACAGTGGAACATTAGTAATCAAAGTCACGTATACGACCGAGTGAAGTGGGAACGTATAAATGGCAATTTAAAACATTCTCATGCTGATTAGCCGCACTGTATTGTCAGTTTGCTAATGTAACCCCTGAGGCATGGCATGCGTCGTCCTACAAAAGGAATATTCATTCAAACACACATTTGCAGATACCATTGTAATAATTCCTAATTCATTTGTATTCTTTTTTTCTTTTCATCGACAGGACATACCCTTGCATGTGGCAATGATCTCGCACATTCTTATAGCCTGGGATAGAATGCGGTGGTTGGGCGACCCGCTGAGGGGCCGTTTTCCCGCTTTCGTTTGTTGCTGTGCAACATGGCTGACTGGCATGGTTATAGCTCTGCCATATCCAATTTACACCATGTACGTCGAGATTGGGGTAAGTTACCACACACACATTTTTTTTACAGCTCGTTTCATAGTTAAGCTGCTTTAAACAACAGCGGTTGGGATAAGCGGGGTCATAAAGTAGTATGCGGATCTGAGTTAGGACGAAGTAAAACTTCTTTCCCGCGATGGATGTTGAAAACGTGGAAGGTTTTTTTTGTGCACTGAATGTTGAAATTTGAATTTCGCTTACGGAAATGAGACAGATGAATACAAATCTGTGGGCGTCCTGGGAATATGTTATGTGCGGGAGTCAAACTTTTCTTTTAATTCAATTTTATCATCTGGGATATAATATTAAATTCGTTGACGTAGGCACAGGATGTATTAAATCTGTTTTCGTAGGCGTTTCAGTATCGATCTGGTATAGTTATGTGGAGAAATTCTCACAGCTGCGAAATGGTACAGGTTTAGTTAGCATTTTTGAATTTGAGTCAAGTTGAACTCTCATATACCAGATAAGGAAAATGTACATTCTCGATGAACTTTGATATGTAATTGGTAGGTTATTTTCCAAAATTTGTAAACCAACCTCTATTGAAAAAGGTGAGACGCACCTTCGAACGAACAGACGATAGACTCGAAATCACACGTGTCCAGTATCTACGAGTAGAGAGAAGCTCTTGAAAAATGCATCACTTAATTTACTTTGTGGGGCATGCTGCCTTGAATTTGGAAGCGAATTCTGGTCTGAGATAGTCCTGGATATCCGTTTTAATAATCCACTTCTATGTCCATTCGGAATGGTTTGTGATTTCGATTAATTTGTGCTGCCCTTTCTCTATGTGAGAATATAGTTTACTGAAAAATATGAATTTAGATTGTCATTTTGGAATATTACCTTTGGAGAAGAAGGTGTAATGAGGAAGTGTAGGTGATGCGGATGTAGCCAATGGGAGGACGAATAAATTACTTCATAGTGTTGCACAAGAGAGATACACTTGCCTTCAGGAGGACAACGTTGTAGAGGAATAAATTACCTTTTAAATGACGCCTAGTTAGATGGACGCCTCAACATAAGTGATGCGAACAAGTCAAGGATTGAGCTTGCTGAGCTGATTGTAGCTCCTACAAAAATCAATAAAAAAATGCAAAAAAAAACTCCATATTAACTGAGAGATTACTTACATGCTCTTCTGAAAGACTTAGGTAAGCTTATCGTGCCCAAGATTGTCCCTAAATAAACAATAAACAGTCGCTCACTTGCTTACGATTAGTAGATTAATTAATAAATAAGATATTCAGGAATAATAATTTTGCTTATTCTTTTTCAATTGATATGAGATACAAGGATTTGTCTTTAATCACGCAAATAATTTATTGTAATTATTATTATTATATGAAAGGAGTTGCTGTTCTGTGACCTTTTCGTCTATTGCACGTTGTACCCCCTGCTTACGCATCAGATAGCTGTATTCATTCATAAGAGTTCCCCTCATAGCATAATTCTTTCCGAGTAATTTTAGAGGTTCTTGTACTCTTGTTTCTCATAGAACACTCTCCAGTCCAGTTTTCTTTAAGAATCTAAGGTTAAGAGCTAGTTCCAGTGACAGTATTTCCTCATCAGATAGTTGGTACTTCCCCAAGTACTTCAATCTTTTGTGGGTCATTTTTTTGTAAAAATACTTGCCGATTAATATTTCGCTAAATGAATGTAAATTTCTATGAAAACGAACCGCGTAATTACATAATTCGCAGCCTTATGATATGCAATACATTATTTTCTTTTTGGTTTTACTCTAGTGCGTAGCTATGTAAATTATTAACCCTTACTAATAATTAGACGGGAACCTCAAAACTCAGAGGAAGGGTTAGCAGAGTTTGCCCAATGCCCACAAGGAGGTGTTCTCTCACCTATACACTGTAGAATATCACTGTGGACTCTCTTCTCGACAGACTTGAGGCGACTGGCATCGGGAAGGCAAAAAGGGTACTACATCAGTGCAAACGTGTATGTGGACAGAGGTGGGGACTCTCGCCTAGGTCAGCATACTGGATGTATACGATGATAACTAGATCCATTATTACATACGCCTCGGTTGTATGGTTGACGAAAGCCTCCCAAAAAACTTTGAGGAAGCACCTGGATAGGGTCCAACGTTTAGCATGTATAGGAGTTACAGGTGCAATAAGGACAACACCAACATGCGCATTGGAAGTGATCCTAGGGATCTTACCGCTAGACTTATTTATTAAGAAAACAGGAGCCCTAGCGGCACTTCGTTTGCATCGAGATGCGAAATTGCACAATGCAAAAACGAGGTTAGGGAGCTGAACATGCCTATGGATGGGATAACAAGGGTGCGTATTATGGGAAGGAATCAAAAAACTCGTATTGAGAACGGATTACTTCCAGAAAAAAGGAGTGGTGAAATAGTGATTTTCACAGATGGATCCATGATGGATGACGGAGCGGGTGCCGGTATCTATTCAGCAGAGCTGGAACTAGCCCTGCACGTTAGCCTCGGGAACTACACTTCTGTATACCAGGCTGAGATGATTGCATTGCTGCAGGCGTTGGGCTACTTGCTTGAGAGTCTGGTGGAGGGAAGAAATATCCTTATAGCACTGGACAATCAGGCGGTGATCAGATGCATGGAACAAACAAACATCCCAAAACCATTGCCATTGGAATGTGTACTTAAGCTCAATAAGTGTTCATCTAAAAATGAAGTAACACTGACTTGGGTACGAGGACACACAGGGATCGAAGGCAACGAAAATGCGGACTCCCTTGCAAAACAGGGGTCAACTGAAAAGTTGCTGGGACCAGAACCATTCTCTTCAATTGGCAAAGGAATGGTAGAATAGCTGATTCACAAATGGATCACGGCAGTACACCTGAGAAGGTTGTTAACCGTGGAATAATGTAGACAGGCTAAAATGGCAATTAAGTGGCCGAACTGCTCCACTCAAAGAAGGGTTCTAAGCATTAGTCGAGGAACATTGAAATGGGTGGTGGCTTTGTTAACAGGACATGGTAATTTTGGGTATCACGTAAGGAAGATGGGCCTTAGAGAGGAGGATACCTGTAAACTATGCCTGGAGGAACCTGAGACAGCGGCACATATACTGTGTCAATGTCCGGCATTGGCTGGCAAAAGAATGAAGATCTTGGGACATCATTCGGTCGAGACCCAGTCGATGAAACAGATCATATCAAGGATACCTTAAAACAAAACGCTGCAAACATACCGAATTTTTAGAACATTTTTAAAGTTTGTCTTTTTCTGGTGATTTTATTTCAATTTGTACGAAGCTGGAGCTTATGAGGAAGAGTCTTTCAAAGCACTCCATCGAGTAACTTTTTAATCGGCTCGCATTTAAGTACATTCTTAACGGCCCAGTGTCATACGTATTTCTATCCGTGGATAACATTTTTTAACCCTTGGCCATTAGTAAAACCTTTAATGACCGATCCCCCTTGTTGTTAAAGCGTTTAAATGAATCATCCCCAAGCTCTCTGTCGACCAACTTGGAAACTACCAAGCTGTTTAATAATCAGTATTCTCGAAATTACTATGCGAATTCCCTCCATGCATAGCCCCAAGGTTGTACAAATTGCGTAACCCGCATTCCTCAAAACCAAGGAAGGTCGCAGTGGTCGCACAACCACAAAGCCGAAAACAGAATCTTATGTATTCCATTCCCCTTTCAACATGGGTGATTATCTATATGAACAACATTATCATCAGCACTCCCACCTTTTGGGAGGAAAACTTTCCACGCGAATCCTTTACGGTAGTCTAAGCCCCAAACCCGATGTCAAATAGACAATAACAGCTACTCACTTAAGAATTCCCTACAGCTAAAGGATTATTTTCAACCAACTTGTTCCAAAGAAAGGCGCGGCGTTTCACGTTTGCGCCTAATCCTGACAGAAAATCAGTACACGCTCTGGGGGAACCATCAGGGATTCAATAGTCCTATGTAGGATTAAACTCTTTCGCATTTAATCACATTCCCTTGGCGAATACGTTATTTTTAATGTTCACTCTCCCAGATGGACTTTTTTTTTTATCTTGAGTTTGGAGGTTTGCGATATTATCCCTTTTCCGAGGAATTATTTTTAAATTTACATTGGCAGGACCTGACAACTTTTGGGTGCCATATAAAAATATGATTTAATGCCTTTTTGCTTTCGTCCTTCTGAGATCCCTTTTTGCCCTTTTTAAAAAGATTTTGCATTTGGAGGATTTGTATTCTTCTTTCTTGACGCATCTTTTAGTTTTTTCTTACAACAAAAAAAAAATTGTGAACCAAGAACATAAATAGTCTTTCCCCTTTAAAAGGATCCTCCAATAAAATGTATTTTTAGTTCACAAAACCATTTAGGTACCTTGGGCGTAGAAGGAAATTAGCTATTAGCTTTGTCCTACTTTTAATTAACGGGAAGTGGAAGTTGACAAAAACATAAAGAGGAAAGGATAAGGCCAAGAAATTCCGAAATGCTTTCTTGCTTCTCTCGAAATATTTTCCCCGTCAACTGAGTGAATGGTCAAGCAAATAAACTAGACTAGACTGGGCACTTTTCCTGAGCTGTGAGTTTCTTTCGTTTCGACTATTGCGGAAGGATATTCATTTTCTTTTAATAGCAATAGGGACTGTCGGTTTTTTTTTTTTTTTTTGTGTTTTTATTGTTGATGCACTTGAATTATATTTGGAAAAAAATAGAATTGTCAATATGCGTATTAGGTAAGCAATTAAATAAAAATACCTCATTTATGTGGCAATCGATTTTTTTTAAGTTACTCAATATTCACATATCGACATAAAAGATGGCGCACTATGGGGTCCACATGGCATCCTCTATTTTTAAATGACTGTCATCACATTTTCTTGGAAAGTTTGAACAGAATCGAGTCTTTAAAGGCTTAAGAAAGTCCTTATCGCCCTTTAACAGTCTTCAGAGGTGCTCTCTTTAAATTTATAACATTGACTGCAAGTTCAGTGCCAATTTCCGGGTGTTTGTCCTTGCAGAGAAGTGACTAAAAAGGGATTGACAAGTTTATCGTACCTTTAAACAAGCAGTGAAACTTTCCTAATTAAGTCACATTACGCATTCAATTCTATAGCGTGCTTCTTGCTTCTTATTCTCCCAAAAAAAATTGTATACAGTATACCCTCTTTTTGTTTTATTTTTTTTCTCAAAAGCAGAGTTTTGCCCTTAAGGCGTAGGATGCGACTCAATTTAGACTGTTCTTTGACAAATGACATTATTTTTGGCAGTAATCTTTGGACAATTAATTTTATAAAAAATAACTCTGCTGTTCTTACAGTAACAATAATTATATGTATAAAACGCAACCACTTTTGATGGGTATCGCGCCTCAAAAACCAACCCACTTATTCACTTTAACCAACAACCTCTTATTTATTTATTAATTTGTTAATTCATTTATTTACAAGCTGCAAGTCTGGCAGAGGATTTCCTTAGTATTCGTGCATGTACAGATCAAAGGAGCGCCATTGCTGCTGCACGGATACTTATGTGGCATTAGATTTAGCTTCTTCAGATTCGCTCTCAGATTTCAGATTTCGTGTGGCTTATCGATCATAAAAAAGTCACTTGCTCTTTTTTCTGATGATATTCGTGCGATTCGATATGTGTAGCCTTCAACAATTTTTAAAGTGTTTTCCATTCACTTGTTACATTTTATACTATAACATTAGCTGACCCGGCGAACTTCGTTCCGCCCAAATTCGTTAATGTAAAGAAAATAATAATTCCGAGTATGCACAACACACATTCAACTTAAATTCTTTCATGTCAGTCCACTTCCGCTTTTTCACTAGTTCTTTACGGCACACGTTGTATAAAGCGGAAGGTTACGCCTTATACAATCGACATTATGAGAAACATGGGCATTCAAGATTGATTCCACAAAATTCCAGCGATTGTTCTTGCGAATTATTAATTGTTATAGCGAAACGGGAAATTTATACGCTTAAATACGAATGACAAATCGTTCTGAATAAGCGCAATCCGTGGAATTAGAATGTTTGTCTTTAAATTTTCCACTCAAAATCGTGAGTGGAGCCGAATATAATACATTTTTTCTATCGAATCTATTTTTTTTTTTTTAAGTGCGGGTATCCATACAAAGTTCTATCTCCAATCCCATCCCCTTAGATTTTTATTTTCACGACAATAAGTAGCATAATTGTAGGCGCAGTGGCTTAGTGGTTAGTGTGTTGGACTACTAAGAGGGGTCGAGGTTCGAATCCCGCAAAAATCCAAATTCCAACATAGGGTTTTTTCCACTGCGCCACCTCTCGCGAACGTCTGACAAACATCCGAGAGATAACTGTCTTGAAAGAGCTTCTCAATTAGCCGTTTGGAATCGGCATAAGATTATAGATCCCTTCCATTCGTTCCAAAAATGAACGCACAAAACGAATGGTTGTGAGAAGCTAGGCCTAGGGTCCCTCCGGACTTGTTGCGCCAACTATTTTTTTTTTTTTTTTTTTAAGTAGCATAACTATGTCCTTCCTTGGGTCAATACCAATCTACAAACAAAGCTACAACCCGTTTTCCTGTCCCGCTTATCTTTTACAAAGTGCTACCTCTCGGGTTCAAAACTGTCCTATTTTTAAAACTGGAACCAACCATACCCAAATAGTGTCCTTTCTATCCAACTGTAACGAACCATACAGAGCCACAAAATTTCATTGAAATCGGTTATAACCATACACACCAACACAATTTCATTGAAATCGGTTAAGTGGTTTTGGGGATCGACAACAGCGCCACCTATCGTATCCAAAATACTCCTGAGCTGTATGTGAAATGTTAATTTATTGAAAAAAAAAAAAAAAAAAATTACTGAAATTCACGTGTTTTTCACGCACGCACAACACACACATACGTTTTCCGATTTCAACCAAACTTCACAAAAACCATATATAGACCAATACCAAAGTTGTGTGAAAGTTTTGTTAAAATCGCGAAATGTGTTAAGGCGTGAATCGGCGACAAACAAACAGAAATTCAAGGCTCAATTTTTATATATATAGATTTATTTATTTATTTAACTACTAGCCCCCGTATTAATAAACACTGTGCAAAAGTTATCAACTTATTACTCAGCAGTTATGTCAAATTTTTGTATTCTATCTGACGTTTGCTAGCTAACTTACTTGTGTACATTTTTTTTATTAACAAGGGGGAAACATTTAAGGCACAGTTAATCAATTATTAATATTTAAAAAAAAAGTTAGTTATTTTTAATTTTGTTACATTTCTTTTAGTATTTGCTTTAAATTTAATTTTGTTAGGTTGATTAAAATCCTTCGCGAAGTTATTGAGGGGCCATTGCTTCTATAGGTATATCGAGATCGAGACGTCCTTTGATAAAAATAATATTGGATTTCTTGTTGCCCTCGGTCTAGTATTGATGTTTATAGAACTAAGAATATAGGTGGAGTTGATGTTGCCAGTCAGGACTCAAAACAAAAATAAAACATTTCATTTTCCACTTCATTTTTCCAAGGTCTGCATATTCTGCAAATCGACTCGTATTTAGGAGGGAAGACGACTTCCGGAGTCCCAATGTTTTCTTGTAAATAAAACAAGTACAATTCCAACAAAAGTCTGCTGATGTTTGAAAAGTGGTTGCCTCTCTCAGAACGTTGTACATTATGCGAAGTAATTTGTTCAATGTCTGCTCCAAATAAATTTCCAGTGCTTTTGTATTCCCAGTTCCATATCTACTATCATTCTGCCTGGTATTGCATATCTCACAGTTTACACTTCCATGATTCTAAAACCTGTTATCATACAAAAACTCAAAACAAAATAACTCACCTGTCCAAGGACAAACATTCATATTCGTAAGTCGTAACAGGTAAATATATCTCAAGGGTGTCTCACACCATGCAGCACAAGTATCGGTGTATTACGATGAACATGTGCAGGCAGATATCATTCTCAGAGGATTCCCTCTTAGCCCGCATACAAAAAAAATCAAATTGACATCTTGCATACATTACAGGTTACACTTTCAGCGAGAGTTGTTTTGGATTGAAGGTTCAAGCAGCGAATAAATAAATAATAATGGAATATGGTAATTGCAAGCAAGAAGTTCTTTTTCTTTGTGCTACTTCCATCTCCTTGCCTTGCCTAAAAATATCCACCCACATCAAGTCTTGACTACTTGTTGTTGTGGAAAGTTATGTGTTACAAAACATTCGTGCGCTGATCCTTCAGAAGCCCATCGAACCTAGCGATGTGCCAAACCGATATTTTCTCAAACCGAGCTAAACCGGTTTAGAATTGAAGCAAACCGAGTTGCAAACCGAGCTGCAAACAGGGTTGAAAAACGCGTTACGATCGTAACTTTTACGTTACAATGAACTTTGAAAAAATACAAAATACAATCGCCCCGAAAAAGTTACCCTCAAAGAGTATTTTTTTATTTTGAAAAAATACATAGTTACACTCAATGCATATTTAATACAATGACCTGTTACAATTTTTTTGTATTCGTTTATCAATATTATTACTACACAGGTATATGTGTGTTGTGCTTGTGTAAAAAACACATGAATTTCAGTAAATTTTGGTATTTTTCCGGTGGCGCGGTTGTCGATCCCCTAAACCACTCAACCGATTTTAATGAAGTTTTGTGGCTCTGTATGGTTCCTTACAGTTGGATAGATAGGACACTATTTTGGTATGGTTAGTTCGATAGTTTTGGCCCCGATAGGTGGCATTTTGTTAAAGATAAGCGGAATAGGAAAACGGTTGTAGCAACTCCTATTCAAAAAAAAAAAAAAAATTGGTGCGACTGTATCCAACAGTCCCGAAATATGTGTATGTGTAAACACCGTGCGTGCGGTATGTGTGTGGCTTGATACACGTCATTGAGAAAAGAGGGAATTGTAATAACCGTATTCTTGATCTATATATATAAAAATGGATCTTGGTTTGTTCGGATGCTTAAAACTCGAAAACGACTGGACCAAATTGGATAATTCCTTCTGCGGATTTGTTCGTAATTGCTCCGCGAAGGCTTAGGAAAATTAGAAAATTAAAGTTTGTATTGGGAAATACACTTTGAAAAAAAATTAACTGTATAGAAATCAAGAAGTGACACTTCAAATAAAAAAAAAAAAAATATTTTGAATTTTAAAAGCAATTGTTGTTGTCAATTATTTTAATTATTTTCCAAGCAAATTGTTGTTGTCAACAATTTTGAAGTTTTTTCTTTTTTTTTTTTTTAAATATAGGTACCTAAAAACTTTGTTCTAATAAATTATGTTTACTATGTTACATTAAGTAACTTTTTGAAATGAAGATAGGTACTTTGATTATACAAAGATGATATTATGGCCGACGATATTTTGCATCGATTTCGCACTGTGACATAGGATAATGAACTGGAGATGTCAAATGAAATGCGCAACAAAGCTTTGATTTGACGCATTTAATCGAGAATTGGAGCGAGAAATGGACTTCGAACGAATCGCATTGAGTCAAGCTGTTCGAACAAATGTGCCAATGTTGAATCTATTATATATAAAAATGAATCCCTATTTCCCTTGGTCGCGGCATGACGCGTGAACGGCTGGAGCGATTTCGCTAAATTTTTTTTTATTGTGTTTGTTATTGTCAGGAGAAAAATCTTATGAAAGAAAAAATTAAGATATTGCGCGGAAAATTAGAAAATTTAAGAATACTTAACCACCATATTAAATTATATCTAATGTAACCATAGCGCTTTTACAATTCAAACATTTTTGATGTAACCTTATGGCGTTGGCATAACATTGACAGAATGCGTGCTGCAAATATCGTCAACGAGGATGTAAACAAAATAAATATCATTTAAAACAGATGCTTCGATCTGAGTTATTATATTGATAAAATACATATAAAATAATTAATTAATTATTTTTAACAAAAACTGAATTTCTTAGTGCACATCGTCGGAAAATCCTCAACATGTGGCGTTGTAGGCATATGTCGTTATTCAGGTCAATTAAATTTTATTTAATAATAATCTTCTTAATTCATACCTATAATTCTTTCGGGATGAAACTCGATGATGATGATATAACTCGATAACCACTGGGTAAATTTTTATGATTCTTCTTTTGTTTTGTTCGTATTGTTGTATTTCAGGTTTAAGCAAACTTAAAAGATAGGATTTTTGACCCGCTATATGGCGTTGTAATCGATCTCCGAAACCACTCACCCGATTTCAATGAAATTTTATAGATTTATATTCTTCGTTCCCGCTTGAAGGATAG
The DNA here is from genome assembly GCA_946477585.1 of Cheilosia urbana. Classification (NCBI taxonomy): domain Eukaryota; kingdom Metazoa; phylum Arthropoda; class Insecta; order Diptera; family Syrphidae; genus Cheilosia; species Cheilosia urbana. The sequence goes on along the minus strand of OX297854.1, from coordinate 26,128,415 downwards.
GATACTTTTGAACCTGATAGGTGGCGCTGTTGCCGATCGCCGAAACAGCGCTACCAAGTTGATTGAAATTTTGTAGGGAAAATTCAAAGGCAAACATTCTTACTCCGCAGATTTCGCTTATTAAGAACGATTTACCATTCGTGCGACTTCAATTTCCCGTGCGTCTCGCTTTCGCTATGACAAATAATTTATTGCAAGGATAATCGATGGATGTTTGTCAATTTAGTGAAAAAGTGGAAGGTTGGACGACACGTCAAAATCATTGAAAAAAATCAACATTGCTATTCATCATTTATTTCTATTGCATTTAATATAACTTTTGAATAAAGAAATTTAATTGGTCGAATTACATAAATTAGCAAGTGCTTGGTGCATGCTCGGAATTTATTAACAAATTAACAAATTTGGGCGAAATGAAGTTTGCCGGGTCAGCTAGTATATTATGAAATAACAATAATTTATTCGTTCTGTGCTAGTATCGTAGAATAGATACAATCGGATTGTGGTAGCTGTAGTAAGATATGTACATTCGAGACTGTAATCTATCTAGATTTCGCTGGAAGACAGCATCGATGGTTGTTCCATATCGTGTTGTTGAAATTTTCCGGTTGGAGTTCATTTGAAGATTAAATTTGTCTTGCATAAAATCAACAAATGGTTGAGCTTCTGGAGTTGCAAAATTGATATTGAAGTCTCCGCTTATGATCATTGGTAAGAGATGATAATCTCCCTGCAATGCATGTATGCAATGATAAAAACGTATGCAATGATAAAACACAGTGACGCATTCCCTGTCCCCGGAAGTTAAATGTGTGGAATTACTCCACCAGATTCCAATAACGTGCGTTTAGATGTTTACACATCAAAAACAGAAAATTCAAACGCTAGTTATAGGTATCTAAAATTATATAATTGAAATTATTATTGAACATTTGAAACTTTGCGAAATCTGAGCGGGATTTTATACGAAGGGCACGGGCAAAACCGGGCGGGTACCGCTATATATAAAAGTGACTGATGTCCGTATGTGCACTCATAACTCGGGGGTGGGATTGAGAATAGAACTTTGTACGGAGAACCGCACTTAAAAAAAAAAAATAGAAAATTCCAATACAACAAAAATTATTTAAAATGTTAAATTTTTAAACTATTTTGATGTACCGGGCTTACCGCTACACAGTTTGAAATTGGAAATCAGCTCAGTTATAATTTTGTTGCGCAACCTCAATCCACCGAAATTTTGTAACTGAACGCATTTGATTTGATTGTGAAGAATCTCAAATCAAATATCATGCAATAAGCGACGATTTTGAGTGGAAAATTCGAAGACAAACATTATAATTCCGCGGATTCTGCTCATTCAGATCGATTTGCCATTCGTATTTGACTGACACGAAAGAATTTAAGTAGCATGCATTGTGCATGTTCGGAACTACTATTTTCATTACTTTAACGAATTTGGGCGGAACGTAGTTCGCCTGGTCAGCTTGTAGAATATTATATTATTTACATTGAATTTAAAAACATCTAAAATTTTGTCCGAAATCGATATCTTTCTCCTATACATACTTGTATACGAGAATTGAAAAAATACAAAAAAATACAATCGTAACTAAGATTTAGTTACAGTCCAGAAAGTTCATTTTTCATCCCTGGCTGCAAACCGAGTTAGTCGACTCGATTTGCAAGTTGCAACTCATTAAGAAATCGAAATCCAACTCGACTTTACGTACGTATACGGTTCATTCAAACCGAATTACCTATGGACTCGCTCAATTGACAAAAACCACCCTCGCTCATAAGAATCATAGCACATACAATACACATTCCACATGCGAGAAAACAGGAGTAAAGAGAAGAGCACAGCTTTCCAATTGGACTTGCTCATTAATGTGTTTGTACACAGCGTTACCACTTGTACTACATATGTAGTACTGTGCTACATATTTGCTGGATTTTTTAACGCCGTACTACATACTACATTGTTACCCAAAAGTACTACATTTCTTAAGAGCCAACCATTTTAAATTTATTTTAGGAGTTTCCCTGTAAGAAAGCAAATTTTGACACTTTAAATGACCAGTGGCGCTTGTTGATTGGGGTTTTCGATCTTATTTTGAAATGTGGACCTCAAAATAGCGACATTGTTGCAATATGGGTGGAATTAAACAAACAGAAAATAGTTTAGGAAACTTTATTATTTGAAGAACTATCTGCATATATGCTGGGCTTATGCTGTCTTCCACACAGTAGTGCTTCTGATGAGAGAAAGTTAATTTCAATTAAAAAAAAAAACATGTACTACATTTTGTTTGAAAATGCTACTCTTTTTTCTCGTATGTACTACATTTGCTAAGGATGTAAGTGGCAACGCTGTTTGTACATTGTGTTTATTTTTCTCACATGCCACCTACCTTCTACCTAACCAATCGATCCGAAACCGAGTCGTGTGTTGATATCGGTTTATGCATGCGTGGCATTTTATTATTCAGTTTTCGGTCGGTTCGTTTCGTTTCATTGGTTTTCGCCAACTCGGTTTGAAATAAAAGCAACTCGGTTTAAACCGGTTTAGTAGTAACTCGGTTTTAACCGGTTTACCAAACCGAGTCGACACATCACTAATCGAACCGCAGTGAGGACGAGTAGGCAGTCTTCCTCTCTTGAGCACATATTGCAGGGCACGATGACAGTGTTGTTATATCGTGGGATTTATCCCTTTTCGTGGGAATTTCTATGTCCGAAAAGCCTTTCGTGGGATAAAGGGAAAAAGCACCAAATCGTGGGGTTTTGAGAAATCTAACAAAAAACATTAAAACTATAAATTTTTGCTGAAATTTCATGAAAACTCCTACATTTCACGATGATGATTATTAACACACTGAACGTGCATAAAAAACTACTTGTATAAGTTGTCTCTTATCACAATTTTCTAGTACCAACAAATAATCGTAAGAATGTTAGAAACTGTGATTTTTATACTAAAAGTTAATTAACCGTGATTTTCTTTCCTTGTATTATAAATTTTACTTCTAAAAACTGGATTTTGAGGCGAAAAAGTGTCGTGGGATTTAAAAGAGATTTTGAGTACAGTGAAAAGGGAAAAAAGGGAAAAATTACCACGCTTCGTGGGATAAATGAAGAGAGAGTGCTAACAACACTGCACGATGGTGATGAATGATGATAGAAGAAAAAAGAAAACAACAGCTTGACTGGGTCCGGGGCAACGCGCACGCATAATCAAACATAATAACATGTAAATTTTGCGTAAGCAGCCAATTTGAAAATGAGGCCGGAAAAATTCAAAACACGCTCAATATTATTATTAAACTCGTGGATGAAAATTTGCAATCAGGAATAAATAAATAAACTCGACCGAAAAGAGATAAACAAACATTTCCGGTATTCCTACCCGACACGTATGACATGAAATAAAAAAAAAAAAAAATTCTCATGGTTTTTCCGAGTTAATATGATTGGCTTGACAATTTGGTAATTGACCACCAATTTGTGTAAATTTCAGTTAATTTTAAAACACAAACAAAATTCGCCACATAAAGTGGGGGCATATGATGTAAGCTAAGCCACAGCAGATTATGCGGTCTCATTGTGTACCTTATAATTAGCCTTTGACTGAATGAAATTTGGTGCAGCACAGTGTAGGTAGGTAGGTAGGTCTGGCGGCTTAATTAGAAAACCCAAGTAGCACTATGTGCCATTTTGTTACAAGATTGTCGAATACGAGAGTTTAGATCCAGCCTGTGGAATTCAAAAAAGTTATCAGTTCCCCAATACTACGTTTCGAGACCTCCTCAAGGGAGTCAAACAAGGGTTTACCAAAAGATCGATGTCTGGCCCTAGCTAGTGCTGGACAGGTGCAAAGGAAATGAGTGAGTGTTTCCTTTTCGGCTGTGTCATTACAGTGTAGAAGAGGTGTCAGAAGTAGCACACGAAATGATTTGGTTGACAATGAACGTAATTTCGTTCGAAAAATTGCCCAATGAAACATACCTCTTAAGATAAGATTACATTTTTCGTGTCAAATTTTAACGTGCCGACGTCACAAAAAATCGCTCTTTCTATTGTCACTCGTGTGTCTCTCGTGACATTACGCTGCGACAGTCAGCCATCAGCCTCAGCGTAACCAGACGCTTGCCAGGGGATCACACGTACACTGAGAAACGAAAATTTGTTTCCTACACATTTAGGAAAAGTTTTTACGTCAAAACGACGTCGGCATGTCAAAACTCGCCACGAAAATTGACATGAGATGTCGTTATGTGTAATCTTAGCTTTAGGGAAGTGTGAGGGACTGCACATTCCACGGAGTCCCGCGAGAACTCACCCAGAGTAGTAAATAAAAATTCCGGGAGTTTTCGCAGTTACTAAATCAAATTGTGCTGCAACCATCAACCCTTGGTCCTTGTTGTTTTTTTTGGGCTTTTTTTAAGTTACGGTTGAATCATTTTGTATACAAAACAAAATTCTACTAATAAATAAATAGCGAAGTCGGTTTCTAAAAACTAAAATCTGACAGCTGAAATTTAAAGTGAATAGGTGCAGTTTTGTAGTCTAGAGCGGGTCATTAACAGGCCGAAAATAAAAACTGAGGTCTTTTGTCTCGAACCACTTACCATTCAGGTCGGGGCAAAGAAAGACCTTGAGCTAGATATAAGAACCATGCCTGTACAGTCTTCTAACTCAATGAACTGGCCAACTTGGCTACCTGGCATCTGAGCAAGGAACTGAAGTCAACAAATTTACAAAAAACTAGCCAAAGGGTGGCCCATCAGAATCCGTGTTTATTCTTCTCCAATTGGTCCACCACGAGAAACTGATATATATATATATAAAAAAAAAAAAAATGGTTGGCGCAACAGGTCCGGAGGCACCCTAGGCCTAGCTTCTCACAACCATTCGTTTTGTGTGAGTTTTCATTTTTGGAACGAATGGAAGGGATCTACAATTTTATGCCTACTCCAAACGGCTAATTGAGAAGCTCTTTCAACACTGAAAAAAAAAGGTACACCATAGTAGTGAAAAAGTTCATCAATGTGATGAAAAAATCAACAATTTTAGTCCAGTGAACTTTTTCATTAGTTTGATGAAACCGATTTCGTCAATATGATGTAGTTCATCATTCATCAACTTTGTTCATCAATATTATGAAAAATTCATCAATATGATGAACCCAAATTCCCCTTTAATTTCATAATGTGATGAATGTATTCATCATATTGACAAATTTGTTCATCAATATGATGCACACTTTCTGTGCTGTCAAATTTGTTTTCATGTAGTTGTAAGATTATTCACACAAATAAAAACATGAAATAAAAATACTGACACCAATATGAATCGTAAAGATATAGCCTTCCCACTTTCATGGGGATCCTAAAATACTTAAACGAGCATAATGTCATGAAAATGGTAATGGTAATATTATGTGAATTTAACTATTGAATTTCTTCGCATCCGAAAGGAAAATATTCAAACGAAAATCAGTTTTACCACGAAAGTCAATAAAGTGTAGTGGCAAAAACTCACGCGCTCAAGAAATATTGAAGATTTATAAAAATAAATTTTATTTCTGAGTTACTTTTATCACTCCTGGGACCAATTTTTTTTTTTTTTTTTCATAATGGATCCCAATGAGAATCAGAGAACGGCCATTTGCCTGCCATATGCATAGAGTCACAGGGTGCATGTGCATACATTTGTGTTTGAAATGTGTTTTTGCGTTTTTTGTTATTTAGTTATAATTTTATTGATCCATTCTGTTGAATTTTATAATGTTGAGGCGTGAGAGAACAATGTATGAGAAAAGTTTGGTTAAATAACAATATTACATTGATTTTGAAAATATTTTTAAAAAGTAAATATTTATTTACATTTATGTGTGTAGTGAAATCACAACGTTATAATTATGTAGCGAGCTCTTTTTTTTACCAAAGGAAAATCGTTGTAGAAAATTCATGATAATTGTAGTTTTATTTCAATGACATATTTATTTAACGTTAAAAATCGACCCTTCTGCTAAGTTTCCACCGGAGAATAACTGCGAAATTTAGAAAAATTTTCGTAAATCCCGCATAAATTTCAGAATTTATCATACGAAAGTTATCTCATAAAAAGGGAGATTAGAAATAAAACAAACACACTTTTCACAACTCGATATGTCAAAAGTAAAAAAAAAAAAAAAATGAAAGAAAAGACATCAAAAATGGAAAAATGTCTCTCTCTCTCTCACACTCTCTCGTGAAATGCCATTTTCTCTCAAATGGACAGAGCCATTTAAACACTTTGGGATTATTTCTAAACCTCTTGTACTTAATCTTGGGATTTGTGTTCCGTGGAAACGTAGCTTAACCTACCTTTTAGAGGTATGTATCCTAAAACACGTACAACAACATTTTTCGATATTTACGTTTTACTTTTTATAGATTAAAAAGCTATATCAAGGTATCGGAACAATAAGCCCCTTTGAAAATTAGATAGTCTTACTCATGGTTTAGCTTTTAAAACGTCGTTATGAACATTTAGAGCAAACAATTTATGCCGAAAAACGCTCGTTTACATAGTAAAATCATTGAAACGAAATCACTTGGTCAACACCTCCCAGATATATCTATGCAACTGAATTAAAGTTATACATTAATTGCATACCTTTAATTAAGGCTAGGTAAATTGCATTCTTTTTAGGGTAAATGAGGCGCTCCATCGAAGATATGGGTTCTAATTATATAAGTTTCATTATACTGATAACATAATAAATACTCAAAATATATTAATGTATCAAAATTATTTATGCAAAATTTATAACATTTTATATAATGTGAATAATCGAAGTTAGACTATAGCTTTTTTATATTTCTACCATTCTTACACTAATATTGAATTTTTCACACTTCATTAATTGTTTTAAATTGTATATACTGCAGTTTATTTAGCAAAACCAGTTGCCCGTAGTAAAAGCAAAAATAGAAAAGTTTGTTTATCGGCAAGTAATTGTCAATATGTACATTGTTTAAAATGCAAATGGATACTTTTGGGGGAACATTAATTAAAAGATAAACAAATAATTATGTGATGAAATTTCTAAATCACATATATCGAATCTTTTAAGATATTCATCGTTCATCGTAAATCCATTCACAATTTTCTTCTATGCCACCCTGTGTAGATACTTTACGCTTGATGAGCAATGACATATAATTATCTACGCATCTATACATTAAGAGATTCATCATGCGTGTGTGAGTATAAATGCTGTACCAACATCGCGTGTGCACCTACAGCATACATTATATTAACAATCTGTGCATCACATTGAAGAAACCGATGAAAAAAGTTCATCAATATAGGATTCCATTCAACAATATGATGAATATAACGGTGAATTTAATTTTTTTCATCAATATAACGAATTAGTTCATCTATATTATGAAGATTTACATCAACGTTCTCCTTAATAAAAATTAATGTCTGTTTTTTGACGAACGCTGTCATCAATATAATAAAAGCCGTCATCAAAACGATGAAAGTCGTTATCAATATGATAAAAATTCAAAACTTGGCAATCGTACTTGAATATGATGATTCCATTCATCAATAAGACGAATAAATCATCAACTGGATGAACAAATGACTATATTCATCAAAATAAGTGTTTTCGTCATATTGATGAAATGTTTTGATGAAATAATGAACGTAGTTCATAAAAACATACGCTAAATTCTCTTCAGAATCCTGTTGAAAAAATTGATGAATTCATTTTCATCATATTGAAAAACTGTTCATCAATTGTCAAAAAGTTTTCATGAATTTGTTCATCATATTTATGAAAATTACGTCATATCAATGAATATCATGTTGATGAACGCCATTCATCAATACGACGCCGACTTTTTTTTTCAGTGAAGGCAGTCATACTCTCGGATGTTTGTCAGACGTTCGCGAGAGGTGGCGCAGTGAAAAAAACCCTAAGTTGGAATATGGCTTTTTGCGGGATTCGAACCTCGACCCTTAGCGTAGTAGTCCAACACACTGACCACTAAGCCACTGCGCCTAAACTTTTTATAGTACCTACCCTATTCTACGGAACAGGGGATAGCTTACTGAGAAATTTAAATCTAAACTCGGAACATTTGGTTGCTATACGCACAACTTAGCAAGTTTTCTCAGGCAGGCTTTGAGTTGGGCATAAACACTGTACACAGAAGTTCACTTACCCACAAACCCTGTAACTCTTGCTTACAGTACCCAGTAGTTGACAAGATCTAGTCCTTTGGGTAGATGCTATAAAAGCTAAGGAGGTATGTACACGAGCCTAAAGAGGCTATAGCAGCTATGAGCTTCCTAGAGCTCTGAAGCTGATCTCAAGCTAAATATAAGGGTTTTGAAGCTTCTGATAGGCAATGATACCAGCTACGCAAGCCCATTCTGTATGTGTATTACAACACTTTAACTAGGCTATGCAAATTTCCCATCCAGGCAAACAACCTCCCTAAAGAGGTTCTGTATGAGGCTCTGTATATAGGAACAACAAATCTTCTAGTACCTAGATCCTTGTATGAGTGCGATAACTAACTTGGATGTCCTGAAACGTTCTCTTGTTTTCCCGTAGCTCTGTTTAATGGGTTGTAGCCACGTTATCTACGGATGGCATCACCGCTTACTTTTGGTTCTAGCAACCACAGCGTTAGCAGTAAATGTACCTATACAGACACAGAGGTGGTGCATTTAATGGGACTACAGATTTCGGAGAAATTCACGAAACTATAAAATGAAAACAGGGTTCCAAAATTTCCATTAGTTCATAATGTCTGATAACATAGCCACACCCGTGAAATGCACACAAACAAAGTAAAACAATGTAGCCACGCACTTACCAGTTACCACCACTCACAATATCGGCCATAAATTGACCGAACAATGTTATTCGGTTTATTACACCCAAGAAAAGCAAAAACTCACCTCAGATCATGTTTCGAAACAAAGCACCCGCAGTTTCATTTCGAACTATCTCCAGTCAGTATCTAAATGGAACGGTTCGCTTTAATTAGTCTGCCAAAAACTCGCGTTTGTTACGGCCAACTTCCAAAAGCCGTTAAAAAAAAGGTAAATCCTTTTTACGATCCATTTTAACCACCGAAAACGAAGCCAACACCATCATGGCAGTGCAATAAAATCCACGTTAAACAGGCATAAAGTTTGAGGTTAACATGTGAATAGGACTGACGAAAAATGGGGATTTTGTGTTCAGAGCAGATAATGATTTTTGAAGCTTTAACCATTTCGAAGGTCAGCAGCTGCTTTATAGTCCATTGATTTTGTGTGGCTTGTACGAGCCATCTTTATGGGCAGTTAAATGTATAAGCTCCTTGCAAGGTATAAGCACTTGGATAGCGAACATTAAAGTTCTGACATATGGGACGATGTCGAAAAGGAATAACATAGGTCAAATATAGAGGTCGTTCCATAAAACACGCTGAGGATGTTACTTAAAAAAATGTATCAACTGTCAACAAAGTTGCTATTCTTACGAACTTTATTCAGAAGTTGCAATTGGTTTGTTTATTACTTTAACCAAATTACCCAATTTAAAGAGCACGTTTTCAGTTACTACCAACGGCTTCTGTTTTTTTGTAAAGCGAAGGAGCCGGTCATTTAAAAATATATACAATATATAATTTTAGATACATAAAACCACCGGAGACAAACTCTATTTTTTGTCAGGAACTGTCCAACCAACTTACAGTAGAAACACTCGCCTAACTGTTCATAAAGTTATAATATCCATTTAACAAATACGTTGTTCGGTGACGTCCACTGGCTTTTGTTAAATTCCAATCCAATCACTAAGCAGGTTATAAAATCAGCCTTACATCTTGTCAATTTTATTTCAATCTGTTGTCAATGATATGCAACCACCTTCTGATTTTCCTTAAATATTTCCTCAAATATTTCTCACTCGAAATAAAGTACGAACGTGTGTGTATTTTAGAAAGCCGAAATGACAAGACAACCTTAACGAGGGTGAAATCAACCTTGTGCACCTCTTACTTACAAGTCGTAAGTATTTAATGCAATCATCTGGCGAGTCTTCAAATCTTTTCGACAGAATTTGGCTCTGATGTGTGTGTGTGTGTGTGTTTTTTTTTTCTAATTTTTAAGCATCCTCTTCCTCATTCCGAGAATTATGAGATTATTAGGTTTCCCATTATTCTATTCAATTGACTACAATATCATCCTGGCTGGCGTCTTTATTATTGACATTTATTGAATGGCATTGTGATGCCAAAAATATTTAAAAAATCGAAGGTAGCTACGTCCATCGGAATTCACTGAGCTGCGTTTTATTTGATTGCCTATACCTTGGGGTCTAATAATAGCACGAGCCATGGGTATGTGCACCTTATAAAATTCACCGACAGGGGGAGGAATAACGTGTTTTCTATTATTTGAATCTTTATACCTTGTACACAATGTGTATGGAGTATTATTGCATTTCGTTTGGAGTGTCCTCGATTGGGGGTCCTTTGTATACTGTAATTGAATAAAGTGTGGTCCCTTAGAAACGAGCGACTAATTTGCCGTTCGCTCCATTGAGTTGTAAATCAAACAAGCGCTTATTGTTGTCGGTATTATTATTATCGTTTTTTTTTTTTTTTTTTTTTGTAACGTGCCGTTAAGGTATTTTAATTCAGCCTTGATTGACATACGCCCTTGTACCACATATTTTTTTATTACGTTTTGAAATTGTAGCTCGCTCTTATGTCACTTTGTACTTAAGGGAGCTGTTGAAGAGGCTCGCTCTAGATACCAGAGCCGCTGAATAAAAATCAAGACAAACTAGGGCAATATTGAAATGGAGAATAGGACAACAATACAACAGGCCGACGACGAACCCAACTACCCTGACCAAACACCAAATAAGTGTGGGTTCCTTTTTGTGGGAAATTCTATGTCCGGAAAAAATAAATGGGATAAAGGAAAAATCACCAATATCGTGGGAGTTTCAGGAATCTAACAAAAAAACATTCAAACTATAACTTTCTACTGAAATTTCATCAAATCACTTACATTTCACCATGACTATCAGCACATTGAATGTCCATAAAAAACAACTCATGTAAATTAATCGTCGTTTATCAAAATTTTTTAGTACCAACAAATTATCATAGTAATGTTACAAACTGCCGTTTTTATACTAAAGGTGAACTTAGCTTTTAAAAACTGGATTTTGACGCAAAAAATGGATTTTAAGTACGGTGAAAAGGGAAAAATGACCAACTTCGTGGGATAAATGAAGAGAGAGTGCTAACAACACTGGGCTAGTCACAGTTGCCAGATTGGTTACTTTGTCGTATTTTGGGCTATCTTTTTACTTAAAAAACGATAGAAACTTCTTCCATGAGCGCCCAACAAAATTTGGGCCACATCGTTTTACAAATTGTGTGTTAATTTTGTTTGTTTTATTCTTTCACAAAACTAAAAAAAGAAATATTTTCGAACAAACCCGCACTTTTAAAACTTGGCAGCACTCTTGCAGTCAAGTGACATCGTACAGTCGTTCAAGTTGCACGCACACCAATTCATTTTGGAGGTCTTTTGGTTTGACACAAGCCACAAAAGTCAATAGCAGAAAACAAAAGTCAAAAGAAATCTAACGCGTAGAAGTCAAAAAATAAAACCGCGGTGAGAATAAGTCTGAAAAATACCAAAATTTTCAACGATTTTTGTCCTTCTTTCTGAGCAACGATATTGGGCTACATTTTTAAAGGTTTGGGCGCTTAAAGCGAACTAAATTCTGGCAACCCTGGGGCTAGTTGCTTTCGGGGGTGGATTTTAATCATAGATAATACGAAATTTAATTTCCACTGTTCCTGTTCCGGAGCTTTCATAAAGGGTATTTTAGGACTCGTCTTATTTCCGAATAAATATCAATATTTTCAGATTCGACTATTGATGAAAAATGTTTATTAGTATTTTTTTCTTCTAATGTTAAAAATCAGAAACAAAATTGAGGATTGAGGGCTACCAAATAGGACATAGAAAACTTCCAATTTTAATAAAATTGCTACGAAACGGGATCCTTACGAGTATGGACAGCAATAAAATCCACTTGCTGTTGGAAAATCACGTCTTTTGCCAGAATTAATTTTCAATCGCATTCCATTTGAATAGTCAGTTGTGTGTTGCGTAGATTCCTGCATCATTTAAAATGCAAATGACCAGTTTTTCACTGTCGCAATACATTGTTTACCCAAGTTAAACTTGAAATTGTTTTTATTTTTTTTTTCCAGGACTACGTCCCTCGGTTGAGTGGCATTGGACTTTGTGTGGTCAATTTAATGGACGATATGCATGAGTACATGCGAGGACTCTTCGTTATCATGTAAGTGCGATTAATAAAATATTAATTTCATTGCGTGTAAATAATAAATGTGATAATTTACTGCAAGAATGTTTTCCATTGGATAGCGTCCTTTCAGTGAAATTTTATTCTGTTAATGTTGTTACAGAAATGCTGAAGTTGAAGCATGTAATTTTGTTAATTGGAATTAAATTTCGACCTGTAGTTGTTTACACCTTCAATTAATTGACTGCATGAGTGACAAGCTGTGGCAATATTGATTTATATGTAACTTTGTGTCCTTCGAAATAGGTATTGCGGACCAACAATACTGCTGGCATATTTGTACATACGGACATCGCAGGAGCTGCGACCGCCAGATGGGACATTTGCGGTTATGATGTTTGAACATCGGGCAGATTTACGACATCGCCAGAGGTGAGAATTGGAGTTGTATTTATAACGTCATTAAGGGGAGTGAAGCCGTTTATCGGATGAGAGGGGGGGATTTTATAAATTAATTTTTGTTTTGGCTTAACCTACAATAAATGCTCGTTTACGGGAAGGCATCGATTTAAAGGTACCTACTTTTGTATGTAGGTAAGGTCAGGTTTGAAAGGATTTTGGTAAAAATCCAATGTCATATCACTTGAGTCTAGGCGGAACTGGTTCCCCCTACTCGTTGAACCAGTTTGAGCCCTTATCTACTTAAAATATGTGATACTTAAATAGACTTAAATATAAATCTATTTCATTGAGTGGAAAAGCGAGGAGTTACCACGATTCTTGCTAGTTTTTGGGGTTAGCCCTGACAATTTCTGTTGGGAATTTTTGTCGAATTCGAGTTGACTATTGAGTTATTTGTTTTGTTAATATATTTCATTTAATTTTACATATTGTTATTGTTATTAATTCGTTTTACTTATGTACGTTTCCAACTAAATTACATGTAATCCTTCCTCACCAATGCATAACCCTGAATCTTTGTAAAGCCGCACTTAATTGATGGGCTAATATCCACCCCTATCGAGGTATCCATTCGGAGAAAATTCCGATACGAAAATCAAATCCGATCGGAACTCAAATTACATTCGAAGTATCAATTTCGGAATAAAATAAATGAAGCATATAAACGCGTTCATTTCACATGAAAATATTCCGCAGCAATCCGTTGTCGGAGTATTTCGGAATAAATTTACTGTGTGACTGATGTCAAAAGTAAGTGGTATAACGCGGTTCTACGCAATGCGAAAAGGTGCGCTGTATGTCGTCGGAGAATTTTTCCGAAAGTTGTATCAGAACGGATATCTCGAATGGAAATATTCCGATTTCGTACAGATCGGAGAAAATTCCGTTCCGAACGGATACCTCGATAGGGGTGATTATTTTGAAATGCTCTGAATTCATTTTATTTGTTTGTTAATGCGATCGAAATTTGTAACCAAAAGAGTTTAAAAACAGAAGTTTCATGAATAGTGTCTCACAGCTGATTGAATTTTCAAACGAAAACTAGTTACTGTTCGGTGTGAAAGCATCGTCTAGTTTTCGATGAAAACACACTTTTGCGGTGTGAATAGGGTATTAGAAATAACGCTATAAAAACGGATCCAATTACGCATTGAAAACGCGTCCAAAAATCAGTCCAATTTCGTATCAAAAAACGAATCTAAGTCGAGTCAGAAATGCGTCGGACATCGCATTAAAAATGGAGCAAAAAACAAATTTAGAAAAGCCTCCAAAAATGCAACTTAAAAGACGGCAAAAGCCGTGTTGGTTCATTTGAAGTACGAAAAACCATTTTTAACACTCAAAGTATGGCGAGAATTAAAAAATAAAAAAATATTACATGTGTTCCAATAAGTATTTCCTGTGGTAGAATTTAAAAAAAAATATTTTTTTCGACTGTATAAGGAAATCCTGCTCAGCTGGGAACGATTATGTCATCCATCATCTGAAAGGTATTTCACCATTCTCAATCTTCTGTCTATAGAACCGTCTAACAGATTATGATTTAATTTGATTTATTGTCTTTGTTCCAAAGGCACCTTATTATATTTTTGGCAAATCTAAAATACATCTGTAGGTGTCACGGTTTATAAAGGATTTTTTTTTTTCATTAAAATTTGTATATTTAGTGTCGCAATCTGTAGATACGTTTTATTCAGCCATTAAGACATGCAAATATTTTTCTTTCCCAAAATGTATAATATAAGCCATACCTATATCAATACCTGTTGCATGATGACCTCTCCCAGTTCCTGACATGCGCATTGTGAAATTACAGGACTCGTTTGCATATTTAACTATCGACCCAAATTATTCCAATTATACGAATAGAAAACATTAATTTGAATCCAGAACTAATTGGTTTTTTGTCAAATTTATATTGAAAACTCAATTGTCAATATTATGTTATAACATCACCATCGGGACCTTGCTTGGTTAATAACAAATATTTGTAGTCAGTTATTTATAAAGGGTTTTTTCAATAAGAGCGCTACAAAAGTTACAAAACGGTTTTAGATATCAATGAAATTCTTTATTCCTGTGAAAGTACGTTCGATGCCATTATGTATGGAAATCGATTTCTTTTGCATGGCCACCACGGGCACGCTTGCAGAAGTCCAGACGCTGAACCCAATTTTCGACGGTTTTCAAGCATAAATCGGCCGATACTGCTGCAATTTCACGTTCGATATTCGTACGAAGTTCATCAATCGTCGCTGGCTTGTTGGCATAGACCATAGACATGACATAGCCCCACAGGAAATAGTCTAACGGCGTCAAATCGCACGACCGAGACGGCCAAGCGACTGGACCATTTCGTGAGATAACACGTTCTCCAAACTTGGTTTCCAATAAATTGATAGTGACATTCGCTGTGTGGCTTGTGGCGCCGTCCCGTTGGAACCACATGTCCTCCAAGTCCATATCATCAAATTGGGGCCAAAAATATTCGGTAATCATTGAATGGTAGCGATTCCCATTCACAGTAACGTGCCGGTCTTGATCATCACGGAAGAAGTACGGCCCAATGACGCCGTTGGCCCATAAACCACACCAAACCGTAATTTTGTCGGGATGCAATGATGACTCATGGAGTACGTGTGGATTGCTGCCTGACCAATACCGCATATTTTGTTTATTGACGAAGCCATTCAGCCAGAAATGAGCCTCATCGCTGAAGATGATTTTTCGATGAAAATCCGAAGTTGTTGCTCAGCCCAATTCACGAACATACGACGCTTCTGGTAGTCAAGCGGCTTCAGTTCTTGCGTCAATTTAATCTTGTAAGGATGTAGGCCAAGATCTTTTTCGCAAATTCGCCACAACGACGTCACAGAGATGCCTAACGCTTGAGAACGACACATTTGGGCTTTCTTCAACTGAAGCCTCAGCGGCAGCAATATTCTCGACACTACGGGTACTACTTTGTCTCACTGGCACGGGAACATTTTGTACTGTGCCTGTGGATTCAAATTTTTCCACTAGACGCTCAATTGTTGATCTGCTAGAACGATTATGACGACCATAAATTGGACGTAGCGCTCTTAACGTTGAGGACACTGACTCTGATTTTCGGTAGTAAATTTTAATAATTTCGACTCGTTGGTGGCTCGTATATCTTTTCAACATGAAATGGAAAACCTTACTGAAGAGAAATGTCAAAAGAGCGGCAAGAAATTCGGCGTCGTTTGCTGTCCCTGTCGCTCTACTTTTGTAGCGTCCCTGTTGAAAAACCCTTTATATATCTGAAACTAATAATAACTTGACAGCATTACTTCTATTGCTAAGCCTTCGGAGTGGCATACACAGTTTCCTTCGAGCCGTCGTGAATGTTCTTTGGGAAATAATATGTTAAACTTTTTGCCAATTAGCAGAACTCATTCTCAGCTCACACCTTAAGCCTTGTATGAATGCTCCTTGGCCAACCTGCTCCTCATCCATTTTGGTTTCCTTTTCAACTGAATATCCACTCCACTGCCAGCCGTCAATGGACAATTGCGCCTATTGTTATCTAGCATCCCAATCTCTGAAAAAAATATGGAAATAACTATTTTAAGTATTCCTGTAACGAAAACAACATTTCAGATTTGTTTTAATAGAAATTAAAAGCCACCTTGCTTTCTAAATGTATTTCCCAATTGACTGGCCGAAATTTCCCGTTCATCAAGTTAGTTGCCTATTTAAAAACGACCACTCATGGTAAAACCTAGCCAACCAAAAATTGCCCAAAAATGAAAGCACCCAAGGTACCTACTACCTACTCCTTTGTTTCACTCCAAGTTGTGTACAACTATATTTAATTCATCCAACACTATTTCGATGGCATACATTTCTACTGGTACTCAGCTAAAAATTAGTGATGCGAATTCGGCGAACCGTGACAGAACGGAAAACGAAAACAATGAAATAAATTCAGCAATTTAAGCGACTCCACATGCACTGTCCTGGAAAATGTCACCACCACCGAATTACACAAACTTGCTGTTTTGCCAAGGTCTTACGCGTTCTTCTTGTTTTAATTAACTATTCTATTTCAGATTCGCTATACTTAATCCATGTGTGTGCAGCTGTGCACCCATTGAAAACACAGCTCACTGGAAAGTTATTTCCCTAAGAGTTTGGGCTTGATTCGAAGAATGTATGCGATTTAATGAATGTGCCTTAAACGGCTACCACGGATCTGGGAAAACAAAAACTCACACAGAAAGAATGGTTGTAAGAAGCTTGTCTAGGGTGGCTCTGAATTGTCGATTTAGAAAACAGGAACTCCTTATGGAAATTCCAGAAAAAAACTAAACATTGGCCTTTTTGATTTGTGGAATCGTACTACGATCAAAGTTAACGCTGAGAAACAAAACAGATTGGTAGACGCGGCAACAGGAAATAGGATACTCATCATCATCATATTACCCAGAGAATACAAAAAAACATCACCCTCATTGGTTTGAAAAACAAGAGCTTCCTTCCTAGATCCTAGGTGAGCAGTACCTATACATACCCAACAACTGTACTCACAGTTTTTGGAATTTTTATTGTTTCCCCTCGTGTGGCGGATGTTTGTTTGAAAATCAAAGTATAAGCAGTGAACTCAAAGGGATGCAGGATGCATTGCATGAGTCAGACCAAGTTTTCAATTTCCTTCAAATATAGATATGTTATGTATAGAGGTAGTGTTGCATCGACTTTGCTAAAAGGTTTATTGAACTTTGTCGGAAAATCGTTCAAAAGGAATTTTTTGAGAGGTAGCTGTTCGATACAATTTAGTTTTGGGATTTAAACAAATTCTGTAATGCTAGAAACAGATTAACACAGCGACAGCAACAGCAACAGCAACAGCGAACTTAGGATTAGCTCTAACGTTGACGTCGCTGTCGATGTTGCTGTGCTAATGTGTTCAAAGTAATTAAAATACATTGGTCCTAAAAAGTTATCAAAGTTGCTGTTGCTGTGTTAATCTGTTTCTCGCATAAAACTTCAAATGATTGCATCCCTTTGACTTGAAGCGTGGCGTTGCACTCTTCTTACAAAAGGAGGCAATAAACGACTAGAGAAACTCCATTCGTGTCTCCTAATTCGTAAAGAGAAATATTAAAATGGTTTTGGTTTTGGATTTTCACAACAAAATAAAGTTCTTTAGTCTAATGCTCGTTGTTCACATAAAGCGGCCTACTCGTAAAATAATTTTGTCCAACAGTTTATTTTTAACTCTGCAGATTAACAAACAATTTCGTGACTAGTGCATAGACTCTATTTTTTTTTTATATATAGAGCGAAGTAAAAATAAGCTACTTGTGAGATGCGTTGCGGTACTAGAATCATTCGAGCAAAGATCAACACGAGTTCGTACACTAACCGAGCTGTTAAGCGAATTTATCACTCGACGACGCATTATGTAGGACGAAAATGGTCCGTCACTTCATCAAGGTGGATTAAGAGAAAGAACCTTGATCGTGCATGTCGGTAGAGGAAGTTAATGGCGCATACCAAGCGGCGGGGTTAAGGGACGTTTACCATCAAGGATTAGACTGAGAAAATCAGTGAGTGAGAAAAAGTTGCGCCGATTAACGGCCAAAGTGTTTCCCTCATCGAGAGCCACTTTAACATAAGTTTTTATCTACCTTTGAGATCAGTTCGAAAAAGTCGTACCATCAACTGGAAGTGAATAACTATACTTTGGAACTAAAAGAAAAAGAATATAGTTAGCGCAACTAGTCCATAGGTAGGCCTAGCTTCTCACAACCTTTCGTTTTGAAAATCGAATCTGAGAACCCTCGGCCAGTAGTCCAACACACTTACCACTATGCCACTTCGCCTACCACCACACCTAGTACTGAGTCGACAAGAATTTGACAGGTAAATCTTGGAGACGCTTGTGTAAAACAATCGGGCGGGGTCTTGCAAGACTTTCTAGGACCGTTTCGAGATGTATATGTGGCGCGGACGATCACTTGCGGTAAGAAGGAGAACAAATCCGTTTGAGCTGATTGCCACTATAGCGTTTCAGCTGTCATAACAAAAATACCTGTGGAACAATAATAATATAGAAAAATATTAATCGTAGTCGCATTGGGAATCACAAAAGTAAACTGCACCTGCACAAGAAAAGCCGCAGTTGTCCACTATACCTAACCGTGACACTAACTTGTTGAGCAATGCGTTGTGCAATGAACTTCAATCCGATCAAACACGTTGGCTGCATAGATTGTGTTGCATTTGAAATTGATGCGTCGAGCACTAATCGGTCGAAAGGTTTAATTCAGTTCAGATATAAAATTGGATGAAATGTAGTCATAAGTGCCGTAAACGCCTCTCAGTGTAGCCACGAGAGAATACTATCAGTGAAACGACGACAACAAATTTTGGTAGCTAGCAACCCACATTGCCAAACTTGTATGTGCAAGCTGAAAGTGCCTAAAAATCGACTTAGGTGCTAAAGTCTGTTATGGCTATTTTGCTCTTCGTTAGAGGGCATTTTTTAAATGACTTTCTTCTTGAGTAAAACGCTCTACTCCGTGCGGGTCCCCAGGCTGGTTTTTAGCTCCCTTAGCTTGCATCTCCTCCTTTTTCTTCAGGTTCCTTTAGTTGTGGTCTCAAAACGGTGCTCAATGCGTTACTTGCGTTTTTCCTTCGTCAGAAAACGTGAATACAGCCACTTCAACCAACCAACCCACCAACAATTCCCAAAAACCTTGCACTGAAATTTACGCCGTCAACAGAAGGTATGCCAGACAACGGTAGCTTCTTTTAATTTGTGCAAATTTTAAGGCTGGTTTTCTGTGAGCTTATACATGAAACAGTACTTCCTTCTCAAAATGCCAGAGGTCTTAAGAAATCGGCCAATTTGATCGTTTGTTATTAGGAGCAAGCTTCTCATTGACAATGGCGCCATACGCTATCAGTATAGACAGTGGCGTTCTTTTCAAGTTAGTAAAGCTACTGCCAATAAATAAATTGACTTGGCATCCAACTTACAGTATGAAACCTCCTACAATGTCGAAGGATGCAGCGGGTGGAAGGTTATTGTGGCAGTAAAAAAAACTGTGTGTCGACTGAAAATCGATAACAAAAGAGAAAAGCAGGAACAACTAATCAAACAGCCAACAACTGGTAATCAAAATATAGTTTCTAAAGGGAAACCGTCACGATATATGCGCCCCTTTCTTCCCTTTGGGAGACATTTCTATTTTTTTATGATTTGTTAATCAAACAAGTACCTATTCAATTACCCTTCTGCAATTCATTCTCTTTCTTTTGCAGGAATGCATCAACAACATCAACTGAACGTGCTCCGGGAAGGACAGCGCCAACATCGGTTGACAAAACAACAACATCAAAGTCGTATGATTTGTACAATGCTGAAATGGATGTCTGTCGGGAGAAGAGAAAACAAAGGAATCTTGGGTCGATGGCAGCCACACAAGTCCTTTGTTTGTGTCCCCTAATGATCCTTCGATTGGCCCGCATGGTGATGGTGGAAACTTATGAGAACACGAAGCATTTTGATTTCACCTACCTGATGTTTGTTTGGATCGCCTTCCTGCCTACCGTCATCTTTCCGTGTATCTACGCCTCGCAGATATTGCCAAGGTAAGTGCAGACCGAACCCAATTGTTATAATATTCATTGAGAAATAGTGGAGGAGACACGATTTTCCCGGAGCTACGTCTCGCAAATGAATATTTAATGAATAGATAAGCCCACAGGGATATTATGATGCTGATGAGCATATTAGGCTATATGTCACCTTGATTGGGGATTTGTCATCATCATCAGTCATCACCAAAGTGAACAAATTCTGTTGATGTTTACCAAAGCTAATGGAATACAGAGATATATAAATTTCCAGTGGAAGGGCGGCTGCCTAGAAGCTGTTTTCTCGAAAAATTCTTGAAGTCACGCAACCATACTCATTTCTTTTGTAGTATATGTGCGAGTTCGTGAATTGGACTTTAAAGCAAGAATTCGCTATTCCGAAATGTGTATTTCACCATTTTTTTTATTTATATTTTAATTGAAGCCTTAACAAAAACCAAACAAGTTCAATACGAAACACAAAACAACTGAACGCGCTGAACAACATCGCCCTGATGCCCATAAAAGCAAAAGGAATAATGTCCGGCCATAAGCAACATGCTTTTGATTTGTTTTTTTTTTTTTTTTTCACACATATTTACAGCCACGAATTGATATTACAAAAACAACAACGTGGGTTTTGGGGGATAGACGTACGAACGGTATCCATCTCTTTTAATCATTCAACTGTGATGTTTTCGCTCTCAAAATCATCGCTTGCATGACATCTGATTTGAGATTCTTCACATTCAAACCAAACGCGTTTCGTGGCAAACTTCCGGTGTATTGATGTTTCACAACAAAATTTTAACTGAGCCGACCTTCAATTTCAAATTGTGTCGAGGTAAGCCCGGAACATCCAAAGAATTCCAAAATTCAACTGGTCCCCATAAATTTTTGTTTTCATAGCTCATGCGAATTTAAACCGAAAATCCTAAAAATCGAACGATCCGGTTCCAAATTATGAGTGCACTTACGGACGCCGTTCTTTTTTATATGTAGCTGTTCCCTCCCGGCTTTGGCCTGCTCACATTTTTGCAAATTGCTTTATTTGGACAATGTCCATTAATAACTTTAAGTACATTTTTAGAAATAGAGTTGTATGTTATTTTTGAATGGAATGTGCCACAACCCGTTTTAATATCCCGCTTATGGTTTACAAAGTACCACTCATAGGGTCTTAAATTATCGTACCTTGCAAAATGGTAGTACCTAACCATATCCATCCACAAAATTTCAATGAACTCGATACGGTAAAGTTCTTTCGGAGATCGACAACAGCGCCACCTATCAGGTCCAAAAGTATCATATCCTTGAAGCGGAAACCAACCATATACATCCACAGAATTTCATTGAAATCGGTTGATTGGTTTCGGAGATCGACAAAAGCGCCAAAAGTGTAATATCTTTTAAGGTTAACGTTAGGTACCCTAAATATTTACGCCTACAGCGCCATATGTTGAGCATTTTCCAACTTTTCTTTTTTCCTAAACCATCCCTGATTCAAGACGAACAAAACAAAATAAAAATCATTCAAATCGGTCGAACCGTTCTGCAGCCTTTACCAAACTCACGCACAGCAATTGATTTTTATATAACGGGTGATTTTTTAGCTGGTTTGGTTTTGGCAACACTGGTTTTGACAGCTGACGTGTGTTTAGTACCTTGTGTCACTGTCAAACAGCTTCAGTTTGGTTTGCAATTTAACCATGGATCGTCTTACAAATGAACAACGCTTGCAAATTATTGAATTTTACTATCAAAATTCGTGCTCGGTTCGAAATGTTCATCGCGCGCTGCTTCCATTTTATGATCGGCATTCTCGACCTTCTGAGCAGTCTATTCGGAAGATTGTGACCAAATTTCGCACCAAATTTACTTTGTTGGACATTAAACCACCAACACGTTTACGTACTGTGCGTAGTGAAGAAAATATTGCGGCCGTATCAGCTAGTGTGACAGAAGACCGCGAAATGTCGATTCGGCGCCGTTCCCAGCAGTTAGGCCTTTGATACAGCACTACGTGGAAAATTTTGCGGAAGGATTTGTGCGTAAAGCCTTTTAAGATACAGCTTGTGCAAGAACTAAAGCCAGCCGACCTACCACAACGCCGAATTTTTGGTGAATGGGCTCTTGGAAAGCTGGCCGAGGATCCGCTTTTTTATCGAAAAATTGTGTTCAGCGATGAGTCTCATTTTTGGTTGAATGGGTACGTAAATAAGCAAAATTGCCGCATTTGGAGTGAAGATCAGCCAGAAGCATTGCAACAGCTACCAATGCATCCCGAAAAAGCCACTGTTTGGTGCGGTTTATGGGCCGGCGGCATTATTGGGCCATATTTCTTCAAAGATGATGCGAATCGCAGCGTTACTGTCAATGGTGAACGCTACCGCGCGATGATAACAAACTTTTTTTTGCCCGAAATGGAAGTTCTTGACTTGCATGATATGTGGTTTCAACAAGACGGTGCCACATGCCACACAGCACGCGAAACAATGGCGCAATTGCGAGGCGAGTTTGGTGAACAGTTAATTTCACGTTTCGGGCCGGTCAATTGGCCGCCTAGATCGTGCGATTGACACCATTAGATTATTTTTTGTGGGGGTATGTCAAGGCTAATGTGTATAGGGACAAGCCCGCTTCGATTGACGCACTGGAAGCCAACATCCATGCATTCATTCGTGAGATACCGGCCGATATGTGTGAAAGAGTATGCCAAAATTGGACTCAGCGGATGGACTACCTGAGACGCAGCCGCGGTCAACATTTGCATGAAATTATCTTTAAACATTAAATTGCAAGGTTCAAACTATCGATTCAAATAAATATTTCATTCAATTTTTCGAATTTTTTGTGTTTTTTTTTTTAAAAAGTTCTAAACCTCTTAAAAAATCACCCGTTATATACAGGGTGTCCACCGGGAAGGTATACTACTTTGTTTGTTTATAATTTTTGATCAAATGAAAGAGAATGGATCTTATATTGATAAATGTTTTATTTAATGTCGGCAATTATGTATGGAATACAAAATCATGTAAATGTCCGCCTCTGTTAGTCTCACAAATGCGAGTCCTTTTGAGCACATTTGTCAGTGTATATTCTTATTCCTTATTTCATTTTTCTTTTGGGGCCTTATTTCATTGGGACCTTATTTCGCAGAGCCCGGACACCCTGTAGAAGATAATTTACAAAAATTTAATTTAAATTTATTACAAAAATAATTTACACCTGTTCTCAAATTCAAACGCACTTGTATCTAACTAGATTCGCAAAAGTGCTCTGAAATCTGAAAAAGATTTCTTTGTTTGTACCAAATGAACAAAAAAGTGCTCTGAGAGCGCCCAATCGAATACCATATAAGAGGAATGATTCAAGCAGACTTTGAAGACTGTTTTTAACGTTTTCACTTTTTTTTTTATCAGGAAAAGCTTTATTTATCAACTAAATTCCAAAAAATTAAAATCCCTTTTTCTCCTTAAGTAAAATTTGCACTTTCGCTTTCATAAGAAAACTATTATTATTAACAAGCTTAAAATAAGTGTATCACATAAAAATATGTAGGTACTATTATCATTTTCTCCTAGACATAGTGTCAAAACGAGTGAATGCATTCAGATGCACAAAAAGTCTTACGTAGACGTTAGATGGGCTGTTTTATTTCATATTCAATATGCACAACGTATTCTTCGAAATTTTTTCTTAAAGAAAATAAGTTTTAATTATTATTTAAACATTTTATGTTTCGCAGAGATTTTTTATTTCCCCCTTATTTTAAGTTTGTCCCTCTTTTTCCCCCTTTTCATTCAAAAGCGCCAAAATTGGCCCCTTTTCCCTCAACCTGGGGCCAGTGCTTCCAGGTGTTTATTTTATTTTTATGACGAGGGGAGGGGGGCGTTAATGTGAAAAGTTTTCTAGATGGCAAAGTTTTGAGCAGGCACTTACCCTGAATTGGACTCATTTGTTTGTTTGATTAAGGTTGGAGATGGGTTAATTTCAGGGCTTAAGGTGTCCCTGTCGAAAGTCCAATTGCTAAATTCGGCGCGTGAGAGATATTATCTGGAGTTGATTTTGCGAAAAACAAGAATATCATTAACAGAGCGCTTGTTATTGGGACATCTAATTATAGCTGGATAAGCAAAATAAGAGGAATAAGTTGCTGAATGATTTTTTGACTGTTGCAGCATTTTGGTGCTGGATGGAGTGGACAGTTTTTTTCATTGCGATCAAGTTTTGGAACAAAAATGTTCGTTTAAAATTTGGTTTAAAAATTATTTTACACTCAAACAATGCAGGAACGGTGTGACTGAGTTAGGTTTGCGGAGGTCTTACAAACCATGAGTAAATATTCTTCATTATGCGAGGGCTGATGCTCAATTTCTTAAGCTCGCCGAAGATGCTTCTTTTTTGTACTTTTTGATGTGAAACATCTGTTGGCGTGACTCGGGAGTACAATCGACTCGAATACCGTGACGGAAATAAGCCTGTCGTCATCACGACGGCGCCACTCTCGACTTCTAAACTACTCAACCGATTTCAATGAAGTTTTGTGGTTTTTATGGCTCGTTGCAAGTTGCAACTTAAAATATAGGATAGTTTTGAACCCGAGAGGTGGCGCTGTTGCCGAGATCTAAACAATTTTTTTCAATTCTTTCAACTTAATTCTGAAAGTGAATACTTTTATTGGCACCCTGGACCTGGGGGGTGAACTGATAAAGCTAGGTCTTACACGCTCACAAGACTACCTACTGAATCAAAATGAAAACAAATGCAAACAAAAACTCTAAAAATATAAAATGTTGGATTGGATTGCGTTATGAAAACTGTTTAAATGAAAGAATACACTTATCTACTGCGCTGTATTAAAATTATAATACAGGGTTTCCGCCGGGAAGGTATACTACTTTGTTTTGCCGCCATTTTGGTAAAAATTAGTCTTGACAGTTCATATTTGGCAGTCGTGAAGTAGACACGTGGCAAATTTATTATGGAAAATAGTCGATAAACCAAAGTGTTTTAATTGTTAAAACATTTTATCAAAATCACTCATCGATTCTGGGCAATGGAAAACCCTCAAATTATTCATCAGTCACCTTTGCATCCATTAAAAGTTACAGTCTGGTGTGCAATTTGGTCAGGAGGAATCATTGGACTTTACTTCTGTGAAAATGAAAACTGCGTAACGGTATAACTGTGAATGGGGAGCGATATCGTGATAAAATTGACAACTTTTTAACGTCACAACTTCATGCTTTGGGCTTGATTAACATGTTGTATCAACAAGACGGTGCCACATCGCATACAGCCAGGATTACAATGGAATTACTGCGAGACCTCTTTCCACAACAAGTTATTTCAAGAAATGGTGATATTGATTGGCCTGATTTGACTGCTCCGGACTTATTTTTGTAGGGATATCTGACAAGCAAGGTTTATGCAAACAAACCAGAAACGCAACTCAAACAAATACCTACCGCGTGAAATGTGTGAGAATGTACTGAAAAATGTGCTCAAAAGGACTCGCATTTGTGAGACTAACAGAGGCGGACATTTTACAATACATATTGTATTTCATACATAATTGCCGACATTAAATAAAACATTTATCAATATAAGATCCATTCTCTTTCATTTGATCAAAAATTATAAACAAACAAAGTAGTATACCTTCCCGGCGGACACCCTGTATTATAAAAAATTTGTTTTTAAATTAAATTTCTTAATACAATTCAATGATCCACATTTAGCGAGAGAATTTTCCCATTTTGGTGTGGGGTCACAAGCACACTCCTTGTTTTTTTTTTTTCTATAAGCCTCGAATCCAACGGAAAATCACTCCTGCCTCCCTAGCTGTTTCTTGGTAAATTTTAATAAAAATTAACATCAAAGTTTCCCTAGCTTAATGTTGTCTTAGGCGACGGTGGTTATTGACAACAAGCGCTAAGTTTAGATAAATGCCAAAGTTTGTATACAATTATGTGTAAACCAAAAATCAATATTTGCCTGTTGGTACGCCTACAGCCTACTTATATTAATTTATTATATACAGACTGGGATATTTCACATGATATTTGAATATTTGTTTAGGCTTTGAAGGCAAACGAAAGTGCGTCGTACATGAAAAGTAAAATAAATATCGAAAGGACAAAGGTCATAAAGGCGATCAAATGTAACACAGCAACAAGAAATACACTCCGCCAAATTCTTATGATTCTTTGTTTCAAAGAAATGTGTCCTGATTGGTTCCCTTGATTGCTAATGCAAGTCTTAAGTTGAATTTAAAAGTCTTACGGGCGTTGATGAGAGAAATGTTTTTTTTTCTAATTAAAACGACGTCCTAATTAATTATGTACATGAAAAAATTTCAATCTACTAGGAGCTGTTTGTTATTCTTATTATTATTTTTTGAAAGCGTCTCATTTTATTGCCTAGGCTGTCCAACTGGGATTGGAGTGCGCTCCAAAAAAAATCATAATGTTTCCGTTAAAAGTAGAACCAATCGAATACAGTGTTACATAGTGAACACATTTTTTTGCAGAAGCAGAACTTTCGAAAGAAATCTCGGGCCCCTGACGGATAAAAGCCGGACCCATGTACGTAAAGTGAAGGAATTCAAGAGACAAGAGCGTCATAATATAGTGAATACTAGAGTTCGGCCAGTGGTAAAAATTCTACCAATAAAGTGGCCTGGCTTTTGAGCAGCATTATTGAAAAACAAATCACACATAGCACTGCATTTCTGCTCAATCCTTTCATAAAAAAAAAAACATTAAGCGAATATGTTGTGTTTAAGGCAGTGCGGTTTTTAACTAGTTGCCTGAGCGTATTTATATATATGAAACAAGCTGTGCCGGTAAAGAAAATTTCCGAAATCATCAAAATCCGACAGAACTTTTGACAAACTATTTATATTACGATTAAAATTTAAAAAAAAAAAAATTATCAGTATACAAAATGTAAGGAAAATCAATTTTTACATATTTTCCAATTCTCCTTTAAAATTTTCCAATTTTCTCGCCGTATAAACCTTTCTAAGGCATAACCAAGAAATTTCAGCTCAAATCGTCCAATCCGTTCTCGAGTTATGATCGGACTTACGGATGCAACTTTTTATACAAGTGGGTCCCGCAAGGCCACCAGATTCTGTCTGAGTCATCATAACTGACATTTATTCATTTATAACAAGATCTTGTTCATTAAAAATTGTTTGTTTTAATTATCTGCTCAATAATTAAAAGAAAACATTTTACAGCCCAACTCTAACTATGAAAAATTATTAAACTAATTTAACAGCATAATGCCTAAAACACATGTGCAGAATTTCTGGACGCATGCATCAGCACAGTATTTATGGACATTTTTTTGTAATTCAATTCGTTGAAAATGAAAATTGAGAAATTCAATAAAATTCGCAAAATTGTATTGCTTTTATCGGTCTACCAGTCGTAACGAAAGTTTTTGTACCTGTGCCAATTATCTGAAATGAAGAAAAGAAGTCGCGTATGGACTCGACTCGGTCTTACAGGGCTCTGCGAAATAAGGCCTCAATGAAATAAGGCCCCAATATAAAATTGAAATAAGTCCCCAAAAAATTATACAGGAAACAACAACAACGATGTTTAATAAAATTTGGGGTGTTATTTACCTTTTAGAATACGTATGGGGGGCATGCTACCCCCTGCAACCCCTCTGCTTGGGTTTATTGTTAGAATACGGGGTGGGTGCGAGGTTGAGTATAAACAAAGTTCCTTAAATCTAAATTAGTTTATCCAATATCAACAATCCTTACTAAAATAAAACTGTAACTTTTTTTCCGGCTGTAGTCTGTGTGCTATGAATAGATTCGAAAAGTCATGCACGAAATTGATTCCGGTTTCCACAGTTACATTGGAAATTGTCCAGATTAGGTTATAGGATATGTTTCACCATTATTTGCTGTCCGGAAGCGGAAATCTAAGCTGATAACTAAGAAAAGTTTTAATTCTCGAATGCCTTCTAGCTCCTAGCTTTGGAATGACTCATCCAAATGAAATGGGATTTTTGTTAATACAAAGTCCAATTATGTACAAAGATCATCTTTTTACGTTATCCTGAAGTCGAACAATAAGCAATAAACTATAAATTTTATACAATTAAAAAAAGTCAAATGTTCGATTAAAGTTAGATCGTTGGATTTTCCCGGCGTTCAGTGGAGGAAATTTTGTGTATGTATGCGGCAAAATCTGTTTCTCTCTCTGTACATTTTTTGCGGTGCGCTTTTTCATTCTCTTTTTTAATGCACCTTTTGCTTTTGGACTTTGTGCTGTTTTTTAGGGTTCCGTAGCCAAATGGCAAAAATCGGAAGCCTATTAGATTCGTCATGTCTGTCTGTCTGTCTGTCTGTCTGTCCGTCCGTATGTCACAGCCACTTTTCTCTATACTATATATATACCGTTGAAACTTGGTAAGTATATGTATTCTGTGAACCGCATTAAGATTTTACACAAAAATAGAAAGAAAAAAACAGTAAATTTTGGGGGTCCCCATACATAAAACTGAACCTCAAAAACATTTTTTTCATCAAACCCATACGTGTGGGGTATCTATGGATAGGTCTTGAAAAATGATATTTAGGTTTCTAATATCATTTTTCTCTTAAGTGAATAGTTTGCGCGAGAGACACTTCCAAAGTCGTAAAATGTTGGTCGAACTGGAGTTAGTAAGATTGAGAGGGAGCCACACTCAGTTGTGATTTAAAATGCGCTATAGTGATTCTGATCTTCTTATAGTGATTCAAATGCATGCCAAAACCTGTTTGTGCCACTGCACCTTTTTCGCTTTATGTTTTTTTTTTTTTTTTTTAATTTGAACTTGATTAAGTTTGTGTTTGAGTATTAAGAGAGCGAATGTGGCGCTTATGGTTATGGGTTATGGGATTGAGAGAGATGGGGTATAAAATGTAACAAAACAACTAACAAGGTAACAAGTGGAATGTAAATGAGATTGAGACGGAATAGAGAAGATTGTTTGGATTGTTTTACTGACAGTTTTTTCTTCTCTTTTTTGGGGTAAGCTACTTTTTGTATAACGCCAATTTTTTTGTTTTAAAATTGAGAAGTGGAACTCTGGCGAAGCAAGGCGAGCACGCGGGTTTGCTAGTATTAAGTAAAAAGTAGCTTTCGTTATTTTTAGTTTCATTATGAAATAAACCTCAAATTTGGGGCCTTATTTCATTTTTTGTGGGGGGTATTTAATATTTGAAATTGGGGTACTATTTCATTTTATCTTTTGGGGCCTTATTTCACTGCGGCCTTATTTACTAGTTCCTACAGCCATTTTATACGATTTTGTACACAAAATATTTAAAATAAACGTCAAACGCAATGATGCTAAATCCGTTCAAATTTATTTTTTTATTTTTCTGTGTTGTGGTGGCATTGTCTTTTAGCATTGTCCATTTAGAAGTGTGGGTTCTATTTACACTGCATGCAAAATTCTGTACGTGTAGGCATTTGTCTACTATTTGAAGAACAGAATAAAATTCGGTCCCTGATTCTGTTCTATGTATGTATAGCTTCATTGTGAGTACATACAAAAGCGAAACCATTTAATTGGGAGCACATTTTTGGTTTAAAATCTTAAATGCCAAAAGGGCTTGAGGTGTGACTGCGAAAAAAAAAAACCATAGTTTTTAATTAAGGAAAACATCACAATGGGTCCACATGGACCTAAGTGGGGTACTGCAGGGTTTACTCTGCCGTATCCACCCATTAACCTTAACCTAATTAAGGTAATGATAACATAAAGTTTGTTCAGCACATTCAGACTGTTTGCAGTTCTGCGTTAAGCGTTTGACGTTTTCTGTGAAATTCTCAGAAATCCATAAGTAGGTACCTTGGGGTAGGTATGGATTTGTGACAACTTTCATATATTTATTATTAATGGATTAAAATCAGCTTGCTTGAAAAAAAAGACTGTCACTAAAAGCACATACACAAATTTATAGATATTTTTTTTTTATATACTTCTCCCGGGAAAGGCGAACCTATAACGCTTCAACAGCGCCCCGAGATGCCTGCAGATGTATGTTTGCTCTGCACTTAAATTGCTGCAAATTGTAGTCTTCTGGAAATATATCCCCAGGAAGCGAGTTCCAAAGTTTGCTTGTCCTGTAACAGAAGGAGTTTTGGAAAGTTGATGTCCTCGCGGTTGTCAAGTGTACTGTATGGTCATGAGCATTAGCAGCCTGTCTTGTTGGGCGCCCAAAAGTTGCATTTCGAGGGATAATGTCTTTGAGTTCCTCAGAACATCTACCATGGAAGTACCTATAGAACAAGCATAGGTCAACGACTTCTCTTCTGTGCATCAACGGTTGTAGATTCGATGTGAGTGTAGGGTCTCCAATGAGTCGGACTGCTCGTCTCTGTATGCTATCAAGCAGGTTAAGTGAATGTTTTGGGGCCGAGCTCCATATATGGGAACAATATTCCAAGCCTGGTCTAACCTGTGCTTTGTAGAGAAGGAGAAGTTGCTTAGGGCTAAAGTACCTCTTTGCTCTAAATAGGTAGCTCAACTTTGCGGAAGCCGATTTTGCGATATAGGATATGTGGTTCTGCCATGTGATTCCTGAATTGACTGTGACTCCTAGAAGGTGCATTGAGTCCTTGTGATGGATTGGATGGTCATCCGTTTGGATCTGAGGAACTGTTGATGCATTTTTTCTGGAAAATGATGTGAACTGTGTCTTGTTTGCATTAAATACAACCAAATTGTCCTTTCCCCACTTCAAGATTTTGTCCAGATCATCTTTTAGAGAATTAATTTGTTCACATCTCTGACTGTGTGATGTAGCCGTATTCACAGGCCCATTGTTCGAGATGGAGGATATGAGAGTGCTGTCATCTGCAAAACTGTAGATATTATTATTTGTCGATCTAAGCAAATCATTGATGTGGAGAAGAAATAGAGTCGGAGAAAGAATAGATCCTTGAGGCAGTCCTGCATTTATAGCAAACGAATTGGATGATACACCATCTACAACAACTTGGATCGATCTTCCCAGAAGAAAATTTTGCATCCATCCGCAGAGTTGTTGTGGTAATCCGTAAGACGCTAACTTGCCTAATAGGGCTCTATGCCAGACTCGGTCAAATGCTTTTGATATGTCCAAGGCTACGGCTCTGGATTCGCCGTGTTGTTCAATTGATTGTGTCCATAAGTGCGTTACGTAGCTTAACAGGTTACCAGTGGAATGAGGGCTCCGCGAAATCATTAAAATCAGCTTGCTTGAAAAAAAAAAGACTGTCACTAAAAGCACAAACACAAATTTATATATTTCATAGTCCTTTAAACTTGTGATGTGACTTTTTACCTACTGCTCAGTTATGACACTTTTTTATTTGAGGAATTGGATTGAATACCCCTGAGGATGTTGGCAAGAAACCACCGACGAAACGTTGGATGCAATGTTGAATTAAAAGTAATGGGACATTTAAAATTGAATTTAGATCTTTCTAAATGTACCCCGTGTTTATATTTTTCAAGATTGTTTTTGTAGGCAATATTGTAATGCGCAAGCCGTCACACGTTTACCTAGAAACATAACACCAACATCAGAGATGCTCCTTCCCGGAAATTCTGTTTTAATAACAATGGTGTCCCCGCTGTTTGCATAATTAATTCCGCCTTCTGGTGATTGACAGATCCTTGTACACCAATAGTCCTCAAAATGTATTTTCCGTGAAAAATATCAATTGAGATTATTTTCTTGTGCTTGGTAAAATTGAACAATATTCACAAACTCTTTGGATTCATTTTTTGTAACCAGAAAGAGGTAGATAGGGACAGGGACTAATTTCCGGCAATGTTGATTTTTTTATGATACCTACGTTTCATTCGCGAAGAGAGAGTACCTATGCATATTTTATTTTATTTTTTTACGTTGTTATTATTCTTCAAGAGTAACATTGTTTCAAACAAAAAATATGTCTTTTTATATCTGTCATATTTTCAGGTATTTCCATTTAAAATAAGAGAAAAAGAACGCATAAATATACGAATAAGGGTGAAGAACGTTTGCCTTTGCCCTGCTGCGACCACTCTCAAAAGGTGGATAAAGACTGATATAAAGGGTGGGCCATCTAGTGGGTTCTTTTTAAATAATAGGTTATTTTGACACTGACAAGACAACTGTACCCCTGCTGTGTAGCCCCAAACAGTGGGTTTCTTAAAAGGAGGTTTTTGGCCGAAATGAAGCACAATGCTTTGGTCAACGGTGGGCGTTATAGAGCCATTTTTAAGGCACTTAAGGCCATTATCATCCATGCAATCCGTGAGCTTCAGCCCGAAACCATAAATAAGATCTTGGAAACTTGGAGTGACACAATGCGAAGCCAGCCGAGGCAGCCTACTTGAACTGGTTAATTTGATTACATTTTTAAAAAGAAACTTGTATTTGGCCACCCTGTATATACCACTAAGGCCCGTTTGCTTATACTACTCATAGCGACTTAAGTTCTACTTAAATACCATACAGGCATTTTTTACTATGCCATAAGCTGTCACATAAGATTTGAAGTGGAACTTAAATAGCTTTGAGTATAGTATCAGCAAACGCGCTTAAATGTGATAGCCAATTTTTTCGTAGCGTTTCTCGAGGCGGTTTTGCATTTTTTAAATGCTTTTCCATTTTCCCTTGGTTATAAACACAGCAACGCCTCAAAAGTATCCTTACCGTTGCTAAAAAAATGTTACCCGCACAAACGACTGGAAACCACATTTGTCGTGTCACTCTACAGTTTTATATCACTCTTGGGGCATTTTTATTAACTACAAAACCGTTGAGAACTTAGCCCCAATCGCTAATGGGCCAAAATATTATTTTCTCATTCGCAGGACCGAAAAGGAGCGCCTTCGTGGATACTTCCGTCTATCGACGAAACGTTTGAAGAAATCCCGCCAGGACAGCCAAGAAGAATCCATCGAAAAGGACGAAAACACCGCCACCACACAGACAACAACAATCATTCAAAATGGTGGAAGTACCATCCATGGCACTGACTCGAAACACAAGCAACACCATCGGTATACCTCGTCATCAATAGCATCGAAGGACACCGCCAACAACCAAGGGTCTATTAAAATCAATGTCATCGGCGATGGCACTAAGAAGACATCATCGGCAACCGCTCGCAACAGTGGATACGGTGTCGCAACGCATTCGAAGATGGGATCATCGGCACCCAGTCACAAGGTAATGAATGGTCTTCGTCCTGCTGCTGGCATTCGTAAAGCGAAAAACTCCATTGATTCTGTCAATAACTCCTGTTCGAACATAACAGCAAGCACATACTGCAACAATAGTATAAACGATGCAGGCAGCGGTTATGACGGTGAGACGTCATCTATTGTTAGTGGGATGACAGGCACCACCGACAAGGATATCTATTTCGAGAAAAAGTGGGAGAGTGTAAACGGTGCACCACATTTACTGCGGCACAAGGACGCATCCTTCTCCGACTGCGGATCGTTCTCCCGCATGGATTCGTCCAGCACACTGGAACGAGACTTGGAAATCATCGATTTATTGGAGCGTGAGCGTAGCATGGACATTCAAGATATGATGGAGCGTGAGAAGCGCAGTGAAACCATGCGCCTGATGAGTGCCGGTGGCAGTGAAAGGCGCCGGCTGCCGGATTTGCAGAAAATCTGCAAATCACCGAAGCCCAAAATGGATCCGTACTCGTATGAAAAGGTGACGCCCGGAATTTTATCACATGCAAACTCTTCACAGCTGCCACCAACGGAGGACAGTGTTATTGCCAACAAGAACGTGATGGCTGGGGGCGACGAGTGCATTGAGGTCGGAGCAGCTGATTTTTTCAATGACGACTATCAGCCACCAACATCAACAGGGGCATCAAACCCATCCTCATACTATCACCATAACTCGCGGCGGCTAAGCCGGAAAAGCTCCCACCACAGTAGCCATTCAAACCGATCGAAGAGGGATAGCTTCAATTCGCTTAATGGTGACCTAATGGCCGGGGCATTCGGCGAACTGGATCCCACCCAACCACTGAGCAAAATGTCTGTGATAGAGAGCCGGATGCGACGAAGTAGCGGCCGTACATCGAGTATCTCATCGTCAGGACGCAGTTCGCTCAAGTCCAGAGACTATCAGCCGCAGCACTCACATCCCGAGCTGGACTTTAGAGAGAACATATTCGCGGAACTGTAAGAGGAGTGGTGGTTTTAGTTTTTGAGCGACAATTTTCCAAAAACCTTTTTTGTTCACGGTTTAGTTTTGGGAATGGAAGAAGGAGGGGACTGTTAATTCGACAACTATCAGAAATTGGGTGCAAGCTCCTTGTGCTGCTTTGAAAATGACCTGAATGTGCACCCCATTGTGTGTCCTCCCTCGTCCACACTTGAATAGCTGATTTTTGAAAATGAACGTTTTTCCCTCATACTATACTAGTCTACTCGACAACTCAGCCATGCGCATTTTCTTGCAAAAAAATAAAAATAAATATATTCTGCACTCTCTGATGGATATATTAAATGTATAGTAAAGCTTAGAGGAAGCCAGTTTTTTACATACAAACAAAATTCAAAATATATATTCAAACGAAATTTGGAGAACAAAATACATAGGTAAATAAAAAAACAAAATATTTTTTTACATTTTCAACATACTTGCGAGGTAAAATAATTTTTGTAAACAAATACCACAACTGGAAAGTGTAATCCACTTAAAAATACAAATACATTTACCATTTGTATAAAGTCGATGTTAAAAGTTTGTGAAAAACAAAAAAACTTTCGGTGTTACAAATAATTCAAATATACTTTATTGCATGTGCAATTTTAAAACAAAAATCCAAATTAAATGCAAATCAACTGTTGTTTATAATATTCGATAAAATACAAACAAATATTATATTTAATGTTACATTTAATGTTAAATTAATACATTTATGCAAAGAAAAATAGCGTTTTCAATGTGAAATTAAATTTTTGAAAATTTATACCTAACTGGTAAGCTAAGCATTTTTTATTGTGCCAACTATTTAAGTAAATAATTAAATTATAATTGAATTTTAAAAATAACATGTAACACATACCTGAGGTATACAAATGTGTTGTGGAATAAATATATAAATATGGTTAATTGACCAAAGAGCTGTGGCGTCTTTGTATTAGCTAAGTGTAGCTAAAGAAAATCTTTAATATGAAATTTTAATATAAATTCAAAGCCATATTATTAATTAATAATTCTTATGAGCCCCAAGAATTAAAAAAAAAAATACAATATAAATAACGTATGAAACTATATTCTAGACTTAAGGCAAATTGTTTTTAAAAAGAATATCTACATAATACTAAAATGTTGGATGAAAAATAATAAAAAACTATGAAATAAAATATTTGTGATTATAAAATGGCGGTTTTTATCTATCTTGGTCCTTCTTATCAGACACAGTTGCAGGAGGAGCACCGGAAGAGTGTTGGTTTCTTTGGAATCGGATTGAAGAATGCTGACGAATTTTTTGTTTTCGTCCTCACTTTTGGTAAGTATACCTTTTCAAAAAATCAAAAAAAAAAAAAAAACCTTAAACAAGCTTTGTCGAACTGAGGAGCGCAAACAAAATGTAATGATTGATGTGGGCTGACGGAAAAATACACAAGGTAGAAACATCCTGTTAATGACCTGTCTGTTTATAGATTCCCTATATTGGTGTTAAAAGCGTTTTAAGTATAATAATGCTTTCACGTAGAAAACTGTACATCTGAACAGACACTTAAAAGAGCAGTGAGCCCTCTAGCATTTTCGACAGAGAGGATCCAAACTAGAGAGCCAACTGAGAGCAGAAACGGTACATTTGCCCACAAACTTTCTATGACCTTGTTCTGCACAGGAATATTCTTAGTATTCGTGTATGTACAAATCAAAGGAGCGCCATTGCTGCCGCACGCACACTTAGTATATTCCTGTGCAGGGACTTTATGTCAATCGGGCGGCCATTATTGGTGGAATTTTAAGTGGGGGCGACTGTGTTCGTCATTTTTGGTGTCGATTAGTTACACGGCGTTCACATCGCAGTTCAATTTAAACATTTTTAAAGTTTATGAAATTGTTGGAAAATCGAATTTCGGAAATAATATACCTAATATAATGTCAAATACCTTTTAATAATCATTTGTTAATATCAGAAATTCATCTCATGTTATTAATCAGAGAAAAATGAACTAACACGGTTTTTTGCACTCTCGCCTTTTTTTGTTGATTTTAATCTCTTAACTTCAATTTTTAAATACAATGTAGGGAAAAAAAATTGTATGCCATGGGAAAAACATATTTCAGTTTCAGAATATTTTGCAATCTGTATCTGCATTAATGCGTAAAATGCATATTTACACAATATAAATATGTGCAAGCATGAATTTGTTAAATTCAAAAAATTAATTCAATGTTTTTGTTCCGTTTATAGGTACCATTGCTCTCAAATGTAGCTTTAACTTTTTTTCAGAGTCTGGGTAAATTTGAGAATCTTCATTTCTGAGCGAAATGCACACCTACTTACACTAACACCAAACATTTGTCGTTTGTTAAACTGAAAGTGTGTTATTTCCCTTTTTACAGACGAAAAGTCTGTGAAAAATAGAGAACAATTTACATTTGGTCAGTGCAAAGGGTATTAACATAAATTTAATAGATTTTTAAAACAAAAACTACAATTTAAGAACAGCTGACTTTTAAAACACGCACCGCCATAAATGCAAAGAAAGAAAAATCTCATTTTATGTTCCATTGGGCACGAAAAATCTGAAGTCTGAGAGCAAATTCTGAAAATTCCAATGGAATGGAAACATTTTTTTTGGCAATAATGAGCTACCATAAATTTAATATCGAGACTGAAATTTGTTAAAAGTACTGCGCTATATCTACAAAACACGAAATAGAACATGAGAATACCTACAATAAACAAAATTATTTGGATTCTCCAGATTGAATACGCCAAATCCGAAATCGGAAATTATATCGCAAAATCCAATTAAATACCATATTATTAGGCGTGTTTTTTTGAGCGGTTTGAGTGTTGTTTTTTTTTGAGTGGTTGTAACTAAGAGCTGAAAATCCTACTTTAATTTGCTTTGCTGAGATCGAAGCTAAAAAAAACAGGCGTATTGTATTTTTGTTAGGAGTTTAAAGACAAAGCTACTTGATTTTTACGATATTAATATGTTTTTTTTTAAATATGAAAAGCATTTGTTCTTATGTAACATTATTCAACACTGTTCAGTGTTATTCAACTTCAGAATTTGATTGTGTACAAATATGGTGTTAAATAAACGAATTTGAAAACAACCAAAAAGCCCTCCACCAGTTGTCAAACTCAAACGCACTTGTATTGGTAAATCTGAGAAAATATCTAGATTCGCAAAAGTGCTCTGAAATCTGAAAAAGATTGTTTTTTTTTTTTGTACCAAACGAACATAAGAACTGCTCTGAGAGCAAAAAAAAAATGCTCTGAGAGCACCCAATCGAATACCACAGAAAGCTTACTTTTGTCGTAGTGGAACCCCGGGCTTAACTTGCATGTTGTTAACCTATTTATGGAACAACCCCCATGGTTCAGCTGCATGAATTCTGCTGTCAAATATGTTATTCATATAAACAAAATTAAAAAGATCTGAAATGTGAATGGATGAACATTTTTTGGAACCGAATATGAATAGAGAACAAGTAAAGCTATATAAAAAACCATACTCAACATTTATTCGTGCTACATTTATTGTTATAAATGCATTTACAAATTATTTTTAATTGAAAAAGTACCACCGGGCGGCCATTAATTACACGTATTCACCGACAGGAAAAATAAGAGCGCGAGTTAAGTATCCATAGCAAAACATATTGAGAAAAAAGATAACATTATTTGTATTCAATGATATCTTTAGTCTCTAGTACAGTCTTGCACACAACGCTACAATGATAACATATGTAAAAGAGATAATATCGTTTGTATACAATGTTGGAATATTATCTCTTCTTCATTATCAAGCAAGACGATTGTACGCTTGGGTCTCCTTGTAGATAGATAAGAAAAGTATATAAATACGACTGTATGATGAATTTATCAACAGTCTTATTGTAACTACATAGTAGCCTTAAGCTCCTTTTAGAATTAGTAAAAAGTATTTCAATAATAAAGGACATAGTTCCAAATAAATATTGTTTAATTTTAAAAGTAAGAAACAAGTGTTTTAATTGGCGATCCTGCCAGGAGGTTAAATATACTTTTTAACTTCAATCGAGCGGACCTCGGGAACAAGTAGTGAAATCTAGTATAAACAGAACACTCGCGTTACCGGTTACAAGAATTACCTAGCATAGCAGGTACAAATATAGCTTCTTCGTACGAAGCAGCAAAGCAATTCAGTGAAAGTGTATATGTGGAGAAAAAAAACACACAAATTCGACGACAACAGACACGAGTTCAAAATGGAACAACTCGCAGTATTAATGGCAAGATTAGAAGCTTTAGAAACCAGGAGCAACACAGTAACACAAACCCTAGAGCACACACGCACAGAGAATGCAAGGTTAGCAGCAATAATAACTAACCAAAATCAAATAAACACTAATTTAGAAACAAAACTAAATGAAGTAAAATCTGGATTAGGCATAGTACCAAACATACCTGTGCTAGAGGAAATAAGAACCACATATACAGATGGTAGTGAAATACAGTTAGACGCATTTAAAAGCCTACCTATTTTCAACGGCGATCAATCAAATTATCGGTCGTGGCGCGAAGAAGCATCCAGATTAATGGACAGCATTAAAAACTTCAAAACACACAGTAAGTACGCAGCAGCATTGACTATAGTGAAAAGTAAAATACAGGGTGCAGCCGCGAATGTGTTAACTAATTATAACACAATTTTTAATTTTGAGGCGATACGTAACAGATTAGATTATACGTACTCTAATCAAGAACCTCTATACGTGCTACAAGACATGATGAAAGCCATCACGCAAAAAAGAAGCACACTGTCTGAATACCACGACGAGATAAATAAAAATCTCAATTTAATAATATCAAAAATCACTATGTCAGGTGATCCGCCGAATATAATCGACAGACTAATTAAAAATGCTAACGACGACGCAGTTCGTATATTCATTGATGGTATGAGTGACAACTTTACAAGAGGATCATTATATTCAGCTACAATAAATGATCTAGAACACGCATTCGCAATTGCTCGCAGAATAGAACATGATAATGTGCACAGGCATTTACATCTCACTCAGGATAAGCACCACAAAAATATGCCACATGAACGCAGAAACGAAAGAAGACCAAATTATTCGAGCCAAACAACGAATTATCAACCCCAGAAGCAATACGATAATATGCAGCAACACAATCAAGGACCACAGCCGATGGAGATAAACTCGAGACAAATTGTACATGCACAGCGACA
The DNA here is from genome assembly GCA_946477585.1 of Cheilosia urbana. NCBI lineage: Eukaryota > Metazoa > Arthropoda > Insecta > Diptera > Syrphidae > Cheilosia > Cheilosia urbana. Next base: position 26,088,508 of record OX297854.1, on the reverse strand, counting down.
AAATTGGAATCAATACAAACCCGATGTATATAATCCACCAGCGAAACGTGAACACAGCGGGAGTTTCAACACACACAACAGACCGCAACGATCTTATCAGCAGAACTTCAAGCAGCAGAGAGTAAATAACTCCCGACAACAACGCAGAGACGATGTCAGCAGTACATATGCAGAAGCAGATGAAACGGAATGTATGGTAAATAATAACATAAGAATAGATCATTTAAACTAGTAGACGGGTTGCCCTGCTTAAATTTAACTAGTACTATTTCTAAGAAAATTTATAAAATTCTTATTGATACTGGTGCAACCCATAATTACATTAATAGAAAATGCGATTCTAGCAAAAAAATTAAAATTAAACCTATAAAAATAAAAACAATGCATGGTTATTCTATGGTAGATACAAAGAAAGTAGTTAGGATATTAAAGAAAAATATAACATTTTTTGAATTAGAGGATATTCAGTCTTTTGATATGATATTAGGATATGAAGGACTTAAAGTTCTAAACGCGGAAATAAATTTCAGTAATATGACTCTAACTACCATAAGCAGTGTCGAATCTATTCAGAAAATTAATTACATAATTGGGGAAAATAATATTTATAAAGCAGACATAGATAGACTGATGAAGATTAATAACAGCATAGGACCGTTACCCTTTACAGATACTATAGAAGCAAGCATTAGGACGACCAATGATAATCCGGTTTATGTTAAACAATATCCATATCCCATAGCAGATAACGAATTCGTAAACAAAGAAATACAGAAACTCTTACATGACGATATAATAGAAAAAAGCCATAGTCCTTATAACAGTCCCATATGGACAGTACCTAAAAAAGGTTTGGACGAAAAAGGAAAACCAAAACGGCGCATGGTTGTTGATTTCCAAAAACTTAACGCTCACACTGTAACAGACAGATACCCCATTCCGGATGTCAACATGACAATTCAAAATTTAGGTAAAGCCAAGTACTTTACAACATTAGATTTGGAGTCAGGTTTCCACCAAATTAAAATCAAAACAGATGATAAAGAAAAAACAGCTTTTGCTATAAATGGCGCAAAATATCATTTTAAACGAATGCCTTTCGGGCTCAAAAATGCACCAAGCATATTTCAGAGATGCGTGGACGACATTTTGAGAGACTTTGTAGGTAAATTCGTACACGTTTACATTGATGACGTATTGATATATTCTTCATCTGAGGAAGAACATATACAGCACATAAGTCAAGTATTCGACGTACTCAATAAAGCCACATTAAAAATATCTGATGAGAAAAGTAAGTTTTTTCAAGAAGAAGTAGAATACTTAGGTCACATAATCAGACATGGTAGAATCACTACGAACCCTGAGAAAATAGCAGCTATAGAAAATTTTCCAGTCCCACAAACGGTAAAGGATTTGAGAGGATTTTTAGGTCTTACAGGTTACTATCGTAAGTTTATAAAAGGATACGCAAGCATAGCCAAGCCCCTGACATTATATTTACGAGGAGATAACGGTAAAGTAAACAAAAAACAAAGTAAAAATATTAAGTTAAATCTGAATGATTCAGCATTAGAAGCGATTAGAATTTTAAAAAATTATTTGAAAGAACAAGTCGAACTTTTTCAACCGGATTATAGTAAACCATTCGAGCTTACTACTGATGCATCCAACATAGCTATTGGAGCCGTACTAAGTCAGAATAAGCAACCTATACACTTCTTGTCAAGAACACTGAGTAAGACAGAAGAGAACTATAGCACAAACGAGAAAGAGCTATTAGCGATCATATGGTCCTTACAAAAACTCAGAAACTACATATATGGTATAGCAGACTTAACCATATATACCGATCACCAGAGCCTTATATATTCTGTATCAGAAAAAAATCCCAACACAAAGCTGAAACGTTGGAAGGGAATCATTGAAGACTTTGGAGCAAAATTAGTTTATAAACCAGGAAACCTAAATCTTGTAGCTGACGCATTATCACGTCAACGCATAAATACTTCTACCATAGAAACAGCACATTCAGCTGAAAGTTCTTCTAATGATATAATAAAAACTGTGAATCAGCCTTTTAATGCATACACTGCACAGTTCGAACTTATTGAAGATATAACAAATAATATCGAAACACAAATCTATTTTAGTAACAAAATAAGACTCATAATAAAGTTTAAGGACAAAGACTCTTTACTAAGGCAGATGAAAGAAGTTATACAACCCCAAAAGATTGTAGCTTTGCATACGAAATTTGAAAACATATACAAATATGGTGAAAACATAAAAAAAGAATTCCCACTAGTAAGATTTATATTCACACCAAGAAAACTTCAAGACGTGACAAATTTGGAGGAACAACTAAAACTTGTAAGGGTAACTCACGAAAGAGCACACCGAGGGTTACGTAACAATATACAAGAAATCTCAGAGAAATATTACTGGCCCGATCTAAATAAACAAGCAAAGAGTTTCAACAGAAAATGCATAGCATGTCTATTTGGAAAATATGAAAGAAAACCTATCAGAGAACCTCTGAATAATTCAGAAATACCAACACATGTGGGAACACACATTCATATGGACATATACTTCAACGACAAGTATACTTTCCTTGTAACAGTAGATAAGTATTCTAAATATACAATCCTTCGGGAAATCGAAACTCGAAACAGACTGTACGACGTTATGGAAGAGGTCTTATCTAATTATTTCCCAAAATGTGAACGACTCATGACAGATAACGAGAAGGGATTCAAAACAGAAATGGTGAACCAAATGTGTTTGAAATACAACATAACTAAAGTAGAAACTCCAGTATACAGATCGACAGCGAACGGTCAGGTAGAACGTGTAAACGGTACAATAACTGAACTGTCTAGAATATTCACAATTCAGAATAAAACAAGACTTATCGAAGAAATATTTAGAACAGTGCGTGAATTAAATAATTCTATACACTCAGTTACCGGTTTGAAACCTAGAGACATTTTCTTTAATCAAAATAAATATAGCAATAGTGAAATTATAATAAATAAACTAAACTCAGCATCCAAAAAAGTGATCGAACGTCTAAATAAAGGAACTCGACACAGAGAGTATAAAAAAGGAGATAAGATAATGGTAAGAATCACAGGTCTTAGAAAGAAATCTAACGCCAGATACATAACAAGAATAGTAGAAGAAGATAAAGGAGACACTGTAATCTCTAAAGAAGGAATAAAAATTCACAAGGATAACATAAAGAATTATCATTTTTCAGATGACGAAAATATTAATATTCCTAACATTACTAGGAATTGTACAGAGTCAAGAAGGGCAAGGAAACGTTCAAATAACTGAGTTACTAAACAAGAAGTTTATACTTACGCAAACAGATGACGTGTATTTATTCAAAGAACAAACTTATTTGTTACATGCCACCAACCTGACTTCGATATTTCAACCTTACGTAAATATCGTAACTAGTAAATATCAACCTACACAAGAAGAAAAAATTTGGTTAAGTAAAATTAAGAATTTAGCAGACCAATTACAAGAACATACTAGGCATACTAGATCAATTAACTTTTTAGGAACAGCTTTCAAATATGTGTTTGGTAATCCTGACCATTATGACTTAGTTAACATAGAAACGAGTATAAATAATCTCATAGAAAACAATAATAAACAAAAAACTATAAATTCTAGATTTGAACAAATTTTGCAACAATTCGAAGGTCAGAGCCTTAAAGAACATTTAGTAATAGAACAAGTGTACGAACAATTATTATTATTGACCAGAACAATTAATGCAGCAAAAAATAATGAATATTTATCAGAAAGCCTAGACTTAGATGACATTAAAAATATTATTCAACATGAAATAATTCAAGTACCCATAATAAATATACTTGAGTACTCTAAAATATTATTAGCTAGAACTGATGAATTCTTCATCACAATATATAAATATCCAGTTCTAATTAAATCATGTAAATTGTATAAAGTAACACCTTTAAATTCAAAACATGGAAAAATCATTACAGATAAAACAATTGCCTTATGTAACCAAACTTATTTAAGAACAAGAAATTGTCAAAATCATCTAAGTAAAAACATTTGTGAAATTAACTTTGAAGAAGAAAATTGTCTTATTCCACTTTTAAAGAATATAACTTCAAAATGCAACATTAAACAAGAATACGATTACGACTTAGAAATTGAATCCGGTGTTATGTTATTAAGCGGTAAGCATAAGTTAAATAATCAAACAATTAATGGTATAAACTTAGTTACTTATGAAAATACTATAAATCTAGACGATAAAATATACAAAAACATGCATAAGCAAATTAAAGAAGTTATATTAAGAAATCATAATTCAGAGTCTTACATCGACCAAATAATTAAAGAAGATACAATGTACAAATTCGATAACATAGATACTTTAAAAAAACTAATTATTCCTTTTGAAGAAAAACCGATATTATCAACTATATACACAATTGTAACACTGATTGTTATTCTAGCATTTACGTACGTAATGATAAAAACTATACAATGTATAACAGATCGTCAAAAACAAAAAAAGATTGACGCATATAACAAAACTTATGAAAGAGAAATGTTAAAAATAGCGTCGAAAAATCGAGACGATTTCGTTTAACAAGGGGGGGAGTTAAGTATCCATAGCAAAACATATTGAGAAAAAAGATAACATTATTTGTATTCAATGATATCTTTAGTCTCTAGTACAGTCTTGCACACAACGCTACAATGATAACATATGTAAAAGAGATAATATCGTTTGTATACAATGTTGGAATATTATCTCTTCTTCATTATCAAGCAAGACGATTGTACGCTTGGGTCTCCTTGTAGATAGATAAGAAAAGTATATAAATACGACTGTATGATGAATTTATCAACAGTCTTATTGTAACTACATAGTAGCCTTAAGCTCCTTTTAGAATTAGTAAAAAGTATTTCAATAATAAAGGACATAGTTCCAAATAAATATTGTTTAATTTTAAAAGTAAGAAACAAGTGTTTTAATTCGCGCGAGAGAGGTCTGTCATTCAAAATTTGCGGGGAAAATCGGGTAGGTGCACGGGAGTTGGCTCTCTAGTTTGGATACTCTCTGATTTTCGAAGACTTGTAAGTTTTTTTTTTTTTTTTTTAAAGAAAAATTCCAAATGCTTTATTATCGATTTTTGCTCTTTTTTTACTGGAATTTTGGTCATTTAGCTGCATTAAGCTGATATACAGTGCATCGAAGTTTTGCCATGTCAAAAATAAGCTTTTTAGGTAGTTAGATTCCTCGAATTGAAAGTGAAATTTTTATTTTTGAGTAGTTATCGTATATTTCTAAAATAGTTATTGTTGATATATACATATATTTTTTTTTTTTTTTTTTTTGAAGTGAAACTTCTAATGCGACTTCCAACAAGGTTGCGTTAAACGTTCAACGCTCCTGGGGAGGGGGAATAGAAAGTGCCAGAGCGAGAGTGAATGCATGGCACTCAAACACATGCGCGTAGTATACCTGTTACAGGCCAGCGCGAGCGTTAGCAATGAGAAGCGTCCTCTTTATTTCATTTTGTTTTAGTTTGATTTGATACACATATAATTTAATAGGGTAGTATTTTTTATTTTCAAATTTAGTGGATAAGAATTAAATACTAAATACTAAATACTAACTACTAAATACTAAATATCAATTGATTGTTAGGTTTTCTCTTTTGAAATTACATTATGACGCATTCACATACATTATTGATACAAATACATAGACAGCCACAGCGAAAATAAGCCGAAGAAATTGATTCTAATTGCCATTTTTTTTTTTTCACCAAATGCAGCCATGAGGGATATTAAATTATTTATTGCAAAATCTTTATTGCCACTATCCACTGCACGTTCACAAGCTCTGGCAGACGTTACTGGTGAAGAAATTTATTATTGTGACCAGCCTGTGCCCTGTGATTAAGGTTGCCAGACGACCGGGACTCGCCGGGATTGTCCAGATATTCTAAGCGGTGTCCAGAGTCCCGGTGAAAAATAAATTGTCCAGTCAAAAGTCCCGGCGAAACTTATTTTTCAAATTCCATGATTTATTGAAAAAAGTGTATGTATTTCCAATTTCATAAAATTACAAAATAAAAAAATGCAATCGCTGTGAAATACTTTCAATTTAAAAATGTAAGAATTTGACTGAACTCATCCACTCAACGAAATTGCAATCACTTTCAAACATTGGCACATTTGTTCGAACAGCTTGACTCAATGCGATTCGATCGAACTCCATTTCTCGCTCCAATTCTCGATTAAATGCGTCTTGCATTGAATGATTTGGCTGTGGTATCCCCAATTTGCACAACAAATTGCCGCTCATGAACAGACACATATCCTCGATCAATATCAAAGCTTTGTTGCGCATTTCATCTGACATCTCCAGTTTATTATCCGATGTCACAGTGCGAATTCGATGCAAAATATTATCGGCGATATTATCTTTGTATAATCAAAGTATCTACTTCATTTCCAAAAGTTACTTAATGTAACATAGTAAACATAATTTATTAGAACAAACTTTTTAGGCATATTACAAAAAAAAAAAAAACTTCAAAATTTTGGACAACAACAATTTGCTTGGAAAATAATTAAAATAATTGACAACAACAATTGCTTTTAAAATTTAAAATATTTTTTTTTTTTATGTGAAGTCTCACTACTCGATTTCTATCCAGTTTCTTTTTTTTTTTTAAGTGTATTTCCCCATACAAACTTTCATAACCTCTTTCATCCCCTCCAAGTTTTGTTTATATATACAGCAATACGAACAAAACAAAAAAATAATTATGAAAATCGTCCCAGGGGTTATCGAGTTACATGATCATCGAGTTACACCTCGAAAGAATTATATATATAGATAGACAGATAGAAGATAGAAGAAGATAGATATGTTGTTGTCAAAGACCGAAGCTCAGGCGCTAGGTTTGATTAAAAATACTTCGGTCAAAGGTCGCAATTGGGTTTTATTTCGGCCTTTGGCTGATGTATTTTTAGACCCTAGGAGCGACTGAACTTCGTTGTTTGACTATAACATTATATGAATATGAAGAGAAATGTGATTGAAATCTTTGTTTGTTTTTGTTTTTGTAATTCTTTTTTGTTTTTTTATTGAAATAAATACGCTTATTTGCACATTAATAAAACAAATTATTTCCCTTTTTTCATTAATAAACAAAAATAAAAAAATCGAAATTTGAAATGTCCAGACCAGTCCCGGAATTTCAACATAATGTCCAGATATGTACTGATTTCGAACTGGCAACCCTACCTGTGATCCTTGCAGGAGATTTTAATGTGAATTTCTCGTTACGTGAAGCTGAAACATTATTAACCTTCCTTAAAGACAAATTTGGATTGGAAATGATAAATGGTAGGAATGATCCAACAACCAAAGGGGGAACTACCATTAATGCAGTTTTTGCAAAAAATATTGAAAAAATAGAACACAAACATTTCTTATCTTACTTTAGTTATCATAATCCCATTGTAAATGTTATAGATTAGGATATGTCTCCACTCGAAAATGATAATTAAAAGATGCGATCAATTGTGAATTGTAAGCAATATTAATAAAGTTTGTCTTAAAGAAGCAACATGATTTCACTAAAAATCAAATTACAACCCTTCCTATTTTCACTTCCACATCCACCACGCACTTTTTTTTTTTTTAAGACTTGTACGTTAATGTTCTGTATAAATAAATTGATTATTTGTTTCAAAAACATGTTTCTTATCTGCTATTATTTTCTGAGTTATTTTTAGGCACCCCTTACGGAAGAGGGAGTTTTATTTTATAAAGGGTGATTTTTTAGCTGGTTTGGTTTTGGCAACACTGGTTTTGACAGCTGACGTGTGTTTAGTACCTTGTGTCACTGTCAAACAGCTTCAGTTTGGTTTGCAATTTAACCATGGATCGTCTTACAAATGAACAACGCTTGCAAATTATTGAATTTTACTATCAAAATTCGTGCTCGGTTCGAAATGTTCATCGCGCGCTGCTTCCATTTTATGATCGGCATTCTCGACCTTCTGAGCAGTCTATTCGGACGATTGTGACCAAATTTCGCACCAAATTTACTTTGTTGGACATTAAACCACCAACACGTTTACGTACTGTGCGTAGTGAAGAAAATATTGCGGCCGTATCAGCTAGTGTGACAGAAGACCGCGAAATGTCGATTCGGCGCCGTTCCCAGCAGTTAGGCCTTTGTTACAGCACTACGTGGAAAATTTTGCGGAAGGATTTGTGCGTAAAGCCTTTTAAGATACAGCTTGTGCAAGAACTAAAGCCAGCCGACCTACCACAACGCCGAATTTTTGGTGAATGGGCTCTTGGAAAGCTGGCCGAGGATCCGCTTTTTTATCGAAAAATTGTGTTCAGCGATGAGGCTCATTTTTGGTTGAATGGGTACGTAAATAAGCAAAATTGCCGCATTTGGAGTGAAGATCAGCCAGAAGCATTGCAACAGCTACCAATGCATCCCGAAAAAGCCACTGTTTGGTGCGGTTTATGGGCCGGCGGCATTATTGGGCCATATTTCTTCAAAGATGATGCGAATCGCAGCGTTACTGTCAATGGTCAACGCTACCGAGCGATGATAACAACTTTTTTTTGCCCGAAATGGAAGTTCTTGACTTGCATGATATGTGGTTTCAACAAGACGGTGCCACATGCCACACAGCACGCGAAACAATGGCGCAATTGCGAGGCGAGTTTGGTGAACAGTTAATTTCACGTTTCGGGCCGGTCAATTGGCCGCCTAGATCGTGCGATTTGACACCATTAGATTATTTTTTGTGGGGGTATGTCAAGGCTAATGTGTATAGGGACAAGCCCGCTTCGATTGACGCACTGGAAGCCAACATCCATGCATTCATTCGTGAGATACCGGCCGATATGTGTGAAAGAGTATGCCAAAATTGGACTCAGCGGATGGACTACCTGAGACGGAGCCGCGGTCAACATTTGCATGAAATTATCTTTAAACATTAAATTGCAAGGTTCAAACTATCGATTCAAATAAATATTTCATTCATTTTTTCGAATTTTTTGTGTTTTTTTTTTTTAAAAAGTTCTAAACCTCTTAAAAAATCACCCGTTATTATAGGTACAGGTAGGCAAGAAAAATATATTAAGATAAATGTGTTGTATAAAAAACAAAATAATATATTTTTTTTTAAGAAAAAGCAGATGAAATCATATTAGGTTTTGTTAAGCTATTTTTTTTTTTTTTTTTTGTTGCTTCATTCATTTTAGCTTTTTTTTTGTAGTCCAGAAATTTTCTTTTTGAAATTTAAGCAACACCTTACGTAGTAGTTATTTGTCAAAATGTTTTTTCTGAGCAATATCCATCTGTTTTTAAAATAAACCATTAATGGTGCATAAAATTATTCGATTCTGAAACCAACCAACATCACATATTTTGTAAATTATATTTTGTAGGAGGATTTACAACCTGTGGAAATTAAATGCACCAAACTACATAAAACATAAGTGTGAAAAATAAACAACAAAATGTTATTGAAATTATTCAGTCGCCATTTCATTCTTAACGGGCTACGCATTCTTAATGAGCACTGCGTTTTTAAATGAACAAATATGTTATATGAGGGGTATAGTTTCAAAACTCTTCTATTCCACTTTTATTCAAAAATGAGTTTAATATGAGAAAATGTTCTTTAGAAGGGCCCTCATCTAAGTATTTAATTAAAATTTTTCAAAACATGTTATATTTCCTATACTTTAGACTTTAGAGCACTTAAAATGTGAATTTTTGTTCAAAACTACACTATTCCACTCAGTCGTTTAATTCAAAACTCATTTATTCCCATATAAACTGAATTCCGCACCAAACCTCTTCTTTTCTTATGCAAATCAAAGTAGCCAGTTTCAAAACTCATGTATTCCAATGACATTAAAAAAGTCGGGAATTTTTAAATACTTCGGTATAAAGCCTGAAACTTTTGAAGTTATTTTTTTTTTTTTGTTTTTTTATTCCTGTTTTTGTTTAAGTAATTTATATACATTGCTGTGACGCTATTTTTAAGTTTTTTAATAATCAATAATATTTTTTATTATCCAGTTTTGAAGACTGTTGATATTTTATGTTTTTAGTTAAGTTTTTTTTTTCATATTTAAAATTTTGTTTTAAATAAAACAAAATGAGTTATATCGATAAGAAAGTTTTTTTTCTTTTCAAAACTCAACTATTCCAATCGTCATTTTCAAAACTCTTCTTTTACATATTAAATTGATTTTTTATAATTTTTTAGGTTTACCTTATAGGTTCAAAACCATATGAAATAGATAAAGATCATTTCAAACTTGCAATGTAGCCTTCAAACCAATCGCTTATATCATTTTAGTAGCTTTTAACAGTTTTTTTCGTTTTACTCAAAATTCCCAAAAGTGGCAAAGAAGAGTTTTGAAATTATACCCCTCATATGTATTAACAAAAATGAGAATCTCGAAGTTCAATAATTATTTAAAGTGGTATCGTGGAAGGAAAACCTTTAAAAAAAAAACATTGTCAAACCAGTTAAAAACATCCAGGGGTAGAGTACTTACGTTTTGGTGCCAAAAATTGATAACGGTTTTTTATAGAGCGCGGTTAAATACAAGCATATTATATTACATTTTACATTTACATTTACTATGGGAGTGGGAGCTCTAACTCGCTCCGTTTGGGCGAACATCGGCAACACTAACAGTAAAGTAATTTACCATTTCTGAAAGCCAGGAACATATTCTTTCAAATTATTTCCAAACCAAATTGGTTTAGATAATAGTTTTTGAAAAAAATAATTTCAAACTGAAGTTGAACGACACAAAATTAAAAAAAAAAAAAAGTTGAATACTGATTTTTTTCAAAATTGTGAATAAAGACACTAAATTTGTTTATAGTATTTACTGCTCCTAGTAATTTTTAATCGAACACTGAAGCAAAAGTTGTAAGAATTTATAATCCATTAAAAAAAAAACGGCCCGAGCCCTAAGCCCACAAACTCCAAATCCGAAGTTTGAACGGAAATTTTGTACAAAAACAATATCTTTCTCTTACTACGTAATGGAGAAAGTTTTAATTCAAACTGCTTTTGCAGGTATATTGTATCCTAGTAACCAGAATAATTTTCATACTAATAGCACAATTTTTATACCGAAAATCGGTATAATTTTTGTACAGTCGGTATTAATTGTAACAAGAACACGGTGTTAATTACACTGAATCGAAATTAAATGTCCAAACACTGCACTGAAAAGTAGCATATTTTTAAAATTCAAAATGAAGGTACACCACGAAAGTGTAAAAAATAAACCTATAGTATAGACTGTAAAGCAGTCCGATGATAATTAACTGGTAGGTATATATTTTTCGAATAAAAAATCGTCAAAAATCGTTAGAGCGCATTCCCGAGTCTTACCAAGAATCGTTGTCAGTATTCGCTTTCCCCAACTGAGAACTATTTCAATAACTTTTTCCATCAAAATTACGACAGGAAATACAGCAATTCAAACGATGGGACAGAACAAGGAAAGTTAAAAGTTATCTTTCAACTGCTCTACCTACCTACAGAGGATTTATTCTACTATATGCTCGAAGCAAAGAGTTCGATTTTTGAGTTCGTTTATACTTTCCAGGAATATGTCCTCAAAGTCAACCTTAACGTTTCTTATTGCTAGGCTTCCATTTAAAGTAGGTATAACGAGTTTTATTTGGAATAAAATACTTTGTTTGGTAATGCCTTAGATCAGAAGAATCTGATCGAACGCGTAACCAATTTGTCACTTTCTTTTCAGTCATAGTAGCATGTCATCCTTACCGTAATTAGGTAATACCTATAGCATAAATAATGATAAGATAAAAAAAAAATCTCTTCTGCTCCTTAGATAAAACGGTGCAGGGAAATAAGTCCCCCATAACTAAATCCACTGAGGGACTAAGTTCCCACTTATTGGGAAGTAAAACCACTTTCGTGAAATGGACTTAGTTCCCATGTAATGTGGGAACTAAGTCCACTTTCTTATGGATACCTAGTACACATTCAAAAATAAGAAGAGGCAACTTACTTCCAACATTTAGAATTGGAATTTTTGATTAGTAAAATACTCTATTCAAAATTCAGTTTGCAAGACTCTGAAAATAATCAAAGAAAATTGCAGTGATTTTTCGGCGCAGGGACATAAGTCCACGAAACTAAATTCAAGCGAATTTTTTACTTTTATTTTCTCAAATTTCCAAAAGCTAATGCAAAAAAGTTGTTTGAGAAAATAAATTGGCATGTTTAGGCTTCGAAAATTTAGAAGTAAAAAATTTCGATTTTTGGTTGATTACTCTTAGAGTCTTGCAAACCGAACCCCGAAAACTAAGTCGACTTCACGAAAATGGTTTTACTTCCCATTAGGTGGGAACTAAGTACCTCAGTGGATTTAGTTCCCTTGGACTTATTTCCCTGCACCAAACAAAACACAACAACTTGAACTAAGCTATTACAAAAATACAACAACTCAAACTCAAGCATTTAAATAGGTATGCATTCCACTTGTAGTCAAAGGATTATTTTAATTGCCACTTTATATGTCAATCATTATTTGTCATAGACACATGGATAAATGTTTTCGTACAAAAAGTTCAGATCCAACAAGTTCTCATTTAAGATAAATTTGCAATTATTACCTCGTATATATTATAAACGCAGACAGCGTAATGAATTTCTACTCACAAATATCTCAAAGAGTTTTTGTAGAATCAGAACAAAACGAATTTATGTGTGTGTTCCGTACATTTTTGTTCCAGGAAAAACAGGAAAAACATCATCAAGCTGAACTTCACCTACATCAAATTTTGAAATTAATTTCTTCGGAATATTATAAAGGTCACGTGTGCAATCCTGAAAGGGGTAACGTAATCAAAACAACGTGTACAGTGCACCACCTGATTGCGTATTCCTTCTGTTTCTATTTGGCAAACGTTTGCTTAGAACACATGTGATTTTTAACAATAACCCGCAGACTTGTTTTACCCATAGGTGAAGTGGTTATATCCCACTAAAGAAAACCTTTGTTTTGCAGGTTTACTCATGGAATGTCAGTTTATCCGAGGCAGGGTAATAAAAACGTTCATGAATTGCAATACAAAAAGGCCGCTGTAAGTGTAAGTCTTCAGTTGGCTCTTACATAACATTGCCTTGGCATGTGAGGACAGTGTGCACGACTGGGTCGTACGCAACTTGGTGTCCGATGACTGTTTTAAAACTTGCGAATGAATATAGAAACCTGCTCGATAGAGTGTGTTGAGTAAGTGGTATATTTTTTTGTTTGAAAGTTACAATTGCTGTCAAGGCTTTTATCACTCGTATGAAGTAAGTCGAATGTAATAGCAAGAAAAAATTGTCGATTCAAGAATTAAGGTGATGATCGAAAGGACTGATCCACAAATATGGAACTCAAAAAACAGAATCTTCGATTCGCCCTTTATAAAACCTGGACTCCCGCAACTTTTTAATAGATATAAACTTTAAAAAAGTGTTTAAAAAAACAATTGAAGCAAAAATATTAACAGGAATAGCTTCAAAGGAAAAGAAAACTTTACCCAACCTTTTATCTGCTAACTCCAATCGATGTGCGGTTTGGTTTTAAGTGATTCCTCTGCTTCTTTAGTTTAAACGTATAGTAAGAACCAAATACTAAGGCCCGTTTGCTGCTACTCATACCGATTGAAGTTCCACTTCAAATTTTATGTGACAGTTTATGACATAAAAAAAGTAGCCCATAAAGAATTTAAGCAGAAATTAAATCGCTACGAGTAGTATCAGCAAACGGGCCTACGTGCTTTCAAGCCTGCTGTGTTTTAAAAAAAAACACAGGTATAGTAAATACATCTTCTTTTGCAATAAAGTTGTTTGTTTGTAGGTATGTATGTGGATTTGGTTTTTAGTTAATACATTACGATAAAGCCATCCAATCCGTACAGAATTTCTCTGACTTAACAAAAGAAATGGAGTAAAACTCGGTTTTGAATTCATTGCAACTGGGTAATTCTTTTAAAAGTTATACGATGTTAAAGTTTTTTACTCTTATTCCAATGGAGACCAGAGCCAAGCCAGTTGTCTCTGCCCATGGAACTGTACAACGTGCAACTGTCGCTAACGTTCCCATTCAACGAAACGCTTTGAAAACGTATTTTTTATATATTGGCTACTGTCTTAAAATTGAGTAGAAATTGCCTGAATGTACTGTACATACCTACATAATATGTTCACTTAAGAAATAAATTAAATTGTTCAACATCATCCCTCGTTGCGAATTCCAGAAATTACCATCACCAGCGGCTGATAATTATATCTACAAAAGGATTTTAATTAAATCACCGACAGTACAGCAGTATACTTTAGGGCAAACTAATTTAATTATCACTGCATTTCCATAGGCACAACGCACAAAGAGCCAGAACTCTCTTCACAGAAATACAGACCTGTTTTGACAATGAAGCTGCAGAGTATATGTTCAGCTCGATATTACAATAAAAATAAAAAAATATTATACATCAGCCGTGCATACAATAATAATAATTAATAACATTCCATTGATGTGTATTTTACTTAATGAAAATTATTTTACAGGCGATAATGATAGTGCTGATTATGTTGATGAACAGATACAAAAATGCTTTCATAACACAACCCTCTGCGCATATTTAAACAACAAATGGAGGGAGTTTTTTGCAATTTAAATTATCCAGTCCGAGAGTTTAGTATCTTAGATTTAAGCCATACTTGAAATTTTTCCTTAGAAATGTTGTTTTTTTTTTTTATTAACTTCGAGGCTCATAAGGTAGTCGCCACTAGTTGTTTCTGTTTGGACTCACAGGTTGCTTTTGGTCAAGATTAATTAAAAAGTGGTATTTTCTGTGGGAGAATTTAGGAAAGAATTGTGCGAAAATGGTCCTGAAATGTTGCTTTTAGATTAGTGGTGTTGTTGGGCAATTTTGTGTAAAAAAAACTACATTTTTTTACATTTTTTACGTAAAAAATGGTAAATAATGGTAAATAACGTGTAAAAAAAAAAATGTAAAAAATGTATAAAATGTAAAAAATGTACAAAACATGCATTTATTTTGACAGATAGTCATTTCGCTATTTAATTTCGTTGAGGCTTCGTACCTACTAAACACTTTTGAAACTCAGTGCATAAAAAAAAACGATGTTCAACTGTTTTTAAAATAAACCATTAATGGTGCATAAAATTATTCGATTCTGAAACAAACCAACATTACATATTTTGTACACTATATTTTGTAGATAAAACACACCATTTGAAATGGTAAAATATATTTCGGTGGAGGATTTACAACCTGTGGAAATTAAATGCACCAAACTACATAAAACATAAGTGTGAAAAATAAACAATAAAATGTTATTGAAATTATTCAGTCGCCATTTCATTCTTAACGGGCTACGCATTCTTTCTATTTAATTTCGTTGAGGCTTTGTACTAAACACTTTACCTACCATTCTTTTCAAGATATCCCTCGTATGAGACATACCAGTTGTTTTCGGTTTTTTACATGAACAAATTATATATTTATTATTTATACACAGATTTTTTCAGTTTTTTACAACTAGTTTTTTACATTTAAAAAAACATGTAAAAAACTCGATCCAAAAAACCGGCACTACAGTGGTTGTTACGCCGACTTTAGCCAGTGATTCAGATACATGATCCAACTTTTTCCAAATATTAAGTAAAAAGTAAAATTGAAAACCACTTCACGGCTCTTCCAAGAATGTTGTTCAATAATTTGTCGGTAAGTACACGATTTATATTCGTAAATTTATAATTTGTGTTTGCATAACCCCTTAACCAGCTTGTCGCAGCTGGATAGAAACATCATTAATCAATAAAAGACATTAAGAAAGACATTAATGCCGGATGAATACCTTTATATCCGCCCGATAATTGGTTATGAGCACTGTAACATAAGCTTTATAGCTTTAGTCGTTTCAAATGTTAAAAAAAATGTTCCGATTTAAATCAGACAACGTGCAGTAAATCGCCTGTTTGTCACGCAATTATTTTAAAGCTACGTTCCGTTCTATTGATAAGATCCGTTGTAGTTTTCATTTTTCGTTATGGAAAATAATCTTGTTTGCACGTTTCGACTATCGTTATAAATATATCACCCTATCGCTGCTCCCGTAGTTTGTAAGCAGTTATAAAAGATTTTTTTTTTCTTGCTCTCTGTTGGATATTTAATTGAATTCAGTTTTTTTTTTTTCAATGCTAATAAAGGAAATTGTCCAGTATTAAATGATAACAACTGCGCTCCAGTTGAATACGAAGAAATTAATACTGGGAATTCATCCGTAGCAGTAGTTTTTTTGGAAGTCTGGGAGTTATGCTCGATTCCAAACATCAGCCTGTTGACACTCATAACTCGTTAAGATGTTAATTTTAATAACAGACAAAATTACAATTGGAAAATATTTAAAATGGGGGATTCCCTTTTTTGGATACCTAGAAGTTGCATTATTTTCGATTTACTTTTATTCAATATTATTCAGAAACCTGGACACTTCCAGTTCAACGGAAGAATCTATTGGTTTTCCCACGAGTTCATTTGCGAATCCCAGGCGATAGATATTTTGTTGCTGTCAACTATCACTGCAAAGCAGTCTGCATACTTCTAGGCGATAGTTGATGACCTGAGCTCCCAGAAAATGATTTCGTAGCTACATCTCTGTAATTTCTGAATTAATCTTCCAAAAGAAAGTTGTTAAACTCATTTCTACGAAGCATTAAAAACCAAAGTCTAAATTTTATCACTGATTTTATTTCTCTTTTAGTCAGCACATAACTAAGTCCGTTTTCTAAATCGGCAAATCAGATTTAATGAAAGCTGAATTAGTGGCAATTTTGTTGCGTACAGCTCACAAACAGAAATTGGAGCCGCCTTTTGTCTGAATTTGTGTTGGACCTTGGCCTAGGTTTATCATTTGATATTTAGGGTAGAGTAGTCGACAAATCTAGCCACCAAATTCTCGACTTAAAGGAAACACTTAAATATCTACTAATTATTAAATCGACTAGATTTGTCTGGAATAAATGAAGGTACCATGAACGCAAAAACTAGCTCAGTCACATGTAAATATAAGAACTGTCCATAGTACTCAGACACGAAATTCTTGATTATATCTGCCGGTTTCTCCTCTAAGGTTAGGTTAGGTTACGTTAGGTAAGATGGCTATCGAGAAAAACTAGTGTTGTTATTTTGTGGAAATTTCGACGTCCGAATAGCCTTTCGTGGGATAACGGTAAAAAGCACCAAAACGTGTGATTTTGAGGAATCTAACAAAAAACATTCAAACTATTAATGTTTGCTTAAATTTTATGAAAACACCTTCAGCAGTCTTTCCCTCGCTTATAATCCTCCGACATCTTGTCAAAATGACGTAAACCGGTATACGTCATCGGCGATTAGTAGATCGGCAATTTGGTTGTGTACCTTACTTGAAGTTTAATAATGCTTGGTCAAAAAGGAGGTGACCGGTCGACAGTATGCCTTCGGATATACGGGTGGTAACCGTAACGGTTAGAGACCCTCGCCTGTTTCCTCTAGCAATACTTATGAAATAGGACGGATGTTGCAAAAATCGAGTGGTGATTGGAGTTTACTATGCATATCACTAGGTGTTTCAACTTGGTAAAAAGGTAAGTTTGACCGAGTGACGGTTTGTTTCGGATTTATGAAGGGTGAACGAAGCAGTCTATCCCTTGATTGTAATCTACATAAATAGCCCGTCTAAGAGATGCGGGTGGCATGGGCAGTAGTCGCTAAGATCAACTGCTAACGCTAATACAGCGTATGTCTGTGACACAGGTCACTCAGGTCCTCGAAGAAGTATTAAAACCTAAGTTGGTTTTTCGCAAAAAGTTGAAGAACGGTTTCTTCTTTTACGTACCTATCAAACAGTGTCCTGTTAATGCTCCCACCACTTATAAAAAGAAGTCTCTGAGTCCTTAGTCTAGTTTGGAACAGATTTGCTTGGATGTGGCGCAGGTATTTATACGGTGAATATACCAAATACACAAACCAAAAACTAGATGTATCTACTTTATCAGAAATGCTTGCAGACTTTCAGGCTGGTGATGCATTCTCTTAAAAGGCTATTCGGGTCGATCTATTGATAAAGTAAAGTTGCTTAGCTATTTGCCATAATGAAAGGTTGAGTAAAACCGAACTATTCATATTATTAGAGAAATAAATGCGAACAATATCTAGATGAACACTGAAACCCTTTATCCCTGTAAAATATAAGTTAATTTTGCTAATCGACATTTTCGTAATTTATTTATGTAAAAAAAGGAAAATTAAGCAAATTGCGTTGCTACTGTTGTGTCACCCTGTAGGTAGGTACGTAGAAGTGGCGGGTCAGCTTTGCACCCAAGTAGCACTGTGATGTGCATTTTTGTTACCACGACTCGTGTGACCTAATTTGTTATGATTGTTAAGGGCGTGATGCATTCGGTGCCTCCAACCAACCTGTGGAGTTAAGGAAACGGATTATGCCTAAAATCCCTTTACCCGAAATGTAGCTAAGTTCGTCGACAAAAAGTTGGTTCAGCGCTCGCAATCTGGCTCTTGCTAGTGCCGGACATTTGCAGAGAAAATGGGAGAGAGAGTCTTTCTCATTTATGTTCCCATAACTGCGGCATTGAGGGTTATGTGGGATCCCAAGTTTGGCCGCATGATCTCCAATCGGCCAATGCCCCGTGATTATTGCCGTAACTCTGGCGATATCTGGACGGGTTCTGTTTAGCAGGTTCCTTCTTCGTTGTTCTATTTTGATCCTGTCCGTGTGTGGGCCATGTCTTCCTTGATATGATGCAGTTGGCCACCTGTACCCTGCCACCCTGTACAATTATATTGTACTATCTACAATCCCGAGTTGGACGGACCCGGACCGGTACTTACCGCGCAAAGTATTTGATTTAAATTTAAATTTTGATCAGTCACAAAAACCCACCCATTAGACCCTTTCTAGCAATTTAAGCTCCACTTCACGAAATCGTATAACAATTTGTTGATAGCACGTTTTTCAATAGAGACTCATGTTGGGAGCTTTCTCCTCAAAATGGGGCTCATGGCGCTCGCCCTATAGTCATTACTCATGAGAAACCTACTGAGATAATAGCATTCTACATAACCTAGTACGTCAAACCTTACATCGACCAAAAAACATGTTTTTTTTTTTTCAAATATTGTCTTTTATTTTATGTACGGCATAATTTTTTTTCAATAAATAGTTGCACAAATATTATACAGAATTTTCAATCGAAATTTATAGTTCTCCAAAAAAAAGTTGTTCTCCCCGTTCCGTGTGGTTTGTCCGCTTAGAAGTTATAAGCCAAGTCGCCACTGGAGAACTTCACATGCGATACCTGGTTTGATGGGGAATACTGAACTCCCAAAAGATTGGGCACGGCTTCGGTTTGTTCGGGATTTTGACCGGTAGCAGTTGTACTCTGTACAGAAGCTGCTGTTGGCTGTGGTTGAGCCAAGGCTTGTGGCTGGGCTAGGGGTTGAGCCTGAGCGTATTGTGGTTGTTGTACCTGCTGTTGTTGTTGCGGTTGAATTGTCTCAGCTTGGTTGTAGTACTGATCCTGTTGTTGCTGTTGCAGGTAGGCGGCGAATTCCTGAGCTGACAAGAATTGTTGCTGATCCTGAGGCAGGGACTGTGCCTGAGGCTGTGCCTGGGGCTGAGCATAAGACGGATTCTGGTACTGTGGTTGGTATTGTTGAGGGAAAGCACTTTGATATTGGGGTTGGTATTGTTGCGGCTGTGGTTGTGGTTGTGGTTGTGGTTGCGGTTGATATTGTTGCTGCTGTTGTGGATAATACGCTGGCTGTTGTGGTTGGTATTGGGCTGGTTGCTGGTAGGTGGTGTACTGTGGCGTTGCGGGGAACTGGAATTATAATTCAAATTTAATTATTGTATCCGTTTACCAGGTAGGTTTTTTTTAACTGATGTAGAGAAAAACTAAAATTGGGATAATTAGTTGATAGTTTAATTTATTCCGACCAGACAATTGTAATGTGCATGCGGCTAGTTGATATGATCGAAAATGTTAACACAAAAAGTTTGTGTTTTAGTTTTTGTATAGATACGCTTGGTATAAATACCCCCATCGGAGTTGCGGATACATTTAGTTGTTAAACTTGTAGTGAGTCTGTATAAAATACACAAATTAAGTGGTTCGAAAAACGATAATGGAGTCTGCTAAAATATGGAGTCAGTTAAGCCTGTTCGTTGGATTGCTTATTTGCTGGACTAAAGCTTTGCCTTTGGATATGGAAGTAAGGAGTATTTTTAATTTTTATTTTGATTCCTACGACCAGCAAAGTAAACTTAAAGCTCCGACATAAATTAGTATAATCTCTTTTAAAAACAACCCCAAAACTTCCGATTAACATTCGGAAACATTACGTTAAACAAAATATCAAATTTCCTGCTTAGCAAATTAGCCGACGATTCATGTGGGATACCCGGATACCAGATGGTACTATAAAGAAGTCCGTAGTAAAATTAAAAAAAAAAAAAAAATGTCTTCATAAATTGATGGGTAATATAAAAAAAAGGCGCAGTGGCTTAGTTGTTAGTGTGTTGGGCGGAATAACATTGTAGATCCCTTCCATTCGTTCCAAAAATGAAAAGCTCACACAAAACGAATGGTTGTGAGAAACTGGCCCTATTTTATTATTTAATTTTATTATTTTTTTAGGTCTAGTTCCGTTTGCTCAAATGAAACACTCTTACGGTCAGGTATCACTTTGCTGCACACTTGTCAGATTCTGAACGTCAATAAAATTCCTTCAATGGTGCTTCAGTGACATAAATGCAATAAAATGACTTACAACATATTACTTGTCAATTTTGACAAAGGTTCAATATTCCTTAACTAAGCCTGATGCAGTGATATTGGATAGAGGGAATTTTCCCTTCAAATGAATGTGTTTATTACCGGAAGGGACGATTTTCGCCGGTTAGAAAATAAATACTAATTTTGATTTCTAATCAGAACTTGAATTTCTCTGCATTCATGAAAGCAGTGCTATGTTTAAGCTTAATTTAAAAACGCTAAACATTTTCCCTGCATTTGTCACTGCGATTTTCAAACTTTTTCCAAGAGATTAAACCCTTGCAAGAGCTAATGCTAAAAATTCCCGCCTTAGAACTTTTCCATTCTTTTAAAGTTTTATGTTCACAAAATTATACAAAATTCGCGATCCTTTTTTTATAGGGATATGGGTAGAAAATGTATTTCCGTCACAAATGACGGTTTTGAGGAAAATAAATGCTTGAACATTTTTTAAAATGGACATTTTGAACCCTAAGAGTGGGAATATTCACGTCGGAGGTCTAATAACACTGATCTGATAGAAATAATCTTTATCAGAATTTTCTTACATCATTTCAGACGGCGCAATTGGCTGTAATGAGCGGAATAAATGTGGCCATGGATGCTGCAGATAAAATGAAGGGTGAGGTTAGCTCCAGCAACGAACTCGCCATAGCGGGAATTGAGTTCAAGCACTCCCATCACGGTAGCTTTGGTGATGTACAGAACAGTGATGAGCGCAGGCGACGACGTCGATCCGCAACTGAAAACGAAGCCTTGCCACATGAACATCGTGACAAGCGATCGCCATGTAATGCAGCTATACGATCAACTACTGTTGCTTCCAAAATTAAGGAAGATGTAGAAACGAGCGGAAATATTAAAGAAAACGCAACTGGAGGCCGTCGGAAGCGTTCGCCAAATGAAAACGATATGGACCGATATGAAAATGATCAATTTGCACTTGATGATGACGAGCAGTCTCGGCAATTCTCCCAGGCAATCCGACAAATGCTGAAAAATACCTTGGACATGATTTCTGGTGTAATAGAAAAAATCCAAAGGAGAATTTCGAATCCAGACGAAAGTGAACTTGTAACAAGAGCGTAATTCATTCATTAAACGTCTCGTAATAATTTCGCGGTTTCGTTAATATTTTGTTCTCCTTTTTAATCGGTATCATGTTTACTTTCCTTTAGGGACAAGGTATACACTTTTTGGAGGAGATTCACTTTATTAAGATTTCATTAAGCGAAGGCGCATGGTGGTTAAGGGAAGTTGAGACGTTGTTCAACATCTTGATTCCTTACAATTAAATTCGAGGAAAATTATCCAAGGTTTGTTGTTCTGTGTAGTCATTGGCAATTTGAAGGTGGAGGCAGTGGTTTCGGTCTTTGAATGGGAAAAGTTTCACAGAAGGTATGTAATGGAGGAGATGCTCGGAAAGAACTGCAAATACACTAATTGCAAAATTTTGAGTTGCAAATCACGAATTATATATTTTTCGCAAATCACAACGATTTTGTCTTGAATTGATACAAAAATTGGTAATTTGACATTGATAACGGCGAAAAATATCAAAATCTGTTTTGTGAATATTGCGATTAGAAGTATTAATTCGAGCTTTATTTATTTGTAGTGATTTGCGACATTTTTGGCGTAATTCACTACTTCAATAGGTCAATTCCTCAAACACCACTTTAAAATATCAAATTGGAAAAAATATTTCGTAATTTACCACCACTGAATGATGAAGTCGTAAATTGCAAAATATGAATTGCAAATTGATAAAAATAAGTTGCAATTTACGATTAAGAATTTGTAAATTGCAACTACTGAAGTAGTAAATCAACCACTGTTGCATTTTACTGAGGGATGAAATCGTAATTGCAACAGAAAAGTGGTAATTTACGATTTTTTATTTTTTTGCATTTCACAACCACAGTAATATCAAATTGATAACTGTTTGTATCAAACTGCGATCGGTTGTGGCAATATGTATTTTATGCCCGATCGTATTATTGACATTGAGAAGTGTTGATTCACGACTTTTGAGGGTCAATATCTTCACTTTGTACAATTTCTAGAATTGCGAATAAAAAGTCGTGAATTAGTAAATCCTGAGCTAAGCTCTAAAATGAGACAAACTTGTCATGATTCAGCGCTTATTTTTCTTGATTTGATCTAAGAATTTTTTTCCGTGTGAATGGCTGCAGAAATTATTTTTTACTTATCATTTTATTAGCAAGAGGTTAGCCGAACTTTGCAATGAAAGATAGACAGATGCAGTTTGACCACTGTGCTTCAGTTTTCTGCGAATTTAAAGTAAGTACTCTGTGTCAGGTAAGATAGTGGAAGTGATGTTCAGGTTTGGCTCTGGTATTGCCACTAAGAAAAATGAAGAGCTGAAAGGTAAGCAGACTGGAAATTGTAACTTTCAAGGTTAAATTGAAAGTCGGTTAAGGGGAAATTTGTACGTAGATCTTGATGTTGCATTGTGGTGGAAAGAAGTCGTAAAGCATTTAAAATTATTATGTAAGTATATGATATGTCACGTTTGTCTTTTTGTAGGTGGAAACTATCAAGATTAAAAAATAAATCTTGTCGTGGCTCCAAGCCAAGTTTATAAGCCTATTTCATAAAATATTCCACTGTCTTCATGGCCATTTGCCGCCACTCTAACCAACTGCCATCGCATTGGGTAATTGTTTTGCTGTTAGCTCTTTTGCCGCCACTAATCTGTTCCCACGCAAGGGGATTATCTGTCAGATTCAATTCAACAAAACCAGCTCAAGTTGATTGCCGTATGAAAACATTAAATTATTTTTTTTTAATAATCCCATTTGGCCACTGAGTATTTTATTGTAATTCGGCCTTGAGGCGGTGATAAATTGATAAATTTGGGCTCCAAATTTAAACAAAAAATACCGCTTTGTCGTCACCTCTGCAGAGAATATCACTTTGTAGGTTGTGTACATTTTTTCACAACTATATTTCATTGTTTAGCTAGCTGTTGTGGTTAGTGTTGAGGTACTAAGCGAATGAGTCCCAGGTTCGATACCGAAACACAAATTACATCTTTGGGTTTTTCGCCTGCAACACCTCACGCGAAAGTCTGACAAACATCCGAGGCTTACTTTGTATATTTCATATACTTAAAAATAAATAAATAAATAGTTGGCGCAACATGTCCGGAGGGACCCTAGGCCTAGCTTCTCACAACCATTCGTTTTGTGTGAGTTTTTCATTTTTGGAGCGACTGGAAGGGATCTATAGTTTTATGCCGACTCTAAACGGCTAATTGAGAAGCTCTTACAAGACATTTATACTCTCGGATGTTTGTCAGACGTTCGCGAGAGGTAGCGCAGTAAGAAAAAACATAAGTTGGAATTTGGGTTTTTGCGGGATTCCAACCTGAGGCCCCTCGCTTAGTAGTACAGCACACTTACACTAAGACCAGAGACAATACTGAGACCCCCAACTTCGACCGATTAACAGTTATTTGCCTACAAGCTAAATTTTACGCTCCCAAAAAGTTTAGGTGCGCTAGTATTGTTGCATAGAAATTCGTATTGACAAATGTCAAAAATCCTCTCAACCAACACATTCGAACCTAATCTTTTTACATTTCACTGTGGGCAAAGCAAAACGGATAGGAATTGGCGTACACGGATAGGACAACAAAATGGCGGATTCCTGGCAAAAATTGAGGAGGCCAGCGGCAAGAGGATTGTGAGTTGGGTGTCTCAGTATGATTTGTTTATGCTAAGACACTGCGAATTCAACTCTATAGTAGAGACGACCACAGTGCAAACTGCTTTTCTGTAATCAAGCCTTTACCTCGGTAGAGCTCTACAATATTTGGTCTTTGGCATGCACGGGTTCTTAATCTTAGATTTTTATTAAATGCCGAAGACACTCTTAAAATATGAAAATGTGAGAACTGTCAGTTTTTATAAATAGGTCATAAAATATTTGAGCTCACTATAGGTCATAGAATAATTTAAGTAGCCTCAAAATTATAGTTTTCTACAAAAAATAAATAGTTTACTCAACAAAAGAATAATAGTGTCCGAAAAAAAAAGTTTGCACGACCTTTCTTATATGGCCCTCGGCCTCACTTCTCTCAACCAGTCAATGGAAGGTTGCTGCAATGTTATGTCAAATTCGAAACTATAGGAATTATAAAGCAGGTGTCCCCTAGGAAGACCCAGGGTGAGATGGTTAGATCAAGTCCGAAATATCTCCGTATGGGGATTGCCCCTGATGATCTTTAGTCGGTGGCGGAAGATCGGGAGCTATGGAGGGTCCACTTAGTCTTCCTACATCCGAGACCCTAATAATAGAAGAGCTGTCATTTGAAAATGCAATGAATTATAAAGCTTTTGGATGTCAGTTACACTTTCCAAGGGATTCAGACTTTCCTGAAACGTGGGTTATAATTTGTGATTTGGTAAGGGAGACGTCTCACACATTAGTCTAGCACATCGACCCACACGCACTAAAACTCCATTCAAAGACCTATTTCACACTTATTCGTGCCCCAATACTATCCAATGTAAACGAACTCCTTTCTAAGAACACCCTTTCGATTTACCTACTTTGTCACTTTCTATAAAAAAAAAATGCAGTCATTCTCCTCCTACCTGTGGCTGTTGCGCCTGAGGCTGTTGGGCCAATTGTTGGGGTTGCTGCTGTTGCAATGGCTGCGCCTGCTGTTGTTGTAGCTGCTTTTGGCGTTGGCCTCCAAAATACCGTGTGAATGTCTGCTGCAAGCCAGGAGCCTTCAAGCTAAACGAGTTCGTATTGGCGTCCGTGTGAAAAGCCAACTGTGCCATAGATGGGCCACACCACGTTCCCAGGACCAACGCTACAGCCAACACTGATGATGTTTGGGAGAACATTTTCTTTTTCTTTTATCCTTTGCTGCGTTTATATCCTTTTTTTGGTGTGAAATAAGAAGGGTACCAAATGTGATGAATCCCGGAAAAGAAAACAACGAGACGGGGCAAACAAAAACTCACACTAAACCCGAACAAAAGAGGTTATCAACGTCGCCGTACACTTTGTGAACTCAAGCTAATCACGTTTAAGTTGTATCTGACTTTGATCGCCTTCGGTCGAGTGGGTTTTATATTATTTCTTGGTTAACCAGAGACAGTTGGTGGTAAGACTGCTAGCCGGCTACCACCGCCCCTCTCCCAAAAGAGTTTCTACCCCATCCACCCACGGATTTCGGCCTTTTGTATTATTCATGACAGGCTGTCGCATTCGCATTATGTGGGCTAGCAAAATGAAAAAGAAGTCGAAGAAGCGGCGCAATCCCGTGTGTTTCACTTTCGATTTTGTTTCGTGTCTTTGTTTTTTTGATTTTTCTGAATGTGCGTGTGTTTTATTTTTGTTGATTGAATTTTCTTTGCACATCACATAGAATGGCGTAATTATTACCGGACAGTCATATAAACAAGACCAAGTGTACGATTTTAACTGTTGTGGCAGCAGGTGATGTGCTGCTGTTTTTTTTTTTTTTTCTTCTTTTTTTTTCAGTGGCAAATTGGCGTTTTAATAGCATAGATAGAGCCGTCATTATTTTGACATATTACAGTCGTATCGATGGGTATGAAGAAGGATATAACCGTTTTTCGAATTTTTATGCAGCACATTGCACGGTGCAAATATTTTGTTGTTGTTTTTTTCAAAATTGAATATGCAAGAAAATGTTATTACTTTTGTGATTATTTGAATTTAAAATGACGATGGCGTATATTGCTTTTTTTATGTCAAAATTCCTTTCGGCTCGGAATCGATTTCAAAAATCAACGTCCTTGATGCGAAGAATAATTGTATGCAGTACGCAGTGGACACGACGGATTTTCAAATCTAAAAGTCTTATGAACTTTTTAGGGGCATTTGTTCCACCAAAGTGTAACGATATAAGCTGATGGCAAACACAGAGATGTCTACGATAAAGAAAGTAATTTTAAAAACTGGTTAAAGGGTTTCTACCTCATGCCAGAAATCATACACTCTTTCGCGTTAGTAATGAGGAACTCAAAGACATTATCCCTCGAAATGCAACTTTTGGACGCCCAACAAGACAGGCTGCTAATGCCCATGATCATACAGTACACTTGACAACCGCGAGGACATCAACTTTCAAAAACTCCTTCTGTTACAGGACAAGCCAACTTTGGAACTCGCTTCCTGGGGATATATTTCCAGAAGACTACAATTTGCAGCAATTTAAGTGCAGAACAAACATACATCTGCAGGCATCTCGGGGCGCTGTTGAAGCGTTATAGGTTCGCCTTTCCCGGGAGAAGTATATAAAAAAAAAAAAAAAAAAAAGTAAATAAGTATTGTGCTATAAACAAAGTTGTAATTGTATTCATAAAATAATGTCAAAATGTAAAGCCATAAGACAATGGGACTTACCAATAATTATTTTTAGTTTCGAGTCTAAATTTTGTAGTTCACAGTGGCTTTATTTTTCTTAAAAATTTTGCAAAAACTGTGAGCTTCCGTAAATTTCCTGTGCAACGTACAACGCGCCCTTCGTCAGTTTATCCCAAAAAAATGCAATAAGCCTTACAACCTATTCACATCGAGCCGAAAACAGAATTTTCGCAAAAACAATCAAAACACTCGAAAAATTTAAAAATTTCTCCCGGGACGAAATAAAAAATATTTTGATTCATTTGAATAACACCGAACGTCTGACAAACATCGGAGAGTATAACTGTTTTGAAAGAGCCTCTCAAGTAGCCGTTTAGGTCGGCAAAAAATATTGTAGATCCCTTCCATTCGTTCCAAAATTGAAACACTCACACAAAACAAATGGTTGTGAGAAGCTAGGCCTACGGTCCCTCCGGACCTGTTGCGCCAACTATTTTTTTTTTAAATGACAGCTCGTACTACTAGTATACCTACTATTCCTGTTTAATTTTAAAAGTCTGAAAAATGCAAAAAAAAAAAAAAAAAAAGTTAATTTAAAAAAACTTGACTGTAAAAAAGATTTAAAATTATTAAAATAAGACACTTTCAAGTTTAACTATTTGGCAGTGGGAGGCTATGCATATTTTTGTCAGACTGTGTAGGTAGTCTCCAATTGTCAATTAGTAATACTTGAAAGTGTCTTGTTTTAATAGTTTTAAATCTTTTTTCGGGTATTTTGGTTTTTTAAATTAACCTTTTTATTTTGGTTTTTATTTTTAATTTATATTTTTCTATTTATTTTTTTAGCCTATGACGCTCCGGGAAAGAATACCAATTTAATGGTACCTCTCTCTTCGAAATCGGTCAAGCCGTTTGGATTACAGGGCGTCACGTAGGAACGTATAGGTATCCTCGTGAAACGAAACCATAACAATTTCCTTTTGCGGTCTAAAACAAAGACCTAAGCCTATTAGTTGAACTCAATTTTGGTCTTAAAATGTTGCTTATGAATTATATAGGTAGTTAGTTTATAAAAAAAAAAATAAGCAAATGGTTTTTAAATTTTCTTTTCATTTCAAAAAATTCCACAAAGGAAAAACCCAAAATCATTCCAATGAAATATTTAATTTCTTTACTGTTCCATCTGCCAGGAATTTTTTTTCTGATGATCGAATCCACCATCAGTGGTGGTTGGTTTGTTGTAATTGTATTCGTAGGCAAAATTTTTGATGATAGCATTTTTGCTACCTACGACCACTTAAACGTAAAAAAAAACTGATTTCCACACTGTTCCAACTTTTTCGACCGCAACTTTTTCGATTGCATTTTACGTATGGCCTGGCTATAACTGAGGCCTTGGAGAGCTTCCAAACGCCTTATTTAGTTTAATTGCTTTGTTTTGCCTTCAGTGTGGGCGCGCGTGTTTTGTTCCATCCGGTGTGGAAGCTCCCTTAAGGTAAATTTAGAATGCAGCGAGTTTTTTGTAAACAATAAAAGATGTTTGCAGTGGTTTTCTTGTTTGTGAATTTTAGTCGCAATCCGGGACAACCGAAATTCTTTCTTATCCGAAACCTCTTGCAACTCTATTGTCGAAACAAATGTCACAACTCACAGCTTAAAATCATTTTCACGCTTACTTGATAGGCTCATTTTAATTTTAAATGCTCAGACTTCATTTTATTTGATAATTAATGCGATGGAAATTTGTATCTAACCAAAATAGTCCACACAGAACTTACACGACTAGTGTCTCACAGCTGATTGAAACTTCAAACGCAAAATAGTTGGTGTTCGGTGTTATGTTTGAATGCATCTTCGAGTTTTAAACGAATACACGGTTTTCGATGCGGTGTGAATAGGGTATTAGATAAGTTTTCTTATCTCTTCCTACCCAAACTATGTAAGAGTTTCTGATGAATGTATAAAGATTAAATCAGTTTATTGCATTTTCCTCGTCGAGGTTACATTTATTTTTTACTACGCCCCCTCCCATACCGAGGGGAAACCGAAGCAAGTGAAGACGAAACTAATAATGGCAAGTCCGTGTGCTAATATCTATATATAGTTTTCTTCGGTTTTATTAACAACACTATCTGCATCAACAACCGAAAGAGAAAACTTTTAATGACAGTTACAGTGCAATGGTATATCACTTCCGGTCCTCCCTATCCAAGAGCTACAATAATTGCAATCAAGGATATGGATACATATATCTTTGTGTGCTTTACTAGAGTCATAGCTACAAAGTTAAAGCAAAGCTATTTGTGTGCTGTACGTATATGACAAGATGGCCGCAGGTCGAAAAGCAGACGCGCGACTTTAAGCCATGATGGATTAATTAGAAATTAGTTCTATAAGACAGACAGTAGCCATTCGTGCCGGAGAAAAAGAAAAAATGTCCTCGGGGGAAACGTTTTATTTGACTTAAATTCAAAATGATTTACACTGTCGAGAGCAGATTAATGGGAAAAGAGGAAATGACGCGACGCATCAGGACTCTTGGCTCATATTTTTTGAAAAATGATCAAAATGGCACCTTTTAAGTTTCGCTATATGTATTTATATTTTATGTAGACGTAGAGGTCCCTTTTTCGGCTAGGATCCCTTTTTAGACCCCTTTTTGACATTTTCTAGCTGCAAGGCTGTATCCAAGTTTTATATTTTTAGCACAGGTGGAATATTAAATATTTGTATGTATTGAGGTACGTACAAAATATATATTGGTGTCAGTCAGGTCTTACTTATATTAATTTATATCGAAAAATCTAGCCATTCTGACTTCTCAGAATCTAGCCTGGACGCAATTTGTCTAATTTGAAAATTGGAACAAATAACACCTGGCGTCACCAGGTTGGGGCCACGATTTTATGAACTGTAGAAAGTCACTGCTAAGTTCTCATTTTAAGTGTTAGCTATCTAAAACGAAAGGCAAATATGATCTATCAGGCAGATAAATGATAAAAACTTTAAATACATATCAAAATCCTTCGTTTTTGTATTCTCTAACAATCAGTCGAGTTCAAGTCAACTATACCTAGCCAACGGTAATCCCTTGACTAAATCACGAAAACGTAGGATGCTTTCTCCCGATTTACCCATTTCCCAACTCCGAATCTGTTACCATTTCATTCCATTCCAATACTGACCGAGCTGCCTAACCCCTTGCGCTATTTCTTCAGATTTTCTGTGGTTGACGGACTGTTAGCGCCACCAAGAGTAAAGTAAGTAATAGTTGGGAATGTTTGTCTAACTTGTCGCATTTTCGTTTCATCTTAACTCGGAAGCGCTGCTCTTGGAGCTGCAGATTTTTTTCTCTCATCAGTTATAGCAATACGTTAAATGCAACCGAAAAAGTTGAAAAATTAGTTTTTTTACGTTTAGGAGGTTTCCTACGAAAACAATTACAATAAACGAATCAATTCGAATCCATCAAAAAATTCCCGACCGATGGAACAGTACCTAAAGAAATAAAATATTTCAGTGAAATGTTTTTTCTTATGAAATTGACTGGAAAGTTGATCGGAAAAAGTGTTTCGTACGGAAAAATAAATAAAATGTTTTTCTAGAAAATTTAAAGATCATTTGCTTATTTTTTTATATTTAAACTTTATAATTCATAAGCAACGTTTTAAGACCAGGATTGAGTTCGACCATTGGGTTTAAGTGGGCAAAAAAAAGCAAAAGAAACTTTTTACGGTTTCGTTTTCCGTATGGCTATAACTAGGGCCTTAGTTCGAAATTACTATATTAGAACTTTCACTTCAACGCGTCGCTTTTTCGTTTCTTTGAAGTTTAGAACTACAACCAAAAAGACTCGACAGGTCAAAATTTACATCAGCCACATGGTATGTAAGCAGACAGAAAATTATTCCATTGGGGATGAAAATGACTCGTCAAAAAATAGTCTTACATGGCATTGTAAACTGCTGACATCAGCGGCCCGATTTTTTTTGAAAACTTACCTGGATCTCATCCTCTGTACTCTACCCTCAGAGTTTAGCATCGAAGATGTTTTTCTTTAGAATTAGTTCGATGTATCTGTTCTTCTCTATTGCGCAGAAGCATGGACCCTAGCAAAAACGGATGAGGATCTTCTGGTCGCTTCGAACGCAAAATTCTTCGAGTGATTTTTGGTCCCGTTTGCGTTGACGGGATTTGGAGGAGAAGATTTAACAGCGAACTCTACGAGCTTTACAGCGACATCGACTTGGTCAGAAAAGTACGCATTAGTCGTCTGAGATGGTTAGGCTTAGGACATGTAGAGCGAATGGACACCAACGCTCCGGCCCGGAGAGTCTTCGATTTCAACCCTGAGGGACAACGCAGTAGAGGAAGACCTCGCCTTAGGTGACGCGTGCAAGTGGAAGGGGACCTCTCAACCAACTTGGAGTGTGCATCTGGAGGCAGTTAGCCAAAGATCGCGCTAACTGGAGAGGCGTATTGCTTGAGGCCCTGGTCCACCCCGGACTGTAGCGCCACCTTAAGTAAGTAAGTATCTGTTCTGCATTTGTACTAATTTTACGCATTTAACTTAAAACAGAAAATGTAAGTACAAAAAAATATATAGAAATGCAGACGGGACAGCATAGATGTACACTTGAAAATGCATATCAAATTTTCATTCGAAGTTAAGTGTTTTTTAGTGATTTATGTTCGGTATTTGCAACCATTTGTGCTACAAAAAAAAAAAAAAAATTAATTAATTAATAGTCTGCGCAACAGTTTCGCAAGGGCCTAGGCCTTGCTTTTCACCACCATTCGTTTTGTGTGAGTTTTTAAATTTTGGGACAAATGCAAGGGATCTACAATTTTATGCCGAGTCCAAGAGGCTAGTGGAGAAGTTCTTTCATGATAGTTATACTCTTGAACGTTTGTCAGACTTTCGCGAGAGGAAAAGAAACTTAGGATTGGAATTTGAGTTTTTTTCGGTGATCGAATCTGGGAATCCTCGCTCAGTTGTCCAACAACTAAACAAAGCCATTCGTGCTAAGGTGCTGTAAAATGGTTATAATGGTGGTTGTTCCGACTTTTAATTTGTATAAATGCCCAAGTAGTTTGTCCAAAGGGTAACTGAGGACGGTTTTTCTATTGGAACGACCTATATTTGAGCATGAACATCAGGAGTACTTTAAGATACACACTCTAGATCGCCTATTTCATCGAAGAAGTAGCTTTTGACAATCCCCTACCTGTTTTGTTTTTTAAGGGCTGGTTATTCGCAAAGAAGGAAGCAAACTGACTATATTTCTTTAACGTCCTTATGGAGTATGCCCAGCGGTGCCGCGTGTATGCCTATCGAACAATATTCAGTTATGCGCCTAAATGTAGGTGCCATCAAACCCACTGGGGATAAAAATGTAGTCCGAATCTCAGAACTGTTAAGAGTAAGTTGCTTCACTAGCAACAATATTTATTTAAAACCAGACAATTGAAGGACTTTCCTTCCGGAGATTCCTTACAAAAAAAAAAAATCTTTTAAACTACATCAACCACCATAACATTTCCGTTTTACACCAGTTGCATCAGTCCCACATGACCTTCTACAAGGATTTACATCACTTTCACGTATCCAATCTGTTAGCGGAATTCACAAGAATTAGATAGAATCTTAACAAGGATTTCCACAATGAACATAAGCACTGGTTATCCTTGCGAGTATAAACAGTTTATATGAGAATTAATTACGAGACGACGTGGGTTGAGCTTTAAAAACATTCCGCCAATGTACCTATCTGAAAAAATATCCTACACTATAGGTGGATGTACCTTCAAGTTCAACGACATACCATCATGGGCACCTTTGTAAATCAAACAAAGATCATTATACATTGCAACACCCACACGTGCGCTATTTGATCCTTTTCAGTTCTATGATTGCTACTCGACGTTTCAGCGATGAAATAAAATCCAACCAAAGCCAACCGTCCGTTGTTGGTTATAATATAGCTGTATGAACTTACCGTTCGAAAGACCTCACCCAGCAGCCTTCAGCTTAGATTGTTATTTGAAAAAAAAATTTAACGACTGACATGTTGAAATATACGACACGTTTCGTTGACTCTATTATCACAGCGGATATAGACGACATGAACCGACATTTGGGATATATTTTCCTGAAAATAGATATGAATGGGATTTATGAGGACATCGGTATGATACGAATGAAATAAAATTATATCCATGAAGAGCTGTGGGCTGACTGGTATTGCTTTGGTCTGCACATTGAAATGTTGAAGGGGATTGCGAACTGTTGATGGATTTCCAGGAATTCTGTTGCCTAGCGATAGAGGACAAATATAGCTCAATCTATCACTGTAGTAAATAGCTCGTGTCAATACACAAGCGGCCGTTCGCATGAATGGGTGCTATTTTTATTTGGAAAATAATTACTTCGCTTCTTGGTATATGGATGCGTAGGTAATGCTAGTTAGTACTTTTACCATAGGCTGTAGGATTGAGAATCCATTTAATTCATATCCACAAGCTGCGATGAGATGTACAGTATACACTAACAATATAGGAAAGCCCGAAGAGTGCATAGTTGTGAACAGAGACAATAAGTATGGTTTGTCTCTGGTTGTGAATATGGAATTGGGTTTATGGTAGCTTTCTGCTAATTATGCTTGTGTAGGTATACTATACATTTATATTGTCTGTATTACTGTCGTTCATTTATGGCAATAGGCCGTAATAATGCTGGCTACTAGTTTTCATTAGCTCGTGTCTATAAATATTTCATTGTGGAGTTAGATTCATTATTCTTGGTGAAAAGCGTGCATGACAAGGCCGGGCGAATCTCTCTTGTTCATTGCGAGTTTATCCGGAGTATAGTCTTCTGAAAGGGTATCTGATAAAAAATCCATTTAGTAAATAGGTACATCTGCAGATGTATGCATCTACCTATCAATGGATAAGATGTTGATCTTAATTGATAAATGCTCAATCATGCTCCTTCTGAACCTTGTTACTTGACGGCATTTCTGTGGGTGTAACTAAAGAAGTTGGCTTGCGCGAAAAAAACCAACAGCATTTCAAGTGATGCCACAAAGTTTAACACGCATAATCAGCAAGTTATGGGCCAGTGACAAGTGACAGTGGATTTTGTTAGAACTAGAAGTCTTTTTTTTTATTTAATAGTCAGCGGGTACGTGAAAAAGCAAAACAACCGCTTCTGGGGCACCGAAAAACCACGAGTAATGCACGAGGAGCCATTAAAAGTTATTGCATGGTGCGCTGGTTCACGCTGGAGGAGTCATCGGGCCATTTTTTTTTTTTTTTTTTTTGAGAACGCCGCTGGTCAAACAAAACAAGAGTGGATATTGCGCGCTATAGGGCCATGTTAACCGAGTTTTTTCTGCCGCAATTGGGCGAATTAGGACTGGAGGACATGTGGTTCCAACAGAACGGAGCTACGGCACACACTGCGCGAGCCACAACCGATATTCTGAAGGCGGCGTTCCCGGGTTACCTCATCTCTCGTTTTGTCGATTTGCACTGGCCCGCAAGATCGCTCGATTTTACCGTTCCAGACTTTTTTTTTTTTTGTGGGGTTTTTTGAAGTCCCGTGTTTACGTGAACAAGTCCGGCCCTCAAGGACAACATTCGACACGAGTAAGAGAATCTGTCGCCCGAAGTTCTCTTGCCGAAGTGATGAAAAATGCCATAAAACGAGCCCGTATGGCAATCAAATGTGACGGCCGATATCATCTTCTCGACTTGACCAATAAAATTCTAAAGGTTCAAGTAAACATAATCAAAAAACAGAATCGAAGATTTTCATTTAGAAAAAAATGAGAGCCAAAAAAGATCGGATGACTTCTTCCGGCCTTGTACATTTACACCGCACCTCAATTCACCGTTTCTGCTAAATTCAACATTTCAGGCCAAATGTCCAGCATTTCACCATAAATGTTCCAACTTTTCCAAATGTAGAATTTCAGCGAAATGTTAAACTTCGTCGTGTATTTGTATATTTGTCAAATCGAACAAACCTCTTTACAAATTCCGCACGTTATTTAATGACTTTTCAGCCTGCTGACAAAGAAAAAAAACAGCTGTCAACAAATCAATCAATCATTTCAGGTTATTGAAATTGCAAATATGGAACAAACAAGTTATTCACAAAGAAGAAGGAAGCGGTTGCCTATACATTACTTTATTTATTCATTATTTATTGCATTTTTAGGTTCAACCACTTCTGATTTCTTAACAGGAAATCAAAAATCAGTAATCAATTCTGAAACTGGCTGTCATTTGAAATGTTGAAGTTTCAGTGGGAACGCAAATTTGAAATTGAAATTCTTTCCGCGAAATGTTGAATTTAGGTGCAGTGTAAATCTTCTATATATATAATTCTTTCGGGGTGAAACCCGATGATGTTATAACTCGATAACCCCTGGGATGATTTTCATGATTCTGTTCTGGTTTTGTTCGTATTGCTGTATATCAGGTTTAGGAAGAAAATTCCGGAAAATCGCCGTGAGGTCCTGATTTGGCATCCAATAATTCTTCGTATTAAATATTTATTTTTCTATCTCAAAAATAAGTAAGAAAACTACGTGCTATGTGCGGATTTTTTTTTTTTTTTAACGTAGATTGATAAAATCGAAATAAAATTAATGTATTATACGTTGATCAACAGTGATGGTTTGTTTTTGATTTTGTGCATCGCTCCAACAGTTTCATTTCTTTTATACAGTTGATAAGGTAAAAATTAAATTTAAAAAACTTAATAGCGGACAAAAAATTATTGATAAGCAAACTTCAGTGCAAGTAATGAGAACTGCGTCAAATCCTACTGCTGCTGGGATGGGAACAAGTTCAAATGGGAGTGGCAAGACGCGCGTCGTTGCCGACATTCGAAGTTCGAACGACTGGCATTTCAGTATGAACGAACAGAAAACTATGGTGGCGATGCGAATTGATATTGGAGCGATGACTACAATTGTGTGCCACCATTAAAACGCGCTGAAATTTAAAGGCGAAATGAACGGCCTTTGCTGTGCGAGTGGCAAAGTGAAATTATCACCTCCGGAGTCATTAAAATCGTTTTTTGAATCGGATGGTTTTCTAAAGAATATTTTACAGCACAACAACTGTTTCCGTATGACTTCTTTCGGAATAAAAATCATTCATAAATCTGGGTTTCAAGTCGACCTGCAAGGCAATATTTTCTGCAAACACACATGTTCCAACAATGGTACGGAATACTACACTGCACGATTCGGACAAACAGATTCATGGCCAAATTTACCATCGGATGAGTGCATTTTTGCCAGTAAATGAAGCCGTACACCAATATCCGCAGTTGGTATTTCATTTCGTCGAAGGATGATCAAGTCGATTGGAGGTACAGAGTGCAAACAGGAGTGACTCGCCCTAAAAAAGGATTGAATAGTTAACATTGAGTCCATCTATTTAATAAAAATGGTATCTTCTTCACAAACATGATAAATATTCGTAAAAGTTGGAAACAAAATGGAAACAGTTTTCAGTAGCTCTAACAACAATGCTTCCGACAATTAGCCACATTGTCCCATTGCTCCCATTGCTGTACTTCGTCCAGTCGACAATGATAACAAAATTGGATCCGCAGCCTACTAAAATCACCGTCACACATCCCAACCACGCTCCCACATACCATCATAGCGTCGCCATCTCAGGCACATTTTTGCATCCCCATAGTGGCCAAGTTATCGAAACATGTACATGTACGTGTATCAACTGATGGCACAAATTACGTGACCAGCACTTTTGATCAATGTCATCTAGTACATTGTACTGCGCGCACACATTCCATTTACAATTTCAACCAACCTGTGCTTCCAGCTCATTTATGACTGCAATCTCGGTCGGTCATATCAAATCGCACTCATGTGGCGGCTGGCACTGGCACAGTGAAATTTCTTATTAAAATTGTTGCCTGGCGCGTCTGGCCGTTTTCGGGAGAAATTATTATAAACAGTGATTGCTGTGGTGGTGGTCTTCTCTCGGGTCATAATATGACAGCAAACGCAGTGCATAATTAAATGTGTGTGACATAACAATGATGTGTACGCTTCTGTTCAAATTTCAAGTGCGTGCCTTTGCGAGCGACTGTCCATTTGGCCAGTGGCTATCTTATGTCTTCGTGGACGTATTGGTTAATAATATACGTATGGCTTTACGGAGCGTTGCAACTTAATGTTAGCGATACTGGCAGTTGGGTTGTGATGTAAGGTCAGACCATTTGAGATGGGCTTAT
Organism: Cheilosia urbana; assembly: GCA_946477585.1. Taxonomy (NCBI): domain Eukaryota; kingdom Metazoa; phylum Arthropoda; class Insecta; order Diptera; family Syrphidae; genus Cheilosia; species Cheilosia urbana. The sequence continues at coordinate 26,050,874 of OX297854.1, read as the reverse complement.
AGCCGGTGTTGTAATATAAAAAAGACAGCCCACGCAATGGGCTACGAGTTATAGTTGGGTTTATAGATGGGTAAGTGCAGCCCTTACTCAAAGCAATATGGGGGACTGATGGGGAGTTACATTTTTTTATATGTACTTACGTGTGATACCGGATATTGGATGTAGTGGCCATCGTCTGTTTGCTTCCACCATAATATGATATGTTACTTACACGTTTGTAAAATTCCCGCTCGGATTTGCGTGGAGTACCAAATGAATAGCATTTGGAGTTGTACCAACCTAGTATTCCAAATAAGACTTCTCTACCCTGTAATTGATTTTGGTCGGTATTCTCAATCTAAACGGCGAAATATCCTGCTATAATTTGGAAGATGTTTGTTGCGAGCCACAGGTGCAACTTGGGTACAGGCGAGGAGGGCGCGGCACGCTTGTTGACGCTTACTAGTCAAACGGGGTTAGTTCTTGCCCCCTCACCATGTACCACCTTTTCAGTACACATTTTTCTCATGCCAAAAACAGAAAAAAAAGAGAAAGATACCTAGGAACCTACTTTAAATTCGAAATCGGACAGACCATGGACAAAATAAAAAATAAAGAAAAGACAAAAAAAACTGAAATAAAGAAGAAAGAAAAAAGTCCGTGAACTTCTGCCCCTGCTGTCAAGGAAGGGCGGTGGGGGAGTTTCCGTGAATCTAAATCTAACTAGCCTAATCTACATCTAACTAAAAGTCTCAAAAGAATAAAAAAAAATCCAAGCATAGCTAACTTAACTTATCCTAATCTGCATTTAACCTAAACGCAACATTCCTTCCACTGTCCCCTGAAGGTAAGGGTTCGCTAAGGTACCGAGACATGCCGGAGACATGCTAAGCAGTGCCTGTTGGAAGACGTTGACCAGCCCACCCTTAGTGTAAGTGTTGACACTTCCTAAAGACAACCACTCTGACCGTTGAGTGGAAGTCCCTAAATACCTAGCAGTCACAAACCATCCCATCGCAGAAACGAAAGAAAGTCTGAGTCCACTGCCCGTGATCCAAACACCGGTTGCTGGTAGACATAAGCAGACATCATGTTGAAATCAGCATTCTTCAAAGCCCATATTTTTGAAAAAAAAAAAAAAATGAGCTTCTGCTCTTAGGCTTAGGAAAAAAGAAGAGCCAGAAAATCCTCGACATGTGGCGTTGTAGGCCAATGTTTCGTTTTTCAGTTCAATTCTAGTTTTTATGATTCTTCTTCTTCTTCTTCTTTTGTTTTGTTCGTATTTTTGTACTTCAGGCTTAGGCAGTCTTAAAAGATAGGATTTTGGACCCGATAGGTGGCGTTGTTGTTGATCTCCACTCATCCGATTTCAATGAAATTTTGTAGATGTATATTCTTCGTTCCCGCTTGAAGGATAGCATACTCTTGGACCTGATAGGTGGCGCTTTTGCCAATCTCCGAAACAGCTTCGGCGAGCGAATTTTTAACACTATACGTGGTACTGTGTAAAACATAAGCAGGGTAGGAAAACGCTATTTCTAGTGTTATATTTATATTTGCGAAATGTGAGCAAGATTTAATACGAAAGCCGGGTGGGTACAGTTACATATCAAAGAGTCTGAAGTCCGTATGTGCACCCATAACTCGGGAACGGATCGTTAGATCTTTATGATTTTTGGTTTAAGTTCGCATGGGCTCAAGGAAGGACATAAATGCTAAAAGCTTTCTGTCGTGAAAACAAAACGATATGGGGATTATTTGCTTTTGTTTTTTTATTCTTTGTATGTTCCGCGCCTACGTCTAGAAAAATTTAAAATTGAAAGTCGACTCAGTTAGAATTTTTTTGCGTAACCCCAATGCAATCTCAAATAAAATGTCATACAAGCGACGGTTTTGAGGGAAAAATTCAAAGCCAAACATTCTCATTCCACGGATTCCGCTTATTCAGAACGATTTGTCATTCGTATTTCAGCGTCTTGATTTTCCCGTTCGTCTCACTTTCACTATGTCAAATAATTTGTCGCAAGGATGATCGCTGGATGTCTGGTGGACTGCCTTAGAAAAAGCGATTAATCGCGATAAATTAAGCAAAGTCCAAAGAACGGCTTGCTTGTGCATCGGCGGAGCTCTTCGCACCCCCTCCGCTGCACTTGACATCCTGTTCCATCTGACACCCATTGACATCTTCAGCAGGCAAACGGCAGCTTCGGCAGCCGTACGCCTCAAAGCTATTTCACAATGGGCAAGCAAAACAACTGGCCATGCCGCTGTCCTCAACAACATTAGGAACCTTCCAGAAAACATCGACTACACCACACCAGAACTACAATTTGATAAAAACTTCCAGGTCTCCATTCCTACTAGATCATTCTGGGAGGAGGAAGCTTTCGTGGATGATAAATCGATCCATTTCTACACCGATGGGTCGAAAACTGTGGACGGTGTTGCTGGCGGTGTCTTCCCTAATACACTTAATCTTAGTCTCTCCTTCCGTCTCCCTGATCACTGTAGCGTTTTTCAGGCGGAAATAATGGCGATAAAAGAGGTCTTATCTTCGCTAAGGGAAAACGTGATATCTGCTAAAGATATCCGTATCTTCTCTGATAGTCAAGCCGCTATCAAGTGTTCTCCATCTTCTCTGTACTTGTCCGGCTCTCTCACAAAGACGAAAACTCCACTTTGGAGCGTTCTACTTTAGTGATCTGAACGATATAAAAAACATAGACATCCGAAATCTACTACGCTTCATTAGAAGCTCCGATTGGTTCAACGAGTAGGAGGAATGAATTATAGATTCACGTGGTATCACAAGGGACCTTATAATGGTCTAAGTGTGCCGACTAACCTATACTCAGTCTTCAATTCCCATGTTTCTCACATGGTCAATTTAGTGAAAAAGCGGAAGGTTGGCCAACACGTCAATCATTGTAGTTTGATTGAAACAAATCGACGAATCGAACTTCTGAATAAAGAGTTTGAATTGACCGAATTACATCGAGTAGCAAGTGCATTTTGCATGCTCAGAATTATTATTTTCATTACATTAACGGATTTGGGCATATGGAATATAAAACAAGGTTGCATCCGTAAGACCGCCCATAACTAGAGGACGAATCGTCCGATTTGTGCTATCTTCTCTTGGTTGTGTTTGGCTATGCCGAATGAAGGGTCAAATTGGAAAATTTTAAAGAGAAAATGGGAAATTCGTGAAAATTGATTTCCATTTTATACATTTTGTACGGGGAGTTTAATAGTGCCTCTAGTTTCTTTTTCCTTTTTCTTTTTTTTTCTTCGCAGTAACTGCTATGGCCCCGTAACAAGTTGGCCTGCTTTCCGCGGGTAGTCCTATTCAAACCTGATGGAAGGCCCTCACGAAGCAACACTCATCTTTAGACAGCAACCATCCCACACCACCCATATACCTACCTTAGATGAGATAAAGGTTCAATTTCATTATTCGGAACCACAAAGTATCCTTAATCATCTGTCAGCCCGATTCCTCGGATTTCCATCTTAAACTACTTCCGCCGAGCAACTTGCACCGCATAATAAAAAATCCGACATAATACTATCGCACATCTATTTAAATGGACTGTTCATTCTCCAGCTCCGACCGCTAGATAAGCTTAATACCACCTATCGTATTCATAGCAGACCCAGTATGACCAGCCCCTATACCAAGCAACCACAATAAGTTCAAATCGGAGCTGCACGAATACCATGTAAATGCGCAGAGTATATACCCAATGCTCCTTGTCCTTCATGCTACAATCACATAGATTATGCAAAATGATAAATCCGAAATAGACTAGCTACGGAATTGTTCATTCTATAAGAGCACCTCCTCATTCCACCAGCTGACACGCCAAGGAGGCTCACTCCAACCGAAGATTTCTCTGCACTGCTGGTGGTGCGGCCATGCTATTGCATAGCATTTAAAGTGGACTTACGGACGTGTTCTGTTGGAAATTACAATTTTTGGCTTCCATCCAAACAGGGACGACGACTATGGCGCGATGGAATTGTCTCTTGTTGTTCTTTATTGTGCGCCCATGCAGTAGTTGCTGCTGCTGCTGTTTGCTAGATATGACTGATAAATCCTTTCACAGTGTGTACACGTAACGAAGTTTGTATTTATTTTATAATAAAGACGACGACTGCGATTATGATAAAGCAGTAGGAAGGAACGAAACATAGATTGGAAGGAAAGTGAAAGGAAAATATTTAAGCAGACGTAAGCCATTTGGCAGGAATATCAGCCAAAGGATCAGTCTGTTTTCTGTGTTTTTATTGCCCTGATGTGGCAGTTTTGCAAAGTCTATTAAAGTGCAAAGTTGATGGCGTTTCACAGCTTGAGAGGACACGTGCACCCCGAGATCCCAGATTGAGGGGAAAAGCAACAATTTTCCAGACGCGAACCAAAAGTGTATTTCTTTTGCCCTCTCACTAGTCTGTATGAAGCAACTGGACTCCACTTTAGCGATGTCAGAACTGATAGTAACATTGAATAAGATGAAAAATAATAAAGCTTCAGGACCTGATGGTATTCCAGCTGAGTTCTATAAACAATCGACTCAGACGTTTCTCATACAAATTCTAGGGCTCTTTAATAAAAAAAAATTGTTTGAGGAGACAGTCCCGATATGTTTTAAAATCTCTAATACCATTTTTAAAAAAGGTGATCCTTCTCTGCCCGAAAACTATAGAGGAATCTCATTCGCAGTGATTAGCTAAGAAAACTTTTCACCCAAGTTCTCTACCAGAGTGTAGAGAGTTGGGTTGAGCGGAATAGTATCCTCAGCATTTTCTAGGCTGTATATAGAACTAACTTGTCGACAGTGGATCAAATATTAATATAACAGCTGTCGCCAAACGCTTTATCTTCTTCTTCTAGCTAAATACAAGGTGGCGCAAAAGTAATCCTCCTATCAGAAAATGCTATAAATTTTGCGATTGGCCTAATGTCAGTTCTGTTTTGACATTTGTGTAGTAAAAACATGCGAAATACACGTTAATAAACAATGTTACGCTACACTATCAAATAAAAATAATCCACAAGAAGAATCAAAGTTTTTCTTTTTTTTTTTTTTTTTTTAAATTACAGCCAAAAAACATCGGAAGGTTATTTTTGCGCCACCTTGTATATAATAATGAGTTTGATATATATGTTTGTCCGTTTATATATCGAGTTTGGCAGCACCGAATTCTATGATTCCTTTTTTCGGTATTCTCTTGTAGCAGATTTGTATTAAAAAAATTTTAGTTGGAAAAGGAACTTCCTTAAACAACAACTTCGGTTTCCAAATAAATATGTTTAAAATGTAACGCGGTCAGCGCTGCCACTTTGCTACACGATTTCCAATCTACTACGCTGCTAGGCACTCTCTCTAAAAAACATCTATTTGGCTACCTTTTTTTTTAAAGCACGAAATGTCCACATAAATCTTGGTATTTTTCTTGAAAAAAAAAAAAAAAAAAAAAAAACGGTATAGTATATTCAATTTTTGCTCACTTTCCCACACCAACTTATATTCAACTGTTAAATATCGTGCGAAAATTCTAAATTTGATCAGTAGGTAGCTCTAGGCTATTTGTTTATGAAACAAATAAAATAAAATACAAAAATTGATTTATTATATTAATCTTGTCAAAGTAACACGAAACATTTAACAAATATATTTTTGGTCCAGTTTATTCATTTTAGTTTTTTATTTTAAACCAAGATCTCGAAATATATACATATAATAAACCTGTAGGCATTTTTTTTGTAACCTAATGGCGTGAAATCTACTGCACAGATTTCGATGAAACTTTTTTTGAAATGTTTCTTAAGATTCTGAGAAACACATAGGCTATTCCTTTCATCGCCATGCCTATTTTTTGGAGCGTTTTTGACCAAAATGTGTTTTCTTTTTCTGACTTTACTGCCTTTTACTCGCCATTACTCAAACAATTCTTAATCAATGCAAACAAAATAAAATACTTAGGAGAGCCAACACTTTTATAGTTATTTCAAGCCATCAGTCAGCTTTCTATGTCCTCTAGGAGCTGAGCTACAACCTAAAATCTAACATGAACAAAATAAATTTATTTTCTCAAATCGAACATTATCAGCAGCCGCGGTTCTTGATCGTTGTTCTGCTTTGGGGTGGTTGGGTGGCGCACATCGCACAAGCACGTTCATATGAAAAAAAAACTGCGTGGTGTTTTCTCCAAATTAAGTGAAACGAAAGAGAAGTATGCGACGTTAATGTGTATGTAATCAACAGAGACAATGTGTTTCTGAGAAAATGCGTAGATGGCTGATGACGTGCGCTGATGGACGTATGGTGGTGTATATAGAAATTGGGTTCAAGGTTTTCGTTTTAATGGTTGTTATAATAGTACCTACGTTGATACCTACAGTAAAGAATTGAAGAGTTCAAGAAGTAAAGACGATATAGGCGAATTATGTTGTTTGATTTATTTATTGTTGGTGTAGGCTTTTGTTTAAGTGGTTGTTTTGATATTGGCTACGTTGATACCTACAGTAAGGAAGTGGAACTTTAGTACTTACAATGTTGAATTTAATTTTCTTAAATTGGTGTTTGTAGGTAAATAGATTTGTTTGATATATTGTTTCACATTGACAATGTTCACCGCTTTTTTTTAGCTAGACTGTTGATTTTAAACAAATATGCCGTTGAGAAAACGGTCAAATCTCCTCTATTTGAAACTACCTACACAGTCTCACGCCGCGTACGAAGTTGCGGGCAAAGCTAGTCAAAAATAAAAATTCTGAATCTTCAAATAAAGAATTTAAAATATGTCCCAAAATTTAAGCAAGAATGATTTTTTTTCTTAAATTTGTCAATTGATTATCGACTGTCATCTACTACCAAAGTTTCATTATTTTGCTTCAAATGTTTGTTTCAAATTTTTGACTGAATTTCTCTCATTATTCAGGCTGTAATTTTAGCTACAGAACGATGAACCATCGACCATCGGTGCATTCCAGTAACAACTTTTGAATGTCTTTGAAAATCCGTCTTAACCAAGGCTCAAACTCTACTGAAAGCAACTTCATCACTTCTGGCTTGGCACCAGCTTACATTCCCATTTTTGTAGTAAAGTTTATATTATCCTTAGGTAAAATTGATCTCATTATAATTCACCCAGCAACACAGCAACAAATTTATACCAGGTCAGATAATTTGCACATTTGCGGTCTCGCAAACAAAACTACAATACTTGTCCATCCACATCGCGTGGCGAAAATAAATAATTCCATGAACTCGAAAGTGGTGTCCTTTCGCATCCATCTGGATGAACAGAAATTTGCATAATGTTTACTATTTACCTCAACCAACTAACATCATCGTGTAGTCGTGTTCCAAAATAACAAACCAATCTTAATGGTATTCGCACACATGCCCGAAAATGATAAAACCACGTGCAAGTGAAATCCTTACGCAAGCATTCACACGCACACATAGCACCCATTCGGATGGGTCAACATAAAATCCGAAAACCAAATTCGCAAATTCGGTGTTTACATTTTAAATATAGGGCAACAGACCACATAAACTGCCGCAGCTTCAACATGTAGGTAGAACTGCAAGTGGACAAAGTATTTGGCCAGCAAAAAAGGGATAACCAGCAACCCGATCCTATACTGTATTAAACACCAATCCGTTTTTGTTGGGAAAACTTAGCTGTGTGGTCTTTGATGTGGTCAAGAGGCGATTTTCGTATTTTGTTGGGCATTAGATCAACTATTTTCGGTGGCATTTTGAATGAACAGGTGAGATGGGGTTAATGGTGAACGATGGTTTTTTGGCTAAAAGAGATTTCCATTTATGGTCAAGCTTAAAATATCACATCGACAGGTGGAGATAAAATTCAGTGCAGACAATGATGTGCATAATGATCAGCGAAGGGAACGTTTGACTGGATCTGGAACCACTTTCGAAGGAAGTTCTAGCTGGAGCACACTCGCTTGTAAAAAGTCTAATCTAAATCTCCCACCTTACACGAAAGACATACAGTCTTTTTGAGGGTTTTGACTCGACATTGCTGACTAAAACGGATTGCTATGAAAGAAACTACTTACTAATCGGGCTCCCGACCCGTGAAGAGTCTCTTCTTGAGACACTGCAGCCTTCCATCCTCTACGATCCCGGGCACGCTGCTTCCAGTTGTTCAGTCCAAGAGCTCTAGCATCCGCGATGGCTTGGTCTTTGAAACGGAGGTTCGGTCTTCCTTGTCTTCTCGAACCTGGGGGCAGGGATTCGAAGATCCTCTTAGCCGGAGCATTATTGTCCATTCGCTTGATGTGGCCGAGCCAACGTAGTCGACGTGTTTTGGATTTTTGGACTACATCTACATCTTTGTACAGCTCAAAGTTTTCGCGGTTGTATCTTCTCCTCCATTCGCCCTCCTCGTACACAGGACCAAAATCCGCCGAAGAATTTTTCTTTCGAAGGAGCCCAGGATCAGCTCTCCCTTCTTGCCTATGGTCCAGCACTCGGCTCCATAAAGCAGGACTGGTAAGAGCACACATTTCGTCCTTCGAGTTAGGAGTTTTAAACCCAGTTGTTTTGCCAAACGGAAGTAGCAACGGTTTCCTAGGGTAATTCTCTGCCGGATATCCACTATGGTGTCATTCGTGGAGTTTTTGTTTACTCCGAGGTAGGTGAACTCCTTAACTACCTCGAAATTGTTGCTATCAATAGTGACGTTTTGTCCTAGCCGGTGGACAGATGCTTCTTTGTTTGTTGATAGCATGTACTTGGTCTTGCCTTCATTTACTTCAAGGCCAACGGATTTCGCCTGTTCTTCAATCGCCGTCAATGCTTCTATCACGGTACGCTGGGAGCGACCGATGATGTCAATATCGTCCGCATAGCCCAGCAGCTGGACGGACCTGTTGAAGATAGTGCCTTCCGTGTTGACACCTGCCCTGTGCACTATCTGCTCCAGTACGAGATTGAGGAAGTCGCGTGATAGCGTATCTCCTTGCCGAAATCCGATGCATGTCTGAAATAGTTCGGAGGAGCTACTTCCAAACTGCACGCTACAGCGCCTGTTTTCCAGCGTCACGCGACACAGATGAATCAGTTTTACCGGGATTCCGAATTCAACCATCGCCATATAGAGCTCCTGACGAGCTATCATACGCGGTTTTGAAGTCGATGAATAGGTGGTGAGTTTCGACTTGAAATACGTTGGTATTTTCCAGGATTTGCCTCAGTGTGAAAATTTGGCCTATCGTCGATCTGCCGAGCCGGAAGCCACACTGGTACGTGTCGATTAGTGTTTTGCAGAACGGTTTTAGACGTTCACACAGTACGTTGGATAGGATCTTGTATGCGACAATAAGCAGGGGTATGTCTCGATAGTTCTAGCAAGACAAAGGATCGCCTTTTTAGTAGATGGGAGCTGATAGCTATGAAAGAAAATCTACTTTGAAAAGTTTACCTTTGCTTGTATTGATACCCTTTAAGGTTTGTTGTGTCACTGTTGTCGGTTTAATTTGGAGTTCCGTTAAAAAATGCTTGCTAAAAAAAAGAGTGGACAAGCTACCAACGAATAAAAAAAAGTCCTTTGATTTGAGAAGCTTTCCTCTAACAATTTTATCTACTCTCGGATGCTTACCTATACACGCTCAGCGACTTTAGAAAAACCATAACAATTCATTAAAAAAAAAACAACGCACACACTTTCAATTAGGTACATTGCTTATGTTCGCACATTTATTTGAATTTTATTGCAGAAATTCGTCCATAAAAGTCTGAAGAATCGTAAACAATGTCCTATCCGAAAAACAATAAATCCAATACAACTTTGCCGAAACGTAATAAAGGATGCAAATTAAGATACACTGACATCTTTCAGGTCTCATCTAGCTAGAGGGAATCTTTCCAGTTAGGTACAAATCAGCATATAAGAGGGTACCTACATTTCCTTTTCCGACCATGACTTTGCTTTTGATTTCGCAGGCACAAGGTTCGCCTCGCCCTAATACGTATACTCCAGCGTCACTTCACAAAGCGAAACGAATCCACTTCAAATGTTAACGCAATCGTAAAACTTATTGCCAAATGCAATAAAATAAATTTAAAGTCTCGTTCCTTCCCGGCCTAGAGTCGAACCTATGAAAATATATGCTAGGTAACCGCTGATTAGAATCTGCTACCTTGAATACGACGAAAAAAAAATTATACCCCTCATTCGGAATAAGAATTCATGTCAACCTCGTTACCCATCTGACGAACTACTAAAAGTGAATTACGGAAAAAAATTGTATCAATTTTATCACGCAGAACATGCCTGGCATTATAACTGTCCTTCAATTCAATTGCCATACAAAAAAAAAAAAAAAAAAATAGTTTGGCATCCGCATTCGTTTTCGACACGTTCGCTTGTGTATTCAAATTAAACCGAACATAAGGTCTCGGTGGCGGTAGTTTTTGCTCTTTCATTATTCTGGGGAAACAATGAGCAAAAAATAATATAAATTCATCCTCCATGTGGAAAGGAAGCCAACAAAATACCTCACGCATGAGGGTTGTCAAAGTAGACTCACACTCGGTACACGCGCTCCCGCTCATATTCGACAATGACGTCGAACACGGTCGGGGATAATAGCAATTAATCGCACAAACGACCTCCATTTGCAAAGCAATTATTTTACCACCCACTCATCACCGGAGGCACAACGACGAGTAGTGACATCGTCCTTGCACCTTTCCGCAATGCAAGGCACCTAACACGAGTGCTTAAATTGGCTTCACTGTTGTACTGTTTGAAGGACCAAGTGCAATACATCACCTTGTAACACTAAAGGAAAGACGTCAGTTGCAGAAACTACACTGCATGTGATTTTCTTCAAAGAGTGGGTATTGGAAAGGGAAATCTCTACGCAGAAGACGAAAGGTATAAATAGACAGCTGTAAGTAGCAGATCCATGCAATCAGGGAGGGAGTTCTTGTTTAGGTGGAGCTGATGCGGTGCAGTTGGAGCGTCAATGTGTAGGTTAATTATAGAAAAACGATTGTTGGAATTGAGATTGAAATTTAGATCAGAACCACCAAACCCTTTTTTTAAGTTTAAATTCCAGCACTCTCCCACTGAAATGGGAAACGTCATGAGTTTCCTTCCTTCACGCAGGTAATAATTCTGCCCAAATACATGGGGGAATTCAGCTTCAGAAATTCACCTTCCACTTGGTTCACATTTAAAAAAAAAAAATTGGTTTCAAAATACCGCCGTAATCGGTACGACAAAAAAAAAAGCTGTAACCTGTTAAAATGCGTCACTGAATTTTGTGGATTTTACAAGCAAAACAATAACAAATTCAGTCACGTATTACTCGATCGCCGATGCGGTAATTCGACCCCAGATGTGGACGAGTCATCTGTTCTTGAGTCCACACATCATAAATTCCATCCAAGCGTTTTAACCTGCACGCACAACTAGTGCAGGTCCTTTTAAAATTTAAAAATATTTAACGTAAATCATAAGAACATCAGCATCGTAATCAAAAAGTGAGAAGCCTAAAGAGATAAGGAACCCTTTCACAAAAATCACGTAAGTCAGTTAGATTATGGTAAAATGTTCACACACCCACTAAGCACGTACAGATCGTTATGGTTAATAAACATAGCAACAAATTATAACCCAAGAGAGAAGCATGGGTTTTATTTTCCTTTCTGGTATTTCTCGGAATTTATTATTATAAAAAGGGTTGGCAAATATGTTGGCAAATATCCTAGGCACGTCCATAATTATTAGCACAAATCTGTTGCCCTTAAAATAAAGTGCACGACTGGGGCGCACGAAACTTTCTCGTTCATATCAACAGTTTGGTTGATTGCTTTTTGTTTTATTAAGTATGTAGGTAAGAAACTCAGAAGCAATTCTAGAATCTAGAAAAACAAACTGAATATAGAAAACTTAAAGAATTTACTTAAGCACTTTTGGCTTAATCATATCAATTCCAAAGTGTGGTGCAACAATAATAACAACGTAAGGCCTAAAACCTACAAGGACAAGCGTAGCAGGAGTTTCTGATCTGTTAGGGCAAGTTTTTGGAAAGGATTGGTGATCCTGGCTTTCGTGCCTATAGTTTGAAATAGGGTTCATGATGTACCGACATTTTCACAGAGATTATATAAAATTCTGAGTTTTTTTTTTTTTTTTTTTTTCTTAATTTTCATACAAACAGGCCGATTAAAGTGTAGAACTTTATGATGAAATTTTTGAAAGTGTGGATCACTTTAATGATCTTCAAGTTGTATTTGACAAGAAGCTCGACCTTAACCTCCATTTGGGTTCCATTGTTAGTTACGCAAGAAGCAGATTGAGACTTATAGAATTATATCACCAAACGTCTATATTGTTCTTCATTCCAAACTGTTTTGGAATACTGTAGTCCTGTTTGGTGTCCGAGCTATGAGTCTGAAATTTCATGAATTGAAAGCATTCAAAAGAAACTTCTTCTCTTTGCATTACGTGATTTGCATTGGGGTCCCGGAAGTCGTTTTTCCTCCTACATAAGTCGATTAAAGTTGCTGAATATGCAGACCTTGGAAAAACGAAGAGAGCACTCCAAGAACAAGAAATCCAATATATTTATATCAAAGGACGTCTTGATGTAACTATGGAAGCATGGCCCCTCAATAACTTGACGAAAGATTTAATAAGTTAAATCTTGTGATTGATTTCAACTGAACAAAATTAAATTTTAAACAAATATTCAAAGAAATGTAACATATTTTAAGAAACCTTACTTTTTTCTTAATATTAATAATTGATTAACTGTGGCTAAAATGCTAAGTAGTTAAATAAATAAATAAATAAATAAATAAATAAGAACAGAAGTGGAATGAAGTTTTTCTTAGTTTTAATTGTTTTTATTGAAAGTGAGGCACTAAGTTAAACAAAAAATATACCGTATGTGAACACAGATCAGGATTTGGGAAGTCATTTTAAAAAAATATTTTTCAACAGTTTTTTAAAGGACCGTTTTTTGGTTATTCGAAAATATAATATAATTTTAACTCCAAGTTTGGATACGAAATACGTATCTGCGTTTTCAAGTACTTACCTAAACTAAAAAAAAAAAAGAAAATGAATTTTTTGAAAAAGTTATTGTAGAAAGACTTAGAGAAAAAACTGAGTTTGCTATCATGTTAGAAATGCCCATAATTACATTGTGATTGAATTTGTTTTTTTTTTAAATTATGGACCGTTTTTGAGATTAGGTCTTTTTCAAAAGTATACCTTTATTACATTTTTTTTTTTTAGGGAAAAACAGAGTATGCGGCGATGTAAGCCCCACCCCCTTAAGCTCAAATATCAGTTTTAGTTGAAATCGTTGTAGCCGTTTTGAAAAAAAGGAAATTTGTGAAAACTGTTATATATATGAACTACCGTTAATAATGGGGATTACGTGCAAAAACAAAGTGTAGGCCCACAAGCTCCAAATCCGAAGTTTGGAACAAATGCGTCCAGCCGTTTAGGCTGTAGACCTCAGGAGCCGACGGACAGACGTACAGAATTTGGCGGCACTTTACGGCACTCTAATACCAATTGCCGTAAGGAGCTGGCCTCGCTTGACAAGTTCAAGGTTACCCTGATTTGGGTTCCAGGTCACAGCAATGTTTGCGGCAGCGAACATACTGATGAGCTGGCCAAGCGAGGCTCAGCCCTTCACTGTTCACTTGCGGAATCGGTTCAAATGCCGCTCGGAGCAGTCAAAGCAAAGATCTCCCTAGAATTCCTATCGAAGGCCAACCTCAGATGGAGGAGGCTGACGAACTGTATCATGTCCAGAAGGATGTGACCCAACTACAGCACGGATAAAACAACCCACCTTCTAAGTAAAACACGAAAAGATATTGCCAGAATAGCAGCGATAACCACAGGCCATTGGCCAATAGGGGAACACGCAATTATTGATGAGGCATCCCGCACAATACACATTGCCGCAGCTGTAATGACACAGCCGAAAAGAAACACTCACTCATTTCCTTTGCGCCTGTCCAGCACTAGCTAGACAGCGATCTTTTGGTAAACCCTTTCCCTTGAGGAGGTCTCGAAACGTTGTATTGGGGAACTGATAACCTTTTTGTATTCGCCAGGCTGGATCTAAACTCTCCTATTAGACAACCAGGTCAAATGAGCAAAAAAAAAAAATAGTTGGCGCAACAGGCCCGGAGGGACCCTAGGCCTAGCTTCTCACAACCATTCGTTTTGTGTGTGTTTTTAATTTTTGGAACGAATGGAAGGGATCTACAATTTTATTCCGACTCCAAACGGCTAATTGAGAAGCTCTTTCGAGACAGTTATACTCTCGGATGTTTGTCAGACGTTCGCGAGAGGTAGCGCAGTGGAAAAAAACCATAAACCGGGATTCGAACCTCGACCCCTCGCATAGTAGTCCAACACACTAACCACTAAGCCACTGCGGCTTCAAATGAGCTACTTGGGTTTTTAAGTTAAACCGACACACCTACCTACCTACCTACAGAATTTTGCGACCCAGTTTTTTGAGTTCCTCTATCCTCGTAATGTATAAGAATTGATTAAAATCTAGAGTTCGAAATATTCTACGAATACGATATCTTTCTCTTACTACGTATCTAATCGAAAAAGTTAAAAATGGCATAACGAAGGATGTTCAGGCGATACAATTGGTACCAGACGCCCTGACATACTTACTGTAACAAAATCCCATTTGAAACAATCAACTGGTCTCTGGTGGGTGGTATTGTGCCTTCCAGTTCAACTTTCCTACTAGTTGAACTACTACTGGGAAATCAATAAAATTTCAATGTACCATCTCCATTCTGCGCTACATGCAGTTCTATTATTGATCCTACAGGCTCACGAAACGGATACTCAAGACTATATTCTATTTACTAGAGAAATGCACGTCCCATCATTTAGTTGGTTTTTGTGGAATGATGTCTGCATGTTGAGCAAAGCAAAGCAAAGAAAATTCTTCAGGCCAAATTCCAAGCACGTACGAGTACGGCTAAGGCTACGAAGTATTATGTATCTAGGATAGAAAAAAAAAACATTTTTGAGAGTACCTAGCTATATTTACTAAGTCTTGTTTATTTCTTCTTCTTTTTTTAGCCATCCACACACATGTGGACAGACGTTTGTGGTTATGTAAATGGCACGTGACCTTAGCTGTTTTTATAATAAATTATACAAACTTGGGAACTTCAAATGAAAAGAAAAAAAATGTAAATATATTTAGGTACATCTAATATATAAAATTATCGTGTCACGGGGTGCGTAGTTGAACTCCTCCGAAACGGCTCAACCGATTTTCGTGAAACTTAGTGTGTATATGGGATAGGGTTGAGAATCGGACAACATCTATTTTTCATATCCATGAATGTTAACGGTGGTCCACCACTAAATTTTTTATTTTTTTTATGGGGAAATACACTTTGAACAAAAAAAAAAAATGGATAACATAAAGTAGTGACACTTCGAATAAAAAAAAAAAAATTACTTTAAATTTTAAAAGAAATTGTTGTTGTCAATTATTTTAATTATTTTCCAGGCAAATTGTTGTTGTCAACAATTTTGATTTTTTTTTTTTTTTAATATGTACCTAAAAAGTTTGTTCATATAAATTATGTTTACTATGTTACATTAAGTAACTTTTTGAAATGAAGTAGATAGGTACTTTGATTATACAAAGATGATATTATGGCCGACGATATTTTGCATCGAATTCGCACTGTGACATCGGATAATGAACTGGAGATGTCAGATGAAATGCGCAACAAAGCTTTGATTTTGATCGAGGATACATAAATGTGTCTGCTCATGAGTGGCGATTTGTTGTGCAAATTGGGGATGCCACAGCCAAATCATTCAATTCAAGACGCATTTAATCGAGAATTGGAGCGAGAAATGGACTTCGATCGAATCGCATTGAGTCAAACTGTTCAAACAAATGTGCCAATGTTGAATCAAGAATAACAGAAAGTGTACGATGAATTGATGCAAGCAGTCGATAACGAAAATTGCGGAACTGGAAATAGATTTATGATTTCACTGATTTTGGATACAATTCGTTCGAGATCTGAGATCGCTTTGGCCCTAGCCTCTTCTGGGATAGCGGCTACTTTGTTAGAAGGCGGTCGTACAACTCATCCTGCATTGAAATTGCCATTGAATCTGCAAGTGGATGCAGAATCTACATGCAACATTTCAAAGAACACTGCGATGGCGAAAGTACCTACGGCAGCAATGTAAGATTATTATTTGGGACGAATGCACAATGGCTCACAAACGTGCGTTGGAGGCCCTGAATCGTACTTTGAAGGATTTACGTCATGTTAAGCGACTTTTCGGTGGAGCAACGATCTTGCTTTCAGCCGATTTTCGTCAAACGCTACCTGTCATTTCGAGATCAACTCCGGCAGATGAATTGAATGCTTGAAGGCGTCTGCTTTATGGCGATACGTCAAGAAATTGCATTTGACAACAAACATAAATCTTGAATTTCACTCTCGCTCTCGCTTTGTACGTGTACGAACCCGATAATAGCAATAGAACAAAAAATTTTGTGTAGGTAGGATAAATGTGTCAACAGTGGATCAGAGTACACAGTGAATAACTTGCTCTCATAATGTTGCTTTTTATTTTAAAATGTATCTTGAAATTAGAAAGGAACACATTTTGACTTCCCCTCGCAATAGACTATCAGTCTGCGCGATCACTTTTTCGAAGGTGGTTATTCTCATGACTTTGTGTTTTCTGCATATGTAAGTTTTTTTTTTTCTGTTTTATTTTTGATCTTTTTAAAAATGTGTGTACCTACCATAAAGCACTTCAGTGAAAAAGCGGTAGGTTGGCCGACAAGTATTTGATTTTATTTATTTATTTAATTTTAATATAACTTTTGATACGTAAGGTACGGAAAAAGCCGGGTGGGTACAGTTACATATACAAAAAACTGATTCGGGTACGGAACGTTCGATTTTTATGATTTTTGGTTACAAGGAAGGACCTATGCTACCTTTTGTTGTGAAAACAATACTTTATTTGGATTAGTTGAATTTTTGAATTCTTTGTATGTTCCGGGCTTACCTCTACATAATTTGGATTTGAAAGTCGACTCAGTTATAATTTTGTTGCACAACATCAATGTACCGAAACTTTGTAATGAATCGCATCTGATTTAGTGAGAAGGATCTCAAATCAAATGTCATGCAAGTGATGATTTTTAGGGGAAAATCCAAAATCAAACACTCTCATTCCACAGATTCCGCTTATTCAGAACGATTTGCCATTCGTACGTAAGCGACTTTCCCGTGCGTCTCGCTTTCACCATGGCAAATAATTTGTTGCAAGTATAATCGATGGATGTTTGTGCATTTGTAGAATCAATCTTGAATTCCCATGTTTCTCACATGGATTTAGTGAAAAGCGGAAGGTTGGCCGATACGTCAAAATCATTGCGGTTTGATTGAAACAAATCAACATTGCTATTCGTCGTTTAGTTCTAAGACATTTAATATAAGTTTTAAAAAAGGAATTTTAGTTGGCCGAATTACATAAAGTAGCAAGTGCATTGTGCATGCTTGGAATTATTATTTTCATTACAATAACAAATTTGGGCGGAACGAAGTTTGCCGGGACAGCTAGTATTCATATAATAACTACACTGTGAAGCTACAGGACACTTTTAATAGTTGGAAGACCTTTTTTCTGATACAAGAGCCATTTAAATAAATATCTTTATACATATAATATAAAAGAGAATGACGTTCGTGTGTGACCGCATAACTCGAGCACGGATCGTTCGATTTTAACGATTTTGGACTTGATGGTGTCGTACTGGCACAAGGAAGGACAGGGGATACTTTTTGCCGCGAAAATAAAACTTTGAGAGGATGAAATAGGGGAATAAAGTTTGTCGGAGTCGTAACGCAGGACGAATGGCGAGGGCCACTGTTCGTGAAAATGAAAATCCACTCAGACCGGAATGTATTCGTACCGAATCGAGCCAATAGATCGCAACTTCGAAAAAGTTTATCACAACTCAAAACACAAGAACATCATGTGTTTTTCCAGAATAGAGACCGAGAACTGGGATAGAATCAGAAGAACAGCACATGCTGTTTTCAGTATATATCGGGTCTATCACAGAATCCGTCGTATTCGGAATTTTGCTACGTACCCCGAAAGAACTATTACAGAATCCATGGTAGGGTACATTTTTTTCTTTCAAAATTCGGTGAACGTGGTATATTCAGTGATACCACTTTCTACGAATTTCAAAATTCCCCTACGACGGATTCTGTGATAGACCCGTATATCTATGTAATTGTTCGACAACAGATGACGCTGCACGCTGCACATCGACTTTGATATTTGTTGATGATTCGAAAAACCGCGCGGTGGCGTAGTTGATCCACATGCCATTGCACACTATATGACAGGTGTGATACATCTGATGTCGATAGTTTTTTAATTGTACTTTCCTCGTTTGGCTTTGAATACGTAATGAACCTACTCGATTAAACTCTTGTTTAGGCCAAATTTTTGTAAGATTTTATAGAAATGTCTGCGTTGATTATAAAACATTTTTTTATGACTTATAAATAACTGACCATGACCATAGCCTAACTCTAACTGCTGTTGAACTTAGTTCAACTTAGTTTCTCGTGCAAATCATTAAACATTGAAATAAAAAATAAACAAAATATTTTTTCGCATTAAAAACAAATTTAAATTTTCAGTTTTGGGATAAAGTTTACTCTGCCGTCAACCCTTCTGATGCTTTTAATCTATTTCTTGATAAGCTCCATTTTGTTATAGTAAATAGCAGTCAGACCAGAAGTAAAAAAAGCAACAAATTAAAATGTATCCAGCAATGGATGAATCTCTCTATATTAAAAATAATAAATAGTTGGCGCAACAGGTCCGGAGGGACCCTAGACTTAGCTTCTCACAACCATTCGTTTTGTGTGAGTTTTTCATTTTTGGAACGAATGGAAGGGATCTACAATTTTATGCTGACTCCAAACGGCTAATTGAGAAGCTCCTTCAAGACAGTTTATACTCTCGTATGTTTGTCAGACGTTCGCGAGATGTGGTGCAGTGGAAAAAAAACCCTATGTTGGATTTTGGATTTTTGCGCGATTCGAACCTCGGACCCCTCACTTAGTAGTCCAACACACTAACCACTAAGCCACTGCGACCACCAATCTCTCTATATTAAGCAAAATAAAAAGAAAACGAAGCTTAAGTATTCAAAAACTTTCGAATAATAACAAACTTAAGAATTAGCAATAAGGTTAGGAAGAAACCTTTGTAACTCAAAAGAGGAATAGCGAGTTGTTGATGAAATAGTTAACAAAAATAAATCTTATACATATATAAGGATTAACCTATATATATTTAAGGGCCGATGTTGATTTTGAATAAAACACAAATTATTTAGGAAATTATTTTCATTTATTTTTATTATAATAATATTGGTATGGTTCAATTATGTATGGAACAAAATATTGGCCAAATGGCCCCCGCGACCTCGGCGGTACACCTCCATCCGATGGTCCAAATTTTCGATGACGCTGAGGCATAATTGAGGTTCTATGCCGTTAATGTGCCGAATTATCTCATCCTTTAGCTCTTGAATTGTTGCTGGCTTATCGACGAACACCTTTTCTTTCAAATAACCCCAAAGAAAGAAGTCCAACGGTGTCAAATCACATGATCTTGGCGGCCAATTGACATCGTCACCACGTGAGATAACACGGCCATTGAATTTGTCGCGCAAAAGAGTCATTGTTTCGTAAGCTGTGTGGCAAGTGGCACCGTTCTGTTGAAACTACATATCGTCCATATCCATATCTTTCAATTCGGGCCATAAAATATTCGTTATCATCTCACGATAGCGAACACCATTCACAGTAACTGCTTGACCGGCCTCATTTTGGAAAAAAAATACGGCCCGATGATGCCGCCAGCCCATAAACTGCAGTCCGAGCTGTACGAACATGCACTGGTGTTTTCACATCTGTTGTAGACCCGGTTTGCTCAAATTTTTGCACGATTTTTCCGATTGTACGCACATTTGGACGATTAAATTGACCGAAAAAATCACGAAGTACACGATATGCATTTTGATTTGAACGCCCATTTTCATAATAAGCCTGAATAACTTTAACGCCTTCCTCGATTGTCTATCTTTCCTTGATTCAAATTGAGTTAGTCTGAAACTGAGAAATGTTACATGAAATGCAGAAAAAAGCTTGAAGTTTAGGTGTGCTTCACATTCAACATCGGCCCTTAAAACCACCCTTTATAATTTATTTGCAAGCAAGTAGCCTAAGAACTTGCTTGCAATTCCTGTCAATTATTCACACCGATTTAAAGCAATTGCCAAGGGCTTTTGCCTTGCTACAAGCTTTTTCTCAAAGGCCGCAATTCGTACCTTAATAAGTTATGTTTGACTATGTGTTTCATTATTTTTTAGTTTTTATCACCGCGGCTAAAATTTATTTTATTTATTATTCAAAAATGTGGCCCAACGCTTAGTATGCTAATCAAGTTATTTGATTCGATAGTTCTCTTCAGTGGCGTTCTATTTACCACTGTTTTGTTCATTATTAGATCAGAAATTGATATGTAGCTCCATTATCACCCCTCTCGTTAAACTACGTAGACTTTTCGCAAATCAGTCTATGACCATCAGACCAATTTCCGGTTGACTTTATTAACTTTCTTTTTGCTAAACAAAAGGTATAAATATGTTCTGTAAACATTTTTCAAGTCTCAATAAAATGTGAAAACAACAAATATAGGTACGTATCGATTTGATGGTGTTCTCAAACGCCGCGATGTTGAACAGGCTGCCATAAAACAAATAATGTACATTCATGATAAACATAAAAGTAATACTAGAAATGAAAACGTAATCTAATCAGTAATGTTTACACTTCAGCTCTGCGATAAGGGCCCTCAAACAGCTTTCCCATTCGAAGATATATTCGTTTAACTGACCGAACGAGTCCAGTGTTGTCGAACGTTACATTAATTTTTTGTAATAACTTTTTATCAACGGTTTGCATAAACAAGTCAGCGGGACACTATTGAAAAAATCGTAGGAGTTGGCTGTGCATCCAATTTTTAAGTGAATTACAATTTTACACTCGCTGCGTTGCTTGACTTGTTCCGTAAAAATAATTTACATCTCTGTAATGTCATGCGGTCAGTTACTTATTTTTATTAACTTTTCCCCAGTCTTGTCTGTCATGTCTGATTTTGGTATACATTTTGGTACACGATTATGGCTGTTGGATATTTCAAGAAAGCAGCGCGGCCGACAATACTTAACTTTTTGAAACGAAGTAATACCAGTTTTATATCTATATATATAAAAATAACTTACTAAATGTGTGTGTGACTGCCTACCGACTGCCACACACATTCGATTTAGATTTAGTTTTTTTTGTTGGTTAATAAACCATGCAGAGAAGGTTTTTATATTAGTATGATACATTGTTGAAAGAAGGCGCAACCGCCATTCCAATAAATTCATTTTTGTACACTTTGAAAAAAAAGAAACTGGATAGAAATCAAGTAGTGACACTTCAAATAAAAAAAAAAGTATTTGTAATTTCAAAAGCAATTGTTGTTGTCAATTATTTCAATTATTTTCCAAGCTAATTGTTGTTGTCAACAATTTTGATTTTTTTTTTTTTTAAATACCTACCTAAAAAGTTTGTTCGAATAAATTATGTTTACTATGTTGCATTAAGTAACTTTTTGATTTGAAGTAGATACTTTGATTATACAAAGATGATATTATGGCCGACGATATTTTGCATCGAATTCGCACTGTGACATCGGATAATGAACTGGAGATGTCAAATGAAATGCGCAACAAAGCTTTGATTTTGATCGAGGATAATATTTGTCTGCTCATGAGTGGCAATTTGTTGTACAAATTGGGGATGCCACAGCCAAATCGTTCAATGCACTTAATCGAGAACTGGAGCGAGAAATGGACTTCGATCGAATCGCATTGAGTCGAGAACAAAAGAAAGTGTACGATGAATTGATGAAAGCAGTTGATAACGAAAATGGCGGAATTTTCTTCCTTGATGCGCCCGGTGGAACTGGAAATGCATTCCTGATTTCACTGATTTTGGCTACAAACCGTTCGAGATCTGAGATCGCTTTGGCCCTAGCACCTTCTGGGATAGCGGCTACTTTGTTAGAAGGCGGTCGAAAAGCTCATCCTGCATTTAAATTGCCATTGAATCTGCAAGTGGAAGAAGAACCTACATGCAACATTTCAAAGAACACTGCGATGGCGAAAGTACTGCAGCAATGTGAGATTATCATATGGCACAATGGCTTACACACACGCATTGGAGGCCCTGAATCGTTAACGTAATGATAAGCGACCTTTCGGTGGAGCAATAATCTTGCCATCAGACGATTTTCGTCAAACGCTGCCTGTCGTTTCGTGATCAACTCCGGCAGATGAATTGAATGCTTGCCTGAAGGCGTCTGCTTTATGGTGATACGTCAAGAAATTTCATTTGACAACAAACATGACCAGTCCGCTGCAGAGTTCTCCAGGCAATTGTTGGCGATGGGCAATGGTATGAGTCCAGCAAACTTAATCACCGGCTTGATTGAGTTTCCACAAAATGTTTGCAACTTTACAACGACACCGGAAGAACTAATCATGAATGTTTTCCCGAATATCGCTCAGAATTATATTGACCATGATTGGCAAGAAAAACAAGAACGTCGATCATTTGAATTTCGCCATTCAAAACCAAATCGCTGGTGAGTTGCATTCATAAAAATCAGTCGACTCCGTGATGGATGAATGGAACGAAACCACCAACTATCCCACGGAATTTTTAAACTCTTTGGATGTTTCTGGCTTGCCTCCACACAATTTGAAACTAAAAATCATCTCAGTAATAATTTTGCTGCGCAACCTAAATGAACCAAAACTTTGTAACGGTACGCGTTTGATTGTGAAGAATTTAATATCAAATATTATTCAAGCAGCGATTTTTATTGGAAAACTCAAAGGCGAATATGTTCTTATTCTGCAGATTCCACTTATTCAGAACGATTTGCCGTTCATATTTAAGCGTCTTCAATTTCCCGTACGTCTCGGTTTTGCTATGACAATTAATAAGTCGTAAGGACAATCGCTGGATGTGTGTGGCATAAATCTTGAATTTCACGTGTCGGCAAAGCTCTCGCTTTGTACGTGTACGCACCCGATAATAGAAATAAAACATAAGATTTTGTGTACCATAAAACAATACAGTGAAAAAGCGGTAGGTTGGCCGACAAGTATTTGATTTTATTTACCTATTTATTTAATTTTCATATAACTTTTGAATAAACAATTTTTATTGACCGAATTACATGAAGCAGAATGAAGCGAAAGCTCGGAATTATTACTATAATTACATTAATGAATTTGGGCGGAACGAAGTTCGCTGGGTCAGCTAGTATAAGATAAATATAACAAAACTTGAAAGCTCACCCTCCACCCATAACACATTTAGCTGACGCATTTCTGTGAGAATCCCAAGCGATAGATGTTTGTAAAATGGTTGACAATGCGGCGGAATTATATCTGAATGTAGAAAGGAAGATGTGAGATGCCTGGGGCAAGGCGTAATTTTATGGAATGAATTATGTGAACACACAAGAGAATTCATTTGTATCATTTGCTTCATTTTTTTTTTTTTTTTTTTAATAATATAGGGTGATTTATTAGGACATGATTTTTTTCAAATTTTAAATAGAACACTCAAAATGCATTTGGGTGGTAGAAACATTATAATGTATATTTAAAAATAACTCATCAAAATTGCAATTGGATCTGCACAAACTCACTCGATGGTTACAGGTATGAATTTCTTCTAAAGAGTTATGCGCACAAAAAACGGTTGCTAAGAACGACGAATTTTCTCGTTCGGTCTTATTTCACTTTACCTTATTTCGCTTTGAATTTATAAACACATTTAAAATGTCCCCCTCTAGTTGTTATGGCATTTAGAACTTTTAGTTATTATTTTCTCACATTTCCCCTCTACATATTTTATAGCATTAAGAATTTAGTTATATATAAAATTAGCTGAACCCCGCCGGCTCCACCAAGCACTGATAGAACTTAAGTTTTTTGTTTTTGGGCTATCAATCGATTACCGACGTTTAAAAAAAAAAATAAAAAGTCAGTAGATATGTGGAATTAAAAAAAATAAAAGCATTTGAAATAAGAAAAAAGTTTTTTTTGGAAAAAAACAAGCCTTAAAGCCTTTCTTCAAAACGTTACATATTTACATGACCTTGAAATTTCATTGCCACCTAAGAAGTTTTACTTCAAAAAATTAACTAAATCGGTTGAAAATTACGGGCGACAAAGGACAACATACACTTTTTACCACTTTGTTTTATATGTATTTAGAAATGTACTTTATATATTCTCGGCAATTCTGAAAACATTTGCGTCGGCCTTATTTCTCAAGCAATGTTCGGCATTATTTCACTTTGTCAATGTGATGTCAATGATCACTCGGCGTTATTTCACGGCACCATAAAAATCCTCTATATCACATTTTGTATTTCTCAACCTTCAGCTCAAGACCAAGCACAGTTTCTTCGTCCTTAAAATGTTTTTTTTTTTTATTGTTTGAGCAAGATCGTGCTTCATGATGTGACTGTCATTCCGATAATGGTAGACTTTAGACAGAAGATAAAAAGTAAACAAAGATCGCATTCTATTTTTTACTACTTAGAAATAAAATATAAAAATATTCCCTATGCATTTATTAAACTTTTTCTCCTTCAATTTGATTGGATAGACAAATTTTCAATGACCTAGACGACCGTCGATGGAAGAACTCTTTCATTTCATAATTGCTTTACCGGTAACGATTTATTATTATTAATATCATTATTGCATTAGTTAATTAATATTAATATTTATTACGATGTAGGTAATCTAATTTTCATTATTAATAAAATTGATTGCATTACCAGCACCAGTTCTTTCAGCTGAATGGTAATGGTTTGATATTGTACAACTTATGGAGCAACAAACTTAATTTGCAAAACGCTTAAAGTACGCAGCATTTTTCAGTATTTAAAAAAACACGTTGAATGCATTTTGGCATTTGCATTAATTCAATACAAAATTGGCGAATGTAGTGTGCTCAAGTAGAAACTCCATGTGCACTTTTCTTGATGTTAAATCTTTAGGGTTGACCCAAAAGGGATACAATTTCAAACGCAAGTATCACTTTACAGGGTTTTTAACATTTTCATCTTATGTGCTGAAAAAAAAAATAAAACAGCAAAGTTTATTACTAGTAAAAACAAAAAACAAAAATATTTGGCGCAACATTTGTTTCAGAACTGTTCAAATGCAATATAATACCGGGGGGTAACCGGGACCAAGCTCATACCGAAAAAACGAAAATCTCGATTAATCAAAAATGATATTAAGCGTGTTTTTTTGAGCTTCGTTCTTAGCAAAGCAAAGGAAAGTAAGATTTTCAGCACGCAATTAAAAAAACTACGCTCTACCTGACACTTTGATGAATCACAGTAGTTTTTGAAAATAAATTTCCCGGTTAATAAATATAATGCTTTACAGAGTTGACTGTAAATTGCATTGAACTCCTTTTCTCATTTTTAAGACAACAGCACTACCAAGTAGGTACTCCAATAACAAATTTATGTTGAATTCGAACAAACCCATAGATGAAAGCTTTTCATTGAGTATATCTCTCTAGGAAATGTCAAAATATCATAACTTGGTTAGTACTTTCTACATGCACCTTGGTGTCGGATACGATAAAAGTGAACTGAAACAAATATTTTTATTTTCCGAGGTATTCAGTAAATATTATTTTGATTTATTTGATTTCCATCTGCCTGATTAAAATCGAGCACCATAATCTGTCAATATTTTTCTACAGCCAAAAAAACTCAATGTTATCTTATATGTATCGTATTACTAGCGTTTGTGTTCGTGAAAAAAAAAAGAAAAGAAAAACAATTTTCCAATCTAATAATGAAAATCATAGATACGAGTACATAGATATTTGTAAGTTTTAGTGCATTGTTTGCTGTTCTCAAAGGTCTTGAAAAGTGTAATGAAGAGTGATATGGTTGTAAATATACAGCCCTATTGCGAAGATCAACTATCAATTGATAGTTGATACTTATCAATCAATTTCTTTAAATGGTATTGCGAAGATCAATTATCAATTAAGTGTTGATCGACTGTGAACGTGTAGCAATTGTCGGTTGAAAAATCGGTATTGTGAATGTCAATCTTGAACAATTTTATTGGTAGTTGTCAATTTTTCTATCAATCGCAATTTCGGTGTTGATAAGGACGACTCTTAAAAGAAAATATTGAACATCAACGTTTTTAATTGTTATTGTTGTTATTTATTAAGGGCTAGATATATATATAGACATTTCTTGCTATGTGTAATGAATTTTATCCATTTTGGGCACATGTAATTTTCCATAACGCGTATGGCAGTTCATTTAGAATAAGGGACACTTGTTGCTGTTGACTGCGCAAGACCAAGCAGAGCTGCAATTAATCGGTTTAAATTTCGGTCCAATATCTTCCAAAAAATAAACGAATGCACCTCAAAAGCATTCCTTGGAAATGAAATTAGCTACCTTCGGTTTTCCAGTTCCAAGGGATTAGATGTATCTCGCAAACTCCTCCGTATAGCAGCCAATTCCGCATACTCTGTCTCGTCTTGGTCATCATCAAAAAATAATTCCACCGATGACATGGTTTTCAATAAATGTCATAGATTTAACACTCGTAATTATTGTTTAAGTAAATTGTTTGCAAAAATCGTAACAATCACTCTTCAAATCAAAAATATTTTAGAACTGTCAAAGTTGAGTTTTCATTCACAATAGCTTTATTTTTGGCGTTATGTTCACAATAGGTTGTATTTTTATCAATCGTTTTTCGCAATACCAACATCAATTTTAATTGATAAATTTGTCAATCGTCAATCGATTGATAGTTGATCTTCGCAATAGGGCTGATCTCTCTTCTCTCTTTCACTCTTTCGCAGCAACAAACAGATTTGTTAAAAAGAAAAGACTTTTTAACTAAAGATCGTTCCCTATAGAGCGTCAGCCTGGCTCTCATTAAACATCCATCATTTTAACGACTTAACTTAATAAAGTACATGACTGCTTCTTCTCATTTGTTGGGATTCCACTATAAGTTAAAAACGACCGTTTTTCATTTAGTTTAACTTTTCGTCGAAATTTTGTCAAAGTTCCCCCGTTCGTGAAGGTATTTGCTTAAAAAAAGAAAAAGGAGGCTTATGCGAGAAACAGATTAACACAGCAACAGCAACTTTGACGGAACCTTTAGATTTACTTACTTTGAACACATTAGCACAGCAACATCGACAGCGACATCAACGTTAGAGCCAATCCTAAATTCGCTGTTGCTGTTGTTGTTGCTGTCGCTGTGTTAATCTGTTTCTCGCATTAAACTCAAATATCGAATCGTGTTGAATTTACTTGGAAAATGGGTCGCTTTGGTGTTTTGAGAAAAAGCCGCTCGTTATTAAGCTACTTATGTACATATACTCGTTCTCGTACATACCTCACGCACTTTGGTTTTCCTCTTTCCTCACACAATCCCATTCTAAATCCTTCGTTAAGTAGGTAGCTGAATCGCATGACATTGACATTAGATATTTATATAAGTTCAAACAGTGATCAGGGACTTTTTCATTTTTATTTTCATAATCTATTGATGTTTTTATACTATGGCTTAGCTAAGAAACAAAATTGCTCACATACTTATTTTCTGTTCCGTTCTCAAAATATTACTGACAATAAAAACATCATTCCGTACATACCTACCGATGCTAATAATAAAAAATAACAATACCCACTTTTCTTTCAGTAAAGACGCAATCCCACACAAGAAGCTGAACTATGGCCAAATTTCGAACCAGGCGAGAGGAATTGACGGACCTGATCAAACTCTATACGCAGATGAATAACCCGGAAATACTGGTTGATAATTCAACTAATAGTTTCGATACTCTGAGGAGTTTTCTACTCAAAGAAATTGAGACCCTATCCTCCAGAATGATATCTTCAACGATGAATCATCCTTGTATTGTATTTGCATATGATATTGCGATGCCACTGTTCGAATTTGACAGGCAGCTATTTACAGACATATTCAAAGAAGCAGTCGATAAAAACTATCAGCAAGTCGGCTTCGATCGAATATTAAAAATTGTTTGTGGCTTCGAAAGTATTGAAATGACAATAGTCGGGTGCCGTGTTGCTTATGGTGCTGTTAATGCCAGTTTTGACCATCAAAAACAGGATAAGTACATTAGGTTGTCAGCAGAACTGAAAAAATGCTCACAGGCTGAATGCGATGCACTTGCTGATGATATGAAAATCGAACTAAGCAGTCTATTGTCCTCATTGGGCGAATAGAATGTTTTATTTGATTTATGTAGCGATAATAATAAATGCATTTGAGGTTGTTAGGTGTGTGTGTTTGTTTTTTTTTTTTTTTTGAAACTGGGTGGGTAGGACTACATGCAATTGGAAGAAATAGTCTAAAAGCCCGAAGTAATTCTTTGGTCTGAGAGGTAACCGAAAGATATTTGCCTACTTATAAGTAAAGTATATCGAAAATAACAGTCTGCCAGCAAATCGTGGCAGCCGAGGCGTGTAACAGCGTGTTAAATATGGGTCTCTCCCACAGTAATAATAATAAGTGTAATCACTGGATTATAGCCCTAAGTAACAGAGTAGGGCTGAGTTCATAAAAGTAAAAAGTGTTCATTAATGTAAAAATACTGCATTATCTTTGCATGAGGCAAATAAGCAGTACGTTCATATAAGCCAAATGACAGTCAAACTGCGATCAACTCTGCATTGAATTTTTTTGAAAGTGAAAAAAAAATGTACTGCATAATAATATGAACTATTTTTCGGAAACGCAAAACTGCTGCAAACTTGCAGCAGTATTTCTGTTCATAATTGCATTGAATCAATATTTTTTGCATGGCATGTGCAACAATGTTGCAATTATGAACTCACCCTAGATCAGCTTAAACATGAAAGTATGGGTCCAAGACGTTCTTCGCACAGTCAGGTCCTTGTCAGACGCGACGAAACTATCGGATTGAACCCATTTTTTAATCGGGTCTACGGTCTACCACAGAATCCGTCGTATTCGGAATTTTGCTACGTACCCCGAAAGAACTATCAATGTTTTGAGCTAAGTTGCTGCCCAAAGCGAATTACGTCCTTGCTTTGTTGAAGCTTTGTTGACCGTTTAAAACGTTATAAAAAAATATTTTATTTTTTACTCTAAAATGAGTTTACAATTTGTACTGAGTTGATTTAGGCTGGTCGATGGATGTTGTTAAAAATTGATTTTGTGTACATGTATTCTTACATTACATTTGCAATTACTTCCAACAAACATGATACATGAACACATACTACGAGACGGTGTTACATTTTCCCATTGCGGGTTGCGGCTGTTGGTTGGAGTGTGATGCACTCATAAAGCTTACGATCCCGCTTTGCTAATTCGGCCCATAGATGAAAAAAGGCTTACTATTGTACTAATTTCTGTACTATTTAACTTTTCCGAGCACGCAAGTACCACTTCTCAATTTTGAGTACTATTTGTACTATTTTTAATTTTCGGAATAAATCGAACATGTATGAGGTTATTTCACTTACGGCCATATTATTAACTCCAAAAATTAAACCCAAGTCCATAACATCATTAAACCCGAACACAAGAAGGTATTTTAACTCGGCTAAAATTTCAATTTCATAATATTAACATTTCTTCGTTTCTTAACGATGAAAATGTTGATGGCTTCGTAGTTAGAAGACGAATTTAGAACTGATGGAACAGCATAAATGGTGTATCAACTTCGTCCTCGTCTATATCGAATGCACAAGCGGGCTAGGGCTAGATGTCGTTTAGTTTCGGAAATATTTCCGGCTAAAAAAAGAGTCATATTGGAGGTTTAATTTATAATTATGTAATACAATAAAATTAAAAATCAGCACTCAGCAAATCAAAGAATGTAAATTTATGTGAATTAAACATTACGTAGGTGTAAAATCGATCTAAAATCGGTTTAAACTCCACCATTAAATGCATTTGTATCCAGCGAGTTTAATGCAAGTTTTTGAGTAAATTTATGGCATTTGAAAAAAAAAGTAGGTACCTACTATTTTGTACGTTTCAGTACTATTTCATTTCAGTTTTGAGTACACTTGAGAAAAGTCGATTTTCATCACTGATTCGGCCATAATTAATAACCGATTTTCGGAACAATGAGTAAGCTGCTTGCAATTTCAATGTGCTAGAGGGAGATAGCATGCTTTACAACGTCTTGCACGTTGCACTGTTATACATCTGACGTTTAGTTTTCTCGTGTTTTTCATCTTGTGCGGTGGTTGTTGGTTTTCGTGTCGTGTAAATTATTTATTTCCTCGGTTTCGTTGTTTTATTCGTGGCTAATTATTGGTGTGCAGAATACATCTAGCAGTTTGTTAATATTATTATGATTACCTTTTTGTACTAGAAAATGTTTGTACTAAAAAATCTTGCTAAAAAGTCTTTTTTTTTTATGTACATTTATGTGTTGATTATCATGGTAAAATATAGATACATATTTTGATGAAATTAAAAACAAAAAAAATAGTTTGAATGTTTCTTGCAGCTTTTTCTTTTTGCCCACGGAAGGCTTTTGAGACAACGAAATTCCCGAAAATAGGAAGAAATCCCACGATATAAGAGCACTGGTGACGGCCGCTGACAGTTTCTCTTATGCTCTCACCAATGAAAAGGCATCCTCTCACGCTGTGCCAACTGTCAACGGATGCGACGGACAGAAAAGTAGAAAGTAAACCTACTTTATCCGTCGCATCCGGCACGTGCGCTGCTTATGGGTCACCTTCCATAAGATACTGTGTATTCTATCCACCTGTCAGTCGAAAACGTTGCCGCAACGGACGCGACGGATTCTATGGGTTGGCCCCTTCAGTCATTGGGTAGGGAATTTAAAAAAAAAAAAATGTAATGTTGTGCTCTTAAGCTTAACTCGTTTTGCATCAAACATTTTCGTGCGACCCAGTTGTGCACCCTTTCTTTTTCTTTCATGAGAAAACGCAAAGATGTATCTGGCTCGACAAGGCTATTCAAAACCTACTGCCACTCAAGTTCAAACATTACCAACAGCATTATGTTTTTTTTTTTTTTTTCAATTACTTTTATTCTTATCTTCTTTTTATAATCATTTTCATTTGTTTCGTTCATTCAACCGCGATTCGTGTTGTTCTTTGCTTAACATTAACAGAAATATTGTACAAAAAATAAAATAATTATAAAACACACATCCTTCTTCATTCTCTATACATCCTTTTGTTTTGTGTCTGAGTGTGAGTGCTTGTCCTTGCACGAAGTAACGTAAGTCCTAGATTTTGTTTTTAGTACGCATAATGGATGCCATGACCGGCAACTGATGTATGCACTAAAGCGGGGGCGGCGACAGCGGCTCTACTCAAAAAGAAAAGAAAATCAATTAAAATTCAGTGAAAACTATTAAAACTTACTTGAGAACTGGGGCAGCATACGCAGGAGCAGCATAGGCTGGAGCAGCATAATGAGCAGCAGCTAAACCAATACCATGACCAGCCAAACCAGCATAACCAGCTAAAGAGCGAGATGGAAGATATTAAATTTAAACTCGCTTTCTATTTTATTTTTTTATTTTTTACTGCCATCAATTATTGTCCTTGGAAAATGGTGTTTATATATATTTAGCAATGTCAAGTATTTAAGAACTAAATTCATTACAATGGTGATACCTTGTGCGCGTTTGGGTGAAAGGATTTTCTCAATTGATTTAATTTATTTTGACAGAAGCTGGTCGGGGAACTCATCCTGCTTCAGCTCTCAGTTTGTTTAAGGATTGTTCTCCTATTTCAATCTAGGAATTCTTTCGAAGGAAGGATAAAATATTTCTATGGGTGGACTTAACATGTATCACGTTGGTCCCAAATGACCATCCAGCACAAATAAGTTTATGAAGGTTTTGAATGGGGAAGCTAGGGACTGTCAGAATTTAATCTTTTCAACCACCCAATCACTTAAAAAGGAGTCTGATGATGAATTAGTGGTGTCGTTCGAAATAGCTATCATTCCTACCAAAGTGAATGTGTCCACGAGTTGGACAAACGAAATATTTCTTGGCCTTAAGAATGTAAATATTACGTTATTTTATTTTAGTTAAGCTTAAACATAGGCAGCAGATTCATTTCTGAAAGTGAGAACTGTGAAATTACTGCGACAATACCACTGAAATAATATTTGTGTGTGATGGAAACCATTTTTTTTTTATACTTAGGTAGGTACAAAGTGGCTCATGTTTTGGTGAGTAGGGGATCACACGTCACAGGTTCAGCAGCCATAAAACCGAAAACCTGTCTGCCAAACTTTTGAAAGTATAGTATATAGTTTTTCAGAGAACGCTTATTCATTTTGGCGATGGAATTTCAGTCTCATGAATTGATAGTAACTGATTGAGATTTTCGTAATTGCAGCGGCAATATTTTACAACTTGACGTAAAGTGTATCTTCTAATTTTTAATCACTTTTTTCCTGTGACAGGTGAAAAGGTGGAGGTGCTAAAGGTTTTCGATATTTTAACGAATGTAAAAAAAATAGAAAAAATGATGTTTGATGATTATTAAAATACTTTTAGGATGAGCTTAATGTCAATTGAGGCCTGAAATATGCTCGAAAGTAAGCAGGTGTTTCAAAATTCCCTAAGCCTTTCTTAGTTAACAAAATAGAACTTGACGAATTTGCAATTTAAACGACTTTTAAAAAAGGAGGATAAATAGTTATGATTATAAAAATATGGCTTATTAAAAAACCTTCAAGAAAGTTTGAGTTCTCATGAAAGAGTGAAAACTGTAAAAAGCGAAAACAAATGTCATGTATTATTGAGTGAATTTCAAAAAGTCTGTGGCTTGCATAGCGTCGTACTAATAACAAATTTTAGTCTCGACTTTAAATTTCCGGAAGCTCACGAATGCAAACTTTATATGGAATATAAAGCTATTTTGACTTACTAACATTTTAAGTCGAAATTAAAACGTTTTTTGGTAAGGCCCATAGTTTTGAAATTTTTAGTTGCTATACAGTGAAACTGGGGTCTAATGCCAGCATTCGTGAACGAGCTCTATACGTTTACGGAAATAAGCCGATTTCACATGCAATGCAAAAACAAATACCGTCACCGATTGCTCGTTCACGGATGATACTGCTTTTTAGTTCTTATAATGGAATACATAAAAATCATTGCCTAGTTACAGGATGCACTAAAAAGTTGACACTGCGGTTCATAGGACTAAATAGACAAGTTCTCATTTTTTAGATATACATGC
The DNA here is from genome assembly GCA_946477585.1 of Cheilosia urbana. Taxonomy (NCBI): domain Eukaryota; kingdom Metazoa; phylum Arthropoda; class Insecta; order Diptera; family Syrphidae; genus Cheilosia; species Cheilosia urbana. The sequence continues at coordinate 26,017,373 of OX297854.1, read as the reverse complement.
TCTGCAGGACTGCGTTGCCACCATCATTTATGAGGTGCGTGGAACGACTCTGAGCTCGAACTACAATGTTACGTTCTCCAAAATACTCTCAAAGGCGGGTTAAGTTAAAACTTGTTCCACATAAATATCCTTACCCAGTTGACATTCAACAGTTTTGACTGAACTCTGTCGAAGTCTTCAGTAGCAGAAAACATTTACCTCAAATAACTGAATAAGTAAGTTACCAACTCGGAATAAGCAATTGAAGGCTATTACCCAAAGACCATGCTCCTGAAGAGGCATATTGGGTGAGGCCTGGGTCCACCACAGATTGTAGCGCCACCTCTAAATAAGTAAGCAAGTAAGTTCTTGCAGCTCCAGTTTTGACTTGACTTGCAAGACTAACAAATGAATAAATTTCAGAAATAATTAGAATTGCTTATAATCTAGCATCTGAAACTGTCGGTCACAATAACTAATTTTATAAGCAAAATTTAAAGTTCAATTTAAGACACCAAATTCTACGACATAAGCTGGATACTTAAATAATATGCTCCTCGCTGTATTTTATTATAAAAATGGCATAGATATTTTTATATTGTTTTTTTTTTTTTCCTATTGTGACTTATTTGAGGTGAAACAAAAAACAAAACAAAAACTGTGGACCAACAATAATAATGATTACATGCAAAGACACAATGGACAACTGTTTTTTAGATTACAGACAACATTTTACTAGCTCGCACAATTTTCTGTATATAATTATTCACTGTGATTTTCACAGAATAAGGTATAGGTTAATTTAACCTGGTTAAAAGAGATTGCAGATAAATCACAGAAAAAATGTTAACAAGATAATAATTTATTTGAACATTTTTCTTTCATGAAAAACAGTTTTGGAAATACAGACGTAAAGTTTGCAGCGAGATTAAGTTTGAAACCGTCAGCATTGGCAAAGACACCGAAAAGTATGCAGTAAATTTGATTGCAAGAAAGTACTAGGGAATAATAGCGAACTGTTGGAAGCCTTTTGCGATCGAAACCTCTTAAGAAAGGTCCAACTTTAATGGGCCTTATTAATAATTATTTTTAACCTCCACACTAAATTATTATATTTATATTTTGGAGGTCACAATACGCAATATTGCATGGAAAATGTTACCACGCACCCTGGTGGTTAACATATTCTACTCATACAGGTGTCGAATGATGTTCGGAAAGCTTAAAGAAGCTTAAATTTCGTGTGTCTTCGAATTTCGAAAATTGTTTTTATCCTATCCAGCAACAAAATTTAGTAAGATCGAAGATGATGCATTGGTGCATTGCGTATCTTGTTATATGATGGCGACACAATTGTGAGTGGGGCTTAAGAAAATCTGCCAAAACTTTATGGAATGGACCGTAACTAAACTCGGTGCTGTATTATCATATTCAGTTTTATATTGCAAAAGTCTCTAACAACAACTAGTGAAAGTAGAATCTGCGTAAGGTTATTCGAACGAGGTAGGACGAGGTTCTTATTCTCATTTCTCGGTTTTATAGGGGCTTACTCGTCACCAGAAATGTGAACTTTGGTGTGCTTAATATTTGTGAATAATTGCGAACAATTTTGAGGACAAATTTCCCGAAATAACCTAAGTATACCTATAATTGAGAATATAATTCTACGAAGACATCTTCACTCGAGATGTAAACGCCAATTGTGCATCAGTTTCTAGAATATACTCTTATGTAACATGTGAACTTGAGTAGCTGTCCCAATCAAAATATTTGCTTTCAGCTGAAAATAGTAATGCCATTAAGCAAACGGCATAAAACATCCCATAAATCAGGAAACCTACCGGTGAAATGCAACTGTTATGTCAGTTTTATTCCTTGAATTCCCAATACAAGTACAATCTGCAGCATAGCAAACCATGGAAGCTGAACATCACGCTTAACCTGAATCCAATGACCACTGCAATTTTTCTTTGGAATTATCGCATGAAATATTTTTCCCCGAATAGAACCATCTAAATGAATTTCGGGGAAAATAAAACCCATCCTGATGCGTCTGATCGAAACTGAAACGAAACTGAAACGCCGGAAGCACCCGTGAATGGATTCGTTTCCCCTTCACTTCCCATAACGAGCCAACGGAGAAGTCTTCTCCTTTGGATAGATTTTTCAAAGAAGCCTTTGCGCACCATTGTGCATTACACTTCCACCTAATTGACCTGAAAAGCGGATTCGTTCGTTGCCAGCAAATATTTACAGCGCTCCCTATATACATTCTTGACTTGAATCTGTATCTGGAACGGCTATATCGCTTTCAACGGTTAAGTGCTCTCGCTTTCTTTTGACTGAAATAGAACGGAGCTTTTATAAAAGCCATATCCGTCTAATAAAAACGGCAGCAACTCTGAAAACGTCTACTCTAAGTGCAGTTCTATAATTATTTATGTACAACCGGTGCTGGCTGGTTGGTGCATTGTGCGTAACAAGAAAGCTAATTCAAGCAGATTTTATATACACCTAGAGATACATATTTACAAATACTAACCGTGCGATGCGTACGTGAGGCCAGCTGGAGCTACCTTCAGAGCTGTTGGAGCAGATGACACATAGCTATGCGCGTAAGATGGTGCAGCGGACAGGTAGCTGGTGGAGATTGCTGGAGCAGCGGCAACTTTGTACGATGAAATTGCTGGAGCGGCATAAGAATGCGACAATGTTGGGGCAGATTCAAGGTAGCCATGGGAGATGGCTGGACCCGAAGCGACATAACCATGAGAGATAGCTGGAGCGGCAGCAGCATAACCATGCGACAGGATTGGTCCAGCCGAGGCATAACCATGTGAAAGAACTGGAGCAGCGGCATAGCTATGTGAAATAACAGGAGCGGCAGCGGCATAACCATGCGACAGGATTGGAGCAGAGGCAGCATATCCGTGCGAGATAGCTGGTGCGGCGGCGTATCCGTGAGATATTGCTGGAGCGTAACTATGTGCAATAGCTGGAGCGGTAATAGCGTGTGCATAAGGAGCACCAGCAGCAACTACATGACCTTATATATATATGTACAATTTGAAAAGTATTTAAGCAGTGCAAGTGGTAAGCTCTAAGTTCTACTTATATGTGTTTATGGTGCTGGTATATATTTTTATAGCAAAATGTGTGGATTGGGATTTTTTAAAAGGCACTTACCACCATAGCTGGGAGCATAGCCGACGGCGTCATTGGTGGTACTTGAGCGTGAGACATGCGACACAGCATGGCCGGCAGTCACGGAGCTGGAGTAGTCCGATTGGGAGTTTTGTCCGTAGTGTCCCTAGGAGGAGAATGAGTGTAAAAACCAGAGATGGTTGATCGTGGAACTAGTTAGTACCTTGACGGTGTGTTCCTGTGAGTTGCCAACGGAACCGTGATCGATGCTTGGGGCGGAAATTGAGTAGGCAGCTGGTCCACCGGCTTGGGCGCATGCAACGATGGCGGCGATGACGAAGACAATCTGCAAAGGGAAATGACGGGCAGGACGAAATTATTATTACGTTCGTTTACCTGTTGTAGGTTATTACTAAATCGTGTGACTATAGGGGGTTTCAAAAGTAGGGTGCTACAGAAACTGACTCGTCATCAGATGCATCTTGTGATTTATTTTCAGGTTTCGAATCACAGAACTAAATATTTCATCTCGTCAGACTCATTTAAGGGACTGTTTCAAGAGTTAAATTTCGTAGGTCGCTTCTCCGTAAAACAACGGTCTTGAAGATATGTTACTGTTTTGCCCCAGCCAGGAAGTAAACCTGTTATTCTCTTCGCAGTGTGCTAATCAAGTAGCTATACCCTATCTCCCACTCAGTGTTACCTTTCGGGACGCTTTAGAGTCATTTGGACTCCTTTTTGAGCGCCTGGGCTCCGGGCTCATCTTTTTGAAAATCAGCGAATTTGGACTCCTTTTAAAAATGTAGGATATTTTTGCTATTATTCAGAATTGTTGTGTGTATTTAGTTGAATTCCAAAGAATTTGGTTTTACCTGAATTTGAATTGAAGAGTTTGTTTATTTAAAAAAGAAAAGAAAATATTAAAATCGGAATGGGAATCCTTTTTTCATCCAGGACTCTTTCTGAAAATGTTGAGAGGTAACACTGTAGACCCACTTGCGTCAGTTGAACGATGAGCAAAAGCAGTGACCAGTGATCAGTGAGCACCAAGAACTCAAACAGAAAGGTTGCATTTTTAAAATAATTACTTGAAAGTTAACTTTAATTATATTGCAAGTCGCAATAGTTATTTTCATATGAAAAATATCATCATTGTGAACTAGCAAAACTTAAAGGAAGCTATAATTTAGTTATAATTATTTTTCTATTGATTTCTAAGTTTTGAGTCACATTACGCCGTAGTTATAACTAATTTTAGTCTCAGTTTTAAAACTGCGGAAGCTCACAATTGCGAAATTTGTATGGAAAATATTGCCACTGTGAACTACTAAAATTTAGAATCGATTATTTTATGAAACGATCGCACTAACATCGCACAATGATATCGTGATTTTATTTTACTGAACTTGCAACTCAAAGACTGATGGTTTCTTTTTTTTATATATATTCACGCTGCAGTTACGATCGTAAAAAATGTAAAGAAACGTTTTATATTTTTGCAAAATTTGAATTTAAAGGCAAATTTTTAAAAGCGATGAAATAATTATTTTAAACAGCTTAGAAAATATGCTATGATCAGAATGTTTCCTTTTCAAAAATAAGATGCTTCTTAATACTGCCAATAGGTGTCATTTGAATGACCGAGCTAAATCTAGCGAATATCGAAACCAGCAATGAGGTCTGTGATCGTACAAAAACTTGTGAATAAATATTCCATCACAGTTTCTAAAACATATACGCAGTGAGTTCTAAATGCAACCCCGACAGCAGAAGTAGATAATTATGACATAGACGTACAGGCAGAAAGCGTTACTCGTGATATTGGAGTGAACTGACAACTGACAGAGAGTACAGGCAAGAGAGCATTGCACTGGCGTTTATATCGATCCAATATTTATAAACAAATTGACAAACTTCGAACATTTTTAAGCTTACAAATCAGCTCTCAATCATGCAACATATTACAAGATTTAAAAAAAAAATTGAGCTGATGGTCAAACTTGTCCAACATGCATCAATAAATTAACAAATACTAATACATGCTACCTAACCAACAAAAATGACGTTCAAACTGGTGTAATTTTTGGTAAGTCAAAAACCCATCAAATAAAAGTGCCGGTCCAACTCGTCCAACGTGCCCCAATAAATCGAAACGATTGAACACTGATACTTACTATCGCATTCGTGGTCAAGCTCGTTGAACATTCGGCAAGATTGGAGACCGTCAACATAACCACCTACTATCGTGGTTAAACTCGTTTCACAAGTATCAGCAAATTGGCAGAGTACCGTACGTACTTGTACTAGCAGATGTGCTACATATTATCGCAAAATCAAAGTCGCTGAATATTAATTTAAAGCTGTCACATTCGCAGTCATATCATTTTGAATTTATCTCAGGCAACTGATGTACACTTCGCTGAGTACTTAATCAAAAACCCCTCAACTCTTGTTTGTAAAGGGTTATTCAATAAGAGGTCCTGTATACGTGCTCGTGGTGGGCATTTGGCTGATGTTGTTTTTCATTATTAATGACATACCTTCCTCTTTATTATGAAATAAACATCTGATCATTTATCTCAAAAAATTGCATTTTTTCTGTGAATACCAAAATAACACCTCTTATTGGAAAATCCTTTATAAGCAGAGCTTAATAACAGTTTTTATTTGTGTAGTCTAACAATATTACTGGCAACTCTCTTAAGTTATAGATTTAGCGATTCTGAAACCTTAAACAATATGCATTATATGCATTGTACGTTAAAACTTTTTTTCAAGCTAAACTTACAAATACGCATGGCAATAACAAATCACTTGTCGAGGTTACATTTGAGAAAAAAGTCACAATGGCAACATTTTCCTTACCTAGAACAGTCTGTTGTGGTGTACAAATTTAATTTCAATTTGTAGGTTGAAATTTAAGAAGAATAAAAATGATTGGTTCTAAAAATAAGCATTTTCATGTCGATTTTGTTTTTTTTTTTTTTTTTTCAAAAGGAAGATTGATGCGGTTTTTTAATCCTTCCCAAAATTTGATTGGATCAATTCATGTTATTTCAGATTTAATTTTCCTGTGTGTATACACAAAAGATTGATACTTATTGGCGCGGTACTAATAATCATCTTCAGTCTCTAGGATAAATTAAATGAGCTCACAATGGGAAAAATTTCTATATAAAATTATCCATTGTGATCTAAAGAATATGGGTAAAAGTGAGTATTAGTATAGAACATTCCGAGATATTTATAATCATTTTTAGGGTCCAGGCTAAATTTTTCGAACTGAAAATGAGTAAATTTTCCACTAAAAATTCCATATTGTGACCTACAAAATATTAAGTGTGAAGGTTAAAAATTGTTATTAAGGCCCATAACGTAACATTTTTAGTGAGGAAAGAGTGGCGATGATGAAGAATTCTGAAACCTGCACTTTACCAATCGTGTTTAATCTTAACAGTGGTTAGGTTACAATAGGCATTTTGTGTTTCACCATTATGAGTTCGTGTTATCGAAACTTAAGATGATTGTTAGTACCATGTATACTATTCTCATCTGTTGGTAGATTTACTTGAAACAATAAATTCCTCTAAAAATTTGAATACAGAAAGTAGGTACAATTCAAAATAACCCACATAACGTTTTAGAAACTAGTGCAGAGACCTTAAAAAATTGTCAGTGGGAAGATTCTGCCAAAATGGCTGCGCATCGAACAATAAACTGTCTTAATCTCTACAATCTGTACAATCTCAAAATGAAACTCATTTTACATTTGATTATCCTTGCCATTGAGCATCCAAAAGGTCCATCTATCAAGACTTGCACTTGTTGTTCACAAGTCACATTACAAGTAAGTACGTCCATGTAGAAAATGTACATACAACCAAGTATACTTACTGCCATCAAAACAACTGTACATAGAAATATACTCTTAACTTCTCATACCACTCCCCTTAACCTCTTGGAATTTTTTTTTTTTTTTTTTCAGTTTGAAAATAAATCACTGTCATTGTGTAAAGGACTCAAATCAAATATATCAGAGGTCGCAAATTCACTAAACCAAGGGTGCGGCGGCCTACCATCTGAATGTGATAGTTTGTTTTGTTTGTTTTGTGATTTGTTGGTATAGGACCTCGCTGTCATTGAATGTAAATCATTTACTCTATTGTGTCGTGGAAAGAAAGGAGCTTGTACAAGGAACAATGCGATTAAGTAAAATAAATTGTGAAATAGGAAATAGCTCCAATTGGAATGTCCTCCCAAGCATTTCGGTAACCTATCACAATTTCTTTGCGAGTTAAAGTGTGTTCTTCACCAGGAGGATGTGATTTGACCATATACTGTTAAGCTCCTTAGAGCTTTTGTTACATTTTATTTTTTTCATTTTCTGAACTAAACACATCCCTTACAGGTGCCCATCTAGCGGCCAGCCAACGATGATGAATTAGGTATTAACTGTCAAGGTCAATGAAAGAAATGTTGCGCTTGGAGGTTAGAGAAGACAACTTAATTCCATTGAAACTGAAGGGATTTGGTTTTTTATGGCAAAAAAGGATCGGTAGAGGAATTTTCTCAATACTAAGAAAAAAAAGTCACTGTGCTGAAAATAATGAGAAATAATGAGAGAGTAATCAAAATGGCGTACTACGCAACAAACTGTATCGACTACGAGTTGAGCTTGACGATTATAGGCGATGGCACCTGTGACACGTTTGTATGTGCCGTTATTTGATAGAAAATTAGGACTCACTTCGCTTAAAAATGTCTACATATCTATATCCTTTTTCCAAGGATGCTTATGTGATGATGTTCAATTAAAGATTCAAAACTAATAACATCGCATCAGCCAAAAGTCAAATATTTACCTAAAACTCTCTACCATGAAACCTACATCTGTCAGAGCGTATAATCAACAAATTTATTCAAACCCTTTTATGCCGCCTAAACAAAGGCTCACAAGGGAAATCTTTAAGGACATTCCTCCGCATACAAAGTCCGCAATTATCTTTTGCGTACAACACTTGAGGCGAAACAAAAGGGCCTAATCGGTTATTAGGCGAATCCCCAAACACATCTTTGTTCCGTTTAACATGTTAACATCGATTCGGATGAGCGGCAAATACCGAATACTCCCCACACATTCTTTGTGCGAAATATATTTAAATACAGACACGTTGTATCTAAAACTATCCCCAAGGCTATAGTAGCAAAAGGATGGCCATCTGGCATCTGGCATTCTCAGAGACGACAAGAAAGTTAAATTACATCAGATTTTACTAATACATATATATTATCTATGAGACAAAGGCTTACCCTTTTGTATATGTCTGACCTTTTTGCATCAAGGTCAAATCCAAATATACCTCGCACGACATCCATATGGCATTGTTGTCCTGATTTCTGTTTGTCAACCTCAAGTCAGTGAGGTACAGCATTTGAACGAGGAGGCGAGGACATTTGACTATTAATTGAAATTGAATGGAGAAGGACTTCCACAGTATGGTGGATCAATATATCCCACATGTACCGATACACGATACGAATCGGACTGATTGACACTAACAAACTGAAATTTTAAGGTCGCTGATGTTTGCTAAATTAATTTCCAATGGCTATCCTTTATTTCCAATGTTCAATGGATGTTGCGTTTGTGTAGTTGTATAGCGTATAGGATGATGGAAGAGTTTATAAGGTTTATAATTAAATCGAGGTGAGTGTCTGTATCAAAGAGTAATTAACGCCAGTTTGGAAAATATCATTGCCATAGTAATTTGGGGGAAATTTTCACCAAAATTCGACCCTGGCTCGGATGGGTTCATTAGAAATTGATACTGACGGTAAAACCTTAATTAATACCTCAAAGGATGAGTGGAATTAGGAGTTGTTTCGATCCGTATAGTTTTTGTTGAGCTTCTAGGGCGGATGGTTCAAAAGGTGTCAATTACTAAGTCGAAGTCAAAATGCTTCGAGAAAACCTACATATCCTTTCACTTGTTTGAAGGGTGTGACACCCTGTTGAACTGATTCCAGTTTTACTGTCGAACGCCAATTAAAGAGGACTTTCGGAAAATTATTCGAGAGTTTCATTTCGGATGCAAATCATCCCAATCATCCTTAGAAATGGGAAGTTCAGTCGCAATCTTGTTGTGCCTATCGTACCATAGAACTTGTTACAGTATTTCTATAGTATGAATAGGAGATTGTGATTGATAGAAAATCAAAACGAACCCGAAAGTGAGTACGGTCTGGTAAGGTCTGGTTTGCCATATAAATCTTTAAGGGAAACCAACTATAACGACTTATGAGTGACATAATAAAAAATCGTATTGAAAGGTGATATGTGGAATTCGGATTCTAAATCTGCATTGGAATTGTTGACCTGATAACATTTTAGATGAGTTTTATTGTCAATGTATAGAAATGTACACAATTTCAAGAAGCAACAAAATAAAATATAGGATTCAAAAAGTATTCAAATGCTGAATTGAAAAACTTTCTCAGAAAGATATATATTCGATTCGAAATTCAAAAGAACTCAAACAAAAATGTAAGTCCGTTTGAAACTAGGTTACTGTGAATGTGTATTGTGACGAATCTGTATACAAATGGCAGCACTGTTTGTCATAGAGTGTTGGTTGCAATGATTAACATACTTGTTTGGGCTTTTATGACAAGTTTAAAATGGATAACGTTCAAATTTTTGAGTAAGTTGCATTTTTAAATATTAAAATAGGATCGTAACGAAAAGTGAAACGCGTTGAAACGTCCAACTTTGCATGTAGCAACTAACACTATAAATTGTTTCTAATTCATTAATCATTACGCTCCAGACTCCACTGGCTAGTAAAGATACCGACCCTATAGTGTTACATATTTTGTTATGCTATATACTTATCTCATGATCAGTGGAAGTGTTCTGATGAACTTAATTCCAGACGATTATTTTTAATTATAGCTAAACACAGATGTTTCGAGGCTCTTACTTCTTATATTATATCTTTGGGTTAAGTTACTATGTTGGGAAATAGAACCGTAACGAATGGTGGAACACCATTGAAGGCACCTCTTGCAGTATCACAACATCGAAGTCAACTGAGGATGTTTCCATATTTGTTATCATAGTTACCGATGGTTAACATATTTCGTTAGCTCTGTCGTACCCTCATTGAGTCATAAATGTGAATACTCTTTCTAGGGATTTTAGCAGACCTCTGTCAAGCATAACTCGTTAACGTTTTGAGTCCAAAATTAGTAGTGTACGTGGAGAAGTAAGAGCGTAACAAAAAGTGAAACGCAGAGAGGCATCTTACTCCGAAACTCAGACTTAACTCACTTCAATGCTGTGTTCCAGTATTTGTGATGCTCTCACTTATAAATACGTTTGTCGTTGCGAATGCTATAGTATTTCATTTTTCGTTATGCAACACAGGCTTTTAGTCTTTTGCAAGCTCAAAGGCAAGTTACAGTAAATATCTTTCTTAACGAATTTTATTTTGGATAACTGCTGCCCATTTTAACATAACAATAAAGAAATTAAAGCATTAAAGGGAAACTCCACATGTGTTCCAATAGTAGTAACGAAAAGTGAAACGCGCCCACTTACTTTTTTTAAAGCACCAATGCAACAGTGAAGTTAGTTAAAGTTTTCAATGTTGTTCATCAACAGTCACTCAAACAGGTGTCAGTGAAGCCGCTCCATGGTGTTTCATCTGCATCCCTTTTGTCATATTTTCAAATATAAACTGCACAAACGATGTCAATTTTTTATTAACACAAAATTAACACGCCAAATAATACATCAAAAGTAAGACTAAAAAATAACTCTTCCCTTGACATCTACAATCAGTAGTTTGTGGCTAACAAATATAACCCTACCGTACTATTTACTGATCTGTAAAAAAAAAAGTCCACAAGGTTTGCATGAAAGTTGAATCAAATAATCATACCAAGAAGGAAGTCTTAATTAAGAAGGTAGAGAGACGAAAAGAGAATCGACAATGGTGGTCTGATTCCAATGTCTCTCGAAATCTATGTACATAAGATGGTCAATCCGGTAACCCGAATATTAGGGTTAATTTTTATCACTTTTTAATTTACAGCCCGTTAAAATGGACAACTTTCGATACTAAACTACTACCTACAGCCTCTACAATATTATGGAAAGCTGTATAGGAAAAGGCGATAACGATTTTTTTCTTAACTTACATCAAAAGGGGAACTCACCTAACAAGGATGGCAACACAATTATCTAACCAAATATTTACTTACATTTAAACAGAACTAGCTGTTCACTTTACTACACATATGCATTTGCAATTATTTCACATCTTTCTAGATCCAAATCGGTTCCAATTTGACATACCCACCACGCGAAAAAAAAAATTACTTGCTCATGCCCATACTGTTGTGGGACTGGTGTTATTATTCACAAAATGCCAAATCGACGCATTTGTTACAGCGTCTTGCGTAAATATGTACAGTAAATTTTGAGCTCGTTTCGATTTTTCGGAACGATTTTACTGTGTCACGTTGGCGTTGCTACAGTGTTGCTCTGTTCCGTGTGCATTTTAGAACGATTCCACTTAGCTTAAGGTAATGTACACTGAGGCGTATGAGTAATTTATTTCATGGGTAAGTCATTTTAAGAAATTTTTGGAGTTGTTGTTTTGAATGGTTGTTGGTTTACCATAAATTCTAAAAGCACTGCTTCATATTCCATAAGTGGGCACAAACTAAAGAACGCAACTGTCGATTGGTTTAGTTTGTATGTCAACCAAAGTATGTGGTGCATACTTTAAAGTCTAACTGACCGATGGGGAAATCAGTGTTGTTATATCGTGGGATTTATCCCTTTTTGTAGGAATTTCGATGTCCGAAAAGCCTTTCGTGGGATAAAGGGAAAAAGCACCAAATCGTGGGATTCTGAGGAATTTAACAAAAAAACGTTCAAACTATAAATTTTTGCTGAAATTTCATGAAAACACCTTTCAGCATTTCACCATGATTATCAACGCACTGAATGTACATAAAAAACTGCTCATATAAATCTTCTTTTATCAAAATTTTCTGGTATCAAAAAATAATCCTAATAATGTTACAAACTTTGATTTTTATACTAAAGTTTTATTAACCGTGATTTTCTTTCCTTGTAATACAAATTTTACTTTTAAAAACTGAATTTGAGGCAAAAAAGTATCGTGGGCTTTAAAAGGGATTTTGAGTACACTGAAAAGGGAAAAAAGGGAAAAATTACCACGCTTCGTGGGATAAATGAAGGGAGAGTGCTTACAACACTGAGGGAAATATAAAACTGTAATCGTTTTCAGTATTGATTGGTGCCCAGAGGGGCTGACACGATTTTATATCTGAATCGATTTGCAATGTGCATATAAAAATTACAAAAACCACCCTCCTAACTTCACACAGAAACTGTGTATCTCCTTTCTTTGATTGTTGCTGTTATAAAATAATAATAAAGTAGGTCAGCTTGCAAGAGCTATGTGAATGCATTTCTCATGCATGAGTAAATCGATATTCGCAAATGCGAGAAAGTGCGAATATGTTAGGTAAGTTATTGCATTGAGAAGATTTTATGTATATTACTTGGCATTGCAAAAGATTTGCGTCATACATTTTTTTTGTTCAGAAAAAAACATTCAAGCGCATGCAGTCGACATGCTATATTTGATTGGCTATAGAAATGGCGCTCGCCACAGACACGCAGAAGTGTGTAATCGATGCCATTAAACAGTTATGTAGCTTTGATTGATTTGAATTGTGAATGAATTTGTTTTTGCTCGTTTTTATTGTAGAGTATAATTTTTAGCACTTTGATCTCATTTACGAACTTCAATGAATTGCTGGATGTATTTAATTAAGCTCGTTTTAAGCACTTCGCTGTACAGCATTTGGTCGGTACGGAACCCTAGCTTTTCGGTCCATTCGTTTGTGGGAATTCGCATTTATTTTTAATTATATTGAATAGGTACTGCTACTTAAACATGGTATGATGACAACGCATCTGCAGTTTGAAATGTTGGCCTGGAATGTAGGTATATCCCAATTGACTTTTTTAATATGCCCACATGATCTATATAGATCATTGATTTCCGCATGGTTTACAACAATAATACGAGATCTAACTATTATTGTAAAAACATATATGAAATTCAATATGTAAGCAAGTCCATTAAATCTAGTAACAGGAGTAAATTTAGTGCTAATGCAATGTAAGTACCTAATAAAAGTGTCAGGCGCATAATTTTTGGAACAAATCTAACAACCTTAGAAGCTTCCCGCAAAGAAATTTTCTGTACTAAACCCACCCCATTTAACTCGAGTGTTTTATTTAGAAAATTAAACATAAAACAATGCGTTCAGTTTTGCATATTCAATTTTGTTTCATTCATTTAATTTGATGTTGTTAAGCTATAGAACAAGCCATTTATTTGAACCTATTGAACCGGGGAACAAACAAAAATTCTCCAAACAACTTCTTAACAACATTTTAAGTGAAAAACTTTTTGGAGATAGAGTTTTTGACCAATTTGATGTTTATATGTAATTTGCGGAAATAGTTTTTTCGTCAGCTTTTTTGGTCATATGCGTTTATTAGTTCATTGCTTTTTCCCGACGTTTTTGGCATTAGCCCAAAAAATACAAGTATATGATTCAAAAATTAAATTAATTTTTTTTCTTAAATATTGATTAAGAAAAATAAGATAATGCTGTGCAAATTTAAGAAAATGTTTGTAATTTTCTTACTTATTTTTGTATGAATCTTTTTTTATTGAAAGCTATTTAATGTAAAGAATAATAAATAGATTCTGAACGGCACGTTAATTTATCCAACCTCTCACGCAAAAACAAACAGAATTCTTTAGTAAAACTTACAAAAAAAAAAATCTGAAATTCATTTCAAAATTTTCCGAGCAAGTTAAAATTAATAAAAAAATAATATTAGTAAATATAAATGCCTTTATTTATTACAAGTGTTAAAGTTTTGTCTCGTTTGTTCATTGGGCATTTCTAAAAGTGTAAAAATACAATACCACCCTACAAAACAGAACGAATTGTGTTTTTTTTTTTTACGTTTAATGTTTGTGATGTGCACCCTCCACTGTAAAGCAATCGTAAAAAAATTGTTTTTACATTTTTTTGGTCGCATTTAAGGGTCAGTTTTAAATTTATTGTAACTTAGCCTCTAAACCAAGGGCGAAGTTGACTGATAGCTCTAAATACTGGGAGAAAAGTTTCCTAAAATCAGTTCCAAGCATTTTTGTATTGAATTTTATTGAATTTGAACTGTGAATGAACTGTGAAAAAGCCGACGGAAAACCCATTTTCACAAATTACACATAATCATCAAATTGGTCAAGAACTTTATCTACAGTGATCGCAAATTCAGGTGAAGTCAAAATAAAAAAAAAAGTTATTTGAAATAGCCAAAAGCGTTTTTTGGAAATGCTTTTTTTTAATATAACTAAACAAAAACGTTTATTATATATATATATACAGCCTATATATACAACCCAGATATAATAAATATTTGATTAAAGGTTTCATCGACATTCCATTGGTAGTTGCCAATAATTTCTTCCTATTTTTATATTTTGAAAGGAAATGTGTATGAGGATGGTTATGAAATATATCTATTCTTTTGACGAACCTCATAACCAAATTATCGATATCTGATAAGAATTTAACCTTCTGATTAATAATTCGGTGTCTATATAGCAGATGCAGTGCAAAGTAACTGATTTAGAAAATCCGGTGAGCTCTGTAGAAGGATATTAGAACATTTTCACTAAAATTGACAACGGGCCTTACCAATAAACATTTTAGTTTCGACTTTAAATTCTAGTAGTTGACAGTGGAAATATTTTCCAAACGAATTTCGCAATTGTGAGCTTCCATGAATTTAAAGTCGAGACTTAAATTGATTATAAGTACGGCGCAACATCTATAGGAACCATCAGTGAGCTCAAAATTGATCAATGAGAGCAAAGAAAAATTGCAACGCCCATTACAAAGGTAAGTTTCATTTAAAATTTGCGGTGGTTTTAATGCCCAGATCCCGAAGCCTTCGTAGGTAGTTCTATATTATTTTTTAATATGAAATTGAAATATTTATTAATAATTGTTGAAATAGTCATTCACACGACACTTTACTAAATTACTTTAACTTAATTATCTAAGTTTCTGTATAAATTCTTGTTATTGAAAAATATATTTTTTCAATGAGACTTGCTTAAACTCGAATACAATATAGACCTAAATAAATTCTTCTTAAGTAAAGGATTTACTTTTTAATTTATTATCGAACATTAGTACGGTACTGGATATTCTTAACAGGCTATGGGCCCAGAACCTCGTACTTGGAAAATAAATAAGTAATAGAAAAATAAATTTCGAGAAATGAAGGATGGATTGAAATTTTCAGTAGCCAAACTGAACAGTCAAAACTACCACAATTGGAAGTATCGGACGCAGCTTCTTTTAAAGAAGGAAGGAGGATGGGGTACGATTACTGAATCTAAGCCTGATCCAGTAACTGTGGTATGAAAAACAGGTAATGATATAGCCACTATTCTTATTGGTTTGTCGGTAGAAGACAATCAACTCATCCATATCAGAAGGACTTCAACAGCCAAAGAAGCATGGGAAAAGTTAATAAAATAACCGTCGCTCTATAAATTCTTTCGTTTGGACAAAATTTAACTTAAAAGCAGGAGCCTTATTTGGTATTAATATTTGTGGACTTGGTGGACTTAGCTAGCCTATTTTATATTTTTTTTTTAAATGAAGTCTCTCTTTGTATAATGAGAACAGTTTGTAACTGCTTTTTTTAAGAAAAATGTGTTAACCACAAGTTAACCTTCGAGGACACTATTTGTTGTATGGCAGACTTCTTTCTCATATATTGCCCATGAATCACATGAGATAGAAAACCCAGCATAATGTTGAACCGAAAATTAAAAACTTTTAAGAAAGCCCACTGAAAACTGTTAATTGCAAACGTAACTTTTTTTCTCGAGATAGGTTTCAAAATCTTAGATTTTGCAGAAAGTCTGCCACCAATTTTCAAAAATTCGTACTGCAATTAGGTCTGTGTTATGATTTTGCGCGATTTTTTAAGAACAACTGACAACAGCGTGACCGTTCTGCCAAATAGTGGTTTAAAAGGGAAACCTCGTTTAAATATACCTTTTTATTTTGAAATCACAATTTTTGAAAACTTTGCAAAATTCCTTTTCCAACTAAAATAAAATTGACAAAGTAGCAACAAATTTTATCAATGTTGTCAAAAAAAGTAGCAAATTGTCGCACAACTCATCCACACGACTCACCCACACATTCCAATATAATTCGGAACGTTCCCCAGCGACATTGGGGTAAAAACTGCACAAAATCAAGGCACTGATTGTTTTTTTTTTTTTATACTAAATAAAATAAATAGTTGGCTCAATAGGTCCGGAGGGACTCTAGGCCTAGCCTCTCACAACCATTCGTTTTGTGCGAGTTTTTTTGTTCATTTTTTCGAACGAAGGAATTTTTGTAATGAACGGAAGGGATTTTCAATTTTATGCCGACTCCAAACGGCTGGCTACCTAAGATGGAATTTGGGTTTTTGCGGACTCGAACATCGACCCCTCGCTTAGTAGTCCAAAACACTAACCACTAAGCCACTGCGCCTACAAAAAATCGCAATACTGTTGTTTCCAAATATATTTTGAGTCCTCGAAATACACACCAGTTTTAAAGATAAAAAATATGAAAAAAAATGCTACGAAAACGATGGATTTTTAAAGACTATGCAACTGATTTGAGCGATGATTTACTTGGTCTTTAGCAGTATTTTAAAACGACTTCCCACATGAAGCAGGCTTAAATACATAAATGTCATACTGGAGGTGTTAATTTTAAGTCCGGCTTAAAAAATACTACATCGCTGTCAAGGAGGGAGCTAGCGTCACGTAAGGACTTGTTGTATCAGCTATTCATTAATTTAAAAAAAAAATCCCACTTCGTTAAGAAGGCTAAATTTTAAATAAAAATTAAGCATTAATACTCGAATTGCACTTTTGTCCAGAATAAAATTAAACGACAAGTGTCACTAACGAACGAGCGGGTCTCGTAGCTGGTAGAAGGTGAGTCGTAATTTTTGCGACACAGAGTCACCATTGATATCCTTTCGTATAAAACTGAAACTTTATTCTGCAGCCTACATGTTTAAATATTACCAGTGAATATTAAATATTACTAAACAGAAAGGACACCTGTCGTTGGAGAAACCTTTCCTAAAAATGGACGTCAAAAATCACTAAAGCACTATAAAAAAGTCTATTATCCACAACTCTTTGTACATGTTTCACTTATTTAAAAAAAAAATCCTTAAAATCGTACCTTGAATGCCATTTTAATTTTTTATTAAGAAATATCTTATTTTCTTTAAATATCACAAAAGTTTAAATAAAACTAAAACGTTTCGTTTGTAAAATACCCGCAGATACGCTATTGAGTAACAAAATTAAACTGATTCAAAGTTGATTCTTACGGTTTTATTTATAGTTGGTTGGCTTAAATGAAAACAACAGTAAAGCAAAAAAAAAAATAAACAAAACCACACACTTTTGGTGGCGCGTCTAACATCTACAACACGTGGTCCAAGAAGAGGTGGAAGCTTCGCTATAGCCGACAGCAGCACCACAACCAGGGAGGTGGTGGAAGTCTACCGTCTGAATCTATCTCAAAACCTGCACGGATATACAAGGCATCTGTCGACTATACCCGTAGCTATAGAGCAGCTACCCATTCAAAAGTTGATCTTTGGGAAAATTACGATTAAATCGGGGCCGGCGTATGGTGTTTGATTTTGTATGCATTTTTTTCTTTTTTCTCTCCTTTTCCCAATAGCTATGTGCGGCGCATTTCTGTTATTGTCGTTCGTACAGTTGGCTTTATAATTTTCTTGTTACAGATAGAGGCTTTTGGTTTTAGCTTTTCGATTTTATTTATTTTTCCATTGTGTGGTGTGCAGAGAATGGTGGTGGTGGTGGTGGCGGCTTAATGGGGTCTCAGGAGGCGGTGTATTTAGAATGCCTTACAGCTGCGAATGGTTGGTGGTGGTATCTCAGCATCGTTAGATCTCATTTTGGCCTACATTTTTGGTAGTCTTAGGCCTAAAACGGTGTTTGTTGTAAATCAGTCAAGTGGTGCTTTTTTTTTTTTTTTTTTGCTATTGTCTGGGTGGTGTCATGGTTATGGTTGTAGCTTTAATTAATTGCAAATTTAATGTCTGTCGCGAAATGTTCCCTTGGTTGGAGAACATAATTTTAAGACGGTGTTACAATTTTGGGCTGGGTCCCTGTCAAACCACCCTTCACATGCATGACGCCGAGTGACAGTATGAGGAATTTTCATGGATTGGCTGACAGATTTTGTTTTGTTTTTCTCTTGCAAGTGGAAAAGGAATGATTTCTTTGATTAATTTCGTGTGCGTAGCGTAAGTTTGAAAGTTGTTTGAGACAGTATGAAATCTTGCTGTCCTAGTTTTTGTCAGAATTTGAATACCTGTTCGGGAATACCTTAAGTGTATACTTGCAACTTGCCAAGTAAGGACTAAAGAAAATAGAAAATATTACCCGACTAAACCATTTCAATGCAGAGATCGGTTAATGATGTAAATTAGATGGCAAGTGTGGTAAGTTGGTCTTACGGGGAAGACGGTTTTTTCACTACTACTACTTTACTTACTTACTTACTTCAGGGGCCCTCGATCTTGTAAGGGTAAGCTTGAGGTATCTACTGCAGCCTACCATCCTAACATATGTGGCTTTGAAGTCCACAAAAAGGCCCTGAGTCTCTGTTCTTTTCCAAAATTGGTATACCTACCTACCTAATTCTCTAGATTTTTACATTCAAGCTATGTTACCTCTTTTACGTTCTAAAAACAACGGCATAGATTAAATTAGCAAAAAGACGCCATTGAAATCATCTATATGTCAGCAGGCTACACGTCTTTTTGTCGTACCGATTGAAGCTTTGCTTCTTTACCGATTTTTTTTTTAACATAGACCAATCGAAAGATCGTTGTCCGTAGGTGAATTTTCGCAAGAATTAACATAACACAGAGTCGGCCCTTCGAAATAATTGTAAGTCAATAACTGACCAAGAGTATGGCTCAACAACGCAGTCCTTCCTAGTCGCATACATAAATCGTCTCCTGTCATAACCGTCTCTCTGCCTAAGTAAAAGCAAAACCACACCAAAACAACCACCGACCAAAGCCGATACACCCCATGCTTGTATCCATTCATATCACTTATCACTGTCACATAAAAGATTGCAAATTGGGTCATAAAAGTTAACAACTTGCAGTAGCTCCCCCTTCGCCCCCGGCCTCACAATGCAATCAGCATATACAAAAAAAATCTACCTTTCGAATGTGCCCGAGAGGGCAACCTAAACTAGGTCCAAACGGAGACCTCAAAGTGACCTCGTCACATGCAATCCAAAATCCAAGAAACAGGAAACTACTCCAACCACTTCACTGTATTTGTTATTAATTAAATGAATCTGTATCTGGATCATGTTGGAAGTGAAGTTGGACACTTTTACTTTATCGTCGCTGTGTCATTTCATTTTGTTTTCGCATCACAGTCGAAGGGGCGCGCACCAGTATTCACTTAAAACACGGACACATAATCTCGATCGCTTTTCATACATCGGTGACTTGTGCTTACCCACTCCAATAGATTTATATGGACACAACACACAAGTACTGCCGACTGTCAGCTTTTTTTTGACAAGTTGCGGCGAACTGCGCCATTGGGAACGAGAGCCGATTTTCCATCAACGAAACACTTTTCCGGATAATTTCTTTCATTCATAAACAATTGTGGTAAACAATTTTTGTTTTTATGGGTCGAAGGAAGCAGTCGACTTCCTTAGGATGTGATAATTATTATTTCGGGAATTGGTCTAAGAGAAGTTTTAAAAGTCATAAGAGGGTGTTAACAGTCTGCCACACCCGAAATAAATTGGCAATGTAAATGCAAAGATAACTGTTGACGGGTTTTTCTACTCGGAAAAAGGATAACTTCGTGAAAGACAACAAGCGATTACAATGGGTCGAAAATAATATTTATCTCTTAATGTAAATGTTGATATTTACGGGATTAGAGGATACAGGAAGAGGCTGTTTTATGGGAATCGTAATATTTTTGTTTCGGATTTTATCGGGATTAGTGCAAGGCGATTTGTTTTAGTAGGAAGCTTACCAATCGTTTTGGGATATCTTTTATATAAAAGTTATTTGTTGCTTTCGGAATAATTTTGTAAAGCAGAATTTTGAAAACAGAATTTTGAAAGTATAACTTTGAAAGCAGAATTTTGTAAAAAGAATGTTGACCCATCCAGAATTTCGACCCCAACCCAAGTGCCTCATATATTTCCAGTTCAAGTGCAAAACCATTCGCATGATGACGAATATGCTTATCAAAGAAATTAATAAATTGCTTTGGCTATATCTATAAGAGTATTGCTCTCTCGTTCGTCGTTCTATTTCAAAACGGCAAGACTACTGTACTTCATTCAATAGAGCAGTTGAACACTGAATAAGGGCGACACAACGGCAGCGCTTTGAGTGTGGAATATTTAAACCCGGTCGGTGAGTCAACGTCCCTGGACGCAAAGATCTTTCAGGAAGTTGAAAATGCTCTGCTCGAGACCGATGCTCAAGTTAATCAGATCTCCTTCGAAATAGGATGCAGTGGCGAAGATAACTACTGCAGTAAAATCTACAGTACGCGACTAAAGTTCCAGCGCTGTACGACCCCACTTAAGAGCTTGTCAGTGATTGTGAAAAGTATTGTAGTGACGGAGACTATTGCAATTTCTGGAGGACTTGAGAGTTTTCTTGAAGGTGAAAATATTCTTAAACACCATATTGCCTCGCATGGAGATTCTTCTGGACAATGTGAAATTCGGCCCAAAGTTTTACCACACTCTTAAGGAACCGAACCGACACACTTTCGTTCGAGGGTCTATCTGCGTTGGCCTACATTATGGCAGATCATGAGAAAGGCTTGGATTTGGAGCACTGCAAACTTACTCTGCAGAAGCTTGGGCAATTTAAGGTGGTAAGAAGGTGGGTGTGAAAATGAAAAATTGAATGCTATATACAACAAGTTGTTTCGTTTTCAGGAACCTGCCTTGATGAACACATTTAACCGTGGTATGTTAGACAAAACGTTTGTGAACAAATTCGACCTCTACGAAGCGTTCTTTGGCGGTAATATCGATGGTCTTATTCGAACCGTCAATAAGTGGGAAGGCTACGAGGCTATCACTGAAAAATTTTCAAAATACATGGCGGACTTAAAACTGAATCTTATCAATGGTCAGCTGCCTATTCCTGGTAAGTTGAAAGTCCTCAATCACGGGCATATCTGGGTGAATAACTTGCTCTTCAAGTACCAAAACGGCAATAGACAACAAATGGAAGAAGTGGTTTCCATAGACCGGCAAATGAGTATCTCCGGGAGTCCAGGATACGACACCAATTACTTTTTGAACACTTCCGTGCAACCGGATGTGTTGGAGGAGAAAAGACAGGAGCTCCTCGAGACGTAGATATCACACGGCAATGAGTGAAAAATTGAAGCTGCACAATTAGCAAGGATATTCCTAGTTTCGAGGATATTTTAACGGAGGTACGGCGTAGAGAATGGTGCGGTTTTTTTGCAAGCTTTGGATTTTGACCAACCATGTCTATGGATAGAGAACAATCGGCCGATAATAACTTGGAGCAATTCATGGACGAAGATTATGCAAAAAAGAAAATCGAAATTATGTTCACTGCCAAGTGGGTTGAGGAGACCCTGAAGTATGCTCTGAAGATGTTCGATGAGCTGGGTATTTTTGATTGAGGGAATGTGGATTGGTTAACTATAATGTGATTAGACTGTTACTGTTCGTTTTGTGATAATTTCAATAAAGTGCAGGCAAGCATATTTGGATATTTTTTTTTTAAATTCTTTATCTATTTATCTATATCTATCTTCATTTTCATCTTCATCTTCATCATCGTCTTCGTCTTCTTCTTCATCATCGTCTTCGTCTTCGTCTTCATCTTCATCTTCATCTCCATCTCCATTTCCATCTCCATCTCCATCTCTATCTCTATCTCTATCTCTATCTCTATCTCTATCTCTATCTCTATCTCTATCTCTATCTCTATCTCTATCTCCATCGCCATCTCTATCTCTATCTCTATCTCTATCTCCATCTCTATCTCTATCTCTATCTGTAGATATCTCCATCTCTATCTATTTCTACGGTCAACCGTGTCAAAGTTAGTAAGGCGTAAATGGCAAAGAAATGGTTGTTATAATCTAGGCTTCAAATACAAATATTTCGAAGGGAACAGCAGCCCACTGAATGCTTCAAAACGTTTATAGGTGTACAAGTCGTGAACACCTTTCTCTTCTATTGTAATATTTCTGTTGCCAAAATAGCTACTTCAATATGTATCTATGAAAATATACTGCACTATTTCTTTAATTTGAAGTTTTTCAGCTTCACAACTTCCGCCTTTTAGGAGTGAGAACTTTTAGTGTGCATTTAATTTCCAGCACGTCGTTCGTTCGACTGCAATTACGCTCTAACGATTCAGAGAAACTTCTCCCTTATTGAATAGTAGATGCTGATGGAGTCGCACGAACTTTTAAATCAATTTGCATAAATTTCGCTTCGAAGGCGACCCGAAATTGTGCTGCTCTCGTCATACTTCATCTGACAATTTTAAAAGAAGAGCAGTTCTTCCCCAAGTTTTCATACTTATTTCCAGTGCTCGACGACAAATTGCCCTTATTCCTGTAGCTCTCTAAGTGGAGATATATCACGCATATATGTAGTCGTTTTCATTCCCAAGTGAATCTGCGACGTGTGATATCGGCAAAAGGGCAGATAAATAACTTGTCAACTCACGTCGGCAGAATTTACCTTATCCCTATATCGGCTTATGAAATCGCACATAATACAAGAGAATCAGAAGGCAAACATACTCACAGCCTGACAGTCTCACAGAAATCCGATACACACTCAGTCAAGTTAGGCTATAAGGAGACGGGTATTATATTCGAAGATAAATGCTGTATCATGCCGAACGATGTTTTATGGCTTTCAAATGAATTTGCACAGAAGGGTGGATCATTTCAATTTGCGCAGTTAAATATAAAAAAAACATGTGGAGTTTAGCCTTTGAAGGAGCATTAGGTGGCTTTATGGTGTAATCACAGCTGATTGGCATAAAAGTGGCCGAGTAATGAAATACAAGAGTTTTTCTCTGCTCGCTGCTTTCATTATCCTTGAAGGGCAGTTGGACTGTTAAGTGATTCGTAAAAATGTCATAATCGAGAGAGCTGATATACTGCGTAGCCGATGGCGATGGATTATGATTTTGTGACTTAATTAAGGCTCGTCGTAATATTTTTCCGATTGTTATGGCATCAATAAATATTCGAGTAGATTTATGTATTCTTTATGGTGTTCGATGTCCAGGACTAGAGGCAAGCGATGCGTAAGTAAAATCCAATTGTGCTTTCAGCTGGACATCAACGGCTGGTTGTGGAGTGGAGCTCATACAGCAACATCTGTACGATGTTATGGTTGCCTTCGAGTATACAAGCTTCGTTTACAATACAAGAGTGAAGACGAGAAGCAGCTACAGTGCCCCATGAAAATTTGCTTAACATTAACCGGATTTAAGCACTCCCTTACAATCTACGCGCACTTACAACTTCGCATTATTACGGACATTTTGTTTAACTGATGATGGTGCACCAGATTTGGTCAAAAATTTTGTAAAAATTTGCGATACCGTGTAGTGGGTAGTGTCTTGCTTCGTAAACTGGGGAAGCTCTCTGACAAATCATTTTTAGAGTAATATTGGCTTAGAACCATGTTGAGCTAGTAGGTTTAGATATTAAAAGCCTTCACATCATTCCTTTTCTAAGTTTGGAAAAATCGGATCAAGTGCTGGTCGCATCCATCCAAGAGTACCACGTGACTTCCCCATCAGGCGAAGAAAGCATGGAAGACTTTATCATCGTCGAAAGGCAATATTCCCAATATTGGAATCAAAACCTATTGAAAGCAGGCTTCGGTGTGAAGGCTTAGTCTGTAGACAGATGAGAAAATGTCTAGTAAAATCTGCCACAAAGCTAGATAAGCTTAGATGGGGGATATGCCCCTATGATGCTTAAGCACTAAAATAATAAAAACTCTTCCTATACTAGGTCCTATACCGGGTATCCTAAGAATGACATAAAAACAGAGCTTGACGACATTAATGCCAAAACAGAAAAATTACGTGTATTTTACAGTTTATCCGGCAAGCGAAACCTGTATGACACCACAGCCGGAAGCGGACCAAGCCGAGTTTAAGCGGAGATTCTTTGCGTCGCAGTACGTCTCCATAGTAACCTTCTACTACGCTAGCATGGGGCCCAAAAAGATTTTAGCTTATGGACACTACACATCCAGGTGGCTCATTGTGGTGACAGATAAGCCACAAGTATATTAAACATTGGCCAGGAAAATTGCATCCATCAGCATATGGATATCCTCAGTTCAGAAGCAACAAAATACAATAAGATATTTTGACGTAGAACAACGAACGCAAGAGACTGCCATAAACTAGATTCAAGAGTGTCAAAGACAAGTTGCTGTGCTGAAATTACAACAGAGCCATCAGAAGTATGTACCACTCTGCTCAATCTAACAAGACGATTTCTTCGGGCTCATGTATCCAATGAAAGGGTCAATCTCGGTAAACTACAAATACAGACTAAATTTGATATTAAAGCTGCCTTCGTTAGATAATGAAAAAAACGATCACAAGTTCCTACAAAGGAGAATGAGTGGAAGAAATGTCCCTTTAGAGTTCAGGGTATAAGGTTCCAAAAGGTAAACATAATATATACAGCTTCGGTAAGAAGTCTTAACTGAAGACTACAAGCACGGACACGGGAACATTGTTGTAGAGTTGTATATAGAATTCAAGAACTTGAAAGTACCACTTCCAGGTTTTCAAATTCAATACCTTGAATAAATACAAATTCTCAGAAACATCTGAGAAAAGTCTGTCCCCTACGTACAATTGTAGGTCGCAAAACTCTCCCACAGCCGGAATTTTGTAACGCTCTATCTAAACGCTCCGTCTAAATGGTCCTCTTTTGAATGGTTGCGTAAATTATGTGAATTCTTTTTTTCAAAACTTTAGAAGCTTGTCAGCCTCACGAAAGGGAAGTAAGGTCACCTTTTCTAAACAGTGGAAGTACGAACTATTATCTATAAAATTTGGTCGGATTAAAATTCGTTTGACGAATTAAGCCTCAGCACAGTTACCCTAGTCCAAAAAAAGGGTGGGCCTTTGAATCAACTATACACAGCCCTCATCAACATCACATTCAAGCTTGGGTATGCAACACTATCCGCGATGCTAAAAATACAAAAAAATACTAATCAGAAAATGAGAATTTGCCCGAATGAACGCCGACACAAAACAATGGGTGGTTAAAACGATTCACCAAGTGAACGCACCCATACAAATTTTGCATTAATTTTTTTAGGAAATCGCAACTCCCCTCCTAGTTTTCATTTAACTTATGTGTCTCACTAAAGTTAAGTTCCACTCAGTGTTGCCAGTTTGGGGGGTTATCCTCCAGATTTAGGGGGTTTTTTGGTCGACGAGGGGAAATCTGGGGGGAGAAATTGTTTCGGGGGAAGTCTAAGTTTTTTTTATAACCTCTATTTTATTTTTATTTTGTTTTAATCTCCTTTTTGGTAACCTTAAACTGTATGTGTTATTTTAAAATGCAGTTAAACTCAACTCAAGCTCAACGCCAGAACTTTCCAGAAAAACCCTGATTGTGACCTGCAAAATATAATATTTGGCCCGAAGGTTACAAAAGGTATTAATAAGGTTGATTGTCTCAATGGAGACATACAACTATTAGGTAGCAGATAACCTCGCCTATACCTGGGGTCTGTGAGAAACTCCGAAAATACCATCACCTCTGTAAGACATCCGGTTTCTTGTAACTTCTATGCCCCTAGTAATAAAGTCGCTGGCGGAATATCGAATCATGAAGTATCCGATATCCGATGATGATGAACACAATGGTAGTCCTTTTATAGCGCATTAGTCCAGCTGACGTGAAAGAACCTTCAATAAACAGACCCTTGGGAAGTAAACAATTTTTTTTACCCCCATCATTCGAACTCATCTCTGTTCATCGAAGGGTAGCGAAACCCTTTGTTCATTCAAAAGGCTGCTTGGATAGACTGCTTTTCTTCGACTAGCAAAATGCACTCCTCAAACCATTCAGGAGTCAAAACCTATGAGATATAAAATGTTTAGAAATAGTTGTAATTATATTG
This sequence comes from Cheilosia urbana, assembly GCA_946477585.1. NCBI lineage: Eukaryota > Metazoa > Arthropoda > Insecta > Diptera > Syrphidae > Cheilosia > Cheilosia urbana. The sequence continues at coordinate 25,990,805 of OX297854.1, read as the reverse complement.
ACAAAGGTGCACGGCTGGGTCGAGCGAAGCTTTCTTGTTGATCAAAAAAAAAAAAAAAACAATTTTTAAAAAAAAAAACAATTTTTTTTTTTCAAAAATACAGAGAAAAACTGAGTTACAAGTGACCATATCACCTTAGAATCGTTAGGGAAGTAACAGTTATCCGAGATTAAGGGGAAAAGCGCTTTTTGAATAAAAAAGGGGAAAAGAGGGTCAAGCTTTTAAAAAGTTGAAAAATATTAAATCTTTGTTAAACGTAAAATGTTAAAAATAAAATTAAAACGTATTTTTATTACAAATAAAATTTCAAACAATGGATTGTTTATATTAAACATGAAAGAAAACAGCACATCGAAACAGCACATCGAATACCAAAAAACTCGAATACCAAAATAACACCTCTTATTGGAAAACCTTTTATATGTATATTTTTATGTGATATGCTTATTTAGGCTTCTTCATAAAAACAGTGACAGTTTAAAGTTATTCTTATGAAAAAAGTGCAAATTGCATTAAGGGGAGTAAAGGGGAAATTTTTTTTTAATTTAGGGGAAAACTAAAGCTTTTTCTGATAAAAAAAGAAGAGGAAAACAATTATCAAAGTCTGAGAACACTGGGAAGTACGGCCACGAACTGTAAGCTCCCAAAAGTCCAAATCCAATTTTTTTAACGAAATCTGTAGACCTCGGCACAAACGGACAGACGGCCAGAATTCGGCGACCCACTTTCTTGAGGTCCTCTATCATCGTAATGTCAGAATTGATTAACACCTCGAGTTCGAAATTTTGTACGAAAACAATATCTTTCTCTTACTAGTTAAATATTTCATAACGTAAAACAATATTATTGTCACTAACTATTTTTGGAAACCAACTTCTTCGTAAATATCTCACACTTGGTACCAAAGGTTACAAGACAATGGCGCATCGCACGTGTACTTAACGCCACATCAACTCCCTGTAAAATTAATCAGAAATTTATTTGCGCTCAGTTCTAGGCGACGCCCCATATTCGCATGATTACACTCAATTTGAATGAATCTGCATAATCTACGACAACGGCTCATTCACTTCGAGACACTCTTCTTCAGACGTAGAGTGTACACGAGCAAAATAGCAACTGGATGGAGCAAGAGAAGCCGCCGCTCGATTACCATCGCACCACACCTGTGCCTCGGCACGTTTTTCAATTAATTTTCCCTCGCAAATTACTTGGCCATTTGCAGCAACAGAAAATATAGTCAACCGCGACTAAGGCTCACACGAGGTGAGGTGAGCATACGGAGTCACCTCCAACTCCCAGTCACAACGAGTAGGTACCAGCGCCATTATGCCATCGCCACCCAAACACAACAGCCTCTTAACCCCGCACTTAACCATCCATATACCATCGAGAAGAATGGACTACTTGCAGCAGCTGGTGCTGCTTGAGCCTACACATCAACGATGCACCGAATCGGTCGGTGGTGCCACACCTTATTTCGGCTCGGCGCAGAGTGCAGGGTTACATCATAATAGCAACTTGCCTCGCGGGAGTTCAACGATTGATTTAGGTCTCCGCTTGGTGCAGTTTCGTTCGAGTGCTCAGCGCAAAATCTGCACTCTGGAGTACTCGAATCTTCGAAAGGTTAGCCGGGCAATTCAAGCCATCAGCGTGTGACCGCGATATGTCGATGCGTCTCCGATGCTGGCTGCTCAGATGTTCAACGAGTGGTTTATTGCAAATCGTTACAAGGCAGTTCCGTGATCGACTTCAATTGAAAAATTGATTTTAGCCATAAATTGCAATGTCATCTTGGGATGGGGTGCGGGCGGTGCGGGTGCGACAATCACAAGTACTTGTCTGGCTCTGTTACATGCCATGTAGCAGTGACATTCGATTTACTGAAGTGCTAATTGAGGAATGGCAGAGGCTGTTGATGGCCAATTATCTGCCAACAACGGCTGTGTGTGAGGTGATGATTGATGGTTATGTGGCCCAAAGGTTATGGAAGTAAGGATTGGTTATGGGGATGGGGTTATTTACGAGTCATGGCGTATTAGGTTTTAAATTACACGATTTACGGAAAGGTGGCTCTAAGTTCATGGTTACTCGCGAAGATAGATTACAATTTCTCAATACGGTAGACAGGAGTTCTGGGAATTGGGAATCTGAATAATTTTGTTAAATATTTGAAGCGAGGGAACGCAACATTCCTTGCTGCTAGACTGATGACTTGCTTTGCCTGTGATGGGAATTTGTAAAGTTAACGTCAAACAAAGTGGTTCTCGGTATTGCGAAGGAAAAAAACTACAAGCATATTACTACAGCCGTGTTGTACGATACCTAATGTTGGTGTAGGTACCCAAATACCTCGAAATTAGGTAACGAGGGGAATCGCATTGCGTAAACTTTTCGCATAAATTCTTGTGAATTTTTGCGCCCACCTGAAGCTGTTATTTAAAAATATTTTTCCAAAACCCATATTGGTAACAGAAAGTTGCTTCCATCTTTGCTTTTCATTTTATGCTACTCAAGGTTTTGAAAGCCAACAATTCTGTAAACAGATTTACGGCTTAAATTAAATGAAGAACCATTAGGGGATTGCATGGAAGTAGTCCTACTTAATCCAATCCAATGCACCACTATACTAGTGTAGTGTAGTGTTTCGTCACTTTTATGAGGGGGAATTTGTGAATTCGATTCCACTTTAGCGACTAGCTTGGGGCCGGAAGACTGTTCTATGTTATGTGCGGCCAATTATTGCGATGGGCCCACTAAGGGGCCTAGTGTTTTGTGACGATACTTTCTCAATCCAGCGTCTAACCGCTATGTGGCCTTTCCAATGCCAATTATACGGACATTCAGGAAGTCTAATAGTGCCGTTCATTTCCTGTGAATTTGTTGAAGGTTTAGAAGAACTTTTAAGCCGGTCTTTTCAATGGCCCTTTTAATTTTTTATTTGCCTACAGATGAATTGCCATTGCAGAGGTTCATGTGGCTATTGCTCAAGTGGGGCTCATAAACTACATCTACAATCTACATCGATCTCAGAGTGTCGAACATTTTTTTTTTTTTCTGTCTTGCCAACAAACTTACCTAACCTAACCTAGCTAAATGTGGTATCTATCCAGCTGTTAAATCTTCGACACGTATAATGAACAGAGGTCAACACAAATCGGCTACCTTTCTCGCCGAGGAATTTCCTACTGCACTCGAAGCATTTTAGATTTATGTCTAAAGGGGCTTCCACACCGGATGGAACAAAACGCCTAAAACAAACGAAACTGCTTTTCTGTGTGTTTCTGAAATTTAAATACGCACATTTGAAGACGTGCGCCAATACTGAATAAGGCAAAATAAAGCAAGAAAACAAAATAAGGCGTTTTGTTTCATCCGGTGTGGAAGCTCCCTTAGAATTTAAAGACAGAGCTCTATACTGGTAAAGGCAAAGTTCCATAAATTCTCTGACGTGCATTGATTTATAGTTCAGCAGTGCGACTCAAAATAGAGGGTACATGCCTATTTTAACGCACAAAGAAGAAATTCTCTTTTGTGTTTAAACTGAGAAGAGTCTGATTTATTTTTTCGCAGATTTCACATTTTAGTGGTTCCAACCAACTCGGGTCACAGGTAAACAAAACCCTAACCACTCCAACCTGGTCACAGCAAAATGAAAATCGTAGATTTAAATAAGACATTTGGCATGGCAACTTTGTATGTGCAACGGTCCTTTGAACCCAAGCATATGAATTTGTTAGTCTTAGGGTGTGACACAAAATTGCTTGCAAACATACTTGTAAAAGGTCTACTTTTATGATAACCTTTAGGGTAGACCTGAGAATTGCGGGAATTTTTGTGCTACGTTCAGAGAAACAACAAAGGCTATATGCACTATCATAAGTGCCTTTCAAGTCGATGAAGGCATGAGTCACCTATTCACCTATGGAAATCCTTTTCAAATTCCTTACCTTTAGTGAGTTTGTTGACAATCTCTTTATGAAGTAAATACGAGAAAAGACTATTTATTTAACCGACGGGAGTTTGAGAGACTGTAACCCGTTATGTGTTACAGGTTCATGATGGCAGCTTGAATTTTCTGGAAATTCTCCCAACCAAACAGTGGGTACCTATTTTAGGAAGAAATGGGTTAGCACAACTTTTATAGGGCTTAATTTTGAGAGTCAAAAGACCACGTGCGTGGTAAAGTTGTAGGAAGACTGGTTTAGCGAAGGAAGTTCTTTAGATATCCCTTTTCAAGGCAGCCGAGATCCCGAATTTTCTGAAAATCATTTTCAATTTCAAGCCCCCCACTCCAGATGCTTGGATACCTATACAAGGTGCACTTTTGCATTAGAAAACAGAATTCCTACTGCATGTTCAGGCTTAAAAAATAAAAATATGCTGTAGCTATAAGGTTTTGCCAACTATGTAGTACTGGTTTTGGTCTAGTTGACTGGCAGATAAGGAGCGTGAGTTTGGGGGATCGCAACAAGATAGACTTTCTTTTTCAGGCTTCCGATCTATATTTAGATTGCTTGATGGGGGAGGTGGAAACAAGTTGCCATATCACTGCGACCACGAGTGGGTCTATTGTGCTCCAATTAGAGCTCGCTCATGATACCGGACCTAGCGATGAATCCTACTAGAGCTTTGAATGAGTTGTCATATTATGTCCTCTGCCTTAAGGTAAGCTTTTGCCAAGATAGTGTTGACTTTGTCTGACTACACATTTACACAGTGACACAGTATGTGCTCTGCTCTATTCTTTTCTTCATCCTCGTTGCATAGTCTGCAAGTGTTGTTTTGTATTATTCCCATAGTCCTGCGGTGTTTTTTGACTTGACAATATCCAGTGAGGAACCCTGTGATTATACGAATCTGATTCCTGGTTAAGTTTAGGAACTTAACTTTTTCAAACTTAAGGCTTGTTGTTTACCAGCACCACTGCAGATCATTCTAGTTGTTTTTCCAAACTCTACCGAGACTTTCACAAAGAAGAGGGATTCTCAAAAATAGAAATTGTTGTTGAATTTCCAATTAAATTCAGCGAATAAGGAAAACATCTCGGTTCATAATAAAAGGTCTTAGCGCGTTTTTCTTCAGAAAAACCATGGCTTATTGACAAGCTTACCTTACATAATGAAACCAACGGATATGGGTTAAGTGAGACGGTCACTCACCCATTTATTAATACCCTACGTATAACACCACTCAAGAAATGGCAATTCTTCTCAAAGCCTAGTAGACTGGGTTTGCGAAACCTCGCAACATTTTCGATGGTAAGGACCATGTATAGAGACTATATATACAATGTAAGGGCTTATCACTTAGGTTAAACCCTAGACCCGTGTACTGGGCACTGAATGCCCTTTTCATTTTTCAAATAAAAATTTAACGTATATTGTGCACTGTACCATGGAAAAGGGACATACTACACCCAGATATACAGTGTGCAAGTACACAGAAATACACCATTCAACTCATTTTACTAAATATTTTTGACACACTATGGTTGCAAAGGAAATGAGCCGATATCGTGTTCTTGGGCACTCAGCGCTCCACGTAATTTTGAAGGGTTAATGTGAGAATTGTTGTTCTGTAACGGTAAAATGTTTTACATTTTGTGCGGTATTTCAATCTAGGTAAGTCAAAATATTTTTAGTCTAATTACACATAGGAAGTAGATACATAATAACTATAAGTGTCTATTTGAGTGGGAGAACAGAAATCAAGCGTTTTTTGTAAGATCTTTTTTAGAGAAAGTGATTCTAGATAATCTGAAGTGAGTAAATTTTGTTGTGATTGCTCTCTGTTATTTACAAGAATTGTCAATTATGAACCAAACGCTGCTTTGCTTGATGTACGCATTGAACAAGTTGGTGTTGACATAAAGGAAGACGAAGAGGTGGAAATGCAACAACTACTTGCAGACAGACGTGAGAAAGAAATGGAAGAAGAACCTGTTGCACCCAATCGAGGAATGAGGTTTACGGCTAGAAATGTAAAATTCAACGACATTTGGTGGTCAACGCCTGATGTATGTGAACATCGAAGAGCCACCAGGAATCGTTGGGAACGAATAAACCACGTTCCGAGATGTTCAACAATATTTTTGGGAAAAGCTGACGCTTTCAAGTCCCTCGTTACATCTGCTATAGTTGCAAATATAGTGATTGAGACAAACAGAAAAGCTAGAAGAATTTACGAGGAAAATCGTTTGTCAAGCAATCCGAAGCAAATGCGCAGGTGATACGATACAACAGAAGAAGAGATGTGTGCTTATATTGCTATTTTGTTGTATGCTGGTGCTGAAAAACCCTATGGAGTTGAAGCAAAGGATCTCTTTCATCAGAGTAATATGGCATTCTACCGCGCAGTAATGTCATTGGAAAGTTTTGAACAAATGCGCCGTTTTATTCGGTACGAAAGATAAATAGATGGTTGATCGTATATTATATTCGTATACTTATGTATATATGTATATATTATAGGTATATATTTTTATTTTTTACATAATTTATTAGATACATCTGGAATTTGTTCCAGAGCAATCTTGTCGATTTTTACCATCCCTCGAAAGAGCTTACAATTGATGAGCAATTGGTTTCCTCAAGGGGAAGGTGCCCATTCAAAATGTTCATGCCCAATAAACCTGGCAAATATGGCATACACATTTTCTGGATTGTAGATGCCAAGACTTACTATCCACTTCAAGGCGAAATTTATGTTGGTCAGCAACCGAGTGATAACCGGTCTGAGGGTATATCACATCAGCTTGTGATGCGATTGGCCAACAAATATCTCGATAATGGTTATAACATTACAACCGACAACTATTTTACTTCAGTTCCATTAGCATTAGAATTGATGAGGCGAAATACAACTACAGTGGGAACGATAAGACCAAATAAGCCACAGTTGCCAAAATCGTTTACTCCAGCCGATAAGGACTTCAAACGGACCAGAGAATAATTTTCTACGAAATTTTGCTATTCGCAAAGCATGCAATTATGCAGCTATGCAAGCAACACGAAAAAAACTTTCTTATTTTGTCAACTGCTCATCACGAAGAAAAAATTGATGAAGCATCTAAAAAACCTGCAGTTATTTTAGACTATAATTCTACAAAAGGTGGCGTTGATACTTTCGATCGCATGGCAACTGTTTACACCTGCAAGCGCAAAACTAATCGATGGCCAGTAAAGTTGTTTTACAATCCTTTAGACTGTAGAGGAATAGCCGCTTACAGGATGTTTGATATATGTAAGCCAACTTGGTATACCAGCAAAAAAAGGTCAGAAAAACGAAAAATTTGTTTGAAAGAACTAGCTTTGGAGCTTGCATAATATAAAAAACCTAATAGCTAAGCCAAATCTACAAACAAATGTGAAAACTGCAATGAAGCTTATTGGTTATGAAATCGAAACTCCTACAACGTTACCTGAATTTAAAAAAAAAAAACAACAAAAAAACAACGTTGTGAAACATGCAAAGCTGAAAAAAAGGACAACAAAACTACAGCCGTTTGTGACTTGTGCTATACCGCAGCTTGCACAAAACACCATATAAGAATGTGCGAAAAATGCTGTGTAAGTACCTTACTCGATCATGATGAAGAAAATGTCGACGCCATGCTTCCCTCCACTTCATCAGGACCACCAACAAAGCGCCCAAGACAACCCAGTACAACATAATTTTGTAAATTCAATTTATTTACTTTTTTTTTCTTGCTTTTCCTTTATTTGTATTTGAACATTTCCAATAAAATGCATTAGTTTATTCGTTTATGTTTAAAAAATCGTCTTATTTAGTGCACTTTTCTTAGATTTCATATGAAAACCACTCGAGGGCACTTAGTGCCCAGGTACACCTTATATAGAAATATTTAAGTGCACGGGTCTAGGGTAGATGCGCACTTTAAAATTTTGGTGGAAAATTCCATTGTAAGACTTTTCTCTAACAAAACTCTTTCAAAACCAATATCCCGCACAGTGTACCTTGCCCTGCTTGAGTCAATTTAAGACCTCACCTTTAATAATCATACGAGATACAAAACTCAACACAACTGTCACCGAACTGTTTCAGTGATTTTCCTTTCTAATTTCATGCCACGCCAAATGTCATACTAACCCGTTAAACGGTGAGTTAATCTCCAACGCAAACAATGAAAAAATGGCTGTCGGCAAATAACATCAAATTGAGACAAAAGAAAAATGGAAAATAATTCAAGTCCAAACAGTACCACAAACCATAGTCAGCGCGTGATGTGAAGCGACAGCATCACCATCAACATAAAAATAGCAACATCGTCAATTTGCATTGCATTTCCCTTTCGCTTGGGGGCTAGCTCCAAAGATTCCCACGTTTTCTGGAGCGCCCGCGAACACGCCTCATGATAAATCCGGTCTCTGTCGTGGTCGTCATCATTATCATCGTCATCGTCGCGGTGTCGTCGTCGTCGTCGTCGGTATTTTCGTGGGCATAGTGGTTTATGTTGCTAATAGTGTACCGGTCTATGCAGATATGCAGGGGCACTCATTGTGCTGTTGATTTTGTTACCCCATCCAGTATTATCGGTTAGTTGGTTTATCGTGCAGTTAAGGTTAGCTGCATGGCGCGAAAGACCAGGCGACATCCAATGAAAGTAGGTAAATTGCAGCGCAGGGTTGGACGACAGAGTGTTGACCAAGAAAGAGTATTTCTCTAATGAATGGCAACAAAAATAGTTGTATAAGGACTCTCCGGCTAACGAACATTTCCGTCATTCGTCTAACTCGGTAACGAACCGAGATTAAACTAATTGTTCGACATTAGCGTGCATCTTCATCATATTATAAAGTGATGATGGATTTACATCTATGTGTAAAGTTTGAAAGCTAATATCTTCAATTGTTGGAGGATGGAAAAATTGTTGTAATCAAAACAAAGTTGCATCCAAAGTTGTAAGAACGCTTATCACTCGAGAACGGATCGTCCGATTTCAGCTGTTTTATCTTTCTTGTATTTCTCTACGACTAAGGATGGTTCATACGGCTACATGAAATTTGGCCCCAATGAAAAATTGCCCCAAAACAAAAATGAAAAATTGCCCCAAAATTGGGGCGTTGTTTCATAATGAAAAATGGCCCCGATTTCAAAAAGGAAATATCACCCCAAACAAAATGAAAAAAGGCCCCAAAATATAAAAATGTTAAATCCAAAAATGAAAAATAGCCCCAAACTGCATTATATAGCTTGAATATTAGTTTTTATTAGAAAATAATTTATGAATACACTTCAATAGTATCGTCAACATCCTGTTTAAGACAAGGACAACTATAACTGTCATTCCCTTTTCCTATTGCATCTCCAATAAGCTTTAAATGGCACTCTTTGCAGAGTTTTAGATGTCTACAAGGCAAGCAGACTATGGTAGGTCGTAAATATTGGCATACAACACAGAAGGAGCCTATTTTGTCATAAGGTAAGGAAACACTTCTTACTCCGGGGATGCATGGTGCAAAGAACTTAAAGGCGTATCGTAGAGTATGTTAAATGTTGGGAGCCTATTTTGTCATCAGTGAGATTATTATTGATCGTGAGTCGGCTTGTAGACTCTAAGAACCTAAAGGCGTATCAAAAAAAAATTACCCAATGGAGGATCTATTTGGTGTGAGAAAATTAAAAATTCGCGCGAATTTTAGTGGAAAAACCTTAAGACGTAATTTGTATTTTTTTCCTAAAACCGAATCTAAGACCCATCGTTCAATAGTGAAGACAACTTATCACTGAGCCACTGTGTCTGAATTTTGCCTTCCTTGCTTTGCAATAATTCTCTTGTGTGAAAATAGCTCAGTAATGCCGATAACGATATTACCAATACAATTTAATTGAACTAGGCGACACGCTGTCATCTGACTTTCTTAATATACATGTCAGGGGTGGATGAACCTTATTTTTAATGTTCTGTACCCAAAGGGAAATAACGGAACCTTATTAGTTTCGCTACGATGTCGATCCGTCTGTCCGACCGAATAGGCCAATTTTGTGCCTAGGTCTATCTCAGGAACTAGTTAACGTAGAAGTCTGAAATTTGCACACAACAACCTCTAGTTAAACCACAAACCTATGGTAGCGATACATCGACTGGTTTTAGAGTAACTAGTAATTTGGTGCGAAAAAATATTTCATTGGTACAAAAAACTGCTAATTTCTTGATTTAAAAAAAAAAATGATATATACTTTCTTGTAGATTATGCTCGTAGCTATATATTTGCCGAAGAATGTTAGTTAGTCAATCACTGTATAAAGTACATAAAGTACATAAAGTACGCCTCATTTTCCATTCGTCATTGGTGTGTTCTCTTAAAAAAAAAAAAATAGTTGGCGCAACAGGTCCGGAGGGACTCAAGGCCTAGCTTCTCACAACAATTCGTTTTGTGTGAGTTTTTCAATTTTGGAACGAATGGAAGGGATCAACAATTTTATGCCGACTCCAAACGGCTAATTGAGAAGCTCTTTCAAGACAGTTATACTCTCGGACGTTTGTCAGACGTTCGCGAGAGGTGACGCAGTGGAAAAAAAACCCTAAGTTGGAATTTGGGTTTTTGCGGGATTCGAACCTCGACCCCTCACGTAGTAGTCCAACACACTAACCAGTAGGCCACTGCGCCTACCTGTGTTCTCTTAATCGATTAAAATTAGAACTCTGCTCACACACCGATACCACACTCCATCCAGATTCCAGACCAGATTAGACATAACTTTGTGCACAAACGTGGCTCTCGGTCATTTCATTCATTAAGGTTTAGCGTGTTCTCCGCTCTTACGCTTCCATTTATGTTGTTAACCTAATCAGCAAAAAAATTTCCAAGTTCCAACTCTAAAACTCTAAAGAAGTACGGAACCTTCGGTGCGCGAGTTACACTCGCACTTGTCCTATTTTTTTTTTTTCTTATACTATCCAAGGATCGTAATTTGAATGGGCTAACATTGAAGAGGGATAAGTAATCGGCTATAGTCGCCCCGGGAGTGAGAAATGGTTCAAAGGCATTATGGTTGAATTTAAAAGTACACTTTAATTCAAATAGTGTAATACAAAAAATCCTGCAAGATAGGCTCGAGTCTAACGAACCTAGTGGTTAATCCGCCACTGATACTTCTGCACTGCAAAGCTCACACGCCCATCAGTTAATCACCCCTATTGCGAAGATCAACTATCAATTTATTGATAGTTGATACTTATCAATATAAAAATAAATAAATAAATAAAAAGAAATTAAATTAAACAAAAATAAATTTCTTTAAATGGTATTGCGACGATCAATTATTAATTAAGTGTTGATCGACTGTGAACGTGCAGCAATTGTCGGTTGACAAATTGGTATTGTGAATGTCAATCTCGAACAATTTTATTGGTAGTTGTCAATTTTTCTTTCAATCGCAATTTCGGTGTTGATAAGGACGACTCTTAAACGAAAATTTTGAACATCATCGTTTTTAATTGTTATTGTTGTTATTTCTTAAGGGCTTTTATGTATATACATTTTGCCATTCGAAAATTCCAATGATGACATATTTTTCAATAAATAAACAATAACTTTATTTTTGGCGTTATGTTCACAGCTTACATATTTATCAATTATTTTTCGCAATACCAACATCAATTTTAATTGATAAATTTGTCAATCGTCAACCGATTGATAGTTGATCTTCGCAATAGGGCTGAATATCTTTCAAAAGTGTATTCTAATGACGTTTCCCATTGGTTTCACTCGGGGATCCATTCAATCTGTAATCCAATTGAACAAGAAAACTGCTTCTGATTGAATCCACAAAAGTATTAGTGAAATGCCAAAAATTATCTACGGCAGCTGTCATCTGACTTGTATAAAATACAGAAATTACGCTTGTGTGAGTGCTGGAGGTTGAGTGGATTCTGGAATCGGTCTGCAATTACATTGCTACGCAAATTAAGTTTTGCTACAGAAATTTGCTACGCAAATTTTTTCCCCTGTGGCAGCACTGATTCTGACTTCAAATCGAGGAGCAAAATTCTCTCCTCAGAATCATCAGAAGAGTATTTTTTGTGCCAATGGAACGGTTTCAGAAGCGAATTTTTCGATTCCGGCCTCTGCCGGACGCTTCTTTTTGCCCAATGGAAAACGACATAATACTTCGATACAGCGGTGGTTATGTCACTGGTGCATACTGTCAACTAATGAACCTAAAATTTAATGCCGCACTACCATCTCAAACGGTAACGGTATCCCTTCCTGCATGACGTAACGCATTCGTTCAAAGTTATTGAACTCCTCAGCTCCTCATGCATTTCCAGGCGAATTGTTGACTTTGGCTTTATTCGTGTCACAGTTGACTGGTAGAGGAAAAAAAAACACTTTTGTCGTGTTCGCCGCAGGCTTGATGACTACGAATCACGTTTAACACTCCACATGGCTAAAAGGGTGAGGCGTTCTCTCCACTTTGTATGCAGATCTATAGGAATGGGGTTTTTTTTTCGATTAACTTCTGAGATTTTATAGGCCTGCGGTGGATAGATGCAGTGCAACAACATGTAACTGGGTACGCCCTGGTTTTCTATTATCTTGATAGCCCTCCACTCCACTAGGCTCCTGCGCCAACATTTGTTTTATGTGCCACTAGGCTTTCGTTTTCTGTTATGTCATAGACGTTTGACTGTTTTCTGCGCTCCTGGCTGTGTTACAGTTCTGGCTTTGGTGTGCCGACGGTGGTTTTCGCTTCGATCTGGAACTGCTTTCAATATTGTCTGATGCCGCCACATCCACAGAGTGTCTTAATGGTCCAATTTTAAAATATCGCAAAAATAATTGCCGCCTGATAAATGTTGAAGAGCGAGACTCTTGAGTTGGGTGGATGCCATGCTCCTAGCTCCCAGGGTGCAATTATAAAATTATCTGACATAGCTCTGTGTGTTGTTGTTGCAATTAAATGCAACGCACAAGGGGGCTGTAATTAATTTTTGTAAATAGCTATAGGCTACCGTGATTACGGTATTTATGGGATAAATTTCCAGTCGTGCAGTGGATGAAAAGAAGAGAAAAAAAAAATGGTGGCTTCGAGTGCGATACTCGAGTGTCGGAGACATAATACGATTTTTCAATTACGATCTTGTGTATTTGTTTGTAAGCGAGGTTGCATAAACTAAAAAAGCTGTGCCTAGACTTCGAATGGCATGCGAGTGTGTGAGTACGGATTTGTTTTATGGAGGCATGGCAACAAGTAAGCAGCTGCAACGATAATTTGGCGGCGGCTTATTTGTCTTTACCGCAAATTGAAGGTTTCACTAATCGTCCTGGAAAAGTGTTCCCTTATCAGCGGGACTACTCCTCAACTGTGCTTTTTGGTATGTAAATCGGTTGCCTGACTTTTTTTCCGTCTTAATTGGAGTAAAGCCACTTTTGCATCGAGTGATGTTCTAAACGAGTCGACTCCCTTTTATAAAGAATTTAAAGTTTACTATTAAACATTTGCGCCTTTTCATCCTTGTTTTCGATAAATCTAATAGAATATACTAATAATTATATAACTATAGAGAAAGCAACGTGAAATACAAAAATACTTGCACTTGTACGTTTTTATTTCAGACTGGCAGCTACAAAATTCGCAGAAACCATAACAAAATTTTAACGAATTCTTATGAATATTAATTAAAATCCCGGCTAAGCGAACTTTTCCTCTGCTGGAATGAAAATATCCTACCATTACCATACCCATGCGCGTGTTTTATTTTGTATAACCTGTACACACTCTCGGGATATTTTTTCATTTAAAAAAATCCTTATGAATATTTTTAAAAACGATAAGATAAGATAGATTGATTGAAAGTTTCAAATGGCAAAAGGGAACTCCTGCTCACCTGACATTGAAAGGAACATACAAATGGAATGACAATTTTAATATCTATAACACGTAACAAATCGTCAAGTCGACTGTAACGAAATATTAGACGTAAATGAGATTTATACTCCCCATTCGATTTATGGAGCTTATTTCATGCTATGTTCCCTGTGATTTGGTTCTTCTTCTCTAGGGAATGGCAAACCTTATAACGGTTCAATGGAGCACGGATGCTTTCAGATAGATGGCCTCGAAGAGTTTTGTTGTTGAAGGAATTGCTAAATTATTCATTCTTAATCGAATTGGAAAATGGTTGTAAGTCCCTGGGTTTAACAAGGATTAGGGTGAACTCGTATAGGTGCGATGAAAAACGGATAAAGCACATGTATCCAATCACGCGTTCATATCAGACGATAACAAGTTACATCGCTCATCCACTTAGAACAAATAGATTCTTCAGAGGTCAATAAGGGAATTTTTGGAACGAAATCTAAACTGATGACACGGCCCTGCGAAATAAGGCCCGAATGAAATAAGGCCCCAAAAAATTATACAGGAAACAACAACAACTAGGTATTTTTAATAGAATTTGGGGTGTGATTTACTTTTGTGCGGCCTTATCTATCTATCTATATTCTATACATATAATAAAACTGTAGGCATTTCTTTGTTACCTAATGGCGTTAAAACTACTGCACAGATTTCGATAAAACTTTTTTTGAAAAGTTCCTTAAGATTCTGAGAAACACATAGGCTATTTTTTTCATTGCTATGCCTATTTTTGTAGTCTCAGTATGGCTTAGTGGTTAGTGTGTTGGACTACTAAGCGAGGGGTCTCAGGTTCAAGTCCCGCAAAAACCCAAATTCCAACTTAGGGTTTTTTTTCCACTGAGCTACCTCTCGCGAGCGTCTAACAAACATTCGAGAGTATAAACTGTCTTAAAAGAGCTTCTCAATTAGCCGTTTGGAGTCGGCATAAAATTGTAGATCCCTTCCATTCGTTCCAAAAATGAAAAACTCACACAAAACGAATGGTTGTGAGAAGCTAGGTGTAGGGTCCCTCCGGACCTGTTGCGCCAACTATATATATGCCCTATTTTTTGGAGCGTTTTTGGCCAAAATGTGTGTTTATCAAGTTCTTAGGAGAGCTAACACTTTAATAATCATTTGAAGACATCAATCAGCTTTCTATATCCTCTGGAAGCTGAACTACAACCTAAAATCTAACATGAAAAAAATAAATTTATTTTCTCAAATCGAACATTATCAGCATCCGCGGTTCTTGATCGTTGTTCTGCTTTGGGGTGGTTGGGTGGCGCACATCACACAAGCTCGTTCATATGAAAAAAAAGACTGCGTGGTGTTTTCTCCAAATTAAGTGAAACGAAAGAGAAGTATGCGAATGTGTATGTAATCAACAGCGACAATGTGTTTCTGAGGAAATGCGCAGATGGCTGATGACGTGCGCTGATGGAACTATGGTGGTGTATATAGAAATTTATAGAAATTAAGTTCAAGGTTTTTATTTCAATGGTTGTTATAGTACCTACGTTGATACCTACATACAGTAGGTTAGGTTGGGAGGGCAGTTTTGCAACCAATGCAAATTTCACCCAGAAGCCATGAAGGCCCATTGTGAGTACCCTGTTTGTACATGTAAGGACATGTGGCTAACAAAACCACTTCGTTCTGTTGAGGAATAGTTTTATGTCTGATAGAGGTACCCTTGCCAAGTCGTCCAAACTTTCGAAGAACCTAGTTCCCATACAGGATGAGCGGCGTTCTTGTAAAGCTGGGCAGTGGCATAGAAGGTGTTCCACGGACTCTATTTCCTCCTCGTCTCTACAGCTTCTACAGAAGTCATTTGCGAAAAGTCCCAGCCTTATAGCCATGTTTCCTATGATACAGTGTCCGGTTAAAACCCCGACGAGCATCCGGATTTAGCTTCTATTTAGGGAGATTAGGAGCTTTGATCTTTTGGTGTCAACCACAGGCCACAGACTTCGGGTTATGACGCAACCGGTGGTGTTGCTCCATTGTTCCTTAGCCAGTTGTGTGGTGACATCTTCAATAAAAGTCTTAGCAGTGTTGAAAGGCGGTAGCACCTCTCCGTCCGCAAGTTGGGGGTCCATATCAGAGCCGTATCTGGCCAATTCGTCCGCCTTTTCGTTCCCTTCCACCCCAACGTGTCCCGGAACCCAGCAGAGTAGAATTGAGTGATGACGTATAGCCCTGAGCGCCACGAGGCAATCTGTGACACATTTCGCATTGATAAGATTGGAGCCGATAGCTTTAAGTGCTGCTTGACTGTCCACACAGATGGTTATTTCCATTGCTGGTAGTCCCATCGATAAGATAGTCTGTGCTGCTTTTTTAACCGCATATATCTCAGCTTGGAAGACACTGCAGTGGTCAGTCAGTCGGAACGACTGGCTAATAGCAAGCCTTTCTGAGAATATGCCGGCTCCTGTTCCATTTTCTGTTTTTGAACCATCCGTGTGGACGGCTATACCTTTAATGATGGTACTGGGTGATTTCCAGTCCTGCCTTTTGGGTATAGTGATTCTAAAATTTTTCTCGAAGTCATATCTGGGTTTCTCGTAATCGGTGAGTGACGTGAGTCCCTTCCGATCGAAGATTTCAGGTATGCTTGAGTGTCCGCAGTAACCAGGCTTCCAAGTTTTGTTCTCTCTTAATCTGAGAGCGGCTTTGGCTGCCACGTTCTTAGTGAATAGCTCAATGGGTTGCAGGTTCAATAGTGTTTCCAGACCTAATTGTGGTGTGGATTTAATTGCGCCTGTTATTCCCAAGCAAGCAATTCTCTGCACCTTGTTCAGGTTCTTAAGATGGGATTTGGTTTTAACCGCCTCCCACCAAACAACTGAGCCGTAGGTAAGAATGGGTCTCACAATCGCGGTGTACATCCAGTGCACAATGTTCGGTTGCAAGCCCCAGTTTTTCCCAAAGGTTTTCCTGCATGCATAAAAGGCATTAAGTCCTTTCTTCATTCTTTCTTCAGTATTCCGTTTCCAGTTAAGTTTGGAGGTGAATATCACGCCCAGGTACTTGGCCTCGGTCGAAAGATTAAGTCGGACACCTTTAAGCTTCGGTGGGTCCCATTTTGGTACCTTATATCTCCTGGTGAACAGAATTAGTTCGGTCTTTTCCGGATTAACCGCAAGCCCGTTGTGTTCCGTCCATTTGGATAGTTCTGTTAACGCAGATTCCATAATATCTCTAATGGTGGAAAGGTATTTTCCTGTTATTAGTACTACTATATCATCCGCGTAGGCGACTATCTTGATACCTCTGTTGACAAGGGATGTAAGTATTTTGTTAATCGAGATGTTCCACAGTAGAGGAGATAAGACTCCCCCTTGTGGTGTTCCACGATTAGTACTTTTCTTAATCGCACAGTCCCCTAGGCTGCTGTTAATAACTCTGCTGTTAAGCATAGTCTTAACCCAGTTTGTCAGAAACTGTGTTGAACCTGATTCCTCAAGTGAGGATATAATGGTTCTTGTGTTCAGGTTGTTGAATGCACCTTCTATGTCCAGAAAGGCCGCCAACGTAAATTCCTTGTTTCCTAGGGATTTCTCGATTGTTTTCGTTACTTCATGCAGCGCTGTTTCCACGGATCTACCTTTGACATATGCGTGTTGTGCACTACACAGAGTACCGCTTGTTTCGAGAGTGTTCCTAAGGTGCAGGTCCAATAACCTTTCTAGTGTTTTCAAAAGAAAAGATGAGAGGCTAATTGGTCTGTAATCCTTGGGTGTGGAGTGACTGGGTTTCCCTGCTTTGGGAATAAAGACCACCCTCACCTCTTTCCAGCAGTCAGGAACAAGTCCGAGTGTCAGGCAACCACGAAAGATTGCCTGCAGCCATGGGACGGTCCTTTTACTGCTTCTTTGTAGCATGGCAGGTATAATTCCGTCCGGTCCCGCCGACTTGTACGGTTGGAAGGATTGAAGAGCCCATGTTATTCTGTTTGTGCTAGTGCAGTCATTTATGGTAGCCAGTTCCTCAACCGGAAATGAGGAGAGGCTGCCATCAGAACTGTGTAGCAGCCTTCCTGGGATTGTGCATCCCGGAAAGTGTGTTCTGAGGAGCAGGTCAAGAGTCTCCTGACTACTAGCTGTCCAACAATTATCCTCCTTACAGAGGTGCCCTATATGAGAGGGAGTTTTGGCAAGAACTTTCCGGAGTCTTGCCGCTTCTGTGGTGGATTCTATGTCGGAGCAGTAGTTTGCCCAGGACACTCGTTTGGCTGCTCTAGTTTTCTTTTTAAACTCGTTGAAGCTGTTGCGATATATACTCCAGTCTTCATCGGTTTTTGTCAGTTTTGCTCTATTAAAAAGTTTCCTGGTTTTGGACCTGAGAAGTCGTAGTTCCCTAGTCCACCAAGCCGCGTGTATTCTTTTGGGAGGGCGACTAATAGGACAGGATTTTTTAAAGGAGTCGGTTAGGGTCTTGGTGAGAAAATTTACTGCTTCGTTAACGAGTGTCGCCTTCGACAATGTACCTATGGGGTTAGGTGGAAGTCCACGTTCGACCAGTTCAGAAAATTTACTCCAGTCAGTCTTGACAGGGTTCCTAAAGGGGAGTTCTTTTGGTAGTTCAAAGTCAATTGTGAAAGTAATCCTGAAGTGGTCAGAGAAGGAGCACTTCGAGGAAACCTTCCAGTCATCGACCCTGAATCTGTCCACTGGGAGCGCTAAAGTTAGATCAATTACCTCTTCCCTAATTTTGTTGTGGAAAGTAGGATGGCTACCCCTGTTACAAATATGTAGGTTGGAAAGCAATATAAAATCAAGTATAGACTCACCTCTTTTATTTATATCCCTGCTGCCCCACTGAGTGTGGTGAGCATTGGCATCCATACTTACTACTAAGTTGGCTCTAGTGTTGCTGGCATGCTGTACCAGGTCCCTTAGTAGTGGTGATGGGGGGTCTTCTTCCTCGTAGGGCAGATATGCGGATGCAAGAATGAGTTGGGGCTCGTTCTTGCGGTCGCATATCGCCACTGTCAGATCGCTGTTGCTGAAACGATAAGAGAAAATAAAGTTAATTGATTTCTTTATCAGAATACAGCTCCTAAGTTTACCTTCACCACTGGAATGCAGGAGTGTGTAGTTTTTTGACCTCAATCCTTGGAATTTGGCTTTGTATAACCATGGTTCCTGGATTAGGGCCACGTCCACACTCTCATCGGTCATGAAGAGCAGCAGGTCGTCGGTGGCAGCTTGAGAGTGGTGCAAATTAATCTGCACCACCCTTAGCTTTCCGGCGCTGGTCATCGTTACTGGGGAAGGAGAACTTGATGTTCCCCAACCCAAATTTGACGACCCCTGCTGCAGATCTGATGTAGTTGGCGGATTTTGGGTCCACCACAATGCGTAGGTCCCTACCGCCACCTTTCTCCCGCGGTTTGGAACCCACGATTCTCCATTCTCCTACGTTCAGCTCTTTGTTCCGCAGACCTACCAGTTTAAGTATGGATTGTTCCTCCGGGACCGGAGGAGGTATCCATACGTGTACTAGGGTCCGCAGTGGTAGGGCTGAAGCAGGAATGGCTTCTAGCTTGGCACCAGGCCACAGTTCTCCTAGGCTACGAATGCAGCGCGTTAAAAAGTCCAGTGACTCTTTGTTGCCACATCCGACGACCTTCACTCCCTTCCGCCAACCTGCCCCATCGAAGTTGCAGGTGTTATTGATGTCAGCAGATTCTCCCGCTGATATCATGGCCTCCAGGATCTTTGCCTCAACCTTGAGCCATTTATCGGTCGCAAGTTTCCCATCAGGGTTGCTGCGGTCAATAATGGCTAGGGTGAGGTCTTCGCTGCTTTTAAGCTTAGCTTTCTTCGCCGAATTCCCTGTTACCTCGTCGGCTGAGCGGATTCGTTTGGGGGCCTGCTTAGCTGTTTCCTTACCCGCGGCCGTCGAGTCCTTGGACTTTTCCGACCGTTGGAGGGATTGCTTGGCATTGACTTCCTTCCGAATAGTGCCCGGCTTTCGTGGTGGTAGGACGGCGGGAAGCTTCGCCTTTGAGGTCGATGGGGTGGGGATTGCCTCCGAAGCGGGCTGTTCCTCTCTCTTCTCGGATCCTGTAGCTTCTTCTGTTTGGCATTTGGGTGAGACCGAATCCTCAATAGTCGCGGGTGCGAGATGTGTCTTGCTGCCAAGACGATTCTCGTACTGTTTGACTAGCTTGGTGTGCTTCCTCACCAGCGCTCTATCTCTTTCCGAGAGCTCAGCCATGTTACGGTCCTTCAACTTTCTCAGGAATACAGTAAAGAATGGAAGAATTCAAAAAGTAAAGACGATATAGGTGAATTATGTTGTTTGATTTATTTATTGTTTGTGTAGATACAAATTTCCGTTAAGGCTTTTATTTTAGTGGTTGTTTTGATATTAGCTACGTTGATACCTACAGTAAGGAAGTGGAACTTTAGTACTTACACTGTTGAATTTAATTTTCTTAAATTGGTGTTTTAGGTAAATAGATTTGTTTGATATATTGTTTCACATTGACAATGTTCACCGCTTTTTTTTTAGCTAGACTGTTGATTTTAAACAAATATGCCGTTGAGAAAACGATCAAATCTCTTTTATTGGAAATTACACAGTCTCACGCCGCGTACGAAGTTGCGGGCACAGCTAGTCCAGCATAAAACACGATCCGGCCGTAGTAAAATTTTCAATCTGTGGATGAAATTTCCTGTTAATTTGCTCGCTCAGTTTTTTTCTATAATTTATTGCGACGCATAAAATATCCAATCAGCTTCGAAAATTGACTAACTGAAAGCAACTTTATAAGAACTTTCAGCAGTTTGTTAGCAAATGGATAGCTTGAAGTCAAAGGCATCTAAAAAAGATTTTGATAAAATCCTTCTATAGTAATTCATCTTTCATGGTCCATTCTACTCCAAAATTGGTCCTGTCAACTCAAACACGACCGAATATTTGACAAAGAATCTTCCTCTCAAAAAGACAGAGGATACCTTCATCTATGCCAAAAAGAAGGACTATGATTATCAGGGTCTTCTACAGAGCTTCCTCAGCTGCTCTACTTAAATTATCTGAGCCCCAAGAAACAGCGTTCGGCAAGATTGGTTCTCCATTTAATGTGGAGTTGTTTTTGTCAGAATTTAGAGCAGAACCTAGGTAGACAAAGTCCCTTTTATAGCGTCAAATTTTTAGGTGTCGAGTATGACGTTTAGTCAAATTTTGGGGGTCCCTTTTTGTTGAATTGTACTTGGTACCCATTCCTCATGATCCGACTGAACCCTTAAGCAATCAAAACTTCATGATTTGTAGATGCAACCCCAGTAACTAAAGACTACATTTCCTTCAAAAGAGCAGCCTTGAGTATGCAAAATCCGTTCAAACAAATGACACCCTTTCAAAACCAATTACGAACCACTCAAAAACTGCCAACAGCTTTTCTCGCGAAAATCTTCACCTTGCCTGTCCGATTATTTCTCGGTAATAAATTATTAAACATTCACCTCTCCCTGCGTAAATCCTCCAACTACTGGTTTAATTGATTAATTAACAGAGTTGTTCATTCACCATGCATCATGTGATCTGATTGATGTCCAAACACTGGTTAGCCACTCCCAACCAAAAGTGTCGCAGCAACCATTGCGACATTGCGTGGTACCTCTTACAATGCAGCGCACGCAGCTTGCAGCTAATGGTAAAATAGACAAAATGCACAACAGCTCTGGATCTGTCACAGCGCGCTCTTGTCGGTGCAACAACTATCTCCAACGATTCATACTGGCAGCCATAATTAAGACCACCCCAAACCCGGCTACGACCTTCGTTTGGTTTAACTCAACAAATCCCATAGCGTTTTTCTATTTTCGTACGCGTCAACTATTCGCAGAACTTTAATCTTTTAAGGTTGCTGGACATACATTTTTTTCTTTTTTTTTTTTTCTTGTAAGCAAAAACTTCAAATCTTAACTATAAGTTGCGTGCGCACGATTATTGGTTGCGCAACTTAAATTCACCGCAGAAACAAAAAACAAAACAAACTTGGTACCACCGCGGATAAGCCATAAATAACCTCAGCTCCATATAAGACTTTCGATTTTTCTGCGCCAAAATGGATAACAGCGACGAAGACAGACCAACGGACGGACGATGATTTGATTTGGTTTTCGACATACGTATTTAGTTTGAGGTTATTAGTGGTCTCTTGCGCGACCTGATGGACTATATACGGTTGCAACTGTCATAAGCGTAATGCATGCGCGGAAGACAGGTTTCCTGCAGTGACCAATTTTTTGTTCGTCGAGCTTGAAAACATGTTTGAAGGAAGGAAGTATTCGGAAATGGGAAATATGTCGCTACTAATTGAAAACGACGCGACGGATAGATGACAGACGGAAGACGAAGCGCTGCAAATCAAAATCAGTTTATGGCGGCATCTCAGAGATTGCACTCAGTCGAATGAAGGCCCGGAAATAAAATATATAGGTAAGCAAAAATATTTCATGAATATCTCAGGCCACCTGCACTTGGGGTACCGGATGTCGTTCATGTGAGGGATGTAAGTACCTACCTGTACTTCCACAAAAACATAAAAACAAAAAAAAAAGCAGCCAGTCGTACGTGATGGAAAGTGACAGTGGAACACATAAGAACTTCTTGAAGGCTTAACTTTTTCACCTGTCACTTTTAATGACAGTTCAAAGTGAAGCGATTTTGACACGTATTCGACGTGGGTATTTGCTTAGAAATAGCCTGGCTTATGGGAGTGGGATTGTTATTACTATAGGTAAGCGCGTTACATTCGATCACATTTTGCAGAAGTGATTATTACACTCCTAATCTGGCTGACAACCTCGGGAATGATAAAAAGGAATGGAGACTCGTGAACGAAATTCTGAATAGAAATGTGTGAGAAATTGAGCTTGAAATAAATAAAGACAAACAAGTTATTTCCAACCCGTTGGATGTAGCTAATACCTTTAGGCCCGGTTTGTTCAATCTTGGTTATCTTTAGTCATCCGTTATTCCAGCTGGTAACCATTGAATGTGTTTGTTCAGCAAAATATTATCCAGAGAATCGGTAGTTTGGTTAGTTAACCAGTGAAATCGATGACCAGCCGATTTTGAGCGGTTAATGAGATTTAACCACTGATTTTCTGCAATTTCGTTTGTTCAAGATTTTTCAAGGACTACTTAGCTGATATACAAAAACTTTTGAACACACGGAAAGAACTGCAAAGTCACTAATTGCAAAATTTTGAGTTGCAAATCACGAATTATATATTTTTCGCAAATCACAAGATTTTGTCTTGAATTGATAAAAAATTTCGTAATTCGACATTGAAAACGGCGAAGAATATCAAAATTAGAAGTAATTATTCGAGCTTCTTTCATTTGTTGTGATTTGCGACGTTTTTTCCGCAATTCACCACTTCAATAAGTCAATTTCTCAAACACCACTTTAGAATCTCAAATTGCAAAAAATATTTCGTGATTTACCACCACTGAATGATGAACCAATAAAATCTTATAATAATTTCGCCATGTAAATTGAAACCGTTAATTGAGGTAGAGAAGTCGTAAATTGCAAAATATGAATAATTGCAAATTGATAAAAATAAATTGCAATTTACGATTAAGAATTTATAAATTGCAACTACTGAAGTAGTAAATCAACCCCTGTTGCAATTTACTAAGGGATGAAATCGTAATTGCAACAGAAAAGTGGTAATTTATGATTTTTTTTTGCATTTCAAAACCACAGTAATATCAAATTGATAACTATTTGTGTCAAATTGCGATCGGTTATGGCAATATGTATTTCATGCCCGATCGCATTATTGACGCTGAGAAGTGTTGAATCACGACTTTTGAGGATCAATATCTTCACTGTGTACAATTTCTAGAATTGCGAATAAAATGTCTTGAATTAGTAAATCCTTAGCTAAGCTCTAAAATGAGACAAACTTTTCGTAATTCGGCGCTTATTTTTCTTGATTTGATCTTAAACTTTTTTCCGTGCAGAAAGAAAAATGCAAATAATAGAACGAAGGAATATATAACGCAAGATGGAGTGAACCAATAAAATCTTTCACATCGGTTTCGTTGAGGCTTTCAACTGACACATATATATTGAATACACAACACGCCAAAATAATGGATGCAAAGGATGAAGTAAAATTATTTTCAACATTTTTTGGCCGATGACAGTTCTCATAAATTGAGATAAAGCACACGCGTTAGGAAAAATACTGAGAGAACGAGAAAATTGCGATTGTCGTTGAATAAATTAACATGAGGCCTGTTAATTTGTAATAAATTTGATTAATTTTGGCTTTTTTTCGGTTTTGTTTTCAAAAAATCAACAAATCAAAAGACTAACAAATACCAAGTTTCATTCTTTAGTTCTTAAAAAATTCATTTATAATTTGGTTATGACATTCATTTTTGTGTTTATTAATTTTACTAAAAATAAATACATTAATAAAATACCTACCTAAATAATTTACTTATCAAAAACAAACGGACCCGAAAAACAAAAATATAACCATGGATTTGGTCAATCACTAAATGACAAATAAACTGGAAAATGAAACGATTTGTTGCAAAGCTACGGTTTGGTGACCGAAGTGAAAAAACGATCATGTTATCACTGATTTATAATCCTGGGTTAACCTAAATCTGTGGTAACCTAACCAAGGCTTTAACCAGCAGTGAACAGACCGGCCCTTAATGATTTTTTTTTTTTTTTTTTCTACAATTCCCAATGCTTTTCAGGCGGAAAACTCTCGTTTACATGATGACACCATTCGCCATCTTGTTTTTAGTCCGGATAGTTACTGTTTCTATGATTTGTATAGTTATTCCATTACATAAAAAAGGAGATCCTATGGATTTATGGACCTATTTCGCTTCTATCGGTTTTTTTCTAAGGTTTATGAAAGGGGTATGAAGAACAGAAAAATTTCATTTCTAAATAGAACTGAATTCTTCAGTAATCTTCAGTTCGGTCTTAGAAATGGAAAATCGACAGAAGGTGCCCTCTTGAAATTTTGTATAGTGTCATAAATCAATTAATGAATCTCATATTCCGGCAGCTTTGTTCATCGATACAGCAACAATTTTTGATATGGTTGACCATGTCTCATAGCTAAGTAACATTTTTAAAGCTGGATTTAGGGGATTTATTTATGACTGGTTTTGTTCCTAGTTAGCAAATCGTAATCAAGGAATTGGCATCTAAAATTGTTTAAGCTCAAAAAGCTTTATAAACATGGGTATTCCTCAAGGTTCCGTTTTGGGTCCTATCCTATTTTTGATATTTGTTAATTCCTTGTTTTCTCAACCATTCAAAAGTATTTGATTTGCTTTTGCCGATGATATCTACTGCTCTTTCTTACTAATATAAAAATCATTTTGAAACGTTTGCTAATATGAAACATTCTTTCAAAATTTGCAGAGGAAAGTGAAAGCGATAAAATATTGAAAATAAAATCTTTAATCCTCTTGCCGCTGGCCCCCTCATTTTTTTTTTCAAATTCGCCATTTTGTTAACCTATCGGTGTTCTATCGATTTAGAATCCGTGTGACATGCAAAAACATACAACAAATATAAAATCAATGCTGCCAACCGCTGCCAACCGTTGGGAATGTGATAGAGTTCGGGAATACGACATTTTAACATTTGTGAATGCTATTGGTTGATTATTATATATATTCTTAAAAGGCGATTACTATAATTTGTAAGGTTAATAAAACTATCTAAATCAGATTTTTCATATACTAGAAACATATTAGGACAGACATGGTTGTGTATTTTCCGCTTTTGAATATCATTAACTTTGATTCCATGAGTAAATCTTTCTTAAATAACTGATGAAAGTTTGCTCAAAATATTATTATTTTCCCTCAACTAATCTACATTTTTCATTTTTCATAAATATTTTCAGCAAAAGTGCACTTATTCCTAAAATAAAATACTATTCACACGTAGCGAATAATTTCAAATTTAACGGACAAAATTCTATGAACGCTGGCAGCAACATTGGCCATAACGGAAGTGGCTAAAATTTTTTGAAAGTGGTGAGCCGGAATTTTTAAAGTTTCGTGACATTTGGTAATACGAATTTCTATGTATCAATACTAGCGCACCAAATCAAGGACACCCCGTAAAAATATACCCTGTAGGATTTAGGCACAGTAACGGAAAATCGGCCGAAGTTGGTGGTCTCAGAATTGTCTCCGGCAGTAAGAAGATTACGAATGCGACTGCGACGACATCGAATGGACGAACATTAGCTTTTTAGGGTTAAACTACTGTTAAATTACTTGAAAAATAAAAATTACCAAAGTTCACCTGTTAATTAAGAAACCAAACTGTGTATTTTTTATTTTTATTTTTTTCATTTCTTCCTATTTCATAAAATTGATCTTTCAGTTTTGTCGAAACACATTCGCCGACTAGTGTATTAGTAACATAAAATAATTGCAGAAAGAAGGAGAAGCACAAATCAGGTACCTATTTTACCTGCAGACGGGAAGTTCCTCCTTTTTGCAATTCCTCAAACAAGTTTCCATCTAACACACTACACATTTGACGCTCAACAAAACGAGGTGGTAACTCCTATATTTATCTATCCGGAACAACCATGTTATCGCAAAAAAAAAAAAAAGATTCAGACGTGACATCGACTTTTGTTACTCTTGTTTTCCTTTTATCGCCATCAACACGCTTCGTCAAATGGGCACACTTCCCATTCGAAATCTATTAAAAAAAGACCCACAAAACAAAACAACAACTAACCATTACACATTCCTACCGGAACCGGATTATGAATTTCCTACCGTCGACAGTGTAAAACAAAACAAAAAGAAGTCATCCATACATGGCGACGGCCGGCAGTTAGACTTGCCCCCGCGCACATGACGTTACCATGAGTTTCCACCAATGTAAGTCATACAAACGGGCATTATACAAGTCCATAAAAAAGGACAGCAAACAAGCTAAGCCCGTTGTCAATCTGCAGCTTTTCCATTTAGCTCTTTTTCTGCCTTTACATTCGTAATTAATCTGCGATTGAAACAATAATTGGAACCGAATGCGTGAACCTTTGGCCATTCATGGGTACTATACCAACAACAGTAGTGTGTGTAGATCCTTTATAATTGTGATTTTTGAAAGGCAATGCAAGCAAATTGATTGAAAGTTTTCAGAAATGATTTGTGCACTTTCCGAATACCGATGTCCTGCAATTTGCATTAAAATCAATGGGCCTTACTTATAATCATTTTTAACATTCAAACAAAATATTTTGTATGTCACAATACGCAATTTTGTATATGGAAAATTTCGCATTTGTGAAATCGAAAAATGTATCCTGGAGACTAAAATTGATTATTAGTATCGCGGAATAATCTCTGAAGCTCTGAAGCGAAAAAAGAACATAACATATTCCGAGCCCGGGTTGTGCCTGAGATAAAAAAAAAAGACACGAACATTTTTCGACAGTTCAGACTCTGTTCTGAACCTTTTGTTATACCTAGTTTTAAATGCTCATTTGTTTGTTATGGAGTCAGTCTTAAAAGTTTTCCCGTCTTCTGTCCGTTCGCGTCAAATCAGTCTAAATATTAGTAGTTCAGAGTGGCTATATTTTCCACACAAATTTCACAATTGTGAGCTTCCGTTAATTTAAAGTCGAAACTAAAATTTGTTTTTAGTACAGCTCAATGATTTCAATCTGTGAATTTCTGTTAGGTTTAATTCCATAGAGAAGTCCCTTAAAATTTTTTCATTTACTCCCCAGCTATCATAAAAAAAAATCGAGTAATCTTCCTTTGGAAACCGTCATCATCTGAAAAAGTTTTTAAACCAACTACGAAAAAAAAAAAAACACTCTTTATAGGTCCTTAAATCCGACCATAAAAATCTGTTCAAAGTTGTCGAATTATCCACAAAAAAAAAAACACTATAGACATGAGGATATCTTTAAATTCAATCAACCCATCGATAACCCAGAGAACCCTTCAATTTAACAACTGCTTGACACTAAGTGACAACCCATCGTTATACTCGTAGCTCGTAGGTATGGGCAGTTATCTGCACGTGCGTCTATAAACTGGGTTGTCCTTATTAAAACTTTATCAATCAGTAAATCTGCACTGAAATTCTTTGAAAATCCTTCGGTTTTATTCCTGCCTTCTTTATTCGGCATGACTAGCAATAAACTTTTGCGGACAGTAAAATTCCTTAACGGAAACATCCTTACACTTGTAGGGATTCCCATGCATATGGCCGTATGGAGAAACCATTCGAAAACAACATATCATCCCGTAATTAATTTAGTCAGCATTTTTCAATGGTTGGGCTAAAAGGTCACATAATGGGTCACACATACACATAACAGAAAGTCTAAATGACGAGGTCAAACAAAAAATACATAGCATTAGAAAATATCTTACTAACACCAGGCTTATTTTTGTTCGTCGGAGGTAAACTGTATTGAGGAGTTTTTTTATTATTCTCAAAGGGAGAACTAGAACAAGGACGACTTTGATTTGAAGGTGATGACGATGAGTGTATCTGGTAAAATGAAAAATTGGCAACAATTTTAAATTAGCCCGAATTGGTAGGTACGCAGGACGACACGAAAATATTTCACAATATTGAGGACATATGGCGCGGAAATAAATTTAGGGAAGGTTTGTTTGCTACCACACTTTATAAATACCGAGGTCCTTGCAAATATGTCATTGTGATGATTGAACAAAAAAAACATATTATATTGAAGTGCCTGGTGGGTAAACATTTGCCAAAAATCCTTTTTATCAAATTGGACAAAAAAAGAGGACAATGAAATGTGATCCCGTCGCACTGCTTTTGACTTGCCCATTCAGAACATGGGCTAAAGTACCGGATTCGATTTCAAATACATCTAAACAATTTCATACTTTTAATGGCCCAATGGCAATCATATCAGTTGTATTAATTGTGTGGTTACAAGTTACTGATCTAGGGCTGGGTGAATGGGTGGCCACAAAATGCTGGGGCCAGATTCTGTAAGGCGAAACGATCAAACGTTTTCGTGCGCAGGAATATTTTGCCCTATGTTACACAAGCAAATTCTTCGTGCAAACGAAAGCGTTTTTCGTTTCGTTTTTTACAGAATCCCACCCCTGCATACTCATAGGTACCTACTTATACATTTTCCAAAATATGTTTCGATATGTTTGCGTGATTTTTCTATATTTTAAAGTAAGAAACATTTTGTTGGTTACGAATACATATAAAATAAAAGTTTCTATTCTCATTATTTCGAAAACTGTGTTTCAAACAATTAATTAGAAACAAAAATTTGTGAAAAGTGACATTTACTGTATACTACCTACTTACAAATTGATGCAACACGACTGCTGTCAGTTTGAAGTTTCTCATTTGTCAATTATTTTCAAATTGCTTAGCCGATTCTTCAACTATTTACCGCAATATTGCACATGAATACTTGGAGCATTGGAGGACAATCCCAATCCCAAAGCAACATACCAAATGTTTTAAACAAATGGGCGTAGCACCTCACATATGTTTTATAAAAATCATTCAAAATAGAAAGTATTTTCTGTTAGAGATGGTCGGTAACGTCACTTATGTCATTTTCCATTGGGATTTGCAGAATTTGCTCTCAGCTTTCAGATTTTTCGCGCCCAATGGAACATAAAACGAAGTTTTTCTTTCTATGCATTTAAAAATCAGCTGTTCTAAAATTGTTATTTGTCTTTATAAAAATCCATTCAATTTATGTTGATATCCATTGCAGCAGCCAAATGTAAATTTTTCTCTATTTTTCACAGACTTTTCGTCTAAAAATGTAAGTAAACACTTTTTAAAGTTTGACAGTTCACAAATTGACTTACACCAAAGTGCAAGAAATGTGTAAATGTCGTTCATAAATCGAGATTCGCAAAATTGTTCTGACTCTTAAAAAAAAGTGTTTTTTTTTTTGCGGCCAATGGAACATGAAATCTGACAGCCAGCTGATATCGAAAGTAGAAAAACTGCTCGAAATCTGAAAAAAAAATTATTTTTTATGTCCCAATGGAAAACGACATCAGAGCACAATTGGCTAATGTCGCAAATGTCGCAAATGTAATGGGCAAATGTCGGAATCGAAAAATCACTTCTGAAATAGTGTTGCCATGGGGAATTTCCCTTTTTAAATATGAATCTTCCCTCCTCTAGAACGAAATGTGGGGAAAATAACAAATATTAATTATTGTCAATACTTAACTCCTAGTTATCTATCTAGTTATCTTAGGTCGACTGGATTGGTCTGGATAAGATTTAACCTTTAGCAATAACTTATTTTATCGGGAAGGTCACTTTTTCTACGTCAGCTACATATGGGAACTGTCAACTAATGTCGTTCTCCATTGGGCAAAAAAGAAGCGAACTGGGAGAGTCCGGACTCCGGAATCGATAAAATCAATTCTAAAACCGTTCAATTGGCACAAAAAATACTCTTCCGGTGATTCTGAGAAGATAATTTTGCTTCTCGATAAGGTACTCACACAAATGTAATTATGTATTTTACAAGTCAGCTGACAGCAGTCGTAGATTATTTTTTGGTATTTCAACAATAGGTATACTTTTTTATATTTCTGATTAAAAAAAAACAATAAATATTAGTTAGTAATCTTGTTCAATTGGATTACAGAATGAGATCCCCAAGTAAAACCAATAAGAATCGACATTATAAACTACATAACTGAAGGCTCCTCGTCCTCGGCAAATTGTTGAGTGTGCCTATTATACCTACGGTGACCATCCGTTCATTATTTGAAGTAGATGTTCATTATGAATTATTTTGTATTGAAAAACATAAAAATGTTCATTATTTCAAAAGCTCTTCATTATTTCTTCAGTATTTAATTCAGTTTTGTTGAAACAAAAACGAAAAACTAACCAAACCAAAATTCTTTAAACAAAATGATGATGCAAATGTGCTTTAATTTACTGAATGTGCAAAAATGGTAATGTAGTGCAAATCTTTCATTTCGGAACACTTCCTACATCGTTCTCGGAACGCACCTTATATCAAAACGTCAAAATCGAGCATTCAGCTTTTCAAAATTCAAAAAAATTGGTAAATTTCTTAGATCTTTCAAAAAAGACGTAAATTCTTAAAAAAAAAAAACAAAAATACAACAGAAGGCGATGTGAAATGCAACAAGTGCATGGCCACATTTTCTATTGCCAATAATGGACATAGAACAACATTAGGTGCATTAGGTCCTTATTTTAAATAATGAGGATACTTATTTAGTTTTTAAGCGTTTATTTTACAACATTTAGTTAAATTAAAGACTGAATTTTATTTATTTATTTATTTTGCCTAACATAGGTACAAAGTAAGAGTTCCTTCTGTAATATTAGTTTCAATTAACTAAATTGGAGACTGAATCCTTGTGTTATATTTTTTTATTGAGTTATTTTTTAAAATACAAAAAATAATAACTAAGAGGTGGGCTTATATTGTATTTTTAATTTTTGTTCATTATTTGGAATTCAAAAAGATGGTCAGCGGTTATACCTAACATCCATTTACGAAAGAACTTTTCATTCATACTCAAAACGAACAGAACTACTTTTTTTTCGGTAGGTATACTTTGTAGCTGTCACCGACACACTGTGAATCAATGCTACCAACCTTCAAGAAAATTAAAACAGCTATGCCGGCTGTGGCACTCCAACCTCCAACGCAGAATATACAACAAAAGCTTCGCGTCCAAATAAAACAAAAAAAAAGCTCACCTCCATATGGGTGATGGATAAATGATAAAGCCGATACAAAATGACTTTCTTTGCTTTCTTTTCGTTTGTTTTGTTTTCGATTTTCCGTTACTGCGACTGCGTCTG
This sequence comes from Cheilosia urbana, assembly GCA_946477585.1. Lineage (NCBI taxonomy): Eukaryota > Metazoa > Arthropoda > Insecta > Diptera > Syrphidae > Cheilosia > Cheilosia urbana. Next base: position 25,959,052 of record OX297854.1, on the reverse strand, counting down.
TCAAAAGAATATAGATAGTTCATCGGAACAGTTTTCGTATATTTATCGTCGCTAGGTGTGAAACTGCGTAAAATTTCTGTGAATAATCTTTTCTCAAATTGATTGTGAAATTAAATCGTTCTCTTTAGTTGCATTAAATCAGTTCGTGAAAGTGCCTATTTGATAAGAGTGTTTCATTTGCAGCTCAAAACAAACTACAAATTCCAATCTACAGCGAGGTACCTATACCTATTCGTTTTTTCCGAAACTTAATGTGAATGTTTTGGCCGTCTCTGCTATGTGTGTCCTTTTTAAAACCCTTAGCCCCAGCTTGACGTCATTGTTGTAACACCTTCTGTCCTATTGAATGTACCTACTAAAATTAGATGTAGTTACTTGAAATTTCCAATAACTTCGACCGCAAAAAGATGCACGCCTTTCTACAAGCGCCATCAGTGAGCTATGCTAACTAAAAATAGAAAATTGCGAATGATTTTCAGAATTTAAAAATAAATCGCTCCATTATCTCTGACGAAGGAGGGATCGTTTTAAGCAATTTTAAGCGTGTGTGGTGTTTTGAAGAATCGATAAAATATTTTCTACCTGAGACAGCGGTGTTGAAGGGCAAAATCAAAAACAAAAACATATTTGACATTTGTGGTTTCGCGCATCACGTGCATGCTTACTTTTGTTTATATCCTGACATTCGTTATAAACCCTACGCATTGCAGTAGGTTATCCACAAGAAGTGACCATGAAAGGGAAGAACATTGCTGGAAGTCGACAGTGCAATTGTTTTCATTTTGGTTGAGTTCGATATTGCAGAAAATTGCCTTGGCTAACATTTCTAACAATCGGAGAAAATACGTGTGGATGGGGATGTATGGGGGAAAGAGCGTTGACACTAGAAAAGCTTTCGTAGTAAATATATTGCATACCAATAGGGTTTGGTTTACCTGCGATGGGCTCTGTCTCTGAGTAGCGAATAGTGCTACATACTTCTCGGATGTCAAACGGGTGTGGGATTCGTTTGCTACCCAATTCAGTGATGCCAAATTCTTGTGTTAATAGAGTTGATCACGCAATGATAGTTATTACTGCATACCGTATGGCTGTTAAAAAATAACCATGTACCAGTAAGGCCCGATTCGTCAGGGTTTTCACCATTTTCCTTCCTCGAAAAAACTAAGTTAATCCGGAGTTATCTTTTTTTTATTGGACGCTCCGGTTTTTTCCACTTCGGTCCATACGAAAAAAAAAGATTCCAACCGCTATACCGACAGAAATATAAAATTCTGAAGATTAGTCCATTTTTGTTTGTTTTTGTTGTAGGACTTAAAACAAACATCCCATGTCTGTTCCTTTACTTTTAAATCTTACGAATTTTTACTCAGTGCCGTTCCTTAACTCGAAAAATTCGTAAAAGAGAGCGTCCTCGCGAGAGCAATATATTACCCCTCCACTGAGAATCTTACGAATTTTTACTCAACAAATTTCTTGGTGTAAGAAGTGGAACAGCTGTCAGTCACCATACAAATAACAGCTGATTTGAAATTTGTTGTCCCATTTGGCATATGTGTCGATATTTTGTTGATTTCTTGCGTACCTTTTAAAATGGTATCAACATACGGCAGTAAATTACAGCAACTAATGTCACCTCCCCGAAGTCAGTCTGACACGCGTTTGACTAAGTGCTAGTCAGATATCTCAGTTTTGCTTTTTTATCTCAATTTGGGGAGATATCTTGTGAATCGTGTCCTTAGGGCTCGATTCGGGGTCAAATTATCGAGGTAACTGGTAAATCTAGATAACTAGGTAAAAGTGAACTACTGTAATCTACAAAATTGGGTCGGGCATCAAAAAAATGTGACTGATGTGTCTCATTTTCGCTGTTCATAAAAAATTCTGTAATGCGAGAAACAGATTAACACAGCGACAGCAATAGCGAATTTAGGATTGGCTCTAACGTTGATGTCGCTGTCGATGTTGCTGTGCTAATGTGTTCAAAGTAATTAAAATACTTTGGTTCTAAAGGTTCTGTCAAAGTTGCTGTTGCTGTTGCTGTATTAATCTGTTTCTCGCATAAGAATAGTTTTTGAGACTGCGAAAATGACAAACAATTTTTATTTGCATAACATTGGAGTTATTACGTCAGAGTTAAGATACATTTGACAGATCCATCTAAGCGTGGCTTTAGAGTGTCAAATGAAATTGCAAACAATTAATTTTTGAGTGGGGAAGAAGCGAGGATAAACAACGATTCTCGCTAGTCTTGGATTTTTACTCTGACGTGGAACCGCGTTATTCCCGTTAACCACTTATTTTTGACAGCTACACGGTACATTTTTTTCGAAGCTCCGGCACCGAGTTGCTGCGGAATACTAAAATGTGAAATGAACGCGTTTATATGCTTCATTTATTTTGTTCCGAAACGGATACTTCGAACGCAATTTGAGTTCCGATTGGATTAGACTTTCGTATCGGAATTTTTTCACAACGGACACCTTGATAGGTTTGAATATTTGAGTTGTTTGTGTTGGTTGGTTGGGTTGCAACTTTTCCTCAGTTATTTACGAAAAATTTACTCATGAAATCGAAGTTAATTATATTAAAAAGCGGAAAATACACAACCATGTTTTTCCTAATATGTTTCTAGTATATGAAACATCTCATTTTGATAATTTTATTAACCAAACAAATTATAATAATCGCCTTTTAAAAATACAATAATAATAACCAACGAATAGCATTCAGTTATGTTATAATGTGGTATTCCCGAACTCTACCACATTCCCCCACGGTTGGCAGCATTGATTTTATATTTTTTGTATGTTTTTACATGTCACACGGATTCTTAATTGACAGAACACCAAAAGGAAAACAAAATGGCGACTTTGAAAAAAAAAAGTCTGACAGGAATTGTCATTGCCCGCCTTCCACTGCCCGCTAGATGAAAAGCGGCATGTCAAACACCATATAAAAAGAACTGACATTTCACAAAAAGTACAATAAGTCTATCGCAAGTGGTGAAATTTCAGTTTTTTTATATGGAGTTTGACATGGCCGCTACCCATCCAGCGCGCGCGTTGTTTTGACTGGTTTAAAAATGGTGTTTTTTTGCATTTGACATTTAATGCAGAAATTCCTCCCTGAAAAAGCCAGACGATATACCGATGCTTTAGGAATTCGGAATGTTTTATTGTATTTGGCATGCCCATTTATTTTTTCTCAAACAACAAATATATAGTTAAGTCAACGCACTATTGCACCGCCTATCACAATACTAGTCAAACCCAAAACCAATTTTAATTTTCAATTGTTCCCATTCTGAACATAAAGTCCAAGATCAAGATCAGCTTACGCAGTTTCTTTTGCAGTCAATCTCCAAAGCCTTATTTTCTAATACACAAACGGCCTATAGCAAGCATTTTTCTAACACTCAGCACCGCCTACGCTTACTCCATTCGCACACTGAATCCACCGAATTCGGTTGTTTTTGCTACAGAAACATATTGAAATACACCCTTTTCACAGGCGCTTTGATTACAGCTTTTGGGCCAAAACTTTTGAATCATAATAGTCCCATCTAGCGGAGAATGGCATCAAATAAACGTTTCAACTACAGCGACATCAGTGGCGTGAGTATCAATCATTTGAAATCAAAATTTGCATGCTTTTTAGTATATTAACTTTGAATTAGTATATTTTTTTTCTCAATCATATCCTTTATCATAAGAAAAATCACCACTCTCAAATTTGCATTGAATATGAATAATTGAATATGCATGCGCTTGGTTATGTATTGTTTAACATGAGTACCTATCAGTAAATAAAAAAATCAAATCCTTTTATCCAATTACAAATCTCCTTACCAATCTCCAGGACTACGACAGGAAGTATAGATATTTCAATAGGTATGAAATGGAAACGATTTTATATCACCGCACCGGGTCCAGTTTCCAGTGCCAAGTTACGAACACCTAGTCTCTGGGAGACCATAAATTAAATCACAGGATTACACGCTGACAGTTTAATTACTAATTGGCAATTGTAAGCAGGCAGTGTATAGTCTGACTGGAAAGAAAGGTTTCACGCACAGTGGTTTTTTCGATGATTCGATGAATAATGACATTCTATGGACTCTGATTTTTTATATAATCCCTTTTACTTGTTCCATTTAATTAAACCACGCGAAATGGGAACACTCAATTTTACTGTACTGAGTGATGAGTTTCACATTTTCAGTAGGTACATCACATAACTTTCAATTTAAAACGACCTAAAACGACTCCTAACGATAGTTATGCTGTGTTTCCACTGGACATAAATCCCGAGATTAAGTACAAGAGGTTTAAAATTAATCTTGAAGTGTTTCCACCAAATAAAAGAGGATTAACTTGACGTATTCTCTCTGGCTCTTTCCATTTGAGGGAGGATGGCGTTTCACGAGAGAGAGAAAGAGAGACATTTTTCCATTTTTGACGTTTATATGTTGTTTCTGTCAAATGCAGCTCTGTTTGCTTTGTATTTTTGACATCTCGAGCTATGGAAAGCGTGTTCACAAAAAGGACTGTACATGCAACCCTGGTTGATAATAGAGATTTATTTCTAATATCCCTTTTATGAGATTAAATTTTGAATGGTAAATTGCCAAATTTATTCGGGATTTACGTAAATTTTTCTAAATTTCGCAGTTAATCTTCGGTGGTAACGCATTACGTTTGAATGCGTTCGTTTGCATTGAGTCTTTTTTATTGAACACCTACATCAGCAAAGTAAACAAATGCTCAATAAAACAGTCCGCCTCCGCAGTCACATTCGTGATTAAGTAAACTGACATAATATTGTATATATTGTTCTGCGCTGATTTGACGTTCGCCTAATTTCCTCACGTTAGAATAGAAGTGGATGGCGCCGAAAGCATATTCGTGATTCATGAACATGAGCTGCTGGTGTCAAGTCATATGTCATTTCCACTTGTGACAAGTACCTACTGTGTCTTGGAAATGTCACATAAAGATTAGTTGTTGAAAATTCTACCTATCGTTGTTTTCTATGTTCAATAAAACACACATATCGATTTCGATTTGTTCGATCTTTGGTATAAGGATTACTTCGATACAATCTGACAATCAGCAGCAAGAATGTTGGGAATGTGAGAATATTTTTCGATCTTCATTTCGTCTACGGTGTATTGATATCCATTTTTGAAATGGAATAGTAGAAATAGCAACTTTCTGTTTATAATTCGCTGCATATTTCAACAGTGATTTAATAGTAATTAATTTTTATTTCTACCGCTCTTGCAGCACACACTATACCCCATATAGCTATTCACAGAAAAGGATTCTGAAAATGGTAATTTGTTTTATACTTCATTTCATTATTTTGGCATAATTTTCTCGTCGTAAATCAGAGGATAATCTCCCGAATAATCGTCGGTAATAAAGTCTATACACCTTCTGTGTGACAACTGAACGGATGATTATAATTTTTCTGCGCGATTATACAAGATAAAGATTAATTACAGTCGACGGACGAACGAATTATATGCGAATGCACCTGCTTTTTTACTTGTGTACTGAGATTTGAAAACGGACGACCTTGCCAGTGGATGGGGAGATCGTTAATTCAATTTGAATTTTATTGACCTCCCACTTTGACAGATCGGCATTGTAAGCCGAAATAACTCTGTTTCGCTAGTGGTAATTGGTCTTTGTTGCTATATTGAAGGGAAGGGGCAGCACTACGCCAAACGTACATTGAATCATTTTTTATTGGATTGGTTACGCAACTTAATAATATGATTTCTCTCTCATTATTTGGGGTGGCTATTTTTGATATGCATTAGAGTGTTAACAACCAGGTGCATCAATTTATAATGTTCAATACAATTTACAAAAATAATTGACGACATTTTGTGTCTCCCTCTCCAGTGAAAATGAATACGAAATGGTAATGGACTCTCTTCAAACTTAACGAAGTTGGTTGTAGTTCATTTTGTACCACGGCCGCCAAAGGTGGAAGCGAAATGGCTGATGCATATTAAAATATAATTTGGCTTGTTGGAATTCCAAATGTTATGACTTATATATGTCTGTGTGTGTGTAGGCGCAGTGACAAGCATCCGAGAGTATAACTGTCTTGACTCTTGAAAGAGCTTCTCAACTAGCCGTTTGGAAACGGCATAAAATTGTATATCCTCTCCACTCGTTTTTAAAATGAAAAACTCACACAAAAAACACGAAAAGAAGCTAGGCCTAGGGTCCCTACGGATTTGTTGCGCCAACTATTACTACAACAATTAATTCATTTATTCTATAAGTAAAAAAAGAGCAAGAGAAAAAGAAAGAGTTTAAAACTATGGCGCCGATTAACCATAACCAAAAAAAAATTATGACAGCTCTTAGTTCTCAGCTTAGCCACTTATCGCATGACTGGTAGTAAGAGGATTCTATTTGCGTTGCCAACAATTATTATTTAATGACTTATTGTGTGCGGTGGATATAAATAAAATCGAATAAATTTCCATCTGAGAACAACTCTTGTTTAAGGTCAATATTGAAACGGAAGCTATATTTTAACTACGAGGAACGGAGTGTGACAGTGTCAGTGTTACAACAAATGGTAAATTACATTAGTTCCATATCTTCATCTTTACAGTCCCTTGGATTCTTGAAAAGATTCTCTAAGTTTCCATCTAAGCAGGTTTAGAGTGGTGTCGTGAACCGACGATAACTTTAAAGAAACCCAACCAACAATAGATAGTAGCGGTCGTCATAGTTCAATGTCGTCGGGCGGAAGCACCACTACGTTGTTTGTAAGAAATCGACTTGTAGCTTCCTTACTACATACAACGCCCCTTATGTGTTCTCTGACCCTGTCCACGGTTACACTCACCTGCCATGGCACGTTGTCTCTCCACAAATATCGCATTATTCTTGAACCCCTGCAAGAATTAACTGAACTCTATGAAAGCAACACCACGTTCTCATAATAGAGATTCTCTTCACGTTCGTCGCCCAACTTCAGGTTAGATGAACTCCAGCACGTCTCAATATCACCTGCTAGAACAAAGCATGTCAAACCTCAAAACAAAGTGAAAATTGGCATTTTTTCCAACTTGCCGTGTATACTTGAAATGTAATCATCATAGCATATCCTTAAATCCTCGAATTTTATCCTTTTTGTTCTCTTGGCACTAGAGAAAAGTTAAATCAAAAGCACTTCAGTGTGTGGCTTGTATCCCCCGACAGAGAAGCTCATTGCACTCCGAGTCCCCAGAGAGAGTACAGCGCTCTTATGACAACGATGATGGAATGAAGCCCAAATCCTGTACAAATCTCCTGCCGGGAAACTTAGTTTCAGTGACGTTCCATGTGTGCATTCTAATTTAATTAGGTGCCTCAAAGGCAGCTCCATAGAATTTTGTTGTTTAACAAGGACCAAGCTGAATCGGCTTGTGTGCAGCTTTGTGTTTTTAAATGAGGCTCTATACGTAGAAATACGACCATGTCCTGATCCTGATTGTATTGCATTTGTAAATTTTGTTCTCCCCCATATCCCCCGCGTTCTCCTTTCGTGTATATACGTACCTCTGCATGCTTCTATTTGTGTTTTGCTCCCGTATCTGATTTGCTTTATGTCCTTTTTTGTTTGTTCTTTCAGTTTAGTTACACAATGAGTGAACCATCGTTTGAGACCAGTGCACCTACATCACCCAATCAGACGACCGCCAAGAAGTACTATCGCAAAACAGCGCATAGGTAAGATATATGTAAATACCACTCGCCACATGAAATCCTCCCCACTTAAGGAATACCAATTTTCAGCCTCAAATTTGTGGCTATACCACGGTTGTAACTCGAACTCAAAATTGGCATCACAGCCAATTAGGTAGCCAACAATCCTTTCGAGTGCCCAAAATTGAATTATCCCCATTTGAAGGTCCATTGAATCGGTTTCAGAAATTAAGTGCCATACCTCATCCTAGATATAGCTCAAGCACGCACATCGTCAGATGCGGCCTTGTCATGGTTAATCTATGTTGTTTCCCTAAGTAGGAGTACATATTTTCATTATAAGTACGTCAGCAGATTGCCTAACCTCACATGGAGATGGAATGTGTTTACAAATAACAACATCTCCGCTTGTGCATCATCGTAATCGTAATCATCCACATACCAGGCATTCACCCTCAGACTTGAGCGGCTGCAGGGTAGGCAAGGCGCAGGGGTCGCATAAGTACAGCCTCGTGCCAATCAAAAATCCAATTTATATTTTTGTATTTTTTGTTTGTATCATCTAGGGATTGTTGTGTTTTCCAATGGATTTCATAAATATTATTTGCGTTTGAGAACAAAAAAAAAAAAAACAGTTTATATTGTGTTGTTGACTTTTTCTACTCCAGCCGACATATTTCTGTGTATTTTCACAGGGCATTGTATATTATTTGGCATAGATGCGAGCTGGATGCGGTGACAAAAAAGGCTGTTTGTGTTAGATGGCTGCGACGAGGCAATGCAATTATGACCTTATGTATTGATAAGCTATTTTATTGAGCGAGTTTAACGGACTGCAGTCGAGACTGAGCTGTGCAACGGTTTCATTGAAGGTTGCAATTGAATATATATATATTGGAATGAATAAAACCTAACATTTGTTTTGAGCAAAAGCTTGTAGCAAAGTAAAAGCCTTTAGCATTTGCTCTGAATCGGTATGAATAAAAACCTACTTTGCTAAAGTAAGGTCGAAAATTCGAACATAAGATATACTCGCTGTATACGTGTTATTGCCTTGCAGTTCCTGTCAAACCTGACCAGTACATTTGAAATTGAAAGGGAAGCATCTAGAAGGATGTACAGGGTGTCCCCCGGAAAGGTATACTACTTTGTTTTGCCGCCATTTTGGTAAACATTAGTCTTGACAGTTCATACTTGGCAGTGATGAAAGTAGACACGTGGCAAATTTATTATGGAAAAATATTCGATAATCCAACGTGTTTTAATCGTTAAAACATTTTATCAAAATCAATCATCGATTACTTTGACGATGAGAAAGTTACGCGAAATTTTTGGGAGGCACATTTTCATTTGAATCTATATAAATAAAAATGAAATGATGTTCGTTGGTAAGGGCATCACGAGAGAACGGCTGGACCGATTTGGCTGATTTTTTTTTAAAATGTTCGTAATTCTCCTAGCCAGGTTTTTACGGACAAAAAATTTGTCCACGCCCCCTTCTACGCCTATGATTTCGGAATAGAACTACCTAACTCATTTATTTTAATTTTTGTTGTTTCGCGAGTTGCTTAAAAATGCCGTTATTAATTTACATTCCAATTAACTTTTTCCACAATTTGCAATTATTCTTGAACCACTTATTGTGAAATTGTGAATCAAACTAATCGGTTACATAGTGACGAAAAATTAAAGTGTTTCCCGTTGATATTACAACTGGCTACATTCAATTCCCCGTCGATTTTTGCAAGTTTACCGAATCAAAGACCGAACTTATACAAAAGGTATTCCCAAACATTGCACAAAATTACAAAAATCATGTTTGGTTGAGCGAACGTGCTATATTGGCTGCGAAAAACATTGATGTCGACGAATTGAATTTTAAGATTCAAAGTGAAATTGCTGGCGAATTGATGACGTTCAAATCGGTGGACTCAGTTTGTGCCCAAAATGATGTCGTCAACTATCCAACCGAGTTTTTAAACTCGCTCGAATTACCCGGATTACCGCCTCACAATCTCCAACTAAAAGTCGGTTCGGTAATCATAATGTTACGAAATATCAACCAGCCACGTCTTTGTAATGGGACCAGGCTTGCAGTGAAAAAACTGATGAACAACGTTATCGAAGCAACGATACTAAAAGGAAAGTACGAAGGAGAAGACGTTTTGATACCACGAATTCCAATGATTCCGGCCGACATGCCATTCGACTTTAAACGCTTGCAGTTTCCGGTGCGGCTTGCATTTGCAATGACAATAAATAAATCGCAAGGACAGTCGTTGAGTGTATGCGGCATAAATCTTGAAAGTCCATGCTTTTCGCACGGTCAATTGTATGTCGCCTGTTCCCGTGTCGGAAAACCATCCGATTTGTTTGTTTACGCGCCAGACAACAAAACAAAAAATGTCGTGTATCATAAAGCATTGCAATAACAGAAATTGTGAGGTCACAGCAAACCAATCGAAAAAAAGTCTTTCTTTTGCTTTGGTTAGTTACTTGAATATCGACGATACAATCGAAATGTAAATAAGTTACCTGGAGATTCAATTTCAACTCTAAATAAAACATGACCAAAATCTATATAAAAATAAAAATTAAAATTCATAAAACTATCTCTGAAAAATATGTCTTTTCTTTTTTTTACTTTGTTTACACATTTTCAATAGCTTTTCACAAATTCACTAAACGATCACAAACAATTTTTTTGAAATTTGGACAGGACAACGTCTGTCGGGTCTGCTAGTAGATATATGAATAAACAGAATAGTCGGTTCTGGGCAATGGAAAACCCTCAAATTATTCATCAGTCACCTTTACATCCATTAAAAGTTACAGTCTGGTGTACAATTGGGTCAGGGGGAATCATTGGATCTTACTTCTGTGAAAATGAAAACGGCGTAATAGTAACTGTGAGCGGGGAGCGATATCGTGATAAGATTGAAAATTTTTAACGTCACAACTTCATGCTTTGGGCTTGATTAACTTGTGGTATCTACAAGACGGTGCCACATATCGCATACAGCCAGGATTACAATGGAATTACTGCGAGACCTCTTTCCACAGCAAGTTATTTCAAGAAATGGTGATGTTGATTGGCCTCCACGGTCGCCTGATTTGACTGCTCCGGACTTATTTTTATGGGGATATCTGACAAGCAAGGTTTATGCAAACAAACCAGAAACGCTTGAGCAACTCAAACAAAATATTCGTGATGAAATTAATGAAATACCGCGTGATATGTGTGAGAATGTAATGAAAATGTGAGACTAACAGAGGCGGACATTTACCTGATATTGTATTCCATACATAACTGCCGACATTAAATAAAACATTTACCAATATAAGATCCATTCTCTTTCATTTAATCAAAAATTATAAACAAACAAAGTAGTATACCTTCCCGGCGGACACCCTGTATCTTCTAATTTTAAAAATGAAGTGTCCGATAATATAGTCAACTTCGGTAGACCTTAGAAATAAGTAGATTGCAACAGAAAGCTGATAACGAATCATATTTTCACTACTTTCTTTTGAACTACTGAATTCCAAGTCACTAAAAAAGTAGCGTCAACAAATAATACGAGGGTCAAAATTTACTTTCATCCTTAGCTCCTTTGGACTCAAGCCCGAAATCCTTTCGCCCCATCAGTCTCATGTCTTTTATTCTTAAAAGCATGGAAAAACTCATTGATAGACACATAAGGGATGCAGCGCTAAAACATTTTCCGCTCAGTAAGTCTCAGCATGCCTATCAACCAGGTAAATCCACCGAGTCAGCACTCAATGACTTAGTAACAAAAATTGAATCCTCCATTAATTGTAAGGAAATCTGTCTTGTCGCTTTCCTTGATATTGAAGGAGCTTTTAATTACACGTCCTATGAGTCCACCCACAGGACTCTCAACAATAGGAATCTATCTCCCATTATTGGAAGATGGATAATGTCAATGCTGAATAGCAGAATAATTCAGTCCCGCATCGATGATGTGGAAATCTCGCCACTCACAACCAGAGGGTGTCCTCAGGGGGGTGTACTCTCGCCCCTCTTATGGTCCCTTGTCATTGACGATTTACTTTAGTCCCTGACAAATCAAGGGATCTATGCCGTAGGATATGCCGACGACGTTGCAATCGTCGTCAGTGGTAAATTCGAAAGCACGGTCTCAGAAATACTGCAATACGCTTTATCTGTTGTTCAGAGATGGTGTAATAAAGAAGGTCTTTCTGTAGTCCCCTTTACTAGACGGAGGAAACTTGATCTCCTGATTCGCCCTACCTTGTTTGGCGAAACCATTGAATTCTCTCGAGAAGCCAAATATCTGGGAATTATCCTTGACAGTAAACTATCATGGAACCAGCAGATTGAACGTACCGTAAACAGAGCCACCAGATCTCTATGGATCTGTCGTCGTGTCTGCGGTAAAAACTGGGGTCTTAGGCCTCGGATGCTTTACTGGCTCTATACGCTCGTCGTAAGACCAGCGGTTACCTATGCCGCCGTTGTCTGGTGGACGAAGACTAACGAAGTCACCACAGTCAAAAAGCTAGAACGAGTCCAACGTATAGCTGGAAACTGTATGACGGGCTGCTTACGCTCCACACCGACTATGGCACTTAATGTCATCCTTGGTCTAACACCTCTTCAAACTTATATTCAAATGGAAGCCAGACTGGGAGCTCACCGCCTGTTCCATTCGAACAACTTTGACCCCTATACCAATCAAGGAGGTCATCTGTCCTTATTCGACACCATTGAGCCTTCAAGCTCATTCAGCATGCCTCTTGATGACATGCTACCGGAATATGTCTTCCATAAAAACTTCTCCACAATCATCCCCCCAAGGGAAGAATGGGAGAAATACAAACCTAACCCATCTCAACTCGACATCATCTGGTACACAGACGGTTCTAAGATGGAATCAGGGACTGGCTCTGGAATTCACGGTGAGTCAAACCAGGTGAACTTGTCAGTCAGCCTTGGGAAAAACTTATCCATATTCCAGGCTGAATCCTTGCAATCAACCATTGCGCTAGAATAAATCTTAGTTCTAACACACGTGGAAAAACCATATTTATATTTTCAGATAGCCAAGCAGCTCTTAAAGCTCTCGACTCATCTGTCATCAAATCCAAACTTGTCTTAGAAACATTCTCAAACATCTATGAACTCTCTAAGAAAAACCTAGTCATCCTCCACTGGATTCCAGCCCATAGAGGATTTGAGGGTAACGAATCGGCTGACTCACTGGCTAAAGTCGGAGCAACCACTCCACTCATCGGACCTGAACCCTTCTGCGGAGTCAGCAAGAGCCATTTCAGGAACTACATCAAGAACCAATCTCGTATAGAGTCTAACGAGATCTGGAAAAACACAGCTGGGCAGAATTGCACCAGAACATTTTTCCCCAAATTCTCCTCCAGAAAATCACTATTCTTGATCAATCTATGGACAAAAACAACCTGAGAATACTAACAGGAATAATCAGTGGCCACGGTCGAGTGAAAAAACATCTCCACAACATTGGCGTCTCACCGGATCCCATCTGTAGACTTTGTCTCGAGAGTGACGAGTCCTCTCTTCACATAATCACAGAATGTCCGGCCCTTTGTCGTCTCAGGAAAAAAGTCCTTGGTGATGAAATCATTGATTTAGCATCTCTTGCTAATGTACACCCAGAGAAGATCCTGGTCTTCCTGACGGCCTCTGGGGTGAAAATATGGCTCTAGGAATTTATCAGGGAAGGCACAATAGGCTCCTCTAAGAAGCCGCAGTGCCAGAGCTCATTGAAAGCTCTCCCGCCTCACAATCTAATCTAAATCTAATCTAATCTAGCTCCTTTCACACTCTTCACATGAGCACGCACTTAACAGATTTCTAGCAATCTATGTTGCAGCAGTAAAAGTTAAAGAAAAATTCTAAAATAGTTGTCGACTCCCGAATACCTGTACCCCCAATTCTCAAAAACTCTCGCATACGTTTATCTGTCAAAATCTCCGATGCGATGCGAAAACCTGAAATTTGCAATTCTCGAAATCCGCAGACTTTTTCTTCGTATATGTTACTCGGTTGTTTTTTGATTTGTGTGTGAGAAATAAGAATAAGGTACCTATGTCCGGAAATAGTTCCATTTGTTCAATTGGGGGGAAGTAGTGCCATCTGTCATTAAACAACATAAATAAAAATAAAAAAACGATGACTAAGTTATTTGAATAAAGTTCATATAAAAAGACTAAAATCGCGATTAATTAATTAATGGTGTGATGGGGTGGGAAGATGAAGATTTGAGGTTATAGATATATTTGAAAAGATTCAAAGATTTGCAATCTCCCATTTGTACGATTGTCCGGTGCGCCTTTTCTTTTTGCAAATAATTCCCTACGCGCGCTAAGAGATGAGCAACTTTGCAATTTGCAAGTATGCTCCCAAACTTTACAGTGAGGCAAATGAAAGGTCGCTCATGGCATACATAATTTACCATCGTCGTTTATAGAGCACTAAATGATTTTGTAAGATGCCACCCGTTTTTGCTGCGTACTTGCCTTATTCAAATTGCAATAGTCACTCGATTTATGGACCTTAACCCGAAAATTTACTACCTCTATTTATAGTAGGTTTAGCTATTTCCTTCGACTAGACGCCGATAAATCACTAAACCTTTTCACAATCCTTTGGCTATGATCAGCCGAAAGTTTCATTCAAACTTAATCAATTGCCGACTGAATGCCAATAAAAAAAGGGCAAAGCCTATTTGATGGTCCATAAAATGACCCCCAAGCGATTTTCGTGCTCCAATTTGCAGAAATGAGAAAATTATATTTCGGGGAAATATATTTCAGAGGGTGTTTTCATTTGATGCTGTCTCCATCCCCCGGTTCTGTTGGTATAGCAAATTTCAACCTTTTTTCTGGCCATCGCTAATGCTATTCGAAAAAAAATTGTCGCTCTGTGGATCGGCCGAATAAAAGTCACAATCAGTCATTCCATTCGAAGTGAATTTGTTTGTCGGGTCCATTTGTCTAGACGCTAATCTGTATTGACAATCACTTGTTTAAATAAAGTTCTTCCGCTCAAATGCCCTGACAATCTTGAATGGAGGATTTTGGCTTCTTTTCTGCATCTGTAAACAAAATCACAATCCAAATTAGGGTGCATGAAAAATGGGGTCTTATCAAAAAATATGTACCGGCGGCTATTTGCTTCCTTCTGACGAAGGTTGTTTTTGAGTCAACTTTTTTGGGATGCTAATTGGAATAGGAAACCCATCTTGATTTGCATTGAACGCGACACGGTACTGTGCGGAGTGAGTGCCGTTGATAAACAATTATATTTCGATTTTAAGAGGTTTATCAGCGGCGGACTGTGGTGTTGGTATTTTTCCAAGTCCGGGTCGCAATGGAAATTAACACTGACTGATATGGCGCTGTGCTTGGATGACAACAATAGCAGGTTCACATGGGCTATTAGCTGTGATTTAAAATCGACTTAACCTGGAGATAAAATGAAAAGCTCGAAGTGAAGAATATAGAAAATATGAAAATAGAAATTCGTTTGGGGTTTGGCCCCATTTTATTGAAGAAGTCACATTTAAGGTATTACTTTGAGTATGGAGGTGTTTCTGTTGCTTTCTTTGGGGTAATCTATCCCCGGATTTAGTTATGTAGTTACATCAATTGAACAAAGTGTTGTGACTTACAAATAATAAATATATTTTCTTCCCTATCTATACCAATCAAAAGCGGCTCAATATTGGGCTTAAATCTTACACCGAAGACGGTTGTCATCGAAGCCAGATTTCTCATTGTGAATGTGGACTTAATCCTACAAACCAAGCAACTTGCATAAATGGAAGAATGCAAAAGTTCAACCTTAACACAGAAGTAATTTATAATTCGTTCGTTTTTTCAGTTCAAAAAGCATGGTCTACTTCCAACCTTTATCTTAAATGTTTTGTAGGTCACGGTGAAGAATTTTAAATGGATATATAAATTAGAAAAAAATCTTAAAAAATGCAATCAGGATTGAGTTCTGGTGTCATCTGTCTAAATATCTACTAAACAATTTTGCATGCTACATGTGTTTTTGATGATTCGAGAAGGGTACTTAGAAACCTATAATTCAAAAAAAGTACACGTTAGTCCCATATACAACTTTTTCTAAAAGGTAGCATTGCTGGATTTCAGTTTGCTGCTAACAAAAGCTGTTGTTTGAAGTGGCACAATGGTGCACACTTCACCCGAAATAGTTGTACACAGTTGCAGTGAATGTAGCTCTTAGTGTGAAAAGTTGAGCGTACATAACCTAATTGAAGAACGTGCGAACTGTAATTGCATTTTTTTCAGGTACAATGTACAAAAGTTCCCTTCTAGTGCTTAAGGGAGAAAAAATGCAATTCGGAGGCTATAACGCTGTTTACTCTGAAGTTGTTAACATAGTATACACAAAAACACAACGGTAGAAGATGGGCAACATCTGTTCTGATTTATTTCGTTCGTATTTCGAAAAATTGAAGCGTGATTTTGAATGCATCCGATTATTATTTATTATTGCACTAGTACAAACCTGACCTGTGAATCTATATATATATAAAACAAAGTTGCATAAGAACGCCCATCACTCGAGAAGGGATCGTCCAATTTGAGCTATATTTTCTTTGTTGTGTCTGTCTCCGCCTGAGGAAGGTTTATACGTCGAGAAAATTGGAAAATTTTAAAAGGAAATTGAAAAATTCATAAAAATTAATTTTCCATGCATTTTTTTACTGGAATTTTTTATTTTTTTCGCGCAGGCGCGACTTGGCAGTAAAATGGCTTCGACCGAGACGGAAATTGCGTGGTGACGGCGGAAATTGGCCTGTCGCGATAGGTGGCGCTGTTGTCGATCTTCAAAGTAGGTACTCAACCGATTTCAATGAAATTTTGTAGGTGTGTATGGTTGGTTGCATCTTGGAGGATAAAATAGAAGCCGGGCGGGAACAGCTCTCTAACGACTTTTGTGGAAATTGAAATTCAAAAAAATATATTCAGAAATATGAATGCAATCTATAGCTCTAATTGCACCTGGGGACTAGTTTATAGATCATTTTTGTTTGCCAAATAGTTTGTTGATGTTTTATTACTTCTTCAGGCTCTGGGAATTGTATCAGATCATATGCTTGTTAGAAATATTTGTTGTCACGCCAGCCAATTCGATAAAGAAGTACTATGAATTGCCAAGAGGTTTTTGAACGGTCAACGCAAAAGCCCGAATCTCCTATATACCTTAGAAATGATTCTTTCTAAACATTTTCATCTGTATGAAATATTAACCAATTAATCCATACTCGAAATAATTGCCGCTGTTCTTTCTCATAGGAATTTTGTTCGTTTTCCTGTACAAACAGAATTTTACTAAAGTATTTACAAAAAAAAATGTTGAAATTCCTTGGGTTGTTTTGTGTTAAAAATGTGCATGCAAAATATTTAGCAAAAGTCCTGAGTTAGATAAATAGCAGACTTGGAATTTCGTACCAATCGCTACGTTTTATTCATACAAAAAAATTAAAAATATTCTCAGTAAAAGGTAAGTGGCGCCGTTTTTTCGAACACGTCAAAAGTAAGTGTTAGCTCCAATCAGTTTCTATTCATACGAAACGTAGCAAATGCTTCCATTTTGATATTTCGTTTGAGTAAAAGCAATTGCTACATTTAATTCATACCACCCACTGTGGGCTCGGCGAAATAAGTCCCCAAAAAATTATACAGGAAACAACAGCAGCGATTTCTTATAAAATTTGGGGTATTATTTCCTTTTTAGGGGCCTTATTTCATTATGAAATGCTGCACCCTGCAACCCCCTTGCTTGGGTTTACTGTTAGATATAAGGGGGTGGGTGCCAGGTTGAGTATATAAATTGATATTTCAGCAGTCCCTTCAAAGACATTTCAGAATTTTGCCAGATAATTTGACTTTTTATTGTGTAAAATGATTTTACTTACGAAGCTAAACACAGCTGATGTCAGTTTCATAGCAAAAAGTAATAGATTTCAGTTTTTTTAACATTCATAAAACTGAAATTCGACAAAAAATTCCCAACAGAAATTTTCAGGGTCAACCTCAACTAGGGAGAATCGTTGTTACTCCTCGCTTCCCCACTTAGTACTTTTCTATAATAGTTCATCGAAATTCTTACCTTTTTAGACCCAAACCTCGCTTAGTAAAGTTACCGAGAAAAATGTTTATAAATAACAATTTTAGCCACGAGAGGCTGGAAGTGTGTATTTTTTTGTTTCTGTCCCTATGTGACAACATCTATGAAAAATATTGGATTCGTCGGCTTTCATTTGTGTCATCATAAGATTCACTTATGAAATATGTAACTTTGTAATCGGTACGATCAAAAAATTTGTTGCCTATTAAAATGATTATTTTATTAGAATTCAGTACAAATTTACAAAAATTAAAGCGGAGCTAAAATAAGACACATTTTAGCTCAAGAAATAATTTCCTTATGCCGTAAACTGATAAGCTTTATAATTACACTTAATATATTATTTGTCGACATCTATCTGCTTTCAAACTTTCGCTCGCCTTTAAAAAAAAACGTTTTTAACTAAACCAATCTTCCCATACATTATTTTCATTTAGCCATTAAATTTTCTTATCTATGTAAGTAATTCCAGCCTAAGAAAAAATAAGTTAATCAAATGCTATATTTAAAATAATAACTGCATTTCAAATATTTTTTGTTCCATTTTTTTAATGGTGATAACAACTTGCACGAAAAATAATATTTCCTGACGCAATCAGGAATTTAATGCACTTTTACAAACAAAAAAACAACAATTTGTTATTCCGATGATAACGAATTTTTGTTGAACTTATCAGCTACGTATTCTAAATGCGTTTCAAGTTCGAACAAAAATTAAACTTGAGATTACGTTGAAACAATATGTTGTTGCCGCTTATAATATTTGAATACTGGAGATATCAAAAATAAATAATCAACGTTTTACAAAAATTTCCGAAAATCCCATTGCATGAAATGGTTTATATAAAGAACATTTTCGAAATCATGAAAATAACGCAGAACTTTTGACAAGATCTTCAAGTATATTATGATTAAAATCAAAAAGAAAGAAAACTCCCGGTACAAAATGTATGGAAAATCAATTTCTATGAATCCTTTTAAAATTTTCCCATTTTCTCCCCGTACGAACTTTCCTTAGGCATGTAGACATACACAACAAAGAACATATAGCTCAAATCGGACGATCCGTTCTCGAGTTATGGGCGTTCTTACAGTTGTAACTTTATTTTATATATATAGATTGACTGTACCCCGCAATACGAAAAATGCAAATAAATTGTTTTTTCGGAATTTTCTTCAATTATTACAAAATAATAAAAGAATCATGAAAATCGGCCCAGCGGTTATCGAGTTCTAACGTCATCGAGTTGCACCCCAAAGGAAAAATATAGAAAAAAAAACATAGTCTTCAAGGGTCTTCAAATAGGTTTAGAAATTCTCCTCCTTTTATTTGATCTAGTCAAATTTGGAAATATTCGACATATAAATTCTGCTCAGGTTTTAGATGGTCTTGCAAAGCTAAAATGAAAGAACGTATCTACTTTTCGTCATCCTCTATAAGACTTTTCTGGCTATTCACCTTTATGGAACAAAGTGAGCTATAAATATGCCACTATTCCTCCTACGTGCAGTATTAACAGTAACAATCACGAATTCACTTGGAAAACCAAACAGAAAAATTACGACATTTCCACCTAGAGACCATGGCTTCATAGAAAAAAAAAATCTTTTATTGTAGTAACCTAACAAGAACAGTTCGGATGAATTTATTAATAGAATTTTTCGGCAGAAATGACTCTCACTGGTCGCTTTTCGCAGTTATTATATTTTCTCCGAATTTCGTAACGTAATGAAATCCACAAGAAAGGAGACTTTCTAAACTGCGCCAACTATAGAGGCATCACTCTCCTTAACACTGCGTATAAGGTCATGTCTGCTGTACTGTGTGAATGCCTGAAACCATTCATCAACGATCTGATAGGTCCCTATCAGTGCGGTTTTAGGCCCGGTAAGTCCATGAACGATCAAATATTCACACTACGGCAGATCCTGGAGAAAACCCAAGAAGTCCAGATCGATACTCACCATCTTTTTATCGATTTTAAGGCCGCATATGACAGCATTTATAGAGACGAGCTATACAGAGCCATGTCTAGTTTTGGCATCCCTGCCAAACTTGTCAGATTGTGCAGAATGACGATGGAGAACGCTCGCTGCTCCGTAAAGGTCGGAAACAATCTCACCGAGACCTTTGATGTCAAAAAAGGATTTAGACAAGGTGAGACGCTGAAATATGACTTCTTCAACATCATTCTTGAGAAGATTGTGCGAAACTCACAAGCCAACACCAGAGGCACAATTTTCTATAAGTCTGTGCAACTGCTTGCATACGCTGACGACATTGACATTGTTGGTACAACACAGCGAGCTGTCACTGGTGCGTTTGCAAGTGTTAGTACAGAAGCGGCAAAAATGGGTTTAGTGGTGAATGAGGGTAAAACAAAATATATGCTGTCAACAAGAAGGGACACACAACATCGACGAATCGGACAGAGCGTCACGATAGACAGCTATAACTTTGAGGTAGTTCGGGACTTTGTCTACCTCGGATCCGCTATTAACTATGAAAATGACATCACCTCAGAAATCAAGCGAAGAATCACTCTTGCCTAAGACGGCAATTGATTAGTAAGGCCTTGTTAAGAAGCACTAAGGAGATTCTATATAAGACTCTCATCATCCCTGTTCTGCTCTATGGCGCAGAAGCATGGACCCTAGCAAAAACGGATGAGGATCTGCTTGGTCACTTCGAACGCAAAATTCTTCGAGTGATTTTTGGTCCCGTTTGCGTTGACGGGATTTGGAGGAGAAGATTTAACAGCGAACTCTAGGAGCTGTACAGCGACATTGACCTGGTCAGAAAAGTACGCATTAGTCGTCTAAGATGGTAAGGACATGTAGAGCGAATGGACACCAACGCTCCGGCCCGGAGAGTCTTCGATTCCAACCCGGAGGGACAACGCAGTAGAGGAAGACCTCGCCTTAGGTGGCGCGCTCAAGTGGAAGGGGACCTCAACCAACTTGGTGTGCGCAACTGGAGGCAGTTAGCCAAAGATCGCGCTAACTGGAGAGGCGTATTGGTTGAGGCCCAGATCCACCCCGGACTGTAGCGCCACCTTAAGTAAGTAAGTAAGTAAGTGTCGTCCCCTTAGGTTCTTCGCCGCTTGGGTGATAGCGGCTACCTCTGCTTGGAAGACACTGCAATCATCGCTGATTCTGAATGATTCTCGAAGATCTAGGGCTTCGCTGAAGATGCGCGCGCCTGTGCCGATATCCATCTTTGAACCGTCAGTTCATCTTCTATTGTCACTACTTTGTTTTCCCAATCGATTCTGTTTGGAATACTAGTAGAGAATATCTTGTCAAAAACGAGAGTGGGGGTAGGTCTCTTTTTATAGCGACGAAGAATTTCGTCGCCACTTTCGAAAAGAATCTTGATGAGAACATTCAGAATTTGACAGAAAATTTCAAATCAGCTGTTAATTGTAAGGTGACTGACAGCTTTTCTTCTTACACCAAGAAATTTGTAGAGTAAAAATTCGTAATATTCTCAGTGGATGGGTAATATCTTGCTCTCTCGATGACGCTCTCTTTTGCGAATTTTTTGAGTCACGGCATTGAGTAAAAATTCGTAAGAATTAGTAAAAATTCGTACGATTTAAAAGAAAATGAACAGACCTATTGAATTGGGGTCTTGCGGACCTGCATTTGATTTCTTTTATTCTTATTACACTAAATAATAAAGTGATTTCTATAAAAGCATGTCAGCATGTATAGAGTGCTAAGAATCGCGTTAAGCACTTCTGTAGAACCTAACTATCGTGGGTTCTAAAACAAATGGTTTTTCAACTAAACTTGGTAGGGAGCCTTATGTGAGGATAAGTCCCAGCATGAGGGTGTATCTATTAAACTGTAACTATGAACGTCTGTAAAGTCCTAGTGTCAAAAGGGGGTACAATCTACTACAGAAAAAGGTACCACCAAATTTTAAGAAACAGTCTCGTTTTCACAGACAGAACATTCGCTTACGCAAAGGCCCGCATATTTCTCACCCATTTCTAACCACCTACCTATAGCAAGCCCACCCCTCGAATTCCGTTCAACTACTTTCCCTTTTGTGCTTAGAATTCTTTTTTTATCAAAGTACAATCAAAACTACTTCATCTTCAAATACCAGCATCTTCAATCTACATTTCTTTTGTTTTGATATCTAATTGAAAAAGAAAAACTCCAAAATCTTCCCATCAACAAATTGCGGCGCTATCGCTCTCTTTGTCAGCTTAAATAAATACAACGCACGCACACCACACTACCACAGTCACAGCTCACAGATCTCACTTACATTAACTGCACAGTCGCTCTCAGCCAAATAGAAAATACAAAGCTGAATACGTAAATAATTAAACAATAACACGAAATTAAAAATTCACTTTCCGTACAGCGTGGAAGTGCGCTGCTTGTTCTTTTCCCCGCACCAGTCAGGCCACAGTTCCCCATTCCCAATGGCACTTCACTCTATACAACATTGCGCTTCGCAGTTGTATCTAGTACGTTGACCGGAACGATCGTTCGGAAATACTTAAATAAAAAAAAGAACAACCAACCAAAGAAAACCATATGATCAAGTGGAGAAAAGTTCTTTTAAAAAAAGTTTAGTTTGGTATACTAGCGGAAAAGTCGGAATTTGACCTTGTTTCGCGCTTACGTTGACAGTGACAGCTGTCAGTTTGTGGGTTTTATAAAAAAAAAATACTTAGCCGGGTGCTACGTATGTGTATGTATGTCAAAACTGTTTAAATCATAAACGAGAGCGGATTATTCAAGAACAAAAAAAAAAACTTGCAAGAGTATCTAGTATCTTCAAACTACAAGTGCTTGGAGAGCAGCTAAAAGTGCCGAGCGAGTACATTTTCACACGAAGTATTTGCCAACATCTGGTGGTAGTAAACCGAAAGATAAAAATATATCTGACACTGAGAGTAACAAGTACTTGAATACTCGTCGTCGTCACGTAGAAATTTTAGGCTAACTGACGTATGTGATTGAAACTTCCACCTCGACTGTCTACATGGAATAGGTCAAAGGTGGTCGCCTGGTCGGTGTTGCACAAGGGACGTTGTCGTCGACTTATCACCAATTTAATTCGTCTAGTCATAGATCCACAAATATTTCATCACTTTTTTTTAAATTAACAGAGATCAGCTGAGTGGTTGGTTGGTAGTGAATATCTCTCTCACGTACGCGCTGATAGTTGGCGCGCTCTCTGTTTGAACCGTATCGCCGCGGTGTACTTGCTACTTGCTAGGTACTTGCAAAAAAGAAAAAGAAAAATACGTACTGTCAAGCATAGAGTCTTGCTCACTTAGTTCATCGAAGAGAGTTGTCGGAATCGGAACAGCGGTGTGTTGTATGTTGTTTTTTCCCTCCCTGATTGACGCATTTCGTTTTGTATCTTTAATTGACTGTATAGCCAATAACGCGCGGTGTATTCGCTTGTGAGTGACGTAATAGAATCGTTTTTATTTGTTTGTTTCTTGGATCTGTGAAATTGAATTGCATTGGTAAACAAAGTTTATCTATATCGAGAAAGTGTGCCGGCGTGCTTCAGTGTAACGAGTGGTAATTCTGAAATTCCCCACTACATCTTCGAGTTGTCGAATCGTATTGTACAGTCCACAACAGCAATGGAATCGCGGTCGCGTTCAGATTCTTTGGGGAGGAACTCTCTTAGGTTGAGTGCTCCCACTACACCGACCATTTACGAGAATCAACCATTCGGAACCAATGGCAATGGTAATGGAGTTCAAAGATCAAGGACATGTACGATCGGCGAACAAGACATGGACTCGTCGTTTGTCAACGGACTGCAGCCTGATGCGTACCAAGGACACAAGAGGGAATTGGGCCATAGGTAAGTCGGGCTAATGGGATGTTCTCAAGTTTATGGCGTAATGTTTCACTGTAATGCGAGAAAAAGATTAACACAGCAACATCGACAGCGACATCAGCGTTAGAGCTAATTATAAATTCGCTGTTTCTGTTGCTGTCAAATTCGCTGTGTTAATCTATTTCTCACATAATTTGTTCAAATTTCAGCTGCGATGCGCTTGTATGTCCTTTTCGTTCATGGACGCAAGCATTGTTTATGTTTATGTCACTGGTTGGGTATTTATTTGTTTATTTCTTAATTGGAACTGCATGTAAATTTTAGCTTCAGTTCCAATAACTGTATTTGAGCGGATGTGTTTTTATTTGTTTCCTTATTCATTCCTACGTTTCCGTTGTTTGTTATGTTTGTGAAGCGTTGTGCTTCATCATGCCTTTGAATGTGAGGGATGGACTGTAATTTTATATGTCCAGCTACTATTTGAAAAGTCAGCATGACTTTTAGGATTTGTTTGACTGGCTATAGAAAGTAGAAGTGACGTGTGTCAGTCGTGTCTTGCTGTTTGTAAAGCGATGAAGAAAAAACACATAAAATTCATAAAGTCGCTTATGTCAAGGGATATCTCAGATTGTTGTCGTTTAATGGACGAAAATAGTGCAGGAACTTTTTAATTCACAAAGTTACAACGGCTCTGAGACTGATATGATGGTCGCTTTGGTCAACTACACAGCAAAATATGCGTTCTTATTGATGTCGTTTTCCATTGGGCAAAAAGAAGCGTCCGGGAGAGTCCGGAATCGAAAAAATCACTTCTGAAACCGTTCCATTGGCACAAAAAATACTCTTCTGTTGATTCTGAGGAGAGAATTTCGCTTCTGGATTTGAAGTCAGAATCCACTCAAGAAGCACTCACACAAGTGCAATTTATGTATTTTATTCAAGTCAGATGACAGCTGCCGTAGATTATTTTTTGGCATCTCACCAATACTTTTGTGGATTCAATCAGAAGCAGTTTTCTTGTTCCATTGGATTTCAGATTGAGTCGATCCCCGAGTGAAACCAATGGAAAACGACATGAGACTCAAAATTAATTCAAAATTTCAAAATTGGGCAAGAAGACCTACTAAATATATAACGGGTGATTTTTTAAGTGTAGTTTTTTTTTTAAATAGAATAAAACACTCAAATTCGCATTAAATATTAAAAAAAAAAATAATTGTAATCGATAAATAGGCCTTTGCCATTTACGTTTTAAAGACAACTTCATTTAAATGTTGTCCGTGGCTCCGTTTCAAATGGTCCATTCGGATGGTCCAATTTTTCGAGCAATTCGGCCTGCATTCCACGAATTACGCGTGTTATGTTATCCTGTAAGGCTTCAATCGCGTTCGGCTTGTCCACATAAACTAACGACTTTGACTTTACATAACCCAACAAGAAATAATCAGGAGGCGTTGAATTGCATGATCTCGGCGGCCAACTCACAGGGCCATTTTGAGAGATAAGCTGCTCACCAAATTCATCCTTCAACATTTCCATTGTTTCACGAGCTGTGTATGGTATGTGGCACCGACTTGATGAAACCACATGTCAACCAAGTTCAACTCAGCCAACTGGGGCAAAAAAAAAGTCGCGTATCATGGCTCGATATCGTTCGCCGTTGACAGTAACGTTTCTTCCACGGTCGTCTTTGGTGCACATTTTTCACAGAGCACGAATTTTTTATAATAAATTTCAATAATTTGCAATCGCTGCTCGTTTGTAAGTCACTTTTCACTTTGACAGATGATGACGTTTGGACACCATTAGTAACCAGTGCTGCCAACCTGAAAAACTTGACTCTGATAAAATCACCCGTTGTAAACAAATCATATGCGATGATGACCACATCTATGTAGTCACCGAAGGAGGTTAGACTGTGTTTTGTTCCAGAAAAATACGGTCTACGGTGTCAAAAGATTTCAGTTGAATAATCACAGATCTAATTATATAGGAAGCTCTACAACTGTACGTCGACTGCGGCCTCAGTACACCTCTTCTGTTAGCGCTGTCGTTAGGCAACTGGACTTTGCCCGAGGTCCCTTTGTCTCTGGTCCATGCCTAAGGCGATGTCTTCTTCTAAAGCGTTGCACTTCCTGATTTTAATTGAAGAATCACCAAACCTGAGCGTTGGTTTCTGCAGAGTCTACATGTCCAAGACTGTCTTACAAAATTATGATCAGTTAAAAATCGCTTTAGAGGTCGTAGAGTTCTCTGTAAAGCTTAACAAAATCTCTTTTAAATATATTTTGTGTTATGGTTAAAAATAATTATTAGTGACGCCCAAGGTCTCTAAGTGCCTTCGAGTTTACAGATTATCCTTGACTTTCACAACAAGTTCGACTTATGGTGTCATTGTCAATGCTATCAGAGAATTCAAATTGTTACACAGGCTTTTGGAAAATTGTAACTCCCGTGTAGTTCAATTTCAAGTACAATAGCAATAACGCCCCTTGGCAACGCGTCTTTTTGTGTAATGCTTACAAGGTGCCCTCAATGCATATTGTATATGCTTACGACGGGGTGATCTTGTCGTAGCTATATAGTTGCGACTTTTCTGATGTCTGAGCGGCATAATTAGCACCAATCTTAAGAAATAGATTCTGACAGTCTTGCCTATAGGTTGAGGGATAGTTATTGGCAAAGGTTTGTTACGGTTGCAGCTTTTCTCAAAAAATCTGGTCACAAAATCTCTGTAATATCCGCATTCATTTATTCGTTTCGGGAAGTTAATAACCCGAGTTTTTGTTGGCGCCTAAAAACATCCGGTCATCCTTCGATAGCAACTTTATCCATTTGACTGACGGTTTAAAAATCCTTGTTCCCTGGCCATAAGGATTCCGTGAGCAGAAAAGTCAATTAGCCTTAGTCCGTTTCCAGACATGGACTGGTCAAATGTTTCGTCTAAGAGCCTGCAGAGACAAGTAGCCTCATATTTTCCCACTACGAAGGTTCGAGCAAATTTTTTATAAGACGTTTACAAACGTTTGCATACATTTCTCATCTAACTAAGCCGCTTTTCTCTGTAGCAGTAAATACCACGGTTCCAGAATACTCTATGATCTGTTGTCTTTAAAATATTCGTTTTTTGTTTCTTGTTACATGCGCCTCAATTTATGCAGTGATGTTTGTGGGCAATCATCGCTTAAAAAAACTTACTGTAAGCTGAGTATTGCCAATGTATCTACATATCTATAGATCTCGCGTAGCCTCTGTATATTTAAAAACAAAAACCGAAAGCCTATCTGTGAGCAAGTTATTCTTAAAATTTCCTCAAGCTATAACCGACTTTAGGTTTCTGCGAAAAATAAAAAATCCCCTAAGCCGTATAAAGCGAATTCTTGAATTTTCCACTTATCTTTTTACAAGTCTTCAATATAAAAGAAGCGCCCTGACTCCTTTTGCGACTTACCTTAAAACACGTGGAGGAATAAATAAATTCCTTATAATTCTCCTTCGTTATGCAAACGTTATAAGCCGAAGGCATTTAGACAAACAGTCATTTCATTCTGAAACAACTCGAAAAACTTTGGAACCAGTGTTCCCTTGAAAAATGTTGGAAAGGGGTCCGAGAAGGTGTCCCTGGATTTGAAAAAGGGTCCCATATGAAATTAAAGAAAAACAACAGCATCGAAACAGTATCCGAAATGTTTTTAATTTATTTAAAATGGTTGTATGGTTGTAAAAACATCAATTTGAAAATGAGACCTGATCCTCTAAAAACCGGAGGTAGCTAATTTTACAAATGCTCGCATGGAAAACAGAATATCCAAAATGAGACTGTTTCCCATGAAAATTATGGATATAATATATTTTGTAGCGTTGATTCAAACACCATACCAAAAATCTACAAATGGTAGGTACGTGTTCTGTCTATGTGAATGTGAAAAGAAGATTTATGTCAAAAGTCGATTTCAGTTTTTTCAGATTTCAGATTTTTCATGCCCAATGGAACATAAAACGAGATTTTTCTTTCTTTTGTGGTGGTGCGTTGTTTAAAAGTCAGCTGTTCTTTAATTGTAATTTGCGTTTATAAAAATCCATTCGATTTATGTTGACATCCAGCAGGGTCCAAATGTAATTTTTTCTCTATTTTTCACAGACTTGTCGTCTATAAACGTAAACAATGACACACTTTAAATTTTGACACATGTTTTGGTGTTAGTGTAAGAAGGTGTAAATCTCGTTCAGAAATCGAGATTCGCAAAAACGCTGACTCTGAAAAACGTGTTTTTTTGGCGGCCAATAGAACATGAAATCTATCCCAATAGAAAACGATATTAGAAATGATTCTGTCTAGACATTTTCATCTGAACGAAATATTTCTCTATGGTAGCAGTGTTGCCGGAGAAAAATATA
Source organism: Cheilosia urbana (assembly GCA_946477585.1). Classification (NCBI taxonomy): domain Eukaryota; kingdom Metazoa; phylum Arthropoda; class Insecta; order Diptera; family Syrphidae; genus Cheilosia; species Cheilosia urbana. The sequence continues at coordinate 25,930,920 of OX297854.1, read as the reverse complement.
ATAAGGTAGTATTGCAACCAAAAAAAGGGGAGTTTTTTGAAAAAAAAATAGTAGTACAGGCATTGTTGCCACTTTGGTGATTTTTTACCAAATCTGATAACTTTTTTCTTAGTTGATGATATTTGGTAATTTGGTAATTTTTATCTGGTTTTGGTAACTTTTTCAACAGGAGCATCAAAAAGACGAACTCGATATCATCACATGTAAATGATGCCTTAGTTTTTCTGCACACTACGTTTTGTCAGGAAAAGGCTTAAAAGTATTACTAGTACTTTAGTAAGTAACGTTCTATTTATTTTATTTTGTATAGTAGCCGTTGCTTAACTGCCTAAAGTCTGGCAAAATTTCTATTTGCATAATGTACCTAATTGAATTTAAAAGACTTATGTTAAAATGATTTGATATGTACCAACGCTTTTCTTTTAGTTTGTTCTCTGAAGACTTGAGGAAACATCAGAAATTCAAATAAATTTCACGTTTTCTTATAATTTTTTTTACACGCCGAAATGACAAAAATGTAATGCGAGTGACAATAAAACCACAGTGTCTGCCAAATCAGTTACTGAAGTAGCGAACTACGTACTGCCTACTCATATTTTCATGTGGGAAATTTCGCGTGGAAAAATTTGAATGAAAAATTGGACTCAACTTGAGAGGCTTTACTTGTACTTCATATAGTGCATACTTGGCTTTTTTATATTAAGTTCGTAAATCAGAGAAAAATCAAACGATACGAAAACTCATACTCATACTGGCTCAAGACGGTATGTATGATTTTTTCGTGTTTTATCCTTTTTTTTCAGATTTTTGGTAACTTTTAGCTTGGTCTGGTAATTTTTTTTTCCCCCATTTTTCGTTGCTCATTTTTTTGCAAGTGGCAACCATGAGTACAGGCATTTCTTATGTCTTTAAAAAATTGGAGTACGAATGCGAAAGGAAAAGTACGGGAGTACGGAGATGTTGAAAGTAATAGAATACTCCTATGGAAGTACTTGCGGCAACACTGGATGGCTGTATAAAGAGAGAATATAGTGCTTTGCTTTGTTTATTGGCGTTAAAAAGTGTCCTGGATTTTCGTAAACTGGTCCGATTTGGGCTAATTTCGAAAAAGTGGGTCCTGGGGTCGCAGTTTATAAGAACGGTTCAATCGGACATTAAAGGGACCCAAAGGTAACCCTGTTTGGAACCATAAATTCATTTCATACACAAAGACCATAATTTTCCCCAATGGGGAAAACTTTCAAATCCTTGGCGCCCTTTTAAATTTCAATAGCAGACATCTTTGCTAAATATCTTTTTAAATCACAATCGAAAATAAATTCCCAACTTACAGACAATTTGCAAGCATTATTCATTTTGAGATACTTTGGCGAAATGACTCAGATAAACGTTGTGTAATCAAGACGTAATTCTTCTCCCATCGTCGTCATCAGCATGACTGAAATTCACTTGATAATCACCTTGGCATTGATGTAGTCATTCCTCATTCGCCTGCCGGGTGTCGGTGTTGTGGGCAAACATTTGACGGCATACAAAGAAATCTGCAGACGGCTTCAATTTTTTTTTTTTTTTTTTTTTTTTTTTTCAACCAGTCACTAGAGAAGTGGTGCAACGTATGTACCTATACTCTGTCCAAGAAAAATTGTCAGTACAGGGAAGATAGGATGTTTGTCTCTCAGTCTGGTTGCAATGACTTACATAAATCGGTCCCTTTTTAAAGCTCTCACAGGGTTGCCGTAGTGTGTATGATTATTCGCCATAACTCAGAGAGCAATTCTGTTAGGGTTACCATCTTCCAATTTAAAATAAAAATATTGCTGAACGAAATAAATTCCGTTTATCGTTTTAGTTTTCCTTTTCTAATATTCGCTTCTTTTAAAGGGTATCACCAGTAGGCCTAATCGCTTTAGTTTGTTTTCCAACAAAAAATACAAATTTCGTAACACAAAAAAAAAATCAAAACGAAAAAATATATCACCGTAATCCAATTTATTCGTTATAAATATTGTTAAACATAAAATACTAATTTCTAATATAACTTATTAAAACATCAACTAATCCGATGAGTAATAACTGCTACTGCTCTCGTTATTTAGGTTTATCATTAACCTATCAACTGCTTCCTCGGCGAAAACGTCCATTTCCCACATTTTTGGCTCAACAACCTGTTCAACATGTTGGACACATCGATGCCATTTTTCATTGTCAACCCTTTTGAGTGCTGTCGTTAATAAGCCTCTTATTTCAGCCATTTTAAATGACTTGTTTTGGCTTGCTACAAACCCTTTCACTTGAGCCCAAACCAATTCTATTGGATTAAGGTCACAGTGATAAGGCGGCAAGCGAAGCACTTTATGTCCCGCATTTCGAGCCATTTCATCCACGACGTATGTTTCATACTTGGCTTTATAACATTTAACGATTTCAAGCAACTCTGCTTTGACCATATCATCCTCGAAACTTATCGCATTAGACCTCAACCACTTTTTTATTTCATCTTTTCTCGTGGAAGTGGATGGTGCTTTATTTTGCTTTCTGGAATGATAGGAAGCATTGTCCAAAACTATGACGGAGTTGGTTTCCAGGCGTATTAAAATGTCTTTAAACCATTTCTCGTACACGTCAGCGTTCATGTCCTCGTGGTAGTCTCCAGTTTTTCCCGAAATGAAGCATAAAAGTCCTCCTTCGACGAAACCTGTAGAACTTCCAATATGGGTTATAATCAATCTCTTTCCTTTTCCAGATGGTGATCGCAGTCCTGTTGACAATCCTTTAATGAACGCTTGTCGTGGTGTTGTAATAGTTGGGTCTATCCAAGTTTTTTCTCGCGTGTGTCCCTCGTTGAGCCAGGTCTCATCAGTAAAATAAATCTTTCTTTTCTCTTCTCTAATTTTTTTTACTTCACGTAGATATCTTCGTCTCCAAGAAATAATGTCACTTCTTTCCAACAACAAATTCTTTCGCTGACGTTTGACGAATTTAAGTCCGAGATCTTTTTGCAATATTGTATGCAAAGTTGATCTGCTTAGTTTTGTTATATTTTCGCTTTTTTGTACTTCCAATAATATCTTGTTGGAAGGTCATTATCCATAAAAAACTGATGGACTATCCGCCTAATCGCACATTTGTCAAAATCATCCACCTTGCTCTTCATACCGGAATTATTTTTCTTCTTTGGTGGTGAATTGTGGCCTTTGATTGCTTTTTCCCTTAAAAGCCTGTATACAGTTCGTTCCGTAACAGAAAAAACAGTAGCCGCATTTCCTACGGCTTCCGATTTACTTTTGAAAAGGCCATGGAATTTTTCAGTTGCATCAACAATTTGTTGTTTCTTTTCTACACTTAGGTCCTTTGAAGACTTTGTAGCCATGTTTCTGTTAATTCATATGCACAATAAAGTTTACCACTTGCTTAGATGCACTATCCGCTATTGAGATAACAACCATTGTTTCCGCCTTATATACACAAAAACAGGCAATTAGAAAAATTATATAACCACGATGCAATGTCATATACCTAAACAAATGGTAAAAGGACTGCACTTGTGCAGCTCTACATAATTTTTTTTAATATAGACATATATACCTAGATTACATATTTGTTAAAAAAATTATTACCCGTCAATGCAGAACTTCGCGGAAACAGTAGCAAAAAAAGGATCATAAAATCCTTTCAAGGCATTTGCTTTAGTGGAGAGGAGTGACCGGATGTGGTAAAACCCAACGACCGAAAATAAACAGTATAGGTCTACCTGCTTCATCATTTTGATAGTTCAGTGTGAAAAATATGCTCTACAAAGTGAAATATGAATTTATACCTACCAAAACATGCAGAAATATTCCCCGAACGAATAATAATTTATCGCAATATCACTACAACGCACATCATGATCACTTGTTGCGTTAATGAAATGATTGCATCAAAACAACTCACGAATAAACCTTATTTCTAAAAGACAACATTAAAAAATATGTTTTAACTGAATATTATTGGATCTTTCAGAAATACAAACAAATTGAAACCGAATGGCAGCACCCCAAATAATATGCCGCTCTCAAAAGCTCCAAAAAGCTCCAAAAAGCACCAAAACCGAAAGTTCTTTGACAAAATTCAAAGAAAAACCCTTAATGATATGCTAAAATTCACATATGGTAACATTTCTCTGATGTGCTTCAGTCACTCACACTGCTTATTTTGGTTGATGATAATAGCAAGCGAACACAAGCGATCGTGCTCATTCTGCCCGCAACTGTGTGGCAGAGTGGTTGTGGAGGGATGTATGCGAATTTCAGGAAAATTACAACAACAAAATGCTTTGGAATGCCAGTCGTTTCGTTTTTATTTCAGTGGCAAATCTTGTGTTTGAGTGCCGTGAGAGAGCTACAGGCACCACTGGTAGAAAAAAGAGCTTCCCATAAGGCCTGTACTGACAATTTTTCTTGGACAGAGTATAGTTGGAATTGGCACTCTTATCTGGCTGCTAGAGGCTAGACTGCTCGTTTAGTCGCACACGGGCGAACATCTGGACACCAGTCAATTCAGTGGCGTGCAGTCATGTAGATAGGTAGGTAGGTGCACGACACCTAATCAGTGCATGGAAAATTCCACTCACCCGTAGAAATGGATTTGTGCCTAATGACTTCTGTTTAAAATGCGTCATGCATTCGCAGAGTTCAACAGAACAACATTAGTGTGACTGCGATACGAAATTAAAAACTGCATTAATGCACAGACAATAAATATATTATTTATATATACCTTTATTTATTGTCTGTGCTTAATGCCACTTGATATGTAATTGGGACATTGTTGCTACCCATTTCTCACTATTTGCAACTGTTATTGGCTATAGTTACATTGCGCTAATCTACAGATAAGGCAGAGATATGCATAGAAATAGGCTTTGGGAAATATTTATGTTGATGTGTTGATTTATTTTTATAACCACGAATTGACTCTTACTGATAGTGGGAATAAGTAATTCATTGGATTTTATATTTTATTTTTTTCGGTAGCAAAACTTTGTGCGAAATGGCGTAGATGATGGTTAAAATTAAATTTAAAACTTTTACGAACCTTACGACCTTAACCCTTTCGACTCGATATCCCCAAAATGTTTGTATAATCCTACTGGGAAAATTTACTAAGCAAATCGCTTGCAAAATGATGTTTTCCGGTGTTTTTGCATTAAGCTCTCGAACTGCGCCACCCACGCCGCATTCATGTTAATAGTGAAGTGACCAACACGTGTCGCTTTAAGTGGTATGTAAAAAAAAAAAACATTTTTCTTTTTCCCTTTAAACATTAAGGGAAAAAGAAGCTGCATCGGAATGTCACGAAAACCAAACTATTGTGATGATTTTTTTGATTTTTGTCTGACGTTTATGAACATTAAGTGACTACTTAAAATTGTACTAAAGTAGGCCTGCACACGTACTGCAGAATAAGTGTATTCATTAATGCAACAAAAAAGAAAGACGATTGTACTAGTGCAGATTTTCGACGTTTATGAAAACACTCATACTGGCGTAAGCACAAAACGATTGAACGACATCGTCTCGACGATGCTTCTACGTCGTATAACAATCAAAAACCGATAATCGTTGAAACAATTCGACGATCATCGTTTTTTGTTTGTTCACGTTACTAATTCAAACGTCAAATAGCCTCGTCGAAACGATTCGATTGAACGATGGCTATTTTGCAATCGTTTCGTCTTTTTTGGTGCATTTATTCAGTTTAAATTAGGTCTGAAATAACTATACAGAAATGTTTAAAGCAAGACCCACACCTATGATCTCTATAGAGGTGACTCGCTCCTATCCGAGTTGTAAAAGAATACATTATTTGCCAAAAATAAATTTTGCACTTGGACTTAATTTATTTGTTTTATAATAAATTTTTTTTACAACGCAATTCTAAGCAATACAAAATTATCAACACTTGTAAACACATTCACTTTCATTCACTTAGAATTGCATTTCATCGTGATAGGTACTAATAGAGACCTTATTCCTTAGTACCTATCCATTTTTGAATTAAATGTCCCATTCCAAGTCAATCAATGACAACAAAGAAAAATAAACAAATACGAGAAAAAAAAGGAAAAACAATTTCTATACATTTTTTATTTTTTAGGTGTCAGACTTTGTTTACAGTCATTTTCAAACTGTTCAAAATGAAAACGACGAACGATTCGATTGAACGATACGAAGATGATGTTATATGAAGCAAACTAAAAACGAGATCGTTTTGTTATAGACTCTGAAAATAATCAAGGACAAATCGCCGCGATTATTTACAAAAAAATTGTTTAGCTAATCAAAGGAGTCATTCGATGAGCACCAGATTTCGCACATGTAAATTGTTGGCCAAGATCGTGTGGCTTCAGTCGTTTGGATTGTTTTCTGTGGCGGTATTTGAAGTCACTAGCGTATGCCGATAAACCAGGCATGACATATGACTGTAAAGCCAACATTCGACGCTTTTTTGCTAATACATGGCCCTGGCCGGATCACATTTTACTCGAACCATATACTTGGTGCCTGTATGGATTTTATTTCTATTTGCTACAATGCTCTTTTTGAGGACGCAGTGGAAAAAATTAAGCAAAACTTGCCATCTCTTTACAGTCGTTAATACACCTTTATAAACGGATATACGTTTATTTGGCTTATCCCCTACCATCGAGTTGTCATGTATTTCATGGGCAGCATAACAAACCAGGGCCCTTTTCATTAAAGATTCTAAAGTTTCTGATGTACTTTATAAAGTCCAAGTTGCTGGCACCACGCAACTCGTAAAGTTCATGGTTACTTCTTTTCCTCTTACGTCCATCCAACATTCAGTTAACTCTTCTCCCCAAAAATTCAAGTGCACTCTAATCCGACTTTGACTTGCCTCCTCTATGCGTTTGCACAATTTATCAGGAAGGGGATGATGAGGGTCGTGTAGGTACTAAATGCATGCGTCCCCTCTCCTTGCTTCTTGTTGGTAGTCTTCTAAGCTCAATGTAGTATTAATTTTTTTTAAACCAAGAAGTTGGAATTACGAAAAGAAGTAGTGGGATTGCGAAAATTCCGTGAGTGCAATTGACAGTCACTAATTCCCTAGAGGACTCCCGATATACTGCGTTGGAGACTTCGAAATATCCCCTTTTGCATTTAATATGACATACCAAAACCAGTGAACAATTTGTCCCACAATTTGTCACACAATTTGCACGAATTTATTTCATTGACTATTGATTAGTGACTCACCGCAATCGATATTGTGGTGACCGTGGGATTTTGCCCTATTTTCTATCAGCTATCCTATTTAGTATCAAAGGCCTCTGTGTAGCAACTGACTTTCGCGTGAATAGCAAAACCACTTGCTTACGACTGACCCAGCTCAAATCTGTTTAATCAAACCGTTGCAAGCGATCTTAAAAGTAAAGGTGGATTTAAGCCTAGCTATATCAATTCTCCTTCAAATCTTAACTCTTTTGTACTCGTGTTAACTGTAACATAACCTATTTGCACATTAATTTTCTTCTTAAATTTCTTCCACGACATAATTCTTTATCTTTACTAATATACATTTTTGAATAAATTATAGCGGAAGCTGGTGAGATCTTTCCACGGCGTGTAGCGCCTTACCATTTGATACATTAAACAACCCAACGAGACCTAAACTCCTCCAAATATTTGATCTTCAAAATGCGATAAAATATATCATATCGATAAAAAATTAATATTTTCTAACCTTGCCTGAAGATACAGCTCGTAAACAATTCAATGCGTCGACCATGAAAAATACCAAGATTCAGAAGATAAATCGTACGTATCTCTATGGATATATCCAAATAAGGCGATTGACTCAAAATTCAATATTCATTAGGGTATCCGTGTTTATTATGCTGCCACACGGCTCACACTCCATGATTTTGGTTATGAATAAATTTACAAAACCAAATATTTAGCGATGAATATTTTTCTTTCTATCCATACCCATGAGATACAGATATCCACATGATTTTTCGTAATTTATGAACTAAGTCAACTAGGCCGTAAAAATTAAGTCTTGAGCATATTTATTCATTTCAGTGAAAGTGTTTACTTTTTTAGCGCGTAGAAGTTTAACTGAAGCGGTACAAGGGGAAACAATGGAAAATGAAACGATTACTTGAGTAAACAATGATTGCGGCTAAATACGGTCCGAATGTTGATCGAGGTATGAACTTTCCAAATCTGTCTAGTTGAAGATCCGTTTCAAATAGATGCAGATTTTTTTTATCAGCTTTAGAATATTTAAATTGTGACAGTCAGTGGATTTAAATTGTGACTCCTCCATGGACACTGCGGAAATACAGAAAAAAAAAGGTTTAAATTGAAGTAAAAACTTTTTTACAAAGACAGACAGTAGAGTCCGCAGATTAAATACATTTGCATATTTTGCGCATTAAAAACCTATTAAAACAAAAATTCACGCGAGAAAATCGTCTACTGCGACAAATTTACGTACCAACATCCAACAATTTACCTACATATTTCTCTCATACCAGCAAGTATGACATTCGAATTGCCAGAGGCATTCCAAAGTACACTCAAAGAAAAGTTTGAGAAGTTTTGAAGAACAACCCAGTCTTTGAAGCGTTGTGTCAATTTAATTTTTTTATTAATTGGACGGGTGATCTTTTGTCAACAACAATAAGTGCTAACATAGCACCCAAATTCAAATACTTCCCAGACACCTCAGAAGATGCGGAACTTAAACATATACAAATATTTTAAGTGATCAAAGACATAATCTTACCACCGAACATTTGAAACAGTACCTACATGATTGTTCACATTTTCAAGATTAACAAAATGTTAAAAAGCTAGGAGTCCCACGCTCGATCCCCGAAGAATTCCCCAAACTGTGTTTGGTTTCTCAAACTATAAATTCTTGGGTCTGTTTGACAAACATTAGCGTCGCGACCGCTCTAAGTTGGTACTAGTTGTAGGTAGGTTAAAAAGTGGAAGTACTACTAATCTCCCTTAATACACGATGCGCCCTACTAATAACGAATTTTAGTGTCGGCTTTTAATTTTTAAAGTTTCCTCAAAATAGAAAATTTCGTTTTCGAGATATGAACACGAACGGTTTTTAAGAGAACCTACCGTTTTCGGTGATTTGAATAGAAAATGATTTTACTCCAAGTTTTAAATTTGGTCGAAATCGTTATGCGCGTTTTGAAGTAAGCTTTAAAAAAAACAAAAAATGTTTGTCTTTTTTTTTACAAAAATTCACTGTACGATAATTTTGAAAAGAGCTGAGTTTGCTATCAACTTATGAATGGCAATATTACCTTAAGAATTTTTTTGTTAAAATCTTATGAGCCGTTTTTGAGATAAGGCCAATTTCCAAAAGTATGCAGCTATTTTAACCCCTCAAATATAAATTTTGGTTGAAATCATAAGAGCTGTTTTCAAAAAAAAATTCCTTAAGAACCGCTAATAATGGGGCAAACAGGCAAAAACAAAAAGTGGCCTCTAAATCGAAAGTTTGAAATCCGTCAAGCCGTTTAGGCTGTAGACCTCAAGAGCCGACGGACAGACGGACAAAATTGCGAAACCCATTTTCTTGAGTTCATCTATCATCGTAATGTCAGAGTTGATTAAAATCAAATTTGAAATTTTGTACAAATACGATTGGTATCCTTCTCTTACTACGTAATATGAGATAGTTAAAAGTTATAGTAATGGCCTTTTTTAAAAGAACTAAATGAGTCTTACCACCAATATTAAGTTCAAAATGCAAACTAAAAATTGGACCTAAACTGAAGACGCACTCCAAAATACAAGGTTTAAAACAAATTTGAACAGTCGGAAAGAACTGCGGGACCTATTGCTAAGTCGCAATCTCAGAATTTGTTCAAAAGTTGATAAAATGCTAATTTTAAATTTTTAAACCTAAAACAAAAAGTTTTGTAGGTTGTAGCAAAAGCATATCTATTATATAATACAAGGATTAAAAAATATGTGATTTGGAGAGCTGTTGTATATCTTTGAATTATTGGATTAGTGTTTCAGAACTGGGTAAAACGGAGGTTATTAAAAAGTGTAAAATTCTACTTTAGCTTAAGTCAACTTAAGTCATATTAGCACATATTTTTGGTTGCATGTCTTCCGTTAACCCAGATTTTTCTGATGAGGCGTGACGACGTTGTTACGTTGTATTTTTCCTTATTGTCTGCCGTATATGCTTCTCAGGTTCTACAAAAATGTTTTCCTTTCACGAAAACGGACATGAGCGTTCTTAAAAATCTTCCGCATACCCTTTTCACACCGCAGCGAAAACCGTGTTTACGTCGAAAACCCGAAATTACTTACATTCACACCGAACAAGACTATTTACATGAGAGCGAATTGCGAACTGCAAACACGCGAATATTCGTAGTTTCTGACACTTCATTCACATGAAAACTTTTTTTTTTTTGTTGCAGATGCCCGCGTATCAGTTTCATTTTTAAAGGTTAAGTTCGAACGAATTTTTCATTCGTGGGTTTGTGGATCACGACTGTTTTGTGTGTGTTTGGAAAATCACTTTATTTGCTAATTTAGCTGTTTAAATCAATTGAGACTCATGTTTTTTTTGGATTATATGTTCGATTAGTCAAATCTAATAGTTTTGTGATTGAAATATTATCAATTTTTCAATTCATAAATACAGTTTAATTGATTTGTTCGCAATTCGCCTATTCGCTCTCATGGGAATAGTCCTTAACTAGTTTTCGTCTGACGTTTCAATCAGCTGTGAGACACTAGTCGTGCAACTTATGCGTAAACTATTTTTTTTTACAAATTTCGATCGCATTAATCCTTACTATAATAAAACTGTAGCTTTTTTTCCGGCTGTAATCTGTGAGCTAAGAATAGATTCAAAAAGTACTGCACGAATTTGATTTCGGTTTTCACAGTTGCATAGGAAATTGTTCAGATTTGATAATAGGATATGTTTTACCATTATTCGCTGTCCGGAAGTGGAAATCTAAGCTGATATCTAAGAAAAGTTTTAATTCTCGGATGCCTTCTAGCTCCTAGCTTCGGAATCACTCATCCAAATGAAATGGGATTTTTTTTAATACAAAGTTCAATAATGTACAAAGATTTTAAGATATAAATCATCTTTGTACGTTATCCTGAAGTCGGACAATAAGCAATAAACTATAAATTTAATACAATTGAAAAAAGCAAAATGTTCGATTGAAGCTAGTTAACAAATAAAATTAGTTCAGACTTCAGAGTTTGCAAAATGATTTTAAGTTGTGAGTTGTGACATTTGTTCGGTCAGCTGCTCTACTGAATGTTGCAAAGTGTGTTTGTTTCAACAACGCAACGATTGGAAGTCGTTCTCGTGGTGTTTTCGTGGAAAACTACTTGGTTTTGAAAACTGAAATATGCATGGGAAAACTTCTGTTTTCGATTAAATTTTCGAGTGTTTTCGCGAAAACCAGATTTTCGGCTCGGTGTGAATAGCGTATTGAGCAGCTCGTAGAAGTTTGCTATTTCTGTTACCCTCCATTTGATATTTGACAGACTGGTGTTTGCTGTCACTAAGCTATCAAAAGGTCTTGTGCCAAAGTCTGCTTCCGTGGACAAGGTTGGGTTAGGTTAGGTAAGGTGACTCTCTAGAAAGACACACTTAGACCAAATTCGTTTAGGTCATTTTTGATACCACATGAGTTAAGGGAAGGGAAGGGGGGAGTGGGTACTATCTAGGCCGGACATGCTTGTAGGCGCATTATTGCTGTCTATGTGCTTATGACAATTCCTCTTTGCCTGTAAGCCTCCTACGTCTTGTAGAGAGAATCGGGGCAGTTTATCGTCGAATAGAGGAAGGGTGAGTGAAGCAGTCTTCCCCTCGCCTGTAATCCGCAGGCAACTCCTTGAAGAGAGGAGACTGGGGAAAACTATTGGACGATATGTCTTCGGATATACGACGGGTGACCGGAGTAGTATTGGCGATTGCAGCAATCAGCATGTTTACTGCGCATATTGCGAGGTGTTTCAACTTGGTCAAAAGGTGAGCTTGACCAAGTGACGGTTTGTTTCGGACATATGAAGGGTGACCGAAGCAGTCTACCCCTCGATTGTAATCCACAGACAGCCCCTCTAAGAGATGCGGGTGGTGCGAGCAGTAGTCAATAGGACCAACTGCTAACGCTGAGTATATGTGGAAGATAATTTAAGGCATTTGGTCCTTGTAATGTATTTGCTGATACACCGTATGTGCGAAACAAATCAATAATATCATCGAAGAAGTATTCTCCTAAGTTGCTTTTGCGCAAATTTGCAAGAGCTAACTATCAAACAATGGCCTGTTAATGCTCTTACTACGAAGCTGTTTCTATTTCTATTTAGGTATAGAGAGAAGTCTCTGAGTCCTTTTAGCATCTAGCTTTGGCCACATTTGCTTCGATGTGACGGAGGTATTTATGTTGTTGTTTGCGACGTTTATTGCCTCTTTGAATAGGGGGAAGGCCGCTTCCTTGTCTGGCTAGTTCATCCGCTTTGCCGTTGCCCGAAATGTCGCTGTGACCTGGAACCCAGCACAGGGTTACTGAACATCTGTCCGCAATCTCGTTAAGATATTTCAGCCTGAAAGACGATAGAGTGGTCTGGAAGACGTAAGGCAATATTCATCTCGGGTGATTGAGAGAAGACTCCCTCTCCCGTGCCTTTCACCATTTTGGATCCATTTGTATAAACTTCAAGTTCATAGTTATTTTCTATTGTGCCATTTCCCATATTCGGAACGTTCTGGGATTATTGCTTTGTATTTTATATTAAAGTCCTCGTAAGGAATAGTGTAATTTCTTTTGTTTGGGATTGTGCTAAGAAGAATACTCTTATGGCCTATCTGAAAGTTTGTCCATTTCTGAGATTCTCTAAGTCTTAAGGCTGCCATAGACGCAACTAATTTCTCGTAGATATCGATTCCATGGACAAATCTGCATCCAAAAAATTCTGTTTCCTTTCTCTAACGCTTGCATTATCCAAGATAAAGCAGCTCCAAGTGTGAACATCGAGGGGACTGGATTTTTCCATCTGGCATGGTTAATTAATAACCTACATATGATTTGGTTTGTAGAACAATAAATAAATAATAAAAGGACTCAGAGACTTAAATGAAAAACAACCAGAAACCGAAAAATCGCTTGCTCTGACGCATTTTTTCGCCTCTCTTATCAGCCGCAATTAAGTGGAAGTAGAAGCTTAACAATGCAAACAAGAATTCTAATTAAAGCAACGAGTGTATGTGTAATTGCTGGCAATCACTAAGCGGATGAGGGTTAGAAAATCTGATGCTTATCAATTAAGCTAAGCCGGATCGCGAACAGCTGCACAAATGGGGGAACAAACTGTCACTGTTACTCTGAACAATTTATAAAATCTAGAAGATCGGACTAGTATAATGCTTGTGACCACCCAACGCACAGAGTTTCCATAGTGCTATTTTGCGTTTTCGTTTATTCATAATGTTGAATAGTCAAATTTGGCAAAACCTACTTGGAGTAAATGATGTCGAGAATATTCCCTGCTAAAATAAGCTATCCAAGGTCGTAAAACAAATCGGCGGCTGAAAGTTTACGACCATCATTCCATTTTTTCCACATATGGATAATTGCCTTCCCTCCAAATAAAATCTGAACGTGCCACCGTCATAAAAAGTTGATTCAAAAATCATTTAGAGTACATGTCAGTAGATTCAATTCCAAGGATCGGTGCTTGACTGACAAGCCAATTATCTGTCTCAAGTGGCATCATTTGAAGTGTTTCCCGGGTCTTGCCAATTTTCATTTCAGGCGATAAAATCTGTCTTCTTCCAGGAAATCACGTACCCCTTTGCGACTTGAGTTCGACTTCACCTACTTAACAGGGCATGCCACGAGTAAATGTGAATCGAGGGTGTTATGCACAGCCATAGGCAACGAACGACAAAGTGAATGGTTACCACTTAACTTCGTTGCTGTAACCTTCTATAAATCAACCCCCCTGTGGTTAAGGAATGTCAACATTATCACCCTGCCGCCACCCTTTCGATTTCGACTAGAGTGTGGGGTCTGACAATTTTTTATCCACACACCGACCGGCCAGGCGCCCACTAATCAGGAATTCAATTCACGTAATACCGCTGAAATGAACGAATTTACTTCACATTCTCCCTCGTGGACCTCGTGCGGGAAAACGATTCCAATTTATCGACTCTAATTTTGCTCATTTATTTGAGTGAATCCTTGTGTGTGTGTGTCCGCGCTTTCATACTGGTGTCCTTCGATCACGTAAAAGATTTAAATAATTTCCATTGCTCAAAAGTTCACTTGTCATTATTTGGCTGGCGAAAAGGAAAAAGGAGCAATTCCGCCGACTCTATGACTACAATCCTCTCTGGTTATTTCTTATTTGTGGTGTGTCTTTCCTTGTGAGTTTTCTTTGTGAGACAACCATTTTTTTTTTTTTTTTTTTGTTCGGTGGAAAACAAGGAATAATGTATTTTATACAGCGCGTGTCTTCGACGAAGAAGAGGAAACGCAACTATCTCCTTCAAGGATGTTCGTGAAATATTGGCAGGAGTTAGAGGTGAAAGCAAACTTCTTGGTTCTTGTTGGAAGCACCGTGAGTTGCATGTGAAATGGATTTTTTTTGTTTTCTTTTTTTTTCTCGATTCAACAGCTGCGGTGTTATGATGAATTTAAACCCACTTGAGGTTGAAATGAAAGGTTTTTTTTTCATTATTAAGGATGTAAAGGATTTCACTCTGTGTGGATGCATTTTGATCTTTGAGAAAAATTTCAATTTATCGAAACGATTGAAATGTTTTTTGCAATCAAATTGAGCTATTGAAATCGAAGGGTTATATTTGGGCGAGTGCATTTCTCGTTCTGAAATATCATGTTTGGTAAATGCGAGAGCTATGGGTTGTAGTATTTTATTTAAAAAATCGAGGCGTATGGGCGCCCCCTTCTAGTATACCGAAAAAGCTGTGTACTGACACCTGTGCTCGGGGAGGCCTAGAGGATTCATCTGACTAGAGTTCGCCTAGTGGTAGCAATTCGACCATTATATTGACCTGGCTTATATACACAACAAATTGAAGAACAAATTACAGACAACAATGCATCTCTGCACTATCATCCCAAGAAAAAAAAATACAACCGTATATACTGTGGTTGAGGCAGGGAAAGTGGTTCTAAAGTATTTCCCTTCGCGCAACAGGTCCGTAGGGACCCTAGACTTAGCTTCTCACAACCATTCGTTTTGTGTGAGTTTTTTTTTTTTTTTTTTTTCATTTTTGAAACGAATGGAAGGGATCTACAATTTTTTGCCGACTCAAAACGTCTATTTGAGAAGCTCTTTCAAGACAGTTATACTATCGGATGTTTGTCAGACGTTCGCGAGAGGTGGCGCAGTGGAAAACCCTTAGTTGGAATTTGGGTTTTTGCGGCATTCGAACTCGCTTAGTAGTCCAACACACTAACCACTAAGCCACTGCGCCTACAATGGAAAATATGTACTTTAGAAATATTAGTCAACTAATTGCTATACCATTATCAGGGTTGGAAATTTGGAAAAATGGAAATTTATCGGATGTTAAAGCAACACACCATTATCTCCGCAAGTAACTTTTTATGCCAAAGACTTATTGTTTTGGAATTGGCCAATAAAGCTCACAGGATTCAGATTTTTGAAAAAAAATATTATGACTCTCAGAGGAATGCTAATAATGCTAACTCATAAGTCCTTAAAACTCATCTGGATGACAAGTGAACTACTGACAATTTGACGCCTGTATTTGGACTGTATGGTTGGATTTGGTTACGGGAAACGTTTTAAACATACATAATTATTTTAAATTCGAGATCGACCAAGCTTGTGTAGGGATCGATATAAAGGGTCTTTCATTAAGGGCTTGACAACTTCTTTTTTAAATAGAATGAAAACTAATTTGATATATCTTTGATATATCTCAAAGCTTGAAATACTAACAAAACATTTACGAATGGAATTCGACTTCGTTCATATGTCCACCACGGGAACGTTTGCAGTGGTCGATATGTTGAACCTAATTTTCGATAACTCGGCCGCACTCATTTCGAACAGCTTTTGTCCTTTGTCCCTGTGCTACCAAATTGTGGCGTCTAGAAATCAAACTTTTTACCTGTAAATCGTTTTTTTTTTTTTTTTTGCAATAGAAAGGAATTCTAAAACGCTAGGTATATTTTTTTTAACAATTGTAAATTTTAAACGTTTGTAAGCTTCAACAGTAAGTCTATAAACCAATACAAATAAAAGCTAAGAAAATATTCTCGTTCAATTCTTATTTAAAAACAAATTATAAAAATATGGATGGTGGACTTAAGACCCGAAATTTTGTATTGCTAGTCATAACCCGATGGGGTGGGACAGAAGTCCCTAATTCGATTCGGGTCATATGTCTCAGCTAAGTATTACTTAAGTCCCAAATCTTTCTGTCGGAGTTTATGTAACTGGGACTCAAGTCCCTGAGCCTTTGTATCTTTGTTACAAATAAATAAATTAAGAGCCCCGCAGCTTTCTGCTGTAACATCTACACGTTTGAAGTCCCTAGAGCAAGTTGTCTTTGAATTATTTCTAATCTAACAGAGAACTGCAGGCAGAACATATAAATGAGGTAGAATTACGTCATTAGGTTAGGTTAGGTTGGGAGGGCAGTTTCGCAACCGATGCAAATTTCACCCAGAAGCCATGAAGGCCCATTGTGAGTACCCTGTACATGCAAGGACATGTGGCTAACAAAACCACTTCGATCTGTTGAGGAATAGTTTTATGTCTGATAGAGGTACCCCCGCCAAGTCGTCCAAACTTTCTAAGAACCTAGCTCCCATACAGGATGAGCGGCGTTCTTGTAAAGCTGGGCAGTGGGATAGAAGGTGTTCCACGGACTCTATTTCCTCCTCGTCTCTACAGCTTCTGCAGAAGTCATTTGCAAAAAGTCCTAGCCTTTTAGCCATGTTTCCTATGATGCAGTGACCGGTTAAAACCCCGACGAGCATCCGGATTTGGCTTCTATTAAGGGAGATTAGGAGCTTTGATCTTTTGGTGTCAACCACAGGCCACAGACTTCGGGTTATGACGCAACCGATGGTGATTATTTACGTCATTCGTGAACAAGCAATTTGTGACGCAATTTGTTCTTGTTTTCATTGTCAAATCGACTTAATTCCAACAAAATTTAACAAAACTTAACCAAACATTTTAAGTAAGCACAACCCCTTTTCAAGTTCCGAGATAGGAATTCAGCACTTGGTAAGCTAATATTAGGCACAAGCTTGTTAGAATTTGCGTCTTAAGATAGGTAGCACTTTTAAAATTTTTGAATGTGTTAAATTTTGATGAAGTTATTGCTAAGAAAATTGTTTTACTGACTTATGAGTGAGTTAGGGGAATTGCGGGCATTTTTTGTAATTGTTGATTGGATAGAAAGACATTTAACGCACTTAGCGTGGGAATTTTCATGTTAAATGTATGGCAGAACTGGTCTATCGCTAGCCCAACAAGCCTAACCATTAATGGTTTATTTTAAACTTGTCCCTTATCGCATAGAGAGTTCATATGCAAACAATTGATTACATCATTTCTGCTCACATTATCAAATATACCATAACTTGCCTTATCATTGTCTAATCTCATATTTTTCCCCTGGAAATAAAAATCCAGTGAGTTAGCAGTATGTTTGTCAATAATATACTCAGTTGATTTATACATTTTATGAAGGAAAGGAGCAATATAATTTATTTATCTTCAACAATATGAAATACATTTTTCATACACACGACTTTATAAAGTAATAAATGTTCAGCTATGGTTCGGCGAAAATGCATTTACGTTACAGACGTCTTTAGGGATAATATCGCATTATATATGACATCTTTCAATGTTTTAGAAGTAAATTGAGGAACGCAAAATAAAAACCTAAGTTCCACCACGTTCGAAGAAGAGTAATCAAATATAAATCTCAGTATTTGAATTCGCTCTGAAAATCGCCGGAAGAAGATTTGGTTCACCGGCGAGTTCATCAGAAAACTGGGAATTTTAGACGACACATGTTGCATACTATGTGAAAGACAAAGACAAATATACAAAAATCTGCTGCGATTTTACATAACAAAATCATTTGTCTAAATTCATACTGGGAAATTTGCGAGTTCATTCACCAGAGACTATGCGAAATATGCGTTGCAGTTTCTTTGTAACACTTTATTAAGTGCTACAAAATTACGCTCACATATTTACAAGCGTAAATCATTTAAAAAAAACGGTTCCCCTAGTCCATTCGTTCCAAAAACAAATGAATGAATTATAACTCATAGCATAATGACTTTTACGATTTATCAAATTTATCTCTCTTTGTTATGGCCAATAATGTGAGTTAATTTCATCACTTGTCATAGTGACTGCTTGTGTCACTCAACTGCTGTCTTAGACAGCAACTCGTTTGACTAATATGCATGTTATGGCAATATCTGGTTGTCATTTTTTGACACGTTAAGTGAAAATGCATGTAATTTTTCATACAATATACATAACTTTATCCGAATATCAAACAAAAATATACGAACACAAAAAACATGACAGCTAACATGTCAAATTTGTTTAGCAATGAGTATATTATAATTTAGCATTTGCTGTCAAGTGTCAAACCGTCGTGAATTCTTATAAATCTAATGATCGCTGCCTTTTTTTAGCTCTGTTCAAAATGAAATTATAATTCATTTGTCTTTCATATCCGGAATTCTACGAACTCATTATGACAGCAGTTGCTTTCATAGTTCGATACAGTCATATCTTCTATTACTTTTTTCTTGCTAAAATTAAACGGAATGCGTTTTGAGTGGGCACATAATATTTAATGTTGGATATATTTAAAAAACAATAAAACAATGTCAGTTCTAAAGAATATAGAAATTGGATTTAGAAAAGAAAAATGTAATTGAAATGTATTTAACTTGTTTGATGTTCTAAGTTCAAACTGTGGATATTCCATTTAAAAAAAATGTGTGGTCAATGTAGAACTGCATTTATTCAGCTTGGCACTTTGGCAGTCAACAAATTTAACACATGAGAACTTACAGCAAGGTGCTTACTTTGTATCTAACAAATCTACTACAATTTTTGTTTAGCGTCTGCCCATTTACTACGGGCAATTTTTTACAACACTCTTTTATTACAATAGTATTCAAACATTTTAAATAATAAACTTTTCTCTGAAGCATGTGGTTCAAGAAATTGAAACGTTGTTTGCTGAATGCAATCAACGTGACGTTTAAGATCTACTACCTACATTTCTACTTTAATTCCTTACAGATTTAGAAAATATTCACTACCAACAAAAAATTCGCAGAACTTTTTTTTAACAAACTCAGAAATAAAAGTGAATTATAAACAATTGGAAATCTCTATACTTAGTTAAGACATAACCCAAATTATACCGAGTTTTACCACTTTATCACAAGTGCGTGCAGTGCATACCTTCAGGCTAATTCGGAGCAAGTCACTGTTAATTGGTTTATTTAGCATTCCTACTTTGATCTGCCTGGTCTAATAATAGGGGAAAAATAATAATTTATTGGCAGTACGCGGCATGTGTTCTCTGGAAAGCGATTTAGGAACGACAGTTAAAATTCATAAAAATGTTAATTCAATGCATTCTCAATCCTCATCTCTACTAATTTAGTTGCAACAAAATTTATTGAATGAAAAGTTCAAAAGCCATATAGTTACTACCCCAATATGCCAATCGAGCGATGCTTTTTTTGGAACTAATTTGCATAAATAATGCAGCCGGCTGTACATCAAATTTCCCACTACATACATTTTTATTTGCATAATACGGATAAAATAAAATATAATGCTATCGGCGTCCAAATGAATTCCAAATGCTGATTATAGATTTGATTGAGTATCCCTCCGCACTCTCGTAATGATGGAATTTTCTATTAAATTAAATTATATGAAACTAATTCAGCAGCTTCATTTCAATAATAAATTACTACGCATATGAATACACATTTAATAACAATTTTTCATTTTCATTTAATTTTTTTTTCAGGTGAGTTCGACTTTAATATAAATTCCTAAAATAATATCGTTGGTAAGTGGAATATTTTAAAACTGAATACAAATTAAAAGCAAACAATCCTTGGGGTTTCTCAAAACAAATCGCACAGATGCAAATTTTCAAGGAAGATGCAATTTTTCTCAGCGGTCGCATAAATTAAATTTTCACAAAAAAAGGGGAATAAAAAACACTTTTATAATGCTTGAATCCTCATTTAAAAAGTAAAAGGAAATTTCTGTACTTTTTATTCGACAGATTTCTGACAAACATTCTTTCGACTGAAACTCTATACCGAGATTTTTCTGCAAGAAAGTTCCATTGTTAATAACCAACTTCCAGTTAAAGTATAAACCACCTTGGCAACATTTTGTACATTCAGCACGTGTCGTGTTCACTTTCAGGGATTTATTTCACAACTTCATTGAAGATGGGGCTTCAATAATCTACACATCTAACGAATCACTTATGGTAATGAGACTGCCCCTCTTTTGTAATGATTTCGTATACACAAAAAATAAAAATATATACAGACTCGTTAAATGTTACTACCGAAACCATCCAGACAGATCAACGCACATGTCCAAAATACCTACATCGAAAGTTTCTCTTCATGTCAGCCTAAGGAAACCAATTCTTTGCAGCTCTTGAACATTATCTGGGATAAAATAAATTAAATCTTATTTCTAAGAGCTCTCAAAGAATCTGCCCCCAGGAGAGATTGGATGATTTCTATTACATCAAGAGTACTGTGTTTGGACGACACCGAACTTAAATGGGATATTCGTCCTAAGGAGAAGACTGTGTTGTCAACTTAAATCCCACTTCAGTGGGTATAGTGTTCTGAAGTACGTGTGGTTACCTTACATGGAAGTCTTTTATGAATACGTCTGCCTTAACCTGAAAATTTCCAACAATATACATTTTCCCATTTGAGGTCCATCCATATGCGTGCGTAAGCTCATAAGCCGACATGAGGTGTGTGTATGAATTTAATCTTTTTATGCATAAGAAAGGTGCTGGGGCTTAAAAGGTAACACTCTTGGTGGGGGTATTGTCAATTGAAAATTACCTCGATCCATGATTTTATTTAAATATGTGCCCATTGTTATTATTGGGGTTTTCTTTTGGTACATGCTCTGCAACGGAATGAAAGCTTGTTGTGGTTCATAGGCCTTGACTAAAACTGTAAACTGTGGAAATTTGTGGGAAGAATTTTAATTTATGCCGACTAATAGGATTAGTTGGCTCCAAAAGGGTTTAACTTGTCTACTTGACTTTGTCAGCAAAACTTTAACTAACATAAGGCGAGTTTTGATCGAGTGGTGCAATAGTAAACCAGGCAGGTAACCTAAGATTCGGCTACCTCTTGATGAAGATTGGGGGAAGATTGCCATCAGATGATGTCAACTACGGATATAAGAAACACTCATATGGCATGTGGAAACAACGTGTTCCCATAGGAATATAGGAAACATTTTTTTTTTTTTTTTTATTTAAGGTGTTTTTTTATATCCGTCGTGGACTTTATTTTTTTTTTTTTTCTAAATGAGAGGGTTTTTCTTTTTAAATGCCGCTCTAATGAGAACAACAATTTGATAACAAAATAAGTGGTTGAAATTTAAAATCAACATACCACTGTTATTTTTTATAGTAACAACCTGAGTTTTTTGAGTGAACAGTTGAAACCTGTGGGAAAAACATCGGCTTCTCCGGAGAAATAAGAGAGAGAGCATGAGAAGCGCGCGATCGAGGATATAGGGAGGTGTTACTCCAGGAACAATGTTCGTAAGTTTTACCAAAAGGTAAAAAGAACGTGTCATGCCAACAAGACCCGAACGGAGACCTGTAGAGACGAACAAGGAAACCTTGTAGTAGAGTCACAGTCGGTGCTGAGGACATGGAAAAACCATTTCTGCAGACTGCTAATAGGCGAAGACGACACAAATTCCGCTGTCAGGCAGAACGACCCATTCAACCTGGACGATGAAAGCCAAGACTTCCGTCCACCTGATCAAAATGAAGTGAGGATAGCAATATCCAAGCTGAAGTCCAACAAGGCTGCTGGACCAGACGGCTTACCTGCCGAGCTCTTCAAGGCAGCCGGAGATGACTTGGTAGAGTGCATACACCAACTCGTATCCAAAATTTGGTTAGAGGAAAGTATGCCTGATGAATGGAACCTCAGCATCGTTTGCCCGATCCACAAGAAAGGAGACTCTAAAATGCGCCAACTATAGAGGCATCAGTCTCCTTAACACTGCGTATAAGATCATGTCTGCTGTACTGTGTGAACGCCTGAAACCATTCGTCAACGATCGGATAGGTCCCTGTGCGGTTTTAGGCCCGGTAAGTCCACGACCGATCAAATATTCACACTACGGCAGATCCTGAAGAAAACCCAAGAAGTCCAGATCGATACTCACCATCTTTTTTTTTATCGATTTTAAGGCCGCATATGACAGCATTTATAGACACGAGCTATACAGAGCCATGTCTAGTCTTGGCATCCCTGCCAAACTTGTCAGATTGTGCAGAATGACGATGGAGAATGCTCGCTGCTCCGTAAAGGTCGGAAACAATCTCACCGAGACCTTTGATGTCAAAAAAGGATTTAGACAAGGTGACGCGCTGTCATGTGACTTCTTCAACATCATTCTTGAGAAGATTGTGCGAAACTCACAAGCCAACACCAGAGGCACAATTTTCTATATGTCTGTGCAACTGCTTGCATACGCTGACGACATTGACATTGTTGGCAGAACACAGCGAGCTGTCACTGGTGCGTTTGCAAGTATTAGTACAGAAGCGGCAAAAATGGGTTTAGTAGTGAATAAGGGCAAAACAATACATGCTGTCAACAAGAAGGGACACACAACATCGACGAATCGGACAGAACGTCACGATAGACAGCTATAACTTTGAGGTAGTTAGGGACTTTGTCTACCTCGGATCCGCTATTTACTCTGAAAATGACATCACCTCAGAAATCAAGTGAAGAATCACACTTGCCAACCGCTGTTCCTTTGGCCTAAGACGGCAATAGATTAGTAAGGCCTTGTCAAGAAGCACTAAGGAGATTCTATATAAGACTCATCATCCCTGTCCTGCTCTGTGGCGCAGAAGCATGGACCCTAGCAAAAACGGATGACGATCTTCTTGATCGCTTCGAACGCAAAATTCTTCGAGTGATTTTTGGTCCCGTTTGCGTTGACGGGATTTGGAGGAGAAGATTTAACAGCGAACTCTACGAGCTGTACAGCGACATCGACCTGGTCAGAAAAGTACGCATTAGTCGTCTAAGATGGTTAGGACATGTAGAGCGAATGGACACCAACGCTCCGGCCCGGAGAGTCTTCGATTCCAACCCGGAGGGACAACGCAGTAGAGGAAGACCACGCCTTAGATGGCGCGCGCAAGTGGAAGGGGACCTCAACTAACTTGGAGTGTGTAACTGGAGGCAGTTAGCCAAATATCGCGCTAACAGGAGAGGCGTATTGGTTGAGGCCCAGTACCACCCCAGACTGTAGCGCCACCTTAAGTAAGTAAGTAATAACAATGGTGTACTGAGATTTTATAGCTTAAGCATTTTCCACATTATAACAATTTTTATTCAACTGCCTTTTGGTATAGAATGAGCGATTCAGTACTAGAATAAATTCTCACAACTTTTTTGTCGACTTTAAGTCGTCTGTCCGGAATAGATTTAGGAACTACTGCACGAAATTGATTCCGATTTCCACAGTCGCATTGCAAAATGTCGCAGTTAAAATTTAGGATACGTTTTATAAGTTTTCAAAAGCTGAGATCCAGCTTATTTCTAAGTAGAGAGGACTTTGCGAATAAGTTTTCTTTAAGCTTCTACCTTTGAAATGTCATGCTCATGACTGATTGAAATAGAATTTATTTTATTACAAAGAACCATTTTGTACAACGATTTGAAGTGTCTAGATGCTTGGCCTCCATCGCGAATCCTTGTCAACCAGACTTGCGCATTTTAAAATCATCCAGATCACTGTCCTTCAGAGCTACAATAATCTCGAATTGATTATTCTCATTTTACCTAGCCGCAGCGAAGGAAGTTTATTGACTTTAACTACTTTGCTAGATTCTCGTAACCAATTGTCCTATTTTTCTTTTGAAACTCAGAAGAATGATGTTCTACCATTAAATTTGTACAAAATTAAATATCGCTCCTTGATATATCTACATATCTACGTCCATAGTTAAATTCTTCTATATTATACCAGCGTCCGCGCAAATGGTTCATGGTACGCTGGAAATCATGGAAATCATTTTTCAAATTTCTCTACTAAAGCGTGTCATTTTGTAAGCACCACAGATATCTACCCTATTACTTGAGTGCCCGTACAGATTAATACCTCTGAAATCCTAGCTTTGTTTAAAGCATATTCTAGTACCTTGCTCACAGCAACTATAACAAGTTTATTAAAATACTCCGCAAGGCTTTACGGCGTGAAAAAAATCACCTAGCCTCTTCTTCCGTTTCTAATAATAATATTTTTTTTACCATTTTTCGTACATTGTACTAGCGCTAAACTTGCTACATTAACTACAAAGTAGTAGCTCAATTTCTGTTGTATCCATGCCATCTTCGAAACACATCCGCGCCACCTAATTCCACTCGAATAACTTTTAATTAATCAGTCGCTAGTCTGGAGTAGAGCACAATAACATTTCCGACTACATGCGCCACAGTGCCCACAACCCACAGCCAACAGTCCACTGCCCATTCGTGACTGATTCCAGGTCACCCACTCCATTCTACCCAAATATTGGCCAACACGATAGTCGAACTCATGCCCACGCTCCACACACCATGGTATGCACTCGAAGATCGTGTTTCGTTCATCCACGCCTGTCATGAACGTCAGTAGATTTAACAGCCTTAAGACGGCACCCAAAACGCCTTCTTCTTCTTAAACGTGTGTCATATACGCTAGCTACGAGTATTTATCCACATCCACGGCGCTCGTCTCCGTATATCGAAGCAAATTGCTCAATAATGGTCTCACAAATTGAATTCAATTCGTCATATATTCGTTTGTGTTTATTACACGAAAGTGATAGTAAGTGATTAATAAAGAAACAAGCGACAAAAACGACCGCCGCCACTGACATTAAGTGCGAGTAGTGGCGCAGCACTTGTGAAAAATAATTGGCACATGGTGAATTTCGTTTGAGAACTCTACAACTCGCCTTCAAGTATCTAGTATTAGTATCTATATCATAAGCATATTTTCTTTATTTTGTTAGTTTTTTTGTTTGCTGTAGGCATGGGCGCACAGTTTGTTAGACGACACACAGTTGACGCCAGCTCCAAGCCACGTACACACGGTCGGGTCGGTTGCGCTAATACACGTGGTAGTGCACTCTACGCCCGGTGCAGTGCAAAGGAAAAACCCAAAAAAAGAGAAATTTTCCATTGTGTGTGATTTTAAAAAGTTTTCTCCTCCCTCTCTGCACGGTGAAAATTAATTGAAAAATTTACATGAGAACAGAGAAAAGTTTGTCCCGTCCTTCTTCTCCTGGGGCCCATCTTCAACTCCCATTCATCCCTAACCTTGGGCAGTGATTTCGTTCTTTGTTTATAGCCGCCCTGATTCCACCGCCGTCAATGCCAACCGCAAGTGCAAGTGCTTTTTGTTGTCTGTGTGAGTGCGGTAGAAATTCGAACGTGCGTTCTGTCTTAACAAAGGTTTTGCGAAGTGGAATCCAACGGACAATGTGTACAACTGGCGAAAGGTGAAAATAAATCAAAATCATTTAAACAAACAAATTTGTACAAGAAAAAAAAAGCTTCTCCTCATACCAATTTTTTCATTCAAATTCGACGAGCAAGAATCAAGCTTGATTTCATTGAGTCACCTTTGAGTGGGTTAAAAATGTGCGCAGTATTGCTATCAAGAAAGGGAATAAGTCAAGCTTTTCGTATTTAAATTTGTTTTTTTTTTTTATATATATATATATTTCAGAGCAAATGTTTGGAGTTTAGTATGGTAAGGGCAAAACCATACTTAAGTTACAAGTATAGTTTGATAATGTCGGTTTAAGTTGGTGTCAAATGTGGACGAAGATTGAACTAAGTTCTGTAAAACAATAGAAAATATCCCAAATGCAAATGTAATGGCATCGCCTAAGCTGGACTAAACCCATGCAATCTTATTGTGGTGTTTGATTAACAATCGACAAATACAAAAACTATAATAAAAAAATAAATAAATGCTCCGTAAGGACTCTATATGCCTAACATCTCACAACCATTCGTTTTGTGTGAGTTTTATATTTTTTTTTATTTTTGGGACGAATGTTATTATGCATACAATCGAAGAAAATGTTTTCTAAAAATATTGACAACACATAAATACCTGAAGAAGAACTGACTTACGATTCTGTACAAATTAATGAAACGAAAACTTATTTCGCATTTACAAAAACGAAAGAAATCAGGCGGAAAATTTTATTTTATTTTTCCTATTTCGGAAACGTTCCATTGGTTAATACGAGCGCACAATCAAAATTCTGGTGTGGGACTCTGCAAGATGAAAACTTTTAATCGTTTTCGCTTGCACAAAAGTTCTGATGAAACTTCAAAACGAAAGAAATTTTCATTTACTCGAAAGCGAAAATTCTACTTCATTGAGGTTTTAGTTTGTTTTTTTTTCCTATGCATAACTCGAAAACGAAAGAGATTTTCGACTCGTGCTCGAAAAATAAATTATTTAGATTTAAGTGATATACTGGTATACAACTAGAGAAGCAATATGTTGGCACAAAGTGTTACACACGATTGGTGCTTCCAAAAAGCAAAGTTCTCCGAACCATTTAATTTAGCCTTAGACTATGGAATTTAGATTGCTATGGTTCTAAAACACTTTACATATATTATGAAAACAAAAACGAAATACGTTACGTGAATTGTCGCTTTCGTATGATTTCGTTCGTTTTTTGAAATGCGAAGGGGTTTTTTCATACCAATTTTTTCCCAATAATTTTTTTGTTTTATTGTTATACACTTGCTGATATTGATTTTTTCTTCTAGTTATTATTAATCACTTCATGCGCTCTGTTGTTATTATGGAGCTGTAATTAAAACGACATATATTGCAAAATGTAGTTCGAACTTAAGCAAGTATTGCACCTGAGAACGTACGGCGATTGCGGCTCTATATAGTTTCAGCAGTACGTGGGTAACAGCTCGGGTCTATCTAGCAACCTAGATAATCCAAGCTACTGCCCGTAATGCCCTCCGTTATCCATAAGGCGTTTTTCTGTTTTAGTTTTAGAACTGAGCTCGAGCATTATGAGAGTGCTCTGAACCGAGCGTGCTCAAATCGTTCTGATGTTTTTCCTGTTTTTTTTTTTTTTTTTTTTTGTGATTTGTGACTGGAAGTATGAATGTATAATGTGTAATCAGCTTTTTACTCATCCTGCTCAGGCAATTTATTCTGAGCTCATAGATAGCGTTCTGATCATGCTCTGAACGAAAAAAGAAACACAAATTCGAACTTTAATGTGTCTGAGCTAAAAAAGAACCACGAACTTTTTGTATAACAGTTCAGATTCTGCTCTGAACTGAAAAAGAAAAACGCCTATAGAAACTGATAAACTTCGGGCCTGGTTTTGGCGAAGTTATTAGTGCAGTAAGAACGTCAGTGTCGGTTTTCTGTCGTACCGATTACAGCGTTAGTTCTAAATCAATTTTTATGAAATTTGGACCAAATGAAAGTTTGATTCTGGTAGTAGAAATATCGCATGTACAGTAAAAGCCCTTTAATTCGGAAAACTCGTTTATTCGGAAAAAAAAATCTGAATAAATGAGAGTTTAAAATTTTGTTTTATTAAACTAGCAAAAAATAAATAACGCAATAATTGAACACGTAGAGGAAGGTAGCAAATAGACCTCAGATATATAGAAGTCGGAACAAATCATAAAAATGTTTTTTGGGGGAGTCCCGGCAATTCACATATGCAATTTTTATTATGTATATAATTATAGTTTCCAAATTATTACTAAAAATAAATAGTTGGCGCAACAGGTCCGGAGGGACCCTAGGCCTAGCTTCTCACAACCATTCGTTTTGTGTGAGTTTTTCATTTTTTGGAACGAATGGAAGGGATCTACAATTTTATGCTGACTCCAAACGGCTAATTGAGAAGCTTTTTCAAGACAGTTATACTCTCGGATGTTTGTCAGACGTTCGCGAGAGGTGGCGCAGTGAAAAAAACCCTAAATTGAAATTTGGGTTTTTGCGGGATTCGAACCTCGACCCCTCGCATAGTAGTCCAACACACTGACCACTAAGCTACTGCGTCTACAAACTATTACTAATCCGATTTATTCTTTTCGCACACACTGTACGCTTTGCAGTTTTGCAATTTCCACTGCCTACCAATACCATAACCTTGACATTCATTCTCAGCAAGAAGTGGTGGAGCTTTTCTGTTGTTGTTTCTGATTTCCATCTACCCGCCCTACCATTCTTCTACTCCGTTTAGTTGATACTTTTAAAAAGAAAACACACACACACCCACACAACAAAACCAATTCCTGGCGTGTTACGCAAACAAATTCGCTTATGGCAAATCGATTTTCACATTCATTTGGTCGTGCGGCCTTATTCTGTGCTATTGAAATGAAATTCCGTGCTCGTATCATCGACATCTCGAAAGGAAACGCCACGGCAGACGAATATTTAATTGCAGGTGTTAATTGCGTGCAATTTAGGGATCGCAGCCGGTGGCGACAGTAAAACAGGTGACAAATACATACGTTTATCTGATTACGGAAATATTCGCGGTCTGATTTGCATTTGAATTAAAGTGATATGAGCCCGCGAATTGTGGTGTTTTCTTTTGCATTTTAATTCCGCACTCTTACTCATGGTTAAGGAATTTGCACGACACTCGGTTGGAGATTTGCAAACGCCTCTCCTCGAGTTATCTAATCAATCTTAATCCTTTTGTTCTTCGTCTTCATTTCTCAGAATCCAATCAATCTTTTATGAAAAGTTACTCAAGCAGCCCTTCGTTGGTCGATGTAGCAGCCAAGCACCTGCGCTCTCTATCTGATAATTACCCAGTCAGACAATCACATTAGCTTGTAAAGAACGGCGCACGTCCTTTTCTGATAAACTACAGTTTTGCGTGTAGCTTTGACTAAGACTAATTTCTTTAAAATTCGCACTTAATAGGGTCAACTCAAGGCAACGAAGGAATTCGGTATCAGGTTCTGCCTTTGGGTACATGTATTCGGTGATAGTTTCATCTGTAGAAATTGAAATGATTGAAATTCTTCAAAATTGAAAAGATACATTTACTTTGGGGTTGCGCAAACAGCTCCTTATATATTTATCCTCTATGAAGAGTTCTTCGCCTTTTAGATTTGGGTTTGTTTTGGGGTTATGCCGGGTATTATAGATGAAAGCAAATGTATACTTTTTACCATTTAAGTTATTTTCTTTTTGGCATTCCACATTCAAGGGAAGAACAACAGAAAAGGACGACCCTTTTGTTAAGTATATCAGTTTGCCTTTGGAAGGAGAAAAAAAAATCGAAAGGATTTGAACTTCGAGTGAGTGGGTGCTTTGAACTCTCAAGGAAAAGATATTGAAATTCACTTTCGCCGTGGGCATATGGATAATAAAATCAAACACGGTTCAACCTAAACCCCATATTAGAAATCTATCGACGTAGTTTGTACTTTGAATTGTTTTCGGTTGAGTCCTTTTTTTTATAAGGATCTTCTTTAAATTTGAAAGGAATATATATTTTTGTTGAAGCGAACCTGTTGGTGGTAGCATACGATTTTTAAAGAAGCAGAAGATGCTTTTGTATTGGCATTTACCTCTTTTGGTATTGAATTTGGAGGACTTTTAGAAGGGTTGTATTAAGTGTCACTTTCTTGATATGGGTATTTAATTCAAGTAAAAACGTACACTTCCAAACAGTTTACTGTGAATTTTAAGACTTTAAGTTGTAAGTGAGAAAGTAGTGATGGGACACT
This sequence comes from Cheilosia urbana, assembly GCA_946477585.1. Classification (NCBI taxonomy): domain Eukaryota; kingdom Metazoa; phylum Arthropoda; class Insecta; order Diptera; family Syrphidae; genus Cheilosia; species Cheilosia urbana. The sequence continues at coordinate 25,900,769 of OX297854.1, read as the reverse complement.
TAAATGACACTCAAACCTACCCTTTGGTACGTCGAACGGTGTTAAAGCAAATTATTATTATTATCAAAGTTTCTGGGTTAAATCAAATTAATCGACTTGGTCTTTCAAAATCAATACATCAAGACTATAATCTAACTCCAGCTTTGTAAGATTTGAGAAAGTACCTACTTGGATATTTCTCATCGGAGAAGGATGCTCTTAACTAGAAAAAGAGGACTTTAGAAGTGAAAAGAGGTTTTATTAAACTGATTTCCAAATGTCCTCTTTTTCTAAAGACATTAGAGAGGGGATAGTAGCGAAAAAGAGGAAGAATGGTCACCGTAACTATTGTCTTTAGTCCTCTGTAACCCTGAAATAGTAATATAAACACTTGGGTCCGATTGTCCAATTGTGCACATGTTGATAGAGTCCGCAATGGGACCATCTTCTTCAAATGGCCTTCTAGCACAGAAGTCCGAAAGTCCACCAATGAATTTATGCACCCAGAGGAGTCCAAATGTCAACTCCCAAGCAGCAAGGTCGTCGTTCAGCACTCGACGCTGTACATCAGGGGCCGAGTCCCAGCATTTTGTGAACGAACTTTACATGGAGTTGACTTTAAACACATCAAACATGCACGTTCACGCATAACATATTCCGGACCTTAAACTGCGCAAAATACCTACTTCAAGGCTAGGATCTCGACCAAACCGAAGTATAAAAAATAACTCAAGATATATAAATTCAAGTAGGTATGGGTTGTAGGGTGCTTTCTGTCTAAGCGTGAGGTTAGCTCGCCGGATCACCAAGGTTCTTCCTAAAGAAACACGAACTTCAGGTAGAGGAGTTTCCTTTATTACGTTTTTGTCATATATTTATTTTTCAAAAAATATTTCAAACAACTTTATAATTCAACGTTTACAATTCAAATAATTTTACAATTATTATACTTGGTTTGTCTTCAACCTACGGTTTATCTCCAGCGGTGCGGATGGCGACTTGGTCCTCTGTTGCGGCTCTGGTGGTCGTTAGTTAGCTCCGGCGGTCTTCAGGTCCATCTTGCGAAAATTCCGCCGATTTTGCTAGTTACCCGCAAGCCTACTAGCACCAAAAATTTCAAATAGTATAAAACTATTTAAAGATAAAAATTTAGCAGCATATAGCAGTACAAATGACGGACTAGAAGTACCTTCAACTTTCTGAACAATGGAAAACTAGGGTGTAAGCGTGGTCTCTCAAATTTTGCGTGTGGATATTGAAGCTCATCCTTGAGTCAATTGTTAGTCCTATAAGTATTTAAATTCAGTATAACACTTTTAATCTTAAAACATTTACTACTGCAGCTGAGGCTATACTGTCAAAAGAAGAAGAAGGCGGACTTGGATTGCAATTGCAATACAACGTTGAAATCTAGGCAATCACCTGCATGAAAGTTGACATCAGCTTCAAAAATTGATTACGCTACCAAACTAAAAAACATAAATTTAATTTTTGAGCTGATAATCAATTTATGCTCCGCAAACCAGATTCTTAAGAGATGAAGATCAAAATTGATATCTGAGATGAAATTCAAACCACTTTCGGAACCATAAGCCAAACCCACATCCTCCAAATTCTGTCAGTAATAAATAAATAAAACCATGAAATCCAGCATTTTCAATATTGCGAACCAATATGTCATGATGAATCATATCAAGTGCATTAGTAATGTCATGAAACAACCCGGCTGTGCATTTCTTTTTATCCAGAATATTAAATATCTAGCGAAAGCAGAGCTTCTTCTGTAGATCTACATTTTTGGAAGCCGAACTGAAATAAACTCAGGAAACTGAGCTGATGCTCATAATACATTTCAACAACGGAAGCACTACGTCTGCCACTCTTTTGCAAGTAGGCATATCGCCCTTGGCAAACAATTCTCGATTCCAGTTTGTGAATTATTGTTTTTTCGAGGGAACAACTCTTGACAACAACTTGTAGACACAGTCACTTTGGTAGGAATGTTAGCTATTTCGAACTACACCACTAATTCATCATCAGACTCCTTTGAAGTGATTGTTTGAATAGTTTTTGAATTCTGACAGTCAATTCTCTCGATTCCATAGAACTGACATTAAATTGCCGATTTCCATTAAATTCCAGCTACATTGTTTATGACATAAGATTTAACTGCCGTCAAAACGGACTCCATTTACAATAAAATCTGCAACGAAATATTTAAATAAATTCGAATTAGCAGAAGGACTCAAAAGCCGCACTTCTCAGAAATTCCCACTAAAATTCCACGTTCTATTTAAATGATTAAATTCGCAACATCGCCTCTATACCCATTCACAGGACATTTGCTAAATGTGCACTAAACCATCTACCACAAAGGGATTGTGCAAAATATATAGTAGCTGACAGTCAATTTAAATTCTTTTCCAAATCAAACTTTTCCAAAGTAAAGCATACCACATGTGTAGTGTATGTGTACACCTTTCGGGGGCGCAGCATATGCACACTCTTTAGTTTTAAAACCCCTAAAATTCCACACAAACTGTCAACTCCCACAGTCGGAATAAAATGTAGTAACAAGTACAGCTCAGCACTTATCCTTTTTGTAATCAGATCTAACTTTTGAACTTTTTGCGACTCGATTTCAAAATATAAATGTCCGCCCACGGGAACTGAAAGTTTCGTGCACACTTTTCACAGTACTTAATTTGTGATATGGATACCCATTTAAACTTTGCAATTACTACCTGTACAACATGTACAGTGGCAGATTGATTAATTCAAATGAATTTCGACGTTGTAGTGGCATTTAGTTTTTAAGTCACTGAGTAACACTCGGGGGAAAAGCGTTTAAAGTGTCCTTTTGGAACAAATTGAATTTGTCTGCATGAGATGCAACAAATATGATAAAACGGTGATAACGAAGCAAAAATATTTCATGTAAATTTCGGTCGTATGTGGAAATATTCAGTTTTAAAAATAGTTTGGCTGATTGTTGTTTGAAAACTTTGTTAATAAGCAGTTTGGAACTTAAATTTCATTTTATGGGGATATGCTGGAGGGCTATACTCTGTGAGCCAGATGAATGGGACACCAGTGAACGCAGAAAACTTTTGAGTACCCACAAGCATCGCAGCATGTGAATCGTTATTATTAAAATTAAATAATAGATACTGATTAAATTGCTATTTCCAAGAGCCCTACAAGAGTACTGGTTTTTGAATGCTAAACTCTTTCCTGGAGCACAGTGTTACAAGATGTTATGCTGATCGTGCCATCACTTGTTGAAAATTTTTACATCTCTCGTAAGCCTGTACATTTTTAGCTTCGGGTAATGGAACCCAGGTAGGCGCAATGGCTTAATTTCCAAATTCAATCGAACGTCTGACAAACATCCGGGAGTATAACTGTCATGATAGAGCTTCTCAGTTGGCGATTTATACTCGGAAAAAAATTATAGATCCCTTCCAATCATTCCAAAAATGAAAAAAATCACACAAAACGAATGACCCTACGGGCCTCCAACTATTTGCTAATTATTTTATAGAACCCAGGCGAAATTGAGCTTCTATATGCTGTAATGGTCTATGGTCTTTTTCTACATTTTAGTTTATAGTCACGTTAAACTTCGTTAAGGACACCTAATTAGATGATCACCAGCAGAGGTTTACGCTACCAATATGAAAAACTAAAAAAAAATAACGGATTAACTTTTGGTTTCGAAGTTAGTGCCGCCCACTGCCACACCCACTTCGTTGAAACTGCCGAATAGAGAAAATTCATTAGTATCAATGTGAGGGAAACTTATTTTCCAGGTAAACTCGCCCAACAAATTTTTGTGTTTCACACTAAGCTTATTTTAGACGAGCTGCTGGTAAATAGTTTATAAAATTGGATTTTGGACTAATGCTGTAATTTATACGTCACAAAAAACAAAAGCGGCCAAAATGTTACCGCATTGTAGGGAAAATTTGGGTAACTAATTTTATGGAAATGGCCTAAACTGAAAATATAAACGTCAAAAGTCATTTGGTATATAGTTTATAAAATTAGGTTTTGAACTAACGCTGTAATCTGTACGACACAAAAAAAATGTATAGCCATCTCGCACTTTCCTGACTTCTTTGTCTTGTTTGAAACTCATATTGCTAAACTTTCCTTCCCTTGCTCAGCATCGCAGGGTCTCTTGACTTCAAACAAAATCCGTGGAATATAATGGCGAAATAAAAATAGAATCATGGCCATGGAGTATGCCCCAACAAAGGTACCTCCTATCCAATTATAAAAGGTCAGTTGTTCCATGTTTTTTTTTTCTTTTTTTTTATATACCTACACAAAATCCTTTCTTCTAATTAATACGCAATTATATTATCAACTCGAATCGGTTTCTACGCAAAGCTATTCCATCAGTTTACTTGCGGAGCATATTCCCGATTTGACCCTTTTAAATCTCAATACAACCAATTTTTGTAATTGAGCCCCTTTTATGCTCGCTCATTGTATTCACCCATTTATTTCATTTATTCCGTTTTAGGGAATTAAATTATCAAAAGGAATTTCTAAAGGATCTTGTACAAAATTGAACCAGGGACGGAATATAAGACTGTTGATTGTTGACAGTGTTAGGGTACCTCCCACAAACATCAGACAATTTCTTTGATAATAATTCCATCAGTCGATTTGTTAGAAACCTGTGGGTTGACAATTCACCTTTGAAGACATTTTTTATACTTTGTCTTTAGCTGCAGCATTTACCATTAGCAAAGTAAGGAAAGACCCAAACCTCGAACGTAGCATGCTACTTGTCTGATTAAGGAGTTCTTTGCATTTTTTTTTTTATGATTTCCATTAAGATGTTACGGTGTGCAGTTTGCTTAACGATCCTTGCCATGATATAAAGATGCTACGCACAGTAACTCACGTTCAAGTGCATATTGCACAAAGGATGTGTATATTTCTTTCTTTGTAGCCTTCATCTCGCTGTTCATAGGGATAATGCTCACCTTGATCCGAATCGGTGGAAGGATAACCAAAGATTGTGCAAAATAAAAATGTTAGCTTTTGCGTTTCTTGTGTGCGATTTTCCATCCTTGGAAAGTAATGCTAAGGGTTAAGTGTTTTATGGTGTTCGCTATGATTCTTAACCTCGGTGGAGTTGTTAAATTATTATTTTCAATGACAAGCGAAACAAATTTATTTGTGGCTGTAAATTAGAGCGTATCATGCGGGGAGAAGTATTAAATAGGGGAAAATATTGCACCCAGCTGAGGCCATATTTGTTCCGTATTTTTAACATTCTCCAGTACGTAGTAAGAACTACGGACTCGAGTTGTTAATCAATTCTGACATTGCGATGATAGAGGAACTCAAAAAAGTGGGTCGCAAAATTCTATCCGTCTATCTGGCTGATTGTACGCCGGTACCAAGGTCTACAGCCTAAACTACGGCTGCCCGGATTTCGTTCAAATGCGGGTTTGGAGTTTGGGGGCTTACAGTTCGGGACGTTTTTTGTATGCATGGTAACCTTTATACCAGTTTGATTTATTCGAAAACGGCTCTAAAGATTTCAACCAAAATTGATATTTAAGCTTAAGTTAGTAAGGTTAACATGACTGCATACTCAGTTTTTCGCTGAAAAATCGAATAATAGTGCTTTTGATATATCTCGAAAACGATCCATTCGATTGTAACAAAAATTAATTTCTAAGGTAATATGGTCATTTTTAACTGAGCAGCAAACTCAGTTTTTCTCTGTATTATCGTACAATGGATTTTTGAAAAAAGTATGTATTTTTTTTTATTTTAGTTTTCTTTAGATTACCTGAAAACGGCAATAACGATTTTGACCAAAATGCAAACTTAGAGTAAAATTGATATTCTCAAAACTAAGGTGTCCTTAATTTTCAATTCAAATCAACGAAAACGCATATTTTAAAAATGCTCGCAGGTATCTCAAAAACCCCATTTATGATTTTTTTAAAACCTTAAAAACCAATTATTACTTGCATCCCGAACAATAACGTATACATGGTTTTCAGGTAAATAGTTAACCAACAGAATTTTTCAAACTTAATATTGCACTAATTTGTACTGTTTTGTCTGCCAAATTTTACAAAAACCGCTCTAACGATTTTGTTCAAAATACATATTAAAGATAATATCAGTATTCTAAATAAGATCCCGTACTTAGTTTTTCTCCAAAAATTCAAATAAATCAGTTTTTTAATTATTTCTTAAAAATGACCCAAAAGCCAATCTGTGTTCATATATATTTTTTAAAACTCAATACCGCACTTTAAACTTAAAATTTCAAGAGCCAATAAAAGTGCAATAACAGCAAAGCAAAACTTATTTTTAGGAAATATTACCCACTTCGACTTTTTTCAACTATTTTGAATATGCACCATAAAATAATTCCGTCCACTTTGAGTTTGCACATCAGAAAAGCTCGCCTCATCTACACCAACACACCAGTCCATGGGGATATTCAGTTTGTAACTGCTTATATGCAAATTCAAAAACAAATCTCTGCATTCTTACATAATGTGATCATTGACTCCTTGAACCCGATTCACTAATCTTTTCCAGTCAAAAATAAATACATACCCTACCAGATCAGACAACCGAAACTTCTAGTATACGCTTACACCCCTTAACCCATAAATCTTAAAGTATAGAAGCTTACAAAGTAGTACAGTAAGCGCTTAAGACTCTCGAATCATAAATCATAAGTTGCAACAAATGCCTGTTACTAGAGCATCAACTTATAAAATCGCACATTGTTGTTATACTGACATATCAGATGCATAACTCAAAAATGGATTTTATTTAACACTATTCAGATTTTTAGCTACCTACCTAATAAAATAAGAAAACGCCTAATCACACTTTTGATCAACGAGAAAGTTTCGTTCGACCCAGTCGTGCACTTTAGTTGAGCTATGGACTAGGGTCTATAGGTTCAGATAAAGTTTTCTTTGTTGCCGAGGAAAAATTTTATCAGCATGTAGGCCGTAGTACTAAAATGATGGTCATTTGGCTTGAGCCAAATCCGATATTTTAGCCTTCATTTTCTTAATAGTATCTACTTTTCGTTAGCCTTTTAGGGATAGGTAATAGTTTTTTTTTTTCCCCAAGCTCCAATGTTGAAGAATAAAATAAACTTTGCCTGATCGGTCGAGTTTTAATTTTGTAAATGTGGCTCCATTATTTCAACGTTCTGGTTCGTTGACGTGGTAGGTGTACTTACATTTGACAGTTTGTTACTGATGAAGAAGCAGATCAATTTAGAGCACATACCAACTTTGACCCGACTCCCAAAGCAACACAAAAATTCCCCATCCTAGTTTGTTCTTTAGATGGTAACATGACCATCAGTATCAAAGTTGTTTCTGCCATGTGCATCATCATCAAATACAATGTCCGCATGCACGGGTGGGCAGCCATTAACTTGACCATTCTTATGGTTGCTGTACACTATGCTGACTCCGAAAATTCCCCAGCCATTCAGCAACAGCAGACTACAATAGCACCTCTACTATTAACCTCTATCAGTCAATAACCAACACTGTCATGAGGGTTTTTGTCTCTATCGCCAGTGCCGACGCAACACCGAGTGCAAGATTGGTTCCATGGTTTCAGTATTTCTACCATCGCCGAGTTGTGGCGATTGTTTACGTGAATAATTTTCGTAGTATGTAGCATGTATGGTTGGTTGGTTGAAAGCACACTGTAATCACTGATATAGGGGTAGCTGTCAATGGTGGATGGGGAGCATGGAGTTTAAATTGCTGAAAATTCTGCAGTGGGTCGCTTAAAAAAGTTCTTACGGTAATTGTATGGTTGGTGTATTATGCATCCTTTTCCGGGCGTATACACATTAGGGTGTCCCGTCAAATTTTTTTTTGTTGTATCTTAACAAAAGGCCCCGCAAAAGTTGCGTATTGCTGAGCTCATTACAGGAAAAATAACATAAAAAATATTCAAGGGTACTTTTGGGCCTCTACCGGCCGTTGAAATTTTGGAAAAAAATTTTGTTTTCCATACATTTTTCTTTTTCAATATTTTTTTAATAATGCTTACATTTGTAAAGTTATAGCATATTCTCTGAAATCAAATGTATTTTTGGTAGCATTTGAGCACTTGAGAGGTTATTTTCATATCTCTTAAGTGCTGGAATCAAAAATACATTTGTTTTGTCTTAACCACAAAATTCTATATGTTCACAAAAATAAGTAAATTCGAATTTTTTAATTTAAATATTAAAACATGTAAGCAAAATGAGTTCCGGACCCCATCTCCGAGAGCTATTCTGTCCTCTTTTCGATCCCTTTATAGTGAATTAAAAAAAAATCATTTACCGTCTGTAAGAGATGTAAAAAAGTATACCCATGCTTTTGATCCAAAGTAATCTTAAAACCGAATACGGTGAAAAATCCCTCTGATTCCGAATTGTTTATTATAGTAAGTGCATGCAGATATCGAACAGATTTTGAAGAGGGCTTCAATTCCAATTGTGTGCCTTAGTCAAATACTAGAACTTATTAAAATTAACTTCCATAAATACATGACTCTAAAAAGATACCCAAGTATGAAAAAATGCATCACAATAGAATACAAGATTTCATAACATTTTCTAGTACAAAATTGTTTGACATTGCCTCATGTAAATTTGATAACTGCCACTGTATAAAGAAAAAAAGTGCCTAGTAATGAAAGGGTATTTTTGGAGGATAAGTGTTGATTACCTAGAGACGATTAAAATGCAAAAGCGTCTAGATCGAAAAGAACGTAGTGCATTGAATAATCTTGCCCCTCCAAATTTACTCCAGAGAGTAGATCCAAACGAAACAGACGAAAGAGCGGAGCCAGTCAAGACAGTAAGGTCACTACTTTGTTCTTCAGAACTTTCAAAGTCTTCTTCAGATCCTTCCACGTTTTCAGATAAGTTCAATTTGCTGGTCCAACCATCTGTAGCAAGAGTTTTTGATCGATATGGAGTATCGGAACGATCTGCCCCAACAGTCGCTTCAGCGGTTTTGCACGATGCTGGACTCGCAAATAACACTGACACAAGGCTTGTAATCGACAAAAATAAGATACAGATACTGAGCTTTGTCAAAATCAAGAGAGCATTTATAAAGCCAATACAATGATGCCATTCCTAAGAATATTTATCTTGACGGACAGAAAGACTCAAAAATATAAACGTCATTTTCGCAAAGAGCTCTTAGAAGAACATAACAATATGCAATTCAAAGATTCATTTTATAATTTTTAAGGGCTACATACCGCGATACTAATTATCATTTTTAGTGTCCAGGCTATATTTAGAAATACAAAATTGCATATTGTGACCTACAAAATATTTAGTCTCAATGTTAAAAATGATTATTAGTATAAGGTCCATTCCATAGACATTATTTTTTTAAATTAATGTCAGACAACTCCTCCATCTATCTTAAAAGATCTGCCTGATGATGAACTTTCATTGCTTGCAAATGCAACAGAGCTCAGAATACCAGATATAAAACAAAATTTAATCTAGAAATCGGATGCCATCTCTTAATTTCGAAAAGCCAATTTTCAATATAAAATTTGTATTTATGCCTTAATAGCTTCTTTTAAATTAATAATTTTAAATTGTTGATTATACGCAAATGAATATTTATTATTTTAATTTAGTACCAAGTTACATTTGTGTATATATTTTTGAAATAGTAATAATATTTTGAACAAATAGAAAAATTGAAAGATATTAGCGCCTTAGTTACTTTTCCCTGTCCTTCAATCGTCGGTAGAGGCCCAAAAGTTATGCCGTAATCAGAAACTAAGTACACATTCGGAATCTTCTCGTCAATACGCAACTTTTGATACCCCTTTCGATGAGATTTTCCACGAAATTTTTTTCTTCATACAACGACGGGACACCCTAATACACATGCCACCTTATTGCACGATATTCATGGCTTTTTTGGGGAGCTTTGGGTAAGCTATACTCAAAACTGTCATTGTAGTAGCTCACGTGTTTTACTAAAAAAAATGGCGCAACAAGTCCGTAGCCCACAACTATTCGTTTTGTGTGAGTTTTTAATTTTTGCGACGACTTGCAGGGATCTACAGTTTTTTGACAAGTCCAAACGGCTAATTGCGAAGCTCTTTCGTGATAGTTATACTCTTGAATATTTGTCAGACGTTCGCGAGAGGTGGCGCAGTTGAGAAAAAGAGTGCAAAGTGTTTTACTACTAAATACAAAATATCATCTAAAGGAATTTTTTTCACATGCGCAGCTTTCCCAAAACTTTGACAAACATCCAAGAGAATAACTGCCCTGAAAACGCTACTTTGTTTCATCCATTTAGACACCCCATTAAATTGTAGCCTCCATTCGCCCTTCAAACTAAAAACGAACTGTGTTTAAAATATAGGCGAAGTAGGAAGATGTCGTTCCAGCTTTTTTTACTACTACGTACTTCCTACTGCCTTACACTACAGTCAAGTGAAAGCCACTCCAGGTTTTTTTTGTTTTTTTTTTTTCTCAGCATAGTACCGTTTTCTATCGGAATAAAAGACCAAATAAAGCAGTGAAAAGAATACAAAAGGGAGCTAAAACTCTCACAGTCGAAATTCGTCTACCTAATAGAATTTGAAAGAAACCACAGAATTATATGGAGCCTAGCTGATAAACTGAGGACGAAGTTCACCTAAAGAAAGGAGAAACTAAATGAATCTTATCTAAATGAATGCACAACTGTTCACACGAGTGATTCCTTTAGAGTAAACAATGCACACAGTTCCAACGCCAACTTATCTCATTTCGCTTCAACTTTCCATACTAAAACAAAACTTCTGTCGTGCCATGACAATTTTTTTTAAAAATGCCTTCCTCCAATTGTCGGAACCATATCAGCCAAAAGTCATCTCCTCCTTCTCAATGCATAATGCAAGCCGCACCCGAAAGCAATTTACTCCCTCAGCACGTAATAATCAAGAAACACATTCAAGGCAGGATCCATGACAAAAGAAATTATTGTTTCGATTTTCGACGGATGCACACAATCGAAAGAAACGCCATTATCATAGCTAAATCCTTGATGCTTAACGTCTTCTGTTCGCACCACCAGCCAGGACATCCTTGAGGATAATACACAAATGTGTCGTCAGACCGCACAAGAAACATCGAATCAAAATGCAATCGAATGGAGAAGGACGACCAACACAGAAGTCATACGTGTCGATAAGTGAAGAGTAGATATTCCAATTTAAGTTGCTCTAGTTGTATTACATGCATCAGCGTTGAGATTCAAGCATCCTTGGCCACTATATACCTAGATATGCAAAAACACCCAAATGCCAACATTCGAAGTTGTCCATGCAGCATCTTGTGTGGCGTCACATTTGCTAGACAACCATTGCATTAGGAAGCGCGCAACAGGAGAACGGGAATAGCCAACCCAATGGACAATGGAATGGACGATTCAATTGCAGCAAATGAGGTGATTTAAGGACAGAAATTCAGAAACTGCTTGTGGTTTGATATGCTAATGGCTTTGAATTAAATTAACGAGCGAACTCCCATGGTAAGCCAGTGATTTCGCTTCCGTGTGACATCCTTCCACATGCTCTATTATTATGTTACGTATACGCCACCGAATCGACGAACTTGCCTTTGTTAATTGGTTGCACTCAACCTCCTTGTCAATTCCCCAATGGCTTGCTTTAAACGTTTAATACTATCGATCCGGACGTTTATAGGAAATCCCTGACACCTAAAAGGACGATGTGGGATATTAGTTACCGTGATTTAAAGAGAAACGATTTTAAGAAAGCTGGTTGGGAGCCATGACAAATTGGATAATTTCGGGTGAAGGATAAACAGGGATGACGTGTGATAAATTTCTCTACGCACAGTAGGTATCGGTATGTGTGATGCGAGTGAAACATACGGCCTTTGTATTGGGAATGGGGAGGAGCAACTAAATCGATCCATTTCGTCACCCTACACAGATATCTTTGACTATTCTTACGTTCGTTCATGAACATGATTTATGGTCGACTATAGGTGTAGTTAAGTAAATGGTGTCATAAAATATTTGATATAGAGAATATAACGATGGCTTGATGTGACTTTTCGCCATGGAAAGTAATATCTTGGAGCTTTTTAGTGGGTACTGTGAAGAAATGATTTATCACACGTGTTTAGGTCTACGGATTACAGAGACCGATCCACTTTCATGGTGGCCGGAATTTAAAACATCAATCTTATCGTATCTTTTGAATTTTCTACTATCCCGAAAGCAGCTAGGCTTAGGCTTAGGCGGTGGTCATGTCCAGTGGGGAACTTCCCGAGCACTTCTAAAAAAAATTAAATAGTTGGCTCATTGGTCTGGAGGGACCCTAGGCCTAGCTTCTCACAACCATTCGTTTTGTGTGAGTTTTTCATTTTTGGAACGAATGGAGGGATCTACAATTTTATGCCGACTCCAAACGGCTAATTGAGAAGCTCTTTCAAGACAGTTATACTCTCGGATGTTCGTCAGACGTTCGTGAGAGGTGGCGCAGTGGGAAAACACCCTAAGTTGGATTTTTTTTTTTCCTGGATTCGAACCTCGACCCCTCGCTTAGTAGTCCAACACACTAAAAACTGAGCGTCTCCACCGATATACTGCTTGGTAGCGAAAGGACCGAGAATTCGATTCTAAGTGCCCCTGCATTTCCACAGCTATTTATTTTTTTTAAGTAAAAATTCTAAATGTGAGCTCAAACTGGTTGGAGAAAGGCGAGACTCCCTAAATGACTGCGTCAAACGCATGTAGCTGGCCAAATTGCGTTCCACCATCCACCTGTCGTGTCTCAACTTCAGTGTGAGTCGCAATACTGTTCTTCCCCTGACGAGCTGTCTAACAAAATATATTAGGCCGATGAAAGTGAAGCAGGAAAGCAAAACCATTGACATGATACCGGCAAACACGGTTTAGGCAACTGCAACGACGACGGCGGATGCTGAATCAGGGTCGAAAAACGTGTTACGATTATAACTTTGAAGTTACAATGGTCTTTAAAAAAATACAAAACATTAGTTAGTCCCGAAAAAGTTGCAATCAAGGAGTTTTTTTTTTAATTGAATAAACGCATAATTACACTTATGGCACTTAGAAATAAAACATTCTAAATACGACTTTTGGCGAAAAACCAACTGTTTAAATTTGACTTTAAGTTAGGAAATAGGTAGATTCAACACTTCAACAGTCACAGCAGAATAAGTCAAATCTATAGCGGCATCTCTGTCAAATCCAATTACTTGAAGTTCCCATGTGAGTTCCAAGTTTTTTCATGTTAACTTGATTAGTAAAGTAGGTTATATAACTTTAGAAACTTATTGCTTGCCACTTCTTGGCATGCATATGAATTTTTCTTAATGGCTACAATGTGGCGAGTCAAATCAATTTTTTTTTAATTCTCCTTGCTTTATCCGATAAGTCCTAAAAATGTTAAATCATTTGGTTCAATGACAAATTCAAGCTCGCCTCTGGTGAAACAATAAAATTGATTCACAATAGCTAGCAACAGCTGACTTTTGTTAAATTTGTTTCATTTCTATGAAAATATCGCTAGGTGGGATCAAGAGTTCAATACTAAAAGACAATATTTAAGCGCGCGTTGTTGGAATCTGGTGGAGTAGTTCCACACATTTAACTTGCGGGGACAGAAATGTGTCACTGTGTTTTATCATTGCATACATTTTATCATTGCATACGTTTTTATCATTGCATACATTTATCAGCTGGGGCATATTAATTGCAGCTTTTTGTTGATGTGAAATCAAATTTCTCCATTTCGTCCTTGCACCGTTAGGATAGGTTAGCATGGCAGGCCGCCTCAAGTGCAGCCGCACTTAGGCCGAATTAGGCCCATTGTGTTACCACAGGATCGATATCGACTCCTTATCTACCCGTTGAACCAGCCGGAGCTAAGAATGAAGCGATGGAGGCAGTTGATACCTATGTTTGCGAGTTCGCTGAGATTGTCGAAGAAATATTCTCCGAGGTATAGTTTTCTACGGAGTAACAGTGCTGGACACGTACAGAGAAGGTGAAGAATAGTCTCCTCCTCCTCCTCGTCCATACAGCTTCTGCAGAAATCATTTGAAGGGAGGCCTAATCTGAGAGCATGTCTCCCTATGATGCAGTGTCCCGTGATGACACCTACTAGAGTGCTTATTATGGGTCTTTTCAGTATAATGAGACTTTTTGAGCGCTTGGAATCCAGCTGAGGCCAGATCTGTTTCGAGGTGTGGCACGTTAAGCAGCTAGACCACCTGCAGATGAGTGACCAGTTTGGCAACTGGTCCACAACTGAATTGCTTTCATCCGCTGCATTTGCTGCCACTTGTTTGCAATAGATGTCCAGCGGTAGCAAGTGGAACATTACGTCCATGGCCGCTGTTGGAGTGGTTCTAAGGGCTCCACTTATGCAATTATGCATATGCATGCCGTTCTTTGGACGCGACTAAGGTGATTATGATGGATGGCCTTTTCGAGGGCAGTCCACCATACAATAACGCCATAAGTGAGTATAGGTGTAATAACGGATACATAATAGCCAATATGTAATTCGAATGTACATATCTTATACTTGTATTATAATTATATTGTATCTTTTCTACCGAAACTAGCACAGCACGAATAAATTATTGTTGTTTCATAATATATCAAGAATACGGTTATACAATTCCCTCTTTTCCCAATGACGTGTATCAAGTCACACACATACCGCACGCACGGTGTTTACACATACACATATTTCGGGACTGTTGGATACAGTCGCACCATTTTTTTTTTTTTTTTTTTTTTTTTTTTTTTTGTTTTCCATTTATAGTCTGCAAAGTGCTTGCTATAATCGATGTAGTTATTAATTTACTTAATGGAGTCTTGCCCCATTGAAGAGTCTTGACCGCAGACACTACAATAATGCATCACTTGCCATTCCGGGCACGTTGCTTGTAGTAGCCGCTGGCCGGTCATGGTAAACATTTCGCAACTTATCTTTGATAGTTTTCATAGTGTTTTGTTGTATGTCATTTACTATGCTTTGTTGTTCAATTTCGCTGGCATTTTATCAATTATTTAGAAAAGACGATATAGCACATGCACGCACCGAATTGTGCAACTTTAGATGCCCCAAGTGTAAAAATATGGGATGTTAAGGTTTTAAACGTGGCTATACGCCCTCTGGTCCGAATACCTTCCAATAACTCCTAAAACATCTTTCAATGTTCCACGGATATTCGACGACATATGGCTATAACATCGAATAAAGATTCTGCCAACGTATAATGAGCAAACAGGCGGACATAAATGTAGCATTGCAATTTTTTTTTTTTTTAAACCAAAATGAGTGTCCCTGATCTATATGTTCGTGATGTGCGTACATCGGTAATACATACATACGATACAGGTTGAACTGTCTTTTGTTAGTCTGCAAGTCGAATGCGATTTCCATAAAAAGAAAATGCAATTTAAAAAAATATAGAGCCTACGTTTAAAAACAAATTTACTCTTCAGACGGCGCGGCGGCTTAGAATTTTCTAGAAGGCCGTCTCATGATGTATTTCTACTTCTGAGACTTTGCACATTTGTTTAACATTTCTTCAAGTACCAATTACGTCTAATGAAAGGACTGCTTCAAATGTTTACATATGCCCATCAGTTCTCCTTATTACAGAAGTAAAAATAATTTTATACAAGTGTAATTCCGCTAAAGTCGGTACTCCTTCCATTACAGTAATGTTCACCAAATTATTGATTAGAAAATTTATTTCGCTTGCAGGGACCAATTTTCCAAATTGAAACCATTCACTTGGGACTATAACTTTGCAATTAACTTGTTCCAGTAGAAAATCGCACCATCAGACCATCTTTTGACAAAAACCTTTTGAAACTCATAAAACGTCCGTCGTAAATACAACCCCTTCCTCGACCATAACAGATCGGCTTTATATTGCAACACCGAGACCGTCCTCCAAACTCCAAAGTTGTTCTTTCGACATGATTCTGCGCCAGTCGTATTATGGTAATTTGTGTAGATATATAGCTGGAGATACGTATCTCCGCTTGGATAAATTCGCGAATCAATTTTATATTGAGCATAAAACCAGCATCACAATGCGAATGCATTTGTATGTCGACGAGAGTCTGCAACCTCTCGCTCAGCGCTTGTATAATCCTTTTTGTGCCCCCATCCTGGATGTGGATATTTATTGCCGCCTGTTAATCATGTCAGTGTAGATTAAGAATTTCAATTGGTTTTAGATAGTGCATATCGCCTTACTCCTGTCCCGGACTGAGACTCAATTTTTTATTTTTATCGGTAAAAGGACATGCTCCCGCTGTTGTTTCGTTTGAAACACAAAGAATGTCCGGCAAAGGATGAAACGGCAGATATATCCTACTAAATCCCATTATCCTTACATAACTCAATTGCAATCTGCACCAGAGCTAAAGAGGACAACCCAACCGAACAAAGGAGTAGACGAAGGATTTTTCCACAATGCGCAAGAGGTAATGTGATGAAAAATGCTCCTCTACCGTTGATTTTCTATTTAAATCGTGTTGAACATTAAACTTTCGCCAACACAATGG
Organism: Cheilosia urbana; assembly: GCA_946477585.1. Classification (NCBI taxonomy): domain Eukaryota; kingdom Metazoa; phylum Arthropoda; class Insecta; order Diptera; family Syrphidae; genus Cheilosia; species Cheilosia urbana. The sequence goes on along the minus strand of OX297854.1, from coordinate 25,884,153 downwards.
TGTTCAGACTGTACGTGAATGGAAAACTGTGTTCGAGGGTGGTCTTGGCGTTGGAGACAGAAGTGTTGATAAAGTGCATTGGTATGTCTGCCCTTCGGTGATGTCATGCGAATTTGATTTCTCAAGGTTACGCTGTGCGGATGTGAGTCATTGTAAAATGTATATTAATATTAACTGGCATAAGCTAAGGAACTGTATTTATTTTGTGCGAGCTCTTTTTGTTGAAAAAATTAAATACTTTGTGGAGTACTGGGAATGCGTTTTGCACATCCCTTTCCTTGGTACTCTGGCATATGTTTTCGGGGGGATGGAGGATCTAGCACGACCCACAGCAAACACATTTTTATTTAACATGATGTGTGAAAGGGAATGACAACAATTTGTTATGTCAGTGTCAGTGATATTTTATTTAACGAACCTTCGGAGATCGTAGGCAGTCAGGCCAATGAAATCAAATCTACTGTTAAATAGGTTGCTTGAAAAAGCGTTGCCAACTAGGGAAACAAAACTCTTAAAAGAGACAGAGATATCCTGTCTGAGAGTCGTAAGAAAGAAGTGCATACTACCATCGGAAACTCAAACTTGTATGTAAAATTCTCTAAAGAAATTGCTTAGAGAAAAAAAGTATGGTTGAAATAGGACAGCCCTGCGGAACTCCAGTTTTTTTTTTTTTTTTTCTTAAACAAAAACGTTTTATGTGTTGAAACATCACAACTTTTTGTTCATGTAGGTACCTTGTAAATCGCACTGTCGGGAAGCTCCAAACGATGCATGATAAAATCGTAGAAAATATAAGAAACCAAGAAATGGGGATAGAAACACTATCACCCCTCTTGAAATACCTAAGACAATATAAATGTATAAATAGCAAACCCATACCCGGTTCGTTGAGCACATTTCCAAGGGGCTGTTCCGTCTAAAAAAAAATGCAGTTTAGCTAAGAGGCGTAAGATTCTTTCAATTCGTCAGGCTTGAGAAATGCTTAAACTTAAGAGAGCAGAAGGAAAACTTTAACTTTTAAAACTAACTTTAAAATATGTTACATTTTATTCTAATATGCTTTCTTATAAACAATTTTTTTTTGTTTTTCCGTCTTTTCTATAAATAAAGTGTAGACTGGTAGTTTGTAACGATCCGATAAAATTGTTTCTTTGTTGAGTTGAATTTCCCCTTTTTAAAGCAGCCGATTGACCTGATGATGCTTGGGAAGTGCTTTGCGAAAAATTCAGAGATGTTAGCGATGCGCTTGCCGATGAATTTTTCGATGAACCCCGCATTTGAGAAAATCTTTCTGCCTCATCGTATAAATCTGAATTATAAAAACAAACAAAAATGTATATGGGTAGTGTGATTTAGTCGATGAAAAACGTATGATTAGTCAAAATTATGTCACCGAATGAGATATCGCTAACTTCAAGTGGCTCTTTATCCCTATCTGTCAAATATACAGGGTGTCCGCCGGGAAGGTATACTACTTTGTTTTGCCGCCATTTTGGTAAACATTAGTCTTGACAGTTCATATTTGGCAGTCGTGAATTAGACACGTGGCAAATTTATTGTGGAAAAATATTCGATAAACCAACGTGTTTTAATCGTCAAAACATTTTATCAAAATCAATCATCGATTACTGTGACGATGAGAAAGTTACGTGAAATTTTCGGGAGAAACAACGTGCCGACAAAACGCAGTATTTATCGTGAAGTGAATGATTTCGAAGAAAGAGGGTCTGTAGGTGATTCATCAGTCACCTTTGCATCCATTAAAAGTTACAGTCTGGTGTTCAATTTGGTCAGGAGGAATCATTGGACCTTACTTCTTTGAAAATGAAAACGGCGTAATGATAACTGTTAATGGGGAGCGATATCCTGATATGATTGACAACTCTTAAACGCCACAATTTCATGCTTTGGACTTGATTCACATGTGGTATCAACAAGACGGTGCCACATCGCATACAGCCAGGATTACAATTATTACATTACCTATTTCAAGAAATGGTGATGTTGATTGGCCTCCACGGTCGCCTGATTTGACTGCTCCGGACTTATTATTGTGGGGTTATCTGGAAAGCAAGGTTTATGCAAACGAACCAGAAACGCTTGAGCAACTCAAACAAAATATTCGTGCTGAAATTAATGAAATACCGCGTGATATGTGTGAGAATGTAATGAAAAATGTGCTCAAAAGGGCTCGCATTTGTGAGACTAACAGAGGCGGACATTTACCTGATATTGTATTCCATACATAATTGCCGACATTAAATAAAACATTTATCAATATAAGATCCATTCTCTTTCATTTAATCAAAAATTATAAACAAACAAAGTAGTATACCTTCCCGGCGGACACCCTGTACAAATAAAATTAAGGTATCAAAAAAATGCCAATAACATGCAAATAAATTACAAACCAAAATCTTTGCTGGTTGTATCGCTGCGGGGTGATGAAGATATTACATTTTTTGTTTCATTCTCGGTTGTTTCGTTGCGAGAAGGCGATTTGAATGCTGATTGAATGCTGAATTGCCATTGTCGCATAAATAGCCCATTTTAACTAATTGGACACAATTCACTTCAAATATTTGAGCAAAATGTTGCAAACGATGTTTTTTCTCTGCTCACTCATTACGTTGACTCAACGGACCTGATTTTTATCTACAGTCTTGCAATTTTGATTTCGATGATTTTTTTTCGTTGGAAAAATATTATTTTTTTGCATAACCTGTTGCAAGGGAATACCTTTCCAGCAAAAAAAAGAGTCATACAATTCGGTGTTGCCAAACTCGAGATATTAAAGAACAAACATATATATCAAAGTCTGAGTGGGGAAGCGAGGAGTAACAACGATTCTCGCTTGTTTGGGAGTTACCCTGACAATTTCTGTTGGGAAATTATTTTGAATTTAAGTTTGTGAATTGTTGTTGTTGTATATATCAAACTCATTTTTATATTATACCTAGATCTTTAACACATATAAATATATAATAATAATAATAATATAAGAAGATTTATAATCATCTGTAGTTTAAATTTTGGCTTGAATTGAATAACAAAATTTTAGTTTAAAAAATAATTTGAGCAAAATCTATAGAATACAGAATCATGTTAAAGTGTCTTCAATTAAAAGTCACGTCGTAGCCTATATCAAACAAACAAACTTAATCACTGGCGGCCAGCGCTGGGCCTAGTTCTTATTCATGCCAATTTTGGTTTGGCAAATTTCTCTCTTTGTCAGAAATTAACATTCATTACCCAGAGGCAAATACAAATTTCATCAGAAACCCTAATTAATTCGAGACATCAAACAAAGTAAACTCCGGAGTAATCGTCTTTCATATTCATGCATCTTTCCAGATGGAAATTCTTCAAAAGAAATATTCTCAAACAAAATACCGCACACCAAGTGATACCAAAATCTTTGCTTTATCATTAAACTATTCAATAATGAATTATTAAACTTTGACAATTCAGTTAGCGAATCTAAGCCATCACAGCCGACAAACAACAGGATAAATCTAAATCGTTTACATTACAATGATAACGATGTCCTGCTGGTAGTTGTGTGAAAGTCCCCAACCACAATAACAACGCCGAGGCAAACAACACGACAAAGACCGCACCTCTGGGAAGGAGGAGAGAATGCTAACAATGACAGTGACAATGACGATGGGAATGATTCAAGATGTCATGGTGTCACCCGGGCATCAAGTTTCAACGATAATTGCTGTTTGCTGGTGTCCTGAATGCCGGAGAATACCATCCACCGTGGATAAGTGTTTGTTGCGGCTGCTTGAGTTAGTGGCAATGGCAATACTTGTGCAGTTGCTGCGAAGCATTGCTCAAATGCCTGGGTTATAATCAATCGACTCATTATTAAATCCAATTTCACAGAATCCAGCTATGGTATTAGGAATCACTGTCATATGTTTGACGCTTATGTTGTCTGCTTGTCAAAATGTGTGGTTCTGTAGTAATTTGATGATTATTTTCTTACGATAGACGTTTGAGTTGCTCTGTGCAATTGTATTCAGTGCCTTCGGTCCTAATTAATTCTGAAGAAGTGTTATTTAAACGATTCGCAAGAAATTCATTAGGTTCTGGGAAAATTGATAAAGTTGGAATAGATTCACGTTGCTTGATTGGTCACATTCGGTCCTGCTGAGTGAGAAGAGTGTTATATTAGCGAAACGATTGGGGTGATTAGAAATGGTACAATTTAATTAATATCGTCTCTCAGGATATCAGTTAAATAATTAAATAAATAAATAATTAAATAAATAAGAAAATAGTTGGCACAACAGGTCCGTAGGGACCGCTTCTCACAACCATTCGTTTTGTGTGAGTGAGGACATTAGTTAATTTTGTTAGTTTTAAGGGTTTTCCGCATCTGAATTTGTGGAGTTTCTGGAAAACCTTTAGCAAGTGTTGGTTGGCACTGGAAAAATTAGATATTGTTACTACCTTACGCAAAAAGTTCACGACTGGATCGCACAAAACTTTTTCATGTGTATTTATAATTTTATATTATTAAGCACAGTGCTTCCAGCGCAGACATAACCTGCCACAATAACATCGAGCATTGCTTTGAGGAAGGACGAATAACTTTTTTGCAAATGCTAATTTAGACTCAAACATTCATCATAAGACTTGAACTTGTAAAAATCGAATGGATGGAAATGGATTTTTTTTTTTTTGTTTTTTTCAAGTATTTCTATCGGACAAACATGCTAAAAGTTTACTTCGTTACTTGTCATTGGCCTGCCAATCTAAAGAGTTTTCTTTCTCTCTCTATATCTATAAAACAAAGTGGCAAAAAGTGGTTTAATATAAGCCCAAAACAAAACACTTAAATTTTATCAGTCCCTGACGAGGCCGGCGGGATTCAGCTGGTATTTTATAATTCATGTATTCAGTTTGCAATACTGTAAAACGTTACCCAGGCGAACAGCAATCCATGATCATGTACAGAGACAATACTGAGACCACAACTTCAGCCGATTTTCCGTTACTTGCGTAAAAGCTATATTTTTTATGGGGTTGCAAATGCTAAGTGAATTAGTATTGTAACGTAGAAATTCGTATTGACAAATGTCACGTTACTTCAAAAATACCGCCTCACCAACACACTCGGAATTTTATCCATTCAATTTGAAACTATTATTTACGTGTGGATGTTTTTTTTTAGGAATAAATGTACTTTTGCTTAAAATATTTATGAAAAATTAATTATGTAGATTGGTTGTAAGAAAATAAAACCATTCTGAGCAAACTTTCATCAGTTATTTAAGAAATATTTACTCATGAAGTTAATGATATTCAAAAGCGGAAAATACACAACAATGTTTGCCCTAATATGTTTCTAGTATATAAAAGAACTCATTTAAATAGTATTATTAACCAAACATATTATATTATTCGGCTTTTAAATATATATCTAGAAACGAAATAATAGCATTCAGTAATGTTAAAATGTGCTGTTCCCGAACTCTATCACATTTCCTCCCGGGTGGAAGCAGTTGGCAGCATTTGTTTTGTTTTTTTTATATTTTTGAATGTCATGCGGATACTTATGTGGTATTCGATTGGGCTTCTTCACATTCGCTCTCAGATTTCAAATTTCGTGTGTCTAATCGAATATAAAAACGTCACTTGCTCTTTTTTGTGATAATATTCATGCGATTCGAATATGTGTAGCCTTCAAAACTTTTTAAAGCGTTTCCCATTCACTGGTTACATTTTAAGTTAAAACATTCGAAATTTGCGTCCAGATTGATTTCTAAATATTTATACATAAATAATTTACAAAAATAGATTCACCCGATGCAATGCTTTTCTTTGTTGTAGAAAAAATTCACGAAAACCTAAACGTCCTCCACCAGCTGTCAAACTCAAAGGCACTTGTATTGGTAAATCTGAGAATTCGCAAAAGTGCTCTGAAATCTGAAAAAGATTGCTTTTTTTGTACCAAACGAACATACAAATTGTTCTGAGAGCGCCCAATCGAATACCACATTAACACAGATAGGAAAACAAATTGGCAATTTTTTTGAAAAATTTCAGGGGGAAGGAGGACTGCGAGTTGGAGGTCTCAGAATTGTCTCTATCATGTGTTGGCGTCATTTTTATAGTTTTTTTTTATATCTGTAAAAATAGCCTGTAGTTAAAAAAGAAGCCAACAGATGGTGCATGACATCGACCCGTCATCGAATCTTCAGTGCGGCAAAGAAATACTTAAAAAAAAACATGGTTTTCGAACCACTCAATAGTACTGAAGCTCTGTGGAAATGTTCACCAATTTGTAGTTCACGAAATGGTCAATAGATGGCAGTGAATGCATGGTTTCTAACTAACCAAAAATATTTGGAGATCAATCAATAAAAGTTACATAAGAAATACATATACACAACATTATTACGAAGAAAGAAATAAAATAAAAATAAATAGTTGGCGCAATAGGTCGGCGCAGATGTCCTAGGCCCAGCTTCTCACAACCGTTCGTTTTAAGTGAGTTTTTACTTTTGGGATGAATGGGAGGGACCTACCAACGACTGAATCGACGAGGTCTTTTGTGACAATTATACTCTCGGATGTTTGTCAAACATTCGCAATAGGTGGCCCAGTGGAAAAAGCCTTTTAAGACTCTCATGCTCGTGGTTTTTATTTTGTTTTGGATTCTGGCCAGCTCATGATATGAAAGGAGCTTGTGATATAGTTTTGGAAAGTGCATTTTCAGTGATAGGCGGCCAATTTGTCCAAGCTGCTTGAAGTATCGAATACATTTCGGAACCACCATTGGTCCAATTGGGGATAAAATCACTAATTAAATTAAAGTTCTGACAAATAAAAATGTAATCGAATATGATTTAGCAGGTATCCTTTTAAAAATAATGCCAATAGCGGTTGATCTGAAACTAATTGTAGCCAGGGCATGAAGAGTTCTGTGGACGGCCGAAGGCACTTACGGTTGTACTCGGGTAGAAATTCCCATCCCCATAAATATATCTGTCAACTTTATTCGGAGCCTCGTATACGAGTCATAAAAAAAATGTAGGCCTCCTGGCCACGGTACCTCAAATTGGTAGCATCTAACGATTTAGATTCCGTGGACCTTGTTCGTCAAATGTACTTACACTGTTAAAAATATCCCAAAATTGGTCAAATGGATTCAGTTTGAGAAGTTATTCATAAACGAATTTTTTGTAGCTTAGGCCAAACTGGATCATTAATTTCCTGGAAAAAAAATTAATTTTTTTTTGCGTTTTCACTGAATAACGAAGCACGCTGCATTTGGCATCATCAGCATATATATCCTTTTATGATTAAAATTTTAAATGGTTTTCTTGAGGTCTTGGATGACTTTTCCGAACTTTAGTCAGAACTCATGGAATTCTAATTACAACCTACAGGAAACATTTTTCTTTTTTACAATTTTTGCCATTTTCATATTTTTATATCTTTTTAAGCGGCTGCAAAACCATTTTCAAAAAAATTTTTATGGAACCTTTTATTTATTTACTTTTAATTAACAAGAACTGCAGAACTATGCGAAAGCCCTTTTAGCATTTTTTATTCTTTTAAAATTAAACTAGAGCAGTACGAACATTCCCGATAGGAGTGAGTGCGTCCACCTCCACCCCAACCTTATTAATATACCCATATAAAAAAAATGCATTGAAAATGTATTCCAATTACATTTTCCAACTGCCGGCAGTTGTTTTTTTTATGACATTTTAATATTATTTGAAAATAAACTCGTTTGAAAATTTGTGGTTGCTTTGCAAACATTGCTACCCCTTTCGTTATTCACTTTTTATCTATTTTACACGCAGCTGGCTTTTCAGCATGTAATAAAATGAGGAAAAAAATAGCGAAAATGTGCAAAGTTTATTGAAATATTTCCCGAGTAAGATGCATCGCAAACTTAACTCCTCACATTTTACAAAATTAAAAAAAAAAGAAGCTATTTAGAGAGAACTTTTCAAAATTAATATCAGATGCTCTGGAGCTCAGTTAGTACCCATTAGCTTAAATATTACTTAAAGATCTATCTTACTAATTGACGCGAGCATAAGCTTCATATCCCCAAAACACTCGCCCCGACTGACTGTAATCATATTGTAGACGGGAAGGACATTCCGGATAAATCTCTTTCACGGCCAACTTAATTCAATTACTGTCGCACAGTCACGGCGAACACCGACTACCCCCCACACATTGCACAGCACTTACGCTACATTGAAATCCATTAACGAAAAATGTCAGCTAAAAACATACCTACGGCAGGCCGCACGTAGTCCTTTTTTTTCCAGGTGCAAAGGTGAAAACCTATTCCACTGACTTTAGCGTGTAAGCGATTTTCAATCTGTAATTTCATTTGGTTGGATTTTTTGATTTTTTCCGCTCCTCGAAATGACTTTGTACACGACCAGGCTTTGAATTGGAAAAAAAATGCTGGCAATTGTCCAAGTGAATAGTCATGATGACAGTGTCCTTGGAACTGAATAACTGTATGTCCTAGCGCACTCTATCCATTTGTATAGAGTTTTCATATCGCATCCTGTTCCGCACTCGCCTTAGGGAATATCAAAACGATATTCGTCGGCCTTTTAGCCGGTTCTGTGCAAGTAAAAACTCATTTGGTAACAGAATTTAATTCCGATACAATGGCGTTGTAGCAATGTGTCCCCCAGTGAATGGGTGTGAAGATGTGTGCAGTGTTACATTTATTCATCAGTGAATGTGGCAGTGGGACTGTCACCAAAATAAAAACACTTGAGAAAAGTTGACAAGAAGTGAGGGTTTTTAATGTGCGTGGCGGTCATGGACCCATTGTTTTCCACTCAAAACAAAGGACAAGGTGGTGGATGACTGTGCGTGTTTTGCGTGCGCTGTGCAATGTGGCTGTAATTTAATTTCATTTTCCACTTTTTTACTTCTAATTTATGATGGTGACCCAGTTGGCTTGGAGAAAGAGTACCGAAGTTGAGACTTTACAGAAATGAAAGTGGAACTGCGTGGGACCGTCGTCTAGGTTTTGTTTGTGACAGAGGTGACTGACGTTAACATGCTCCTGTCCTTTGGTGGATTGATGTATGCAAATTGAGTGATATGAAAACAAAAAAAATATTCGATGATCGAAATTTGAATGAACTTGAAGTGGTTTCGACTGGGAACGCGTGTGCGGTTGTGTTGTGTGATGTATGAAAATAATAAATCGGCGGGTTGGTGTTAAGTGAAAGAAATGTAAATTCTGAAATGGCCCTATCACACGTTATTCAGCATGAGGGTATATTAAACTGCTCGACAACGTATGAGGTGGTTTTTCGGGTTCTCTTGGGATTTTATAGCAGCCAGGCAATCGGTAAAAATCGTTGTATCCATGGAGAGCACTGAACTATGACTAAGCCATAGGTAAGAGCTATTTGAACCGCCTATTTGAACGTCCGCCTGAAAAGAGTGCTGCAGTATTGTAGCGGGCGCAATGATATGTTCACAATCTTGACTTTTTGAGAAAACACCTCCACCTAAGGTCTCTAAATCATGGCTGCAGCAATTAGAAAAGTTCTTACATCCGAAGGCGTAATTTCTCAACTCCTCTCTGGAGGCTACAGTGATTTTTGAAGAGTAGGAACAAAGTCCAGTTTATAGGAACTGTGATTTCTGGTACTAAGCGGAACTACTAAACACACATAAAATTTACTCGATGTGAGGGAATGTCAATTAAATAAGTTTACCCCGAATACACACGAGCAACTCCACCTCAAAAGTAAAAAAAAAACCGCAGCATTTATGCAGGCATGTCAAAGGTATGTAGCGGTTAGATCGGATACCGAAACTGTCAGATTTAATACATCTATTTTTAAAACCTAGCTGCGAATAGCAACGAAGAATCGAAAGAAGAGTATGAACGCACTCATTACGTTTTGTGTGCGGAACGCACCCGATGCACCTGATGTGAAATGAGTTTTTGACAGTTCTCACTCTGCAACAGTTTTTTAACTTTCTCCATTACGTAGTAAGAGAAAGATATTGTATTCGTACAAAATTTCGAACTCGAGATGTTAATCAATTCTGACATTACGATGATACACGAACTCAAAAAAGTGGGTAGCAAAATTCTGTCCGGTCTGTCCGTCTGTCTAACTGTCTGTCTGTCTAACTGTCTGTCTGTCTAACTGTCTGTCTGTCTGTCTGTCTGTCTGCCTGTCCGTCCTTCCATAGGCCTACAGCCTAAACGGCTGCCCGGATTGAGTTCAAACTTCGGATTTGGAGTTTGTGGGCTTACAGTTCGGGACCGTTTTTTATTCTTCAAGGTAACCTCAATATTAATGGTACTTCCCATACAAACTGTTCGTACCTGTTTGATTTGCTCGAAAACGGCTCTAACGATTTAAACCAAAATTGATATTTAAGCTCTACGTCTCTACTTACAAAAAAACTTCTTCTAACTTCTTTCTTATATAAAATATTTTTGTACTTATACTTCTTACATAGTTTAAGATTTTGCATTTTATTTTTGATATCGCCCGCTGTCATGTTGAGACAAACAAATTTGACGTAAGAAGTTTGAGTTTGACACCGCTGATCCACAACCTGTCTAGCTGCATCGCATTTGGTAACAACGACTTTGATCTCGCATTTTGAATGGTAGAAATCGAAAAATAAATGGTTTTTCAACAAAGACGCTACAAAAGTAGAGCGACAGGGACAGCAAACGACGCCGAATTTCTTGCCGCTCTTTTGACATTTCTCTTCAGTAAGGTTTGTCATTTCATGATGGAAAGATATACGAGCCAGCAAACGAGTCGAAATTATTAAAATTTACTACCGAAATTCGGAGTCAGTGGCCTCAACGTTAAGAGCGCTACGTCCAATTTATGGTCGTCATAATCGTCCTAGCAGATCAACAATTGAGCGTCTAGTGGAAAAATTTGAATCCACAGGCACAGTACAAAATGTTCCCGTGCCAGTGAGACAAAGAAGTGCCCGTAGTGTCGAGAATATTGCTGCCGCTAAGGCTTCAGTTGAAGAAAGCCCAAATGTGTCTCTCACACGTCGTTCTCAAGCGTTGGGCATCTCTGTGACGTCGTTGTGGCGAATTTTGCGAAAAGATCTTGGCCTACATCCTTACAGGATTAAATTGACGCAAGAACTGAAGCCGCTTGAGCACCAGAAGCGTCGTATGTTCGTGAATTGGGCTGAGCAACAACTTGAAAATGATTCGGATTTTCATCGAAAAATCATTTTCAGCGATGAGGCTCATTTCTGGCTGAATGGCTTCGTCAATAAACAAAATATGCGGTATTGGTCAGGCAGCAATCCACGCGTACTCAACGAGTCATCATTGCATCCCGAAAAAATTACGGTTTGGTGTGGTTTATGGGCCGGCGGCGTCATTGGGCCGTACTTCTTCCGTGATGATCAAGACCGGCACGTTACTGTGAATGGGAATCGCTACCGTTCAATGATAACCGAATATTTTTGGCCCCGATTGGATGATAGGGACTTGGAGGACATGTGGTTCCAACAGGACGGTGTCACAAGCCACACAGCGAATATCACAATCAATTTATTGGAAACCAAGTTTGGAGAACGTGTTATCTCACGAAATGGTCCAGTCGCTTGGCCGCCTCGGTCGTGCGATATATCGCCGTTAGACTATTTCCTGTGGGGCTACGTCAAGTCTATGGTCTATGCCAACAAGCCAGCGACGATTGATGATCTTCGTACGAATATCGAACGTAAAATTGCAGCAGTATCGGCCGATTTATGCTTGAAAACCGTCGAAAATTGGGTTCAGCGTCTGGACTTCTGCAAGCGTGCCCGTGCTGGCCATGCAAAAGAAATCGAGTTCCATACATATTGGCGACGAACGTACTTTCACAGGAATAACGAATTTCATTGACATCCAAAACCCGATATGTCAACTCAATGAGAAACCAAATAACATATCAGTCAAACAGAATGAATTTCCATAACCAATTTAACCGCAAATTGGCAAAGAACTTTATTTCATTTAATTCCCAGATAGGAATAATGCCGAAAGGACGAAATGGACGACGAATATTTTTTCCTGTGAAATTTCGGCCGCCGCAAGTTCCAACTGTCAGCAAAAGTAATTGAATGAATTATTGATGAAGACAAATGTTGGTTTTATGTTGCTCCGGAGTGCGAAGCTGAACCTGCGAACCTAAAAACAGAAAAAGAACCGCACATGTCTATTTGTATATTAATGAGTTCACAAATTTCCACATGACTTACTGCCGATAGCGTTCGATTAATCGCAACAGAACACGTAAGCAAATACACGCACAACTGACAGCGCCAATATCTGGTCAATGAATTTCGATGGCCTAAATGCGAGCCGATACTAACGAGGGTATATTTTAGGCAGTATAATAGCTAAAAAAACAAATGGATACTCTATCTATTTCAGAATTACGCATTTAATTTTCAGAATTTAAAGGAAACGTCGCAGCAGATTAAAGGTGTGTTAATTCATGCCCCAGAATGATGGTGGGATATTCTTTGTTTCCCTATCGCCTAACTTAGGGTTTATAATTAACTGCCTGATTTTAATAGGTTACGTGATCGACTATAAATAGCCATCCACGTACATGGCAATTTTTTTGTATTCTGTGCTATCGCCGTTATGTGATATAGAAGGGCGTTCTGTCCAATGCGAAATGGCTCCTAGTGCGGAGCTGCTAATTAAAGGTTATCAGTCCAACTGATAACAAATGTGTACCAAGTGTAAATTAAAATAGCACACCCTTGGATCTATAGTTCACAATGTGAACAACAATTTCTCATGTAAACATGAGCTGGTTGACTGAAATAATATTCACCCGACGATGCGGGTGTGAATGGGAAAAACAAATAATGCCAATTGAAATGTTGTCAGAGTCACAAATTTTATTCTCGCCTTTAACGCGTGTGTCACTGTAAGTGTAGGCCACGTTCAAATATTGTGAACGAGTTAACAACTATTGATGATTCTATCTATTGTTCGGTCACTTATATGGGGCTAATATTTTTGAGGTGACATTTCACTCACTTATTTCTAAGTACAGCAAAGTAAAGTAAAAACACCTACAGTCGATCTGGCACTTCTCAGATTGACCATATACAGGGTGGCCATCCGATGTTGTTTGGCTCTCAATTTGTTTCTAAATGAAAAACTTCGATTCAGGCTTTTGATTATGTTTCTTTGAACCTTTAGAATTTTATTGGTTAAGTCGAGAAGATGATATCGGCCGTCACAATTGATTGCCATACGGGCTCGTTTTGTGGCATTTTTCATCACTTCGGCGAGAAGTTCGGGCGACAGATTCTTGTTCACGGGGCTTCAAAAAACCCCACAAAAAAAAAGTCTGGAACGGTTAAATCGGGCGATCTTGCGGGCCAGTGCAAATCGCCAAAACGAGAGATGAGGCGACCCGGGAACGCCGCCTTCAGAATATCGATGTTGCTCGCGCAGTGTGTGCCGTAGCTCCGTCCCATTTGAAACCACATGTCCTCCAGTCCTAATTCGTCCAATTGCGGCAGAAAAAACTCGGTTAACATGGCCCTATACCGCGCACCGTCCACTGTTGTCGTTCGACCAGCGGCGTTCTCGAAAAAAAATGGCCCGATGACTCCTCCAGCGTGAACAGCGCCCCATGCAGTAACTTTGAGCAGGTGTAATGGCTCCTCGTGTATTACTCGTGGATTTTCGGTGCCCCAGAAGCGATAGTTTTGCTTGTTCACGTACCCGCTGAAGTGGAAATGAGCCTCATCGCTCATTATGATTTTGGTCGAAAAATCGAAAATTCGAAATTATTCCGCGTTCTTGGGGAGTGTATCGCTCCATGGCTTGTTCACTTGTATTCTACATATGTCTAGTCCACAAATGTCAAAACTGATTTGACATTGGCGACCATTTTCAAAAATAAGAGCATCTTCCAATAGGGTGATCTCTTTTGGCCCACCTGTGGAATTGACTTGGAAGTAAGCGCATGTTCAAGAACTTTTTATGTAGATGGGTTCATGACTCCGCTAATAGACTGCTTTTAGCACCATTTACATTCAGTGAACGGGTATAGCGATACACGCAAAATATACCTCCTTATTACATGTTACTTTTCACTGTAAACAGTCGGTTATATTTTAATTTGCTTTAGTTTGTTCTACTTTGCTGTGACAGGTGGTCAATAAGGCTGAATATGTCACAGCCACAAGACCCTGGCTAATGCAATTTGATTGTTTGACATGACATTGCCTTCATTTTAAAATACGTTTCTGCCATTAGCATTATCAACAAATACAAAGTGAACGGCCGGGTGGCCATTATCATGCTAATTACCGGCACAGTCTTCGCTGACTTTGGAAATAACAATGGCAGACTGAAATACTAATCACAACTACTTACCGCGACATCTCTAAGTACAGCTAACCATGAGCTGGTTGACTGATTTTCACTATTTGTGCACATCTCCGAGCCGTCGAAATATTGTTGTCGTTTCCATTTTCCAAGTCACTTGCATTGCATTGCATATGAATCAGCTCAGCTGGTTAGTTTAAAGGGTACAGTGTTGCGAAGACCATTGTTTACGGGATGCTTGGTCCGTGAATTGTTAGTATTGAAGGCAACTACTGCAAGGCATTATGTCCTACCTACCCCTACCAAGGGAAAGAGAAAAATGATCGCCAGATACTATATGAGCATAATGAATCCGTTGTCAGTGCGCTCGAATTCGAAGGAAAACGTTTCAGGTTCAACCCCTGGAAGAATAAATAAAATACCTAAAGTGACAGAATGGTTTAAAAGTTATCCGTATAGGAAAAAAAGTCTACCAAAACTCACTTTTCAAACTTAAAGGGACCTACCTTTAACAACTTATGGGAGTAACAGTTATGTATACACACTAACAGGCGGGAAATAGGTTTGCGTCAAAATTATTTAAGCGATTTAAATCACTATAGCTTTTGGCAATACACCGCTGCCCTCTATATAAATTGAGTAGAAAATCAATCACTTTGGTACTTTTTTTTAACAGTGTAGATATAGAGTTTATTATTAACTCGACAGTAACGCCACCTAGCAGTTGGTTCTCTATGCAAGCACTTAACCATCATATATTATAAAATTTGGCCCATAACTATGTTTTTTTTTTAATAACTTAACAACTTCGCCATCTATCGGATCCTAGCATAATATGAAACCGAAAAAAAGATGATGAAACAAATACGTTGCGTGAATGTAACCTCAAATAGTCAAATCATTCAGAAGTACGTGATGACAGTAAATTACTAGCTTAATAAACGGCATATTTCGGGAGAAAAATTCACAAACTATTCTACCCTACAATAGGAACCTTTTAGATATAAATATTTTAGCAGACCTATTCGTGAGCGAAAGCTAAAAACCTAAACAACTCGTGGTTATAAAATTCCTATTCCAAAATATACTCAAGCCCGTTTATTGTTTTCCCAGTCTCTATTAACAAAAATCAGCAAAAGCTGCACTTTTCTCTTCAAAATGGGATCGTTGTCTAGCTAAGAAAACAATTTTCCGGCCATCGAACATCTAACAACAAACTCAGCAGTCCAAGGAGTGGGTACTTGTTGTGCTATGTAAGTCTTGTCAAATATAACTTTGGAGCTTGAAATTAAACGACTCTAAATGACACCGTGTAAGGTAATTCAGAAGTGTATTGTACTAATTAGCGAGGGGTATCAGGTTCAATACCCAAAACAAATTACTTCTTAAGGTTTTCTTCAACCGAAACAAAGCTGAAACAAAAAGCTTCGCGAGAAAGCGAAAGCGACTAATCGGACATGTCAACAATTCAGTCCGACAAATTTTGGATGAGAACAATTTATTGCGCCGACTACAAAGAACGAAACCGTTCGACTTGGCAAGATAAGATTAACCGCGTCTAAATTGTGGAGCATGCAGGATCTTTCATTGGAAAGTAGCCTGTCAAAAGTTGTTATTTCGTTATAGAAAAATTGCTTGATAAGCTATATCTTAGTTGCAGTATCTAACAATCTTTCGAAGGGTGGTGTTTTTAGTCAGTAAAAATCTGACACTTCTATGAGCACGCGCTTGCTATTCTCATAGTGTCTTTGGAAGATTTTCACCTACCCTCGAATAACAAAAAAAATTTGATGCGACTGTATCCAACAGTCCCGAAATATGTGTATGTGTAAACACCGTGCGTGCGATATGTGTGTGGCTTGATACACGTCATTGAGAAAAGAGGGAATTGTAATAATCCTTTTCTTGATATATTATGAAATAACAATAATTTATTCGTTCTGTGCTAGTTTCGGTAGAATAGATACAATCGGATTGTGGTAGCTGAAGTAAGATATCTACATTCGAGACTGTATTCTATCTAGGTTACGCTGGAAGACAGCATCGATGGTTGTTCCATATCGTGTTGTTGAAATTTTCCGGTTGGAGTTCATTTGAAGATTAAATTTATCTTGCATAAAATCAATAAATGGTTGAGCTTCTGGAGTTGCAAAACTGATATTGAAGTCTCCACTTATGATCATTGGTAAAAGATGATAATCTCCCTGCAGAATTCTTGAAATTTCTTCTGAGTACGGTGCAAGGGCGAAATGGAGAAATTTTATTTCACATCAACAAAAAGCTGAAATTAATATGCCCCAGCTCATAAATGTATGCAATGATAAAAACGTATGCAATGATAAAGTGTATGCAATGATAAAACACAGTGACGCATTCCCTGTCCCCGCAAGTTAAATGTGTGGAATTACTCCACCAGATTCCAACAACGCGCGCTTAAATGTTTACACATCAAAAAAATTCTTGTGACTCTCTGTCCCAACTTAACAATTATTTTATCGAAACTTCCTACTGAGTTACACATTCGTCCTGATTCACTGACCCAAATCCAAGAAAAACAATTTATGTTCTCCAATTGCCTCCGCGGAAAAGCTCCCTTCTTTCCGGCTCATTTCATTCAGGACATTTATTTGAAAAACAAATTCACCAGTGAATGCAAATAAAAATATGTGCTGCGTATGTATACATATATTTTTCATTTTCTTAGAATTTAGAGGAACCTTAAGTGTATCCATTTATATCGCCCCAACCCTATTTAACGACCACAATTCACAGTAAAACAGTATTGGTACTTGAGAAGCTTTTGCGTTGTTCCATATCCTCTCCCTATATGGCAGCCATATTTCGAAATACTTACTCCCCACTCACCACTCACGTCATGTGTCGTTTTGAGCAATGTTGCACTTAATTTCATCCCATAAAAAAAAGTTTACTCTATGAAATTCATTTATAAACCCTCTCTCTGCGGGGGGAAAGAAAAAAAAATATGAAAAGCAATTCCTTTCTCCTTCAGCTCATTAATTCGCCTGGCACAATATTTAACAAGACCGACCGCGTTTGTACATAAAAATGTCAAAGTGTCATATTTTGCTAGTCATATTTGTTTATGCAACGTAGTTGCATTTAATAATTAATGACCTGTACAGAGACCGTTTCACAATGCAATTAGCCAGATCGCATAGTGTGGCAATTGGACTTTGGAGGTGGCACTATAATGCCACGCGTCAATAAATCACCCATCGTCCTCTTTTTCTGTTTAAATATAGATTTGGAATCAGTTCAAGTTCTATTAAAAGCCGGGGTGAAATCGACGTGTATTTACAATTTACACAACGGCTGCTAGGTAGGTAAAAATTTGGCAACGATTGGCCATCCTCATCGCGTTTGGATAGCGAACAGATGTTGGCCAATTAATCATCGTCATTACTTGTGATCGTTTCATTACGAACAAGGAAGTTGATGAGATGCTGAATTAATGGCGCCTTTTGTGTGTGCTTGCTGCTTGGTTTAGAAATTTTTGTTGGCATGGCCAAGGTGAAGATCACATCACGACAATGACCGAGTGCGACTGAGTGTATCTGACAAAAATGTCGTTGATTTGTGGGTGACGATTTGTCTTGTCGACTAAGAATTTTTGTTTTTTTTTTTTTTTTCTTATAATTTATTTACCTAATTTATGTGAGAGCTTGTTATATTTATGATCTTCAAAGTGCGGTTGTTTTTGAAGTCGATTTTGACATGTTGATGGATTCGATTGGATTTATTTGGTGGCCAAATTTTGATATTTATTTAGAAAAAAAAAAGAAACAAATTGCGAATATTGACTGGAATATTTTTGATAAAGTCTTAGCATATGTTCTAGGACAAGGTCAGAGCTTTGTTGTTCGTAGAATACTTTTTGGTAAAACGAATCTTGCTTTTAGAAGTTGCTTGAGCACAAACCAGGGGTTCAATTCTCGTTCTGTGAAAGAGTGAATTGAATAAATCGTTTTGACATTTGCTAAAATGAGATTCTCGTTCAATAAGTGAAAATATCGTGCTGAACTCAACACCGCACACTGTGTTGCATGAAAGAGGGTTCGCAATTTTCAAACTCTCACGAAAAACATTCGCTTGCAAATTATTGACGTTTGGTTTCACCTTTTCATAAAACAAGAATCGAAATTGCGGTGAAAGAGTGAAAATATTTTCCTTTCACTTTTTCACAGAACGAGAATTGACCCCCAGGTGTCAGCTGTCAAATTGGCTGTCACGGAAAAAAAATGGCATATTTGAAAAGCAAACCCTTAAAAAACGTTCATTTATAACATCACCAGCTGTTTAAGGGCTTGAATAACTCGACTCTGTGTTCCATCCATTCCATTACTCAAATCACAACCTCAGATCTTATAGAACCATCATTTTAAGTGACTGATTTATGAATTGTCTGTATATAGCTGCATTTTTGCGTTCCTCATATATAATGAGTGACTAAGCACAGATCCATAAACCGCTATCAGCTACTACATAGTTTGAATTTGAGCTAAAAATATTTGAAAATCGAAAAGATCCCTTAAAATCCTTAAATTTCCATTCAGCACTGTCAATTCGGACAAATAATAAGTCTGTTCCCCTACGATAATGCATTCGAATACATTATAGTCAAACTTCGTTCCCTTACGCAAAAGTTGGATAGAAGTGAACGAAGTTTGACTAATGCATTCAAATGTATGTATTCGAATGTATTATCGTAAGGGAACAGACCTAATATAAATCAACTTTTTTATTGATGTTTATAATGTTTGTTAGAGTAAAAGAAAGGTCTTAAAAAGGTTTTGCACAACTTTCGCCCACTTCGGTTTTAATTTTTCGCACTAAAAAAAATCCTTTCTGTGCTTCTAAGCAAAAGAATCAACAGGACGAACGCGTCGCTTGAAATCTGTTCTCCAGTCGGTTTGAATTGCACTATATGCTCATTCCGAATGAGTAGCTCATTCCACTATTAAATAACAATCGCATTACGATCCTCCTCATCCAGGCATTGTTTTCAAATTCTTTACTGTGTTTTCCCTCCTCATGGGATTGGATTTCTAAGAAGTTACAATGAAATCCATTCATGGCGAGTAAATCTATTGTCTGTTGGTTGGTTGTGCTTAGATGTAAGAACTTTCCAGAGTCAAGGACTTTCGGTTTTATTCTCTTTTTCTATGTCTACAATTTAGTTCGAAGCGAAGAAGTGAAATTAAAAATACAAATCCTTTTCTTTTCTTTGCAGAATCTTTGTCAATAGATCCCTGCATTTGGAAAACATCAAGTTCTATGGCTTTGATATGGACTACACCTTGGCGGGTAAGTAACTGTGGGAAATTACTTTTAGCTTAAAGTTTGCTTATTTCCTTGGTGTAAGAAAAGTTTAATTACTCTTGATTGGCACTTTAAAAGTACATAATTGGAAAAGCAGTAAAGTTTCGTTAAGTTAACTATTTTTTTGGGTCTTTGTTAAGGTGAAGCACTAGCTCAAATGTTTTTCATTTTTTCTGGTGCTCGGTGGAAATTTTTAATCTAGCTGGAAGTGCGCATGGGACCTCTAGCCCAATAAAACCAACTGCCTTTTATTCACCTTTTATTATTTATTAATGCGGTTTCTTCCAGATTCAAGAAGAAACTGTCAAAATTATTTTGAAAATAGGTCTTTAATTCGCGAAACTTATAGGATAAGTATGCAACACTTTTGGTCCTTCGTACCACATTGTACAGGGCCAAAAAAAAAAATTCTTTTAAAAAATGCAATAAAATGAATAAAATTAAAACTGTTCCATGTATTATGTCGTTATTAGTAAGAGCAAAGATTCCCATTAATTATGGACCACAATGTCGTTCAAATGGCTACCTCGGTTCGCTTCGGATTAGAGCATTCTGTCACTAAACTTTCCCAAGACCTTGTTGATGGTTTCGGGCTGTAGCTTACGGATTGCTTAGATGATATTGGCCTTAATTGCTTGAATCGTTTCCGGATTGTTGGCATAACATCGGTCCTTAACGTTTCCCACAAAAAAAAAAAGTCCAAAGGGGTGAAATCGCAGCTCCGAGACGGCCAATTGACGTCGCCAAGACGGCTGAAAAACACGATTTGGGTATTTGGTGCGCAAAAGATCGATTGTGGCATTGCGCGCCATCTTGCATGAACCAGAGGTCGTCCAAATTTCAGATTTCAGTAACAAAAAGTCGGTTAACATGGCTCTGTAATGACCACCGTTGACCGAAAGGTTGTTCCCATCCTCATTTTGGAAGAAAAATGTTTCCAATGATGGCACAACTCCACAATCCGCACCAAACTTTCACTCTCTGCTTGTTAACGTATAGTCGTGATGGGTGCTTCATTTCGGCTAAAACTTCTTTTAAAAAAACGCACTGTTTGAGCTACACAGTACTCATTTGGAAATAAGTTTTCAAAATTTCCCAACGTTGCTCAATCGTATAGCGACTCATTTCGTTCCGCGGAGTTATGATACAGATCCTGACTTTCTGTCAAGATTTGGAGCAGGAAACATCTGTCAGTGTCAAAATAACCATTTAAAAATAAAGCACTAGATGGCCTACCGTTTACTTTCATGAGAAAAGTCATAACTTATTCATTCTTCAATTTAGATTCAACGTTTAGCAAAAAACCTGTTCCACAAAAACAATACAGCATTATGTATAACTGGAAATTTCCGTGCGCCTGTCACTCACTTCTACAGCTGCACCATCGTATTTTTCTTAACTCTGTTTAATTTTCGGATAAACATTTTGCAAGTATGTAGCTCAATTTTTGTAGCAAAAACACACGTGCCTGGGCTATTACAATACTTTTCGTTTATGGCTTCCTGTTTCTCCGAAAATCGCACTGTTAATATGATTCCAAGAACGTCTGAAATAAATATACGAAAACTTACACGCGCAAAAATGGCCTGTTTCTTAAAACTTCCCTCCACGCCATTTAATACACAAATAATGCCTACAACCATGAGAACCATGTCCACCAGAGTGCAACTTAAGCTTACTAATCCGAATGTGAAATGTCCTTGAACTTATTTCATTTTTTTTATTTTATTGTTTTGTTTTCCACTTTCAGAATACAAATCACCGCAATATGAAACACTCGGTTTTGATTTAACCAAGGAGCATCTCGTTAGCATGGGTTACCCGAAAGAGATTCTACAGTTCGAGTATGATCCGTCATTCCCTGTACGTGGCTTATGGTTTGACACACTTTATGGTAATCTCTTGAAAATGGACGCTTATGGTAATATTCTTGTGTGTGTTCATGGATTTGAGTTCTTGAAACAGTAAGTTCTAGGAATTTTCCATTGTACAATGTTTGATAAGTTTTTTTTTTTTTTTATTACTTTTTTTTCCAGTTCCCAGGTGTACGAATTGTATCCAAATAAATTCTTGAAACTAGACGAATCACGGGTGTATGTTCTGAATACACTTTTCAATTTGCCAGAGACTTATTTGTTAGCATGTCTGATTGACTTCTTTACCAATAGCACCGAGTACATAAGGTAAGCTAAATATTCTTTGGAGAGGAATTTTTGGGGATAAAGCAACCGTCGCTGAAGCTTTTGTTTATTTTCGCCATATTATTAACCTTCTAAAAAGATTTGCGAAAAACGCCACAGAATTTTTACCTTTCGAATGCCAATCAGTGCTGTCGAAAGTGATACTATAGGAGCATTTGGATACTCTCGCAGGGCTCTCAATATGACTCTGATATGATACCCTTGCTTTTACAATCTTTTAAGTAAAATAATTTTTCAAAAAATACAATTTCTTCAAATTTCAAATTTCCCTATTTAGAGAATAAATTGCACATCTCTAGGTCTGTCAAATAGTTTCATTTTATAATTATTTATTTGCGTTTTTCAATGAAGATCCGAGAGAATTGCACTCGAAATTCGGTGGAACACTTTTACTGTTTTCATAAATAGGCCAAATCAATTTATTTCAATTAAAGTTTATATTCGCCCGCTTAATTGCGTATTTTCGGATCAGATCGCACAAATTTTGTTTCGAACAACACAACAAACATTTCAATCCGACATTTTGAAAGCGTTTTTTGCTGAGTTCATGGCAATTCTTAAAAAAATATCCCATACTTTTGTCTTCTTAAGAATTGTACTTGGAAGTGCCCCTTTTTATTCAATAAAACAATGAAAACATAGAAAAAGCACTTCTAGATTCGGTCTTTTCATAGAAACCGCAATTCTTTTCTTCAATCGAAAACGCTATATCTTCTTTAACTTTTCTCTTTCATCGTTTACAGCAGTGAAAATTATATAGTTATATTAGAAGTGCTAATAGAAATCATGAAAATATATTTTGGATACTCTTTGCTTAGAAATGATACCCAAAAGTGTAGGCTTGGGATACCGATAACAATTTGCAAACGACAGCACTGATGCCAATCTGTTTATTGAAATTTGTAATCCAAAGGCGGGTTACATTATCAAAAGAGTATTCATTGGGCCTTTCCAGTAAACATTTTTAGTTTCGACTCTAAATTTTAGTAGTTCACAGTGGGTATATTTTCCATAATAGTTTCGCAATTGTGAGCTTGCGTAAATTTAAAGTCGAGATTAAAATTTGTTATTAGTACGGCGCATTGACTTTAATTTAAACAATTATTGTTCACACACCGCAGCACCGTTTGTCTTTGCATGCACGAAGAAGCGAAAATATGCAGAAGGCTGAGGCGAAACTGGTGCACTGTATTTAAATCCCCAAAAGGCAAAAATGACGACACCAAATCGTCTTTCGTATAGATCCACAAAAACATTTAATTGAACTTTCTTCTACAAACCTTTGTAACCGTTAACAATTTATGCAAATTATTTGATAACATCTTTTCACAACTTATACAAACAACCCAATGAAAGGAACACCGCTGTGAATGTCCTTAAACAATTTGTCACCATTGCATTCATCTTCCACAGCTGAAATATTTCACTTGTAAAAAGAAAATAATACCTCAAACAAATACCTAGCATATTTCATAAGAAATACCTTGGCAAACAGCCATTAATCTTCTTTTTTGCTCGTTCTTCCGCTCACGGAACTTGAACTTTTCCGGAAAGGAAAGGGGTCTTTGGAGTTTTACAATTCAAATGTGACACCTAGTACCTACTCCCAAGAATTAATTAATCGCTGTCAGAACACTTGGGGGCTACATACACTTGAGATCTATATTAATTTATATATGTACCTATACTAGGGTGTCCCTTGACAATAAGTAAACAAAATTTGTTTCACAAACTGTTTTTGTTCCTCCTGAACCGTTAATAACCATGAAAATCTTGCATTAGTTTAACAGTCCTTTCTGTTGTGTCGTTAACCGCTCTTAGCATTGAAACTTTATTTTTGGCGTTTAGAAAAGAGGCGTTTGTTCCCCAGTTGAAGGACACTCACGAAGAAATATGTCATCAATTCTGACACGAGAGAACAAATCCCTGCTCTTATCGTTATCGTCAAATAATGACAGGATAGCTGCTTCATCAGTCAAATGCCATAAGTGTTGGCTGAACTTCTGTAGAGCTGCTTTCGAAATACCTTTGTCAATATTTTCGTAAGAATTCAATGACTTCAGAAAGCACAAATCCTGGTAAAGTGTTTTTACTGCCAAAATGCATTGAAGCCATGGCTTTATATAAGTTATCACAACAAACAGCAAATGTCTAGCAGAACTGCCTTGTCGTTGCTGGTTAATTTGAACTGAGAGCTCAGCAACGCTATTTTCAGTGAATAGATAGGTGTTGCCATATCACAATGGGCATACTTTGGTCTAAGTGTGGCTGCACTTGAGGTGGCCTGCCACTCTAACCTAGGTCTTGCCATCCATAGGGCTTGGTGCATAGCACCGGAGGCCTAATTTTGAATTTTCACTCGTTATCTCCGTTTAAAAAGGTGATTGAGAGCTCTATCAACTCTCGACAGTCATTCCTTACTATCTTTTTTGTCAGTTCAATGCGAAAGAATTCAAGCAGATCTTCAATTTTGGAAGCAGTTAGGTATCTTGTTTGGGTCGACGACTTTGAAATTTTCTCTGAACTTTTTGAACACCTCAGTCGTTAGACCTTCACTCTTTTGAGTTCTGAGAGTCTGAGTTCATAGCGGAGCCTAGGTAGACACAGTCCTTAACCACCTCAAAGTTATAGCTGTCTATTGTGACGTTCTCTCCGAGCCGTCGGTGTTGGGTGTCATTTTGAGTTGACAGCATATACTTCGTCTTGCCCTCATTAACCGCCAAACCCATCTTCGCCGCCTCAGTCTCAAGACTCACAAACGCGCCATTTACATCACGCTGCGATCCAATACTAAATATTTTCAAAGCTATAAAGCTGTAACGCATTCTTTTTTAGCAACAAAATCACCGCCGTATATCTGCATACAGTTTCGCCATTCTCATAAACTTCTTCTAAGTGGTCGCAAATTGTTGTTTCGCGCGAATTTTCGCAAGTCGTCGACGAAATTTGCAGCAATGGCGACTATTTCACACGTATCACTTGGGATTCTTACGTGGACTTGCCGGCGAACGGAATTTTATTCCATTAAATGAAATAGGAATGGTCTGCTGTCAAATGAAACTTTTCCTATCAGCGCAAGATCTTTTTATGCTACTCTGTGATAGGAATTTCTTGCACATGGCAATGTTTACTGCCTCATTTTGGGTGGGGTAAATCATTACTTGAAAAGGAAGCATAAAAACAGGCAAGTGAAGGAGCAGCACCGTAAGACTTTTGAAAAACCTCGTCATTTTAAAGTGAGTTCTCTTTACGATTTGTCTTTATAGTCACCATTCCTCCACTCATTCGCTGGCACAGCAAATCGAAAAAAAAAGTCAACCAATTTATTCTTTCCTTTCCTTGCTACCATACCACAACCCATTGAGCAATGTATTGCGTAACCAGCCTCACCCATTACGTCAACGATAATACAGCTCTACAAGAACCGTCCGAAACGAATGTCATGGTCGCCAGTCATGACCACTGGCCGTATGCGTAATGTCACATGCACGAGGTCAATTCTCATCTGCTAAGGGGAGAACAAGTCATTGTGGCATGCTTAGCTAGAGCATGACCATCAACGTCACCAAACATTGTTGTGACAAGTGACACCTTCAGCAGTAGGACGCTGTGCCATTTTTATTGCCTATCTATACTTTTTGTCTGTTGTATTTTCCAGAGACAAGACCGGAGTGAAGGCCGGAGAGCTATTCATGTCGTTTAAATCGATCTTCCAAGATGTGCGACGAGCTGTAGACTATGTCCATCTTCAGGGTGATTTGAAAAAGAAAACAATCGAAGTGAGTGTTGTGATAGACATCGGGTTTTGGCCATAATCCTAATCTTTTCCAATTTCAATTTCAGAACATAGACATGTATGTTAAAAAGGACTCACGACTACCCATGGTTTTGTCTCGTATAAGGGAGTCAGGAGCCAAAGTCTTCTTGCTGACGAACAGTGATTACAGGTTCACCGACAAAATTATGACCTACTTGTTCGATTTTCCTCATGGAGCCAAGCTGGATGATCCCCATCGTAATTGGAAGACGTACTTTGATGTGATTGTGGTAGACGCACGCAAGCCTTTGTTCTTCGACGAGGGTACCATTCTCCGACAGGTAGACACAACAACGGGAGCACTGAAGATTGGCACTCATATTGGGCCACTGCAACAGGGAGAGGTTTGTAATTCAATGCCAAGTGTCCTTCGAGTCGTTATTATCGTTTCTTTTTGCGATATAGGTGTACTCTGGTGGTTCATGTGAGGTATTTACTTCTTTTATCAACGCCAAGGGCAAGGATGTCCTCTACATTGGTGATCACATATTTGGTGACATTCTGAAGAGTAAGAAAATCCGAGGCTGGAGGACATTTTTGATTGTCCCTGAGTTGGTTCAGGAACTCCATGTGTGGACCGATAAATGTCAATTCTTTGCCGAGCTGCAGCAGTTGGACATCATGTTGGGTGATATGTACAAGTAAGCAAGATCCAACTGCCTCCATTTTGGTGCCGTATTAATACCGGTCTACCTTTTAGAAACCTCGATTCGAGTACCAAAGAGAAACCAGACATTTCAAATCTCCGTACAAGCATTCGTGATGTGACGCACAAAATGGATCTGGCCTACGGCATGATGGGCTCTCTCTTCCGTTCCGGCTCCAGACAGACGTTCTTTTCCAGTCAGGTGGTCCGATATGCGGACCTGTATGCCGCCACCTTCCTCAACCTGATTTACTATCCGTTCTCGTATATGTTCCGCGCTCCGGCAATGTTATTGCCCCACGAGTCAACAGTGACCCACGAGCAACGCTTCAGTATGGAAGCCCCAATGATACAAAGATCGCGGGCCAAGGGCCCCGAAGAGGACGGCGAGCAAAAGCCGCAATCATCGGGCACGATTGATATTAAATCGTCGCTGCTGGATAAGATGGTAAAACTAGTATACACCATTTTTTCACTACCCTATCTAACAAAATTACTTGTTCATTCCAGCTCATGGGAACAACAGTGCCGCATACACGGCCCGAAACCCCCAGGACAGTAACCCACACGCACGACGAAGACTGTTCGGATGAAGAAAGTGATCACAACACTAAATCGGAACGCAAAGGAGATGCGTCTCCCTGAAATCGAAGACGAACACCACCACTCTCACTACCCCTACCACACACAACTTGAGCTTATCCGAATTGAGTCTCAAGTTTGGATTTCTTTTTCGTTTCTTTAACAATTTATTCTTACACGTATACTCTGGCTAGTTAACTGTTGTAACATATTATTTCCAAGCAAACAAAACATTTACAGGATTTCTAGCAATAATAATTTAAAATAAAAACGACTGCGTTATGTCACAAAAAACACTGTATGCATGTTGAATGAGAACATTTTTAAGTTATTAGTTATTTATGGTAGCATTTTTATAAAAATAATATGTATACGCAAAGAAATAAAAAAAAAAACATTTCTATAGTTCGCCATTTGTAACTGTAGCAGTTTGTTTAAGAATTGAATTAAACAAGGCTATTATTAATGTACAAAGGCGTACGATTAAGTTGTTTTCTTTCTATAACAATCACTTAGCAGAAGTACCTAACCTTTGGGAAAGCAGTTTTCTTTGAATTTAAGGAAAATACGAATTTAATGAGAGATAATATGCTGTTTCCCTTCTAAGTTAATGTTTAAGCGATGATCGATAATATTGCATTATGTAAAAAAAAACTACTAATAACTGATTCGTTTATAGTTAGATAAGCACTATGTTACGGTTTTACTTTTTCTTCTGTTTTTGCTGTGTAATTTAGATGTATGTATAACCAAAATAAACAAGAAACGAAATTGTATAATTGATAATTACGGAAATATATTATATATTTGAGTAAAAGTTGCAAAATGCAATTGTTCTTATTATTAGGGCGATAGTATAAGGGAGTCCTACTGCGGTTGTCGAATGAGAATCACCCTTATCGAGGTATCCGTTCGAACACAATTCCGATACGAAACTCAAATCCAGATCGGATATCATGTCGAAATTGATCTTCTTTTGTAAAAGGACTAGTGCATTGATTGTCAGCAATAGCAGCTGTTCAAATTGCATTCGTTTTTGTGGCAAAATCACAAATGGATATCGACCTGAAAAATGTTTCGCCTTTAAGACAACGATATAGATAACGAGGAAGTTATAATATAATAAAGATAATAATTCCCCAAAAATGTATGTATTTCGTTATTTTGATTTTCACGAAACGCATTTTTTTCAGAGCGAACTTCTTAAAGTGACGTAAAACAGCTGTGCAAAGTATATTGGTATGTGTAAATCTGAAAAAAATATCGAGATCTGCATAAAGTGATCCGAATCGAAAAAAAAAGATTGATTTTTGGTCCCAACAAAATAAATGAAGCATATAAACGCGTTCGGTTCATATGAAAATATTCCGCAGAAATTCGTTGTCGGAGAGCTTCGGGAAAAATGTGCCGTATATCTGTCAAAAATAAGTGTGGTGTAAACCTGCCGGGAATGTGGAGGCTTTGATAAAATCGAAAAAAATGTGAATTACACATAAGAGTTTAGAGACCCAAATCTTGCATTAAAGTCCAATTCATGAACTCACGTATACTAGAAAAGAAATGAGCAAGGTTTTTCTGGAAAGTAGCTTGTAGGCAGCCGCCTTTCCACTGTAATATAATATTATCTATACACAAAAACCAAACAAATTCAAGTTCAATATAAAATAATTAAACACCACGATGCCCATAAAATGAAGATGATTGGCGTTTGGCGGCCGGCCATTAGCAACATGATTTTTTGTTGCTCGAACGTATTCACCACACGGGGTTAAAATTACAAAAAACAACAATACACCTAAACAAATTGATTTTGGGGAATAGACGTACGAAAGATATACATCTCTTTTAACCATTATCTCTGGTATAAACACTGAACTGAATGCACTCATTTCCTTCATTTGACAATTTAATGACAGATGACAGGAAAACTCAAATTTACGTGTTTATAAATCGATTGTTTTGTCTTTTGTGTTTAGAAATATTTCGGACTTAAATAATTTTGATTTTTCAATCATCTTTATTTTCAATTTTGGAAAAAAACTTTATTTTCAAGTGGCAATCGTGGACTGACCTATGTTGACAAATGACAAGTAAAAATTTAAGAGACATGTAGCATGTAGGACGTAGGTGAAAAACAGCAAATAGAGAGAGCCGAAGGAAATCGATTGGGCAAATTGGTAGCATAAACCATAAACAACCAAGTATTAATTTAATTGTTAGTTTGTGTAAACTTTCATATTATAAAAAATACTAAGCTCACTACAAAAATCATCGGTATTGGCTTGGTTGAATATAAACATCTGCGGTTTGTGCGTGTGCATTGCATTAATAAAATAAAAATAAAAACATGGATGACATTAAGTTGGCAAAGGTAGGTTCCTTGATTGTATCTTACGAAAATAAACATAAACTAAATATTAAATATTAAATTATAGAATGTTTATTGACTAAAGTCTACTGTGAAAATCCTAATAAGTCGAGTGTGACTATGCTATAAACAAATAATATGTACCTAATGTTTCTTTAGAATTTGTGTACCAAAATCGAATACCACATAAGAATAATGCCCTTGCCTAAAGCAAAACAATCACTCAAACGACCAAAATATTCATGTATCTACCACATTATGTTGGGTTCGTTTATAAAAAATAAATAAATTAAATAGGTATACCTACAATCTAAAACCAGTTTCACATAAATGTTCGTAATGGTTTACATACATTAATCCTTAAAGCCAACAAATTGTAGAATATTCCTTATAAATTATAATAAACTTTTACTCCCGGTCAGGTAATGTTTCCATATGCATCTCTTAACTCTAAAATCTAAATTAATAATTAAATAGAAAATAATCGTTCATATAGCCTGTGTCCAAACTCTAAATTGGAAAAAATATAAAAAAAAATGGAAAATAGTATGTTACCTACCTACCTACTGCTGGTTTTTATTATTCTAAGCACTGAGAACTCGATGTCGAATCTGAACTCGAGTGGTTTCTTGTGAGAGGAAGATAATTTGTTACAATCATAATTTTGCTGATGGATTTGGATAATGGCTGGTCAGAAGGAAATAAAATAAACCTAATTTATTCTGAAAATTAGTTATGTAAATGGGTGCTCTTGTGGCGCTTGCCACAGCTTATTTAAATTAGATAAGGAAAGAGAGAAAGGACTAGGTTAAAGATGATACAAACTAGATGATCAACTAAGAGCAGAAAAGATAGAAGATTTGCCTATCACAATACATGCTGCTTGTCCTGCATAGGATTCGTGGATTCGTGCCTGTACAAATCAAAGGAGCACCATTGCTGCCGCACGCATACTGAAAAAATCCTATGCAAGGACTTGATGTCAATCGTGGGCCCATTTTTTGGCTGAAATTAGTAACAGGGCGTTCACATCGCAGTTCAATTTAAAAGTTTTTAAAGTTTATGGATTTTTTTTTCGAAAATGGAATATCGGATATAATTTCATCAGCATGTCAAATACCGGGGAGAGGACAATAACTTTAGGTCTGTTCCCTAACGATAATGCATTCGAACACATTAGCCAAATTTAGTCAAACTTCGTTCCTTTACGCAAAAGTTGGGCAGAAGAGAGCCAAAAAGAGAGAACAAAGCATTTCCCCCCATAAAAAACCTGCAAATATAAGCCCAAAAATTTCGTTGATCTATTTGGTTATTGCTGACAGATGGTTGTCAAATCGTTCAAATTATATTTTGTAACCGACTTTTTATTTGATTTCATTTATATTTTGTGCTTGAATAGCAATAAAACAGATGTAAGAAGCAAAAGAATTGATCCGTTAAATCTCTGCAATAAAAACAATTCAAATTTTGCTCTTAAATATAAATCTGTGCTTCGTTCTCTTGACATTTGAATATTCCTGCCTTAAAAATTCACATTTTTCAAATTTGTGGCTCAACACGTTCCTTTTCTTTTTGGTTGTATTTCATATCGGTGAGCGAATTCTCTCGCAATGAAAGAAATGTGACTCATTGCCAATATTGAACCAGAAAGTAAGGGAACAGACCTTTTGACTCCAAAAATTGATAACGGTTTTTTATAGAGCTGGAGTATGCAACCATTCGTATTGGGCAAGCAATTGTTGGTCCCTTATATTCGGTATGCAGTGTCTAACAATAATATTATATTTCATTGAATTCTTACTGTGAGGATAAGAATACCTTATAACAAACTCTTTCGTTTAAATAAAATTAAATTCCTTTAAAGTGAGCGGGTTTTTAAACATAATAGTTCTGATTGAAAAAGTACCTACATAATTTTATATAAAATTAAGATTTACTGGTGCATTATCTTAAGAAAACATATTGTAAAACGAATTTTTTACTTAACTCCGTTTATAATTTGACAGGTAGAAAATGTACGCATGATCAATCGCTACAATTCAAAGATTCCAATAGTCGGTACGCTTTATCTTACAGCGACACATTTGATATTTGTTGAGCCGGATACTAACAAGGAGACATGGGTAAGTCTATAAATATGCATTGTCTTAGCATTGTAAATCAATAAATTATTGTAAAAATAAAAAAATAAAAAATATTTTGAAAATCAATATAAATGTACATAAAAACAAAGTTGCATCCGTAAGAACGCCCATCACTCGAGAACGGATCGTCAGATTTGAGCTATCTTTTCTTTGTTGGGTCTGCCTCTGCCTAAGGAAGGTTTATACGACGAGAAAATTGGAAAAATTTAAAAAGAAATTGAAAAATCTATAAGAATTGAATTACAGGTTTAGTAGATTTTCTTTATGGGAACTATTTTTGATGATAAACATCTATAGGCGCGACTTGGGAGTAAAATCAACTCGAACAAGACGTTAATTTCGTGGCGAAGGTGGAAATTGGCCTGTCACTGTCACTACGTCGTCGCTCTTGACTCCTAAGCCACTCTACCGATTGGAATGAAATTTTGTTGGTGGGTATGGTGGCTTGCAACTTGAAAGATAGAGTAGTTTGGGACCCGATGGGTGGCGCTGTTGTCGATCTCCGGAACTACTCAACTGATTTCAATGAAATTTTCTGGTTGTAACTATGGAGGCAGTTTATTCCTATGTTTGCGAGTTGCGATTGTCGGAGAAATATTCTCCGAGGTATAGTTTTCTACGGAATGACAGTGCTGGTCACGTACAGAGAAGTTGAAGAACAGTCTCCTCCTCCTCGTCCATACAGCTTCTGCAGAAATCGTTTGAAGGGAGGCCCATACTGAGAGCATGTCTCCCTATGATGCAGTGTCCGGTGATGACACCTACTACAGCTAACTTGACTGTGAAATGATATATGATCATATGCATGTTAGGAAAATATTATTAAAGTCTGGGCTGTATTAAAACAACTTCCTTCAAGGAGGCTTACGATGAGAATCCCCTTTCTCACCGGTCCGCCTTCCTCCAGACAAACTAACAAACTGGAATTGAAATTCAAATACTGTTTTCAAAATGTTTTCAACTTAAGGTCTGATCACACATCTATTGCCTGATATTCATAATATCTAGTAGATGGCGCTTTTCTTCTTATAGAATGTATCTATCACGGCCATCCTGCAACATACATCGCTCTCGATGTAATACAAGCTTTTAATTTTTTTTTTTTTTTTTTTTTATTACACAGTTTTCATAATTTGAATTTATAATTGACAAATCGAAATAAATAGTATTCTTAAATACTTTCGGAACTAAAATTCTTCTTTAACAAAAATCAGTTATTCATTAAGCCATAATTTTCATCGTCCATGCTTTATCTCTCAGATTTGTTAACTCCATAGCAACAATCTAGAACAAAGATTATATTTATTATGCTATCAAAATTCGTCATAATTAATCTTAGCCAACGAGCAAATAGCCAAATAATTATACCAAAAGCTTAACTAGTTCACGCACATACTCGTACAACTATTAAGTCAACAAATAATTACTCAGAGGCAATCTTAAGTTTGTCTACCAGTTGAAGTTAAAGACATATTCAGAACATAATAGCTCAGAGGCATTCTTAAGCTTGTCTACTAGTTCAATCCAAAAATTTATTCAGAACATAATAGGTCAGAGGCAATCTTAAGCTTGTCTACCAGTTCAAGTTACAAACATATTCAGAACATAATAGCTCAGAGGCATTCTTAAGCTTGTCTACTAGTTCAATCCAAAAATTTATTCAGAACATAATAGGTCAGAGGCAATCTTAAGCTTGTCTACCAGTTCAAGTTACAAACATATTCAGAACATAATAGCTCAGAGGCATTCTTAAGCTTGTCTACTAGTTCTATCCAAAAATTTATTCAGAACATAATAGCTCAGAGGCAATCTTAAGCTTGTCTACCAGTTCAAGTTACAAACATATTCAGAACATTATAGCTTAGAGGCGATCTTAAGCTTATCTACCAGTTCTTATTAAAAACCAATAAAAGTATTACCCTTACCTGTAAGAACAATAGCTTTAATTATAAGCATCACTGTCTTCTATAATAGGCTTAATAGAATCTCTAGCCGCCGTAATGATTAAGTTCGAGTGTCTCCGTTTGAGTTTATATCGATCATTAGACAAAATTCCAATAATTTCATACACGCCTTCGAAATGTACATTTAATTTAGATTTTCTAATTTGATTACTTTTGTAAACAACTTTTGTTCCTACTTCCAATCGAGTTGGCTTGATTTTGTTGGAATCAAATCTTATTTTCATTCTGGTTGCATTTTCCTTTATTCTCTCATCAGCGAGTTTTCTCAAGTCCGCTATATCATCATATTCTGGTTCTAAATTCAATTGTGAAAAAAGTAGCCCTACTTCAGGTGTACGTCCATTTATTCCGGTAAGTATTTTTAATGGGGATAGTCCAGTAGTTTTGTTTATAGTGGTGTTTAATGCTAACTGTATTCTGCTGAGGTAAGTTGTCCATTCCAGGTTTGTATTCAAGTTCGTTCTCATAAGGTTTGCCACAGTGTCAACATATCGTTCTACTTGTCCATTAGCTCTACTCACTCCAGGAGCTATAATATGATGTTCGATTCCATGAGATGAACACATTTTTCTAAATTCTTCACTCGTAAAATTAGTTCCACCATCACTTATAATTTTGAGAGGTACTCCAAATATCATTATAAAGTCTATTATACAACGAATAGATTCCAACGTTTGTAATGATTTAAGAGGACGAAGAACAACAAATTTTGTAAAAGCATCAACAATTATTAGTACATACCGATTTATACCTACACGCTTTTCATCAAATGGACCCATGCAATCTATATGAACTGTATGAAATGGAATTGGTTGTTTGACAATCGGGTGTAGTGAAATCTGTTTTTTGCCGGAAGGTCTCTTAGCAACTAAGCATATTATACAGGATTCTATGAATTTTTTAACATTTCTTGTCATAGATGGCATCCAAAAATGTTCTCTTATTTTTGACAAAGTCTTTTCCCAACCAACATGACAATTATCTTCGTGGTAACGTCTCATAAGCGATAGTCGACATCTTTGAGGAACAAACAATTTGTTGCCTTCTAATTGTTGCCTGTACAGGAGCCCTTTCTTTACAATAAACTTCGACATAGCCTCAGGATCATTTGCTTTAACTCTTTCTATAGTCTCCATAGTGAAAGGGTCAATCTGTTGTTCTACATGCAGCCAATTATCCGACAAGCTAGTTAATCTACAACATACTTTGGTGGGAGGATTTCTACTCAAATAATCGGCATGTTGAACCAATTTCCCTTTTCGATAGATTATTTCAAAGTCGTAGTCCTGTAAGTAAATCCACCATCGTGCAATCCTTGGTAACAAATCTTTTTTATCCTTTGTAGCTTTAATGGCATTACAATCTGTTACTAAAGTAAACTTAATACCCAACAAGTAAGTCCGAAAATGTTTTAGTGCATTAACAACGGCCAATGTCTCTAGCTCGTAACTATGGTATTTAGTCTCATATATCTTTGTGGCTTTACTAAAATAAGCTATTACGTGTAACTGTTTATCAACTCGTTGAAATAAAACAGCTCCATATCCCAAAGCACTTGCGTCTGTATGAAGTTCAGTTGGCAATTCAGGGTTAAAAATTGACAAAACTGGTCTTTGCGTGAGTTGCTTTATTATATACAACTTTGCTTCTTGACATTCCTCACTCCAATTAAATTGAACATTGTTTTTTGTTAAACGTGTAATACAGTTAGTTTTGGCAGCAAATTCCGGAATAAATTTACGAAAATAATTCGCAAGACCCATAAACTGTCTTACTTGTTTCACATTGCTTGGAGATGGTGACAATACTAAAGCATCTATTTTTAAAGAACTTGGTCTTATACCCTCGCAAGATATTTCTCTACCCAAGTATTCTATCTTAGTTTGCAAAAATTTGCATTTTTCGATGTTCAAAGAAAATCCACATTCTGTTAAAGCCTCCAACACCGTTTCAAGACGTTGTATTCCTTCTGAAATAGTTTTTGATGGTATGAGGACATCATCGAGGTATACAAGAGCAATTGTATCTTTTAATTTTCCAAGTGATTTATTAATTGCTCGTTGAAAAACTGCAGGTGCATTAGCTAATCCAAAGGGCATACGCAAATATTCATAATGGCCATCTGGAGTAACAAAAGCCGTTTTTTCAATTGAATTTTCAGAAATCGGAATCTGATGAAATCCGGAAGCCATATCCAATGAGGAAAAGTAAGTATTACCAGCCAATCGATCAAGTTGATCATCAATCCTTGGTAATGGATATCGATCTTTTACAGTTACTTTATTTAGTGCCCGAAAATCAACACACAATCTGTTCTTTCCATTTTTCTTTCTAACCAGTATTATAGGACTGGCAAAAGGTGAAAAACTTTCTCTAATAATTTCATGAGACATCAAATCAGACACTATATCACGCACTGTTTGTCTTTCAGAAAGTGCCATTCTGTACGGTCGATAATTAATAACAGCCTCCTTCGTTAAATGAATTTCAAGAGATCCTGTCGTTACCTTCCTTTCTGGGAAACCATTTATTATGGAATTCGAATATTTATTTAAAATTAAGCATAAATGTTCATTTTCTGTTTTTGTTAAATTCTCTATTTGGGGAATATTTTTCTTTTTTGCAACATTAACAATAGCTTTCCTTCTCAAGATGGAACCATTGGCATCTGCCAAAATTTCAAGAGTAGCATCACTCAGTACATCTCTTCCAATAATAAAATCGACTTGTAAGTATTCCTTTTCAATTACATGAAAAGTAACTTCAAGACTGATCTCTTGTAGCTCTACCAACAATGTTACCATCTCTGTTAATAAAATAGACTTCTTACTGATTCCTTGTACCGAAAGAAAGTTTGGTACTATCATGTTTGAAAATTTGTAAGCAATATCTGCTCGAATAAGGGAAATATCAGAACCTGAATCCAAAAGACATTGATACAATTTCCCATGAACAACAACGTCGGTAGTATTGCTTTCAGTTGATTTTCTGCAAATATTCACCTTTCTTCTATCAGCACGTTGCTTTGCCCAACAGGAACTTTCTTCATGACCTTCTTTACTACAAAAGTCGCACTTTTTATTGAATTCGATATGTTTTGATATATTCACTCGGTGTCTTGATTGACCAGAATAAGCTGAACAATTTTTTTGTAAATGGCCAACCTTACCGCAATTATAGCATTTCTTTTCGTGTTCAATATGAATGCGTTTCGGATTCGTAAATAAAGTATCACCAGGTCTTTTAACAGCTGAGTTATTCCGCTTTGGAAATCCTGATGAATGCGAAATATTTTCCTGGGGTTTTGGAGAATTACGAATAGAGGATAAATTATCGATAAGGCTTTGAACACTACTTGGCATTACAAATGTTAAAGAGTTTCTTAGGTTGAATTCTGAAATACAACCGATTACAATTCGAACTATCATATCCTCCGGGATGTCGAAAGGTAAACGATTTATTTGAGCAATTTTTTCCATGACAAAGTCATGATAGGAAATCGCGTTACTGCTTTCAAAATTAGCAACTTTTCTTAATTGATCTATAAGGTCAGTACCACTAGCAAACGCATGAATTAATGAAGGACGTAAATCATTCCAATGATAATGTTGAAAACCGTATTTATCAAACCATATCTTAGCTCTACCCATTAATGACAACTGCACTCTTGGAATTATGTCAAAATCTTCTAAATTGTCTCTTTGTATCCTACAGTCAACATCGTCACACCACTTTTTAACATCCACTCTTGAATAGTCGGGATCAAATATAGGAAACGAACTTATGTTGCCTTGATTACGGTCATTTCCTTTTACCAACTTAATTATTTCACCTACTGCTTGTATGTTTATTAAGGAAGGATTATCGGTCTGAGATTTATCAAGACCACAATCCGCTTTTTCTTTTTCCAAACTCATTTTGGATTTAAATATTTAACAGGTAAAACAAAATTTAATAAAATGCAACTTATCTGAATATCCTTCTTGTAGCAGCAGTTCCGGCAAACAACAACAATCAGCAACAACTGTCCTTTTAGACCAACTAGTTCGGCAACAGAATGTTCTAGACTTTTCCTTTCCACTTGATTTTTAAATTTCGTCCAGGAGAGAAAATAATATTATTTTGTTTTTGACGTACTTCGACTTTCTTTTCAGTATAATTATAATTTTATTTGTATTTTATTATTTTTTTTTATTGACGTTCTTCGACTTTCTTTTCAGTTTATAATTTTATTTGTATTTTTCTTTTTATTTATTTTGTTTTTATTTGGGCCAGTTGATTATGTAATATTAGGTAATATCCCACTTCTGATGTTAGGAAAATATTATTAAAGTCTGGGCTGTATTAAAACAACTTCCTTCAAGGAGGCTTACGATGAGAATCCCCTTTCTCACCGGTCCGCCTTCCTCCAGACAAACTAACAAACTGGAATTGAAATTCAAATACTGTTTTCAAAATGTTTTCAACTTAAGGTCTGATCACACATCTATTGCCTGATATTCATAATATCTAGTAGATGGCGCTTTTCTTCTTATAGAATGTATCTATCATGCATATCCCAAACAAAATCGAGAACAGCTTGCTGAGTTATAATATAATATAATATCGTCACATACCACGCCCTTGATATAAATGACCAGTTTACGGGCATTGTACCATCGTCGTAGTACATCTAGATCGCAATTAACGTCAGAAAACATATCAAAAAAGTTCTTATTAGAGTACGAAAGAGCAGTATCATCAGCAAATTCCGTGATTTTGCCTTTAAAAGGTTGAATAAATAGCGAGTTCACAGAAATGAACAAAAAGGAACACCTATACATATTTAAATAACTTTGCAAACTAAAAACGTGTTTCACCCTTACCACTTGTTTACGATTTGTTAAATAAGACACAAACCAGTCACGAATGAAGCCTCTGCATTAAATAATTTGTTTAGTAACAGACTATGCTTCACCATAACAAAAGCCTTTGTATGTCAATAAATAAAGTTGAAAGAAGTTGAGAAGCATTCAAACTCTTATTTATATCCCCCGATAGTTTTAATAAAGCGCTTTCAGTTGATCTACCGCTTCTAAAGCCAAACTGAGAACCACTAAAGAAATGAGTCCTATCTAAGAATGATATTATTCTAGATTTAATTCCGTATTCAATGACCTCAGAAAAAACAGATACTATGTACCTAAATTAAATAAATAAATGAATTTGTTTTTTAAACGTCTGCTGAGTTTCAAAATATTTAATGTTATTGTATATGTTTCGTTCCTTTATTCTGTATAAGTCCAAAAGCATGGAATTAATCAATTGATTGTCACATTTAGATATTCAACGAAACTTTAAGATAGATGTCATGTCCGAAAATGTTTGATAAATATGTGTGGAGTCTTCTACCATTATATTTAATATGAATAACACATTCGGCGAAAAAGGAAATATCGTTTTATTAATAATTATGTTTTCTTTTTAGGTGCTCCACATGCACATAGCTTCTGTGGAGAAACTTCCCCTAAGTACAACAGGCTCGCCACTATTAATACGATGTAAGACTTTTCTCTCAGTTACATTTGTAATTCCAAAAGACTCGGAATGTCATGATGTTTACACATCATTAATGAAATTATTTCAACCACGTAAGTACCATATTTATTTGTTTTAGTAAAAATGAAAGAATAAATTGTTTCTTTAATAGTTTCAATAAACAAGCTATACTGTTTCAACTATTCTCCGCCTAAAGATGATTCCCCTAAAACAGCTGGTTGGGATTTCTTCAAGCTGGAGGACGAATTTAAACGAATGAGCATTCCTAACGACATGTGGAAACAATGTTCGCTCAATCACAACTATGATTTGTGTGATACATATCCGAGACAAATTTATGTCCCGGTAGAAGCAACCACAGCTATGTTGACGGGCAGTTCTCGTTTTCGATCTAAAGGACGACTACCAGCTTTAACATATTTGCATTCGAATAAAGTGAGTATTTTCTCTTAAAAACAATAAGTAATAGACAATGTAATTCAAAGTGGGTTTTAGAACAATTTACCCACTAGGATGTCCGGCCTAGATAGCACTCTAGCCTTCTCCCCCTTCCCTTAACTCATATGGTATCTCAAAGAACCTGAACGAACTTGGTCTAAGTGCGTCTTTCTAGACAGCCACCTTACCTAACCTAACATATCCTACCACAATATTCGTTGTAGGACATTCAGCTTCATAATTTTCGGTGGCTTTTGCCCCGTGCCGTAGTCGCAAAGAAGTCAAAGAGACGGTAACTCTTAACACCACTTCTGACTTCTTCGCGACTTCGTCATCCGCTGCTTGGTTTTTGTGATTTTATTTGTTTTTTTGATATATTGTTTGAAATTAATTTAGAATTTCATTATTGCAAACATTCTTAAAGAAAATATTTTCTGGACTTTTTTTAAAACGTTTAAGAAGAGCGCTATGCACCATTGAAGAGGTGTACTTTGCGCCGATGAATATTTGAAGCTCTTTTTGTTTTTATTACCAATACCTAAATCTTCAAGTCTATTTTTAAATGCTAGAAATAAACATTATATTTTCTATTCTTTGAAACTTAAGTATTAATCAAATTATTCCTTGTAACAGGCGTCCATTTGCCGCTGCAGCCAACCACTGTCAGGATTCAGCGCTCGTTGCCTCGAAGACGAACAAATGCTCGAGGCTGTACGGAAAACAAATCCAAATACAGATTATATGTATGTTGTCGACACCAGACCCAAAGTAAGTAATATTCAATCAAAATTATCATTTCGCCTGTCTCACTACACCGAGCTTATATTCATATAGATAAATGCAATGGCAAATAGGGCTGCCGGCAAGGGATATGAAAATGAGGCATTCTATGAGAACATCAAATTCCATTTTCTTGGCATCGAGAATATTCATGTGCAAAGAACGAGCTTGCAGAAACTTATTGAGACATGTGAACAGAAATCGCCAACCATGAGTCGATTTTTGAGTTCATTGGAATCATCCGGTTGGTTGAAGCACATACGTTCAATATTAGACACATCCAGGTGAGTCAATAGCTATTTTTATACCGGTTTCTTTAGAGTAAATACTCCTGAGTTTGAAAATTCGCCGACTTTTGGGTGCAAGGTACCGGTTGATATACAATATTACGTCAATAACGGACGATAGTTATATTTTTCTCAACATAACTATGCCTACCAGACCACTGCAGTGTATTCCAACCTCCGGAAGGTATTACCTTCTTTATCGAAAGCCAGGCAACTATAAAACCTTTACTGGGGCAGCCAGTAATAAAATCGAAACTTGTGAAGAACTGTCGCGAAGAGCTGAGAGCTCTTGGAACACAGCACAAGGTATTACTGTGTTGGGTCCCTGGACATGCAGGCATTCCAGGCAATGAGAAAGTGAATGAACTAGCACGACAGGGCTCCGCTAATACTCTAAAACAAACATGCCCCTCTGTGTGTATCCCGCTCTGTACACTTAAGCTAGAAGCAGGGAAAAAGGTCACAGATGAAACGCTGTATGGATATTCATGGATACGTGCGCAAACACAAGGAAGCTATGGCCATCTTTCTATATATCCAGAACAGAGAGAATCATGCAGAATAACCGGAGATGACTCTCTACGCTTGTAGGTATTCTAACGGGACACAACTCCTTGCGATGCCACATGAAGAAAATGCGACTGACCGAGGAAGAACTTTGCAGAGGCTGCGGTGACGAGGGAGTTATAGAGGACACAACCCACTTCCTATGTCACTGTCCAGGTCTGCAACACTCTAGATACAGATTCCTTGAAAAATTCTTCTTCAACAATCTGAACGAGCTACCTAGCACACCAACGGACAAAATCATGAACTTCATCAAATCCTCAAGATGGCAGAATAGGTTACTACGGGTAAGGGATAAAACCTTTCCCCCGACGGGTATCACAATGGGTCAATTTTGACCTGAGTGTAGCGCCCCGCCGGCCCACCAACCTAACCTACCCTACATTTGTATTAATATACATAACATTTATAACTCATGACAATTCTGCGACCCGAGAATATCGTATAGTTTTACCTTTGTATATAAAGCGCTCCGTACTATCATCCTGTCCAATGAACGGTGGTGACACCTGTTGTACTCTACATAGAGTTTTACTTTCTATCAAATCAAATAAGTTGATTATATTATTTTATAACGGGTGATTTTTTAAGAGGCTTAGAACTTTTTTTAAAAAAAAAAACACAAAAAATTCGAAAAAATGAATGAAATATTTATTTGAATCGATAGTTTGAACCTTGCAATTTAATGTTTAAAGATAATTTCATGCAAATGTTGACCGCGGCTGCGTCTCAGGTAGTCCATCCGCAGAGTCCAATTTTGGCATACTCTTTCACACATATCGGCCGGTATCTCACGAATGAATGCATGGATGTTGGCTTCCAGTGCGTCAATCGAAGCGGGCTTGTCCCTATACACATTAGCCTTGACATACCCCCACAAAAAATAATCTAATGGTGTCAAATCGCACGATCTAGGCGGCCAATTGACCGGCCCGAAACGTGAAATTAACTGTTCACCAAACTCGCCTCGCAATTGCGCCATTGTTTCGCGTGCTGTGTGGCATGTGGCACCGTCTTGTTGAAACCACATATCATGCAAGTCAAGAACTTCCATTTCGGGCAAAAAAAAGTTTGTTATCATCGCTCGGTAGCGTTCACCATTGACAGTAACGCTGCGATTCGCATCATCTTTGAAGAAATATGGCCCAATAATGCCGCCGGCCCATAAACCGCACCAAACAGTGGCTTTTTTGGGATGCATTGGTAGCTGTTGCAATGCTTCTGGCTGATCTTCACTCCAAATGCGGCAATTTTGCTTATTTACGTACCCATTCAACCAAAAATGAGCCTCATCGCTGAACACAATTTTTCGATAAAACAGCGGATCCTCGGCCAGCTTTCCAAGAGCCCATTCACCAAAAATTCGGCGTTGTGGTAGGTCGGCTGGCTTTAGTTCTTGCACAAGCTGTATCTTAAAAGGCTTTACGCACAAATCCTTCCGCAAAATTTTCCACGTAGTGCTGTAACAAAGGCCTAACTGCTGGGAACGGCGCCGAATCGACATTTCGCGGTCTTCTGTCACACTAGCTGATATGGCCGCAATATTTTCTTCACTACGCATAGTACGTAAACGTGTTGGTGGTTTGATGTCCAACAAAGTAAATTTGGTGCGAAATTTGGTCACAATCTTCCGAATAGACTGCTCAGAAGGTCGAGAATGCCGATCATAAAATGGAAGCAGCGCGCGATGAACATTTCGAACCGAGCACGAATTTTGATAGTAAAATTCAATAATTTGCAAGCGTTGTTCATTTGCAAGACGA
Source organism: Cheilosia urbana (assembly GCA_946477585.1). Lineage (NCBI taxonomy): Eukaryota > Metazoa > Arthropoda > Insecta > Diptera > Syrphidae > Cheilosia > Cheilosia urbana. The sequence goes on along the minus strand of OX297854.1, from coordinate 25,841,356 downwards.
TCCATGGTTAAATTGCAAACCAAACTGAAGCTGTTTGACAGTGACACAAGGTACTAAACACACGTCAGCTGTCAAAACCAGTGTTGCCAAAACCAAACCAGCTAAAAAATCACCCGTTATTAGGTCTGTTTTCTTACGATAATGCATTCGAATTCATTAGTTAAATTTAGTCAAACTTCATTCACTTCTACCCAAGTTTTGCGTAAGGGATCGAAGTTTGACCAATGTATTCGAATGCCGTAAGGGAACAGACCCATATTTATATATGTACAAGAATGGGCCCAAAGAAGTCATCCTATGTTGTTTGGCTCTCATTTTTTTTCTAAATGAAAAACTTCGATTCTGTTTTTTGATTATGTTTATTTGAACCTTTAGAATTTTATTGGTCAAGTCGAGAAGATGATATCGGCCGTCACAATTGATTGCCATACGGACTCGTTTTATGGCATTTTTCATCACTTCGGCGAGAACTTCGGGCGACAGATTCTCGCACTCGTGTCGAATGTTGTCCTTGAGGGCTTCTAGGGTCTCGGGCTTGTTTACGTAAACAAGGGGGTTTAAAAAACCCCACAAAAAAAGACTGGAACGGTTAAATCGGGCGATCTTGCTGGCCAGTGCAAATCGCCAATACGAGAGATGAGACGGCCCGGGAAGGCCACCTTCAGAATATCGGTTGTGGCTCGCGCAGTGTGTGCCGTAGCTCCGTCCTATTTGAACCACATGTCCTCCAGTCCTAATTCGTCCAATTGCGCAGAAAAAACTCGGTTAATAGCGCGCACCGTTTACTGTTGTCGTTTGACCAGCGGCGTTCTCGAAAAAAATGGCCCGATGCCTCCTCCAGCTTAAACAGCGCACCATGCAGTAACTTTGAGCGGGTGTAATGGCTCCTCGTGCATTACTCGTGGATTTTCGGTGCCCCAGAAGCGATAGTTTTGCTTGTTCACGTAACCGCTGAAGTGAAAATGAGCCTCATCGCTCATTATGATTTTGGTCGAAAAATCAAAAATTCGAAATTATTCCGGGTTCTTGGGGAGTGTATCGCTCCATGGCTTGTTCACTTATCTAGTCCAGAGACAATACTGAGACCCCCAACTTCGACCGATTAACAGTTATTTGCCTACAAGCTAAATTTTACGCTCCCAAAAAGTTTAGGTGCGCTAGTATTGTTGCATAGGAATTCGTATTGACAAATGTCAAAAATCCTCTCAACCAACACATTCGCACCTAATCTTTTTCCCGTTCACTGTGGGCAAAGCGAAACAGATAGGAATTGGCGTACACGGATAGAACAACAAAATGGCGGATTCTTGGCAAAAATTGAGGTGGCCAGCGGCAAGAGGATTGTGAGTTGGGGGTCTCAGTATGGTTTCTTTATGATCTAGTCCACAAATGTCAAAACTGATTTGACATTGGCGGCCATTTGCAAAAATAAGAGCATCTTCCAATAGGGTGTATATAGATTTTATATACAAAGGTTTTACCACGTTTTTCTGAACATCACTAACAATCGCAATAAAAATATTCGGTGAATTGAAATCAAGATAATTCCGCACGTAAATTATTTCAGCTTTATTGCCAATGCAGTGGACAAAAACGTATCCGTTGTTGTACACTGTTCCGATGGTTGGGACAGAACTGCACAGGTTTGTTCACTCTCTTCGCTCATGTTGGATCCGTACTATAGAACAATTAAAGGCTTTCAGGTATATTAACACTTTTTATCTGACTGCATATAAAAGTTGTTTTCTTTTAGGCACTGATTGAAAAAGATTGGCTTGCGTTTGGGCACAAATTCAGCGAGCGCTGTGGGCACATTCAAACTGATCCAAAAGAAGTTTCGCCTATATTTACACAATTCCTTGACTGCACTTGGCAATTAATGAACCAAAGAAATGATGCGTTTGAATTTAACGAACGTTTTCTTTTCATTTTACATGATCACGTGCATTCATGTCAATTCGGAACGTTTATTGGAAATTGCGAAAAAGACCGTTTAGAGCTAAACCTGTCAGAGCGAACATTTTCTCTATGGGGATTTATGGCAAACCATTTGACCGAGTACATCAATCCGTTGTACAAGCCAGATGTCGATGAAACTATTAAAGTAAATTTGGCTCCACAGTGCATCAAGTGAGTTTTTCTTTGTTTTTACTGATTTCGTTTTTTACTGATTTAATTCATGACATTCGTGCATAAATAGGTTCTGGCGTGGAATGTACAGCCGATTTGAAAGTGGTGTACATCCACGTGAACCTTTAAATGAAATGCTGCTTGTGAACAAAGATCATTGTACATCCTTGGAGGACCATGTACAGCATTTAACTAAGGTAACATTCAGCAAAATGTTTTACACTGATATAATGGGGAGCTATAAGCATTTTTCTCGAACACTCCCCTTTCTTACTCCTTGTATGAACACAAAACACGAGTTTGATTATGTATCTTCTTTGTGTAAATCGTACTTTCAGAGAATAACTAGTTTTAAAAACTACATCTCAAGGTCAGCAAAAAAGATACAAGATGCCACATCAAAGTCAAAGGATGCTTCGACAGCGGAAATGAATGACGACAAGTAAACGAAGATTTCTTTTTTGATCGTGGTTTGGTTTTAAACTGACAATTTTTTTTTTTTAGATTTAACTTCGACAAGAAAATGAGTGAACTTTCAGCGGCAGATGATGATCATCCCTTAAAACCGGCAGAAATGTCTTTTTCGAATCTCTCTGTAATTCGTTACCTGCTTTTTTTAAGTCATTTTGTAAGTTTATTTGTTTTTTTTTTTTTTATATATATAGCTAAACGAAGATGCCGATCCAAATAAACTTGCTGAGGAAATCAATTCGGTTGCTGTTGACTGGAAATCTTTGAGAAACGTGACAGCTTGTTCGTGCTCCACACCATTTGATCAGTTTAGCAAGAAAGTAAGAAATCCATGACGCATTCTCGATACAGGAGTAATACAATATAATTTCTTGATTGCAGAGTCACTGTTGGAAATGCGGAGAAGTATTCTGCGCACGCTGCATCGAGAAGTCAGTTCCATTACCAGGTCAAGAAAGTGGCCAACCTGTCCCACTTTGTCGAAGTTGTTTTCGTTTGGTGGAAAAGACAATCGGAGATTACCTAGAGAACTGGCTAACAAAATGAGTGAGAACTGACTAACAAATGACCCCCTTATTAATAAAAAAAAATGTGCACAAGTAAGTTAGTTAGCAAACGTCAGATTGCATACAAAAATTGGACATAACTGCTGAGTAACAAGTTGATAACTCTTACACAGTGTTTATTAATACGGGGGTGAGTGTGTCAACTTTAACTGACTGATTTTAAATGCTTATCATTTTTTGCAGATAATAAAGAATTTCACAAAATTTCATAATGTCATCACATCATACTCACACTCAGTGCAAAAACGAGTAAAAATTGTTGAATTTTATTATGTTTCGGGACGATAAATTATTGCAACGCAAAGAAAATACTATCAGCATTTTAATACTACGACTGCTCCCAGCTCAGACATGATAAGAAGCTTAATGACTCGTTTTGAGGATCGTGAAGGAAAGCTAGTTTACGTCAACAAACCACAAAACATTCATTGACTAAAGCAGAACATTCGCACAGAAATTGCAAAATTGGAGCGTACAATTAGATATGTTTAATAATTTACCTATACTGTTATTTAAAAATAAAATAAAATAAAATAAAAAATACAAAAATTGTAAGCATTTCAAATTAGTCAGTCCAAGATCCGATGACGAGGGAGACAATGAAGATTTATGGGGCAAAAAGTCAATTTTTTCGATCTAAATCAATTTTCAAGTTCCATTGGAACATTGGACGTCCAAATTCTAATTTGTAACTGACTTTTTATCTAATTTTATTTGTATTTATTGCTTCTATAGCATTAAAATAGATGTATGAAACAAAAGAATTTAACTTTTTAACTTCTGTAATAAAAACACTTCAAATCCTGGGTCGGCTTTCTGTAAGGCGAAACGTTCAAGAGAAGGACGAGAGCAGCTCGTCTGCTCTACGAGCAAAAAAGGAGGGAAGAACATCGGCTTCTCCGGAGAAAAAAGAGAGAGCATGAGAAGCGCGCGATCGAGGATATAGAGAGGTGTTACTCCAGGAACAATGTTTACCAAAAGGTAAAAAGAACGTGTCATGCCAACAAGACCCGAACGGAGACCTGTAGAGACGAACAAGGAAACCTTGTAGTAGAGTCACAGTCGGTGCTGAGGACATGGAAAAACCATTTCTGCAGACTGCTAAACGGCGAAGACGACACAAATTCCGCTGTCAGGCAGAACGAGCCATTCAACCTGGACGATGACAGCCAAGATTTCCGTCCACCTGACCAAAATGAAGTGAGGATAGCAATATCTAAGCTTAAATCCAACAAGGCTGCTGGTCCAGACGGCTTATCTGCCGAGCTGTTTAAGGCAGCGGGAGATGACTTGGTAGAGAGCATACCCCAACTCGTCTCCAAGATTTGGTCAGACGAAAGTATGCCTGATTAATGTAAACTCAGCATCGTTTGCCCGATCCACAAGAAAGGAGACTCTCTAAACTGCGCCAACTATAGAGGCATCATTCTCCTGAACACTGCGTATAAGATCATGTCTGCTGTACTGTGTGAACGCCTGAAACCATTCGTCAACGATCTGATAGGTCCTTATCAGTGCGGTTTTAGGCCCGGTAAGTCCACGACCGATCAAATATTCACACTACGGCAGATCCTCGAGAAAACCCAAGAAGTTCAGATCTATACTCACCATCTTTTTATCAATTTTAAGGCCGCATATGACAGCATTTATAGAGACGAGCTATACAGAGCCATGTCTAGTTTTGGCATCCGTGCCAAACTTGTCAGATTGTGCAGAATGACGATGGAGATTCTTCGAGTGATTTTTGGTCCCGTTTGCGTTGACGGGATTTGGAGGAGAAGATTTAACAGCGAACTCTACGAGCTGTACAGCGACATCGACCTGGTCAGAAAAGTACGCAGTAGTCGTCTAAGATGGTTAGGACATGTAGAGCGAATGGACACCAACGCTCCGGCCCGGAGAGTCTTCGATTCCAACCCGGAGGGACAACGCAGTAGAGGAAGACCTCGCCTTAGGTGGCGCGCTCAAGTGGAAGGGGACCTCAACCAACTTGGAGTGCGCAACTGGAGGCAGTTAGCCAAAGATCGCGCTAATTGGAGAGGTGTATTGGTTGAGGCCCAGGTCCACCCCGGACTGTAGCGTCACCTTAAGTAAGTAAGTAAGAAACATTCAAACGTTCAAGTGGGCACGAAGAAATTTGCTTGTGTAATAAATGGCATACCATTTGTGCGTTCGAAGACGTTTGATCGTTTCGCCTTCCAGAATCTGACCCCTGGGGCCTAGAACACAGAACTAGTCAACAGGCACTTGTTGAATTATATTTATTTGACAAGTGTAGACTAAAGCTGTAAGACAACAAAAACCTTAACAATTGTTAAAATCGAAAATTCCCCTCGACTTGTTGAATCAGTTTAACAAGTCAGTCACACCTCACACGCAATGAGCCGAAGAATTTGCGATTTTCTATCTAATACTAAGCGCCTTGCTTTTATTAGTTGGCGAACGTAATTTATTAGAGAGACTTTCTGTCAGGTAATCAACAACTTGTACTGGCACACGAAATTTTTCAACGAACAAATTGGAATCTATTTCGAAATGTATTCTTTCTTTAAGGTCTATTCCTTTACTTTTAAATCTTACCAATTTGTACTAATTCTTACGAATTCTTACGAATTTTTACTCAATGCCGTTCCTTAACTCAAAAAATTCGTAAAAGAGAGCGTCATCGAGAGAGCAAGATATTACCCCTCCACTGAGAATCTTACGAATTTTTACTCAACAAATTTCTTGGTGTAAGAAGTGAAAAAGCTGTCAGTCACCTTACAACTAACAGCTGATTTGAAATTTGTTGTCCCATTTGGCATATGCGTTGATTATTTTTTGACTTCTTGCTTATTAAAATGATATCAACAGGCGGCAAAATAAAATTGAATGTTCTCTTTAAGATTCTTTTCGATATTGGCGTCGAAATTCTTCCTCGCTGTAACAAGGAACAATCACTTCCATGCAATTCTTAATGCGGTGTCGCTTTTTCCTCTTCTCGAATTCTTGTTCAATCAGTACAAACTCTTCCACATACTCAGATTCATCAAAATAAAGTTAAAAATAAATGATAGCACTAATTTTCTTAGTAAACTAACAAATTCCTCGAGTTTATCAGACATTTAAAAGACTTTTCGTACAATTTATTGAATATTTGATTTATGTATCTGTCATTTTTCATAAATTACTACAAAAGCGTTCCTTAACTTTTTCGTCAGCGTCTCTCTCTGTGAGAGAATTTATCCCCACCACTGCCATTTTGACAGTCTTTTCCATTCCTACTACAAAAGTAAAGGAACAGACCTACTTTTATATTTCGTAGATTTTCACTTTCAGTGTCTGAATCAGAATCAAAAAAAAAAAACATTTTTAATTGCAAATTGTTAGGTATTCACTAAATAAATTTTAAATGTACTTCCTGTATTATCACTACATATTGCAAATTTTAAATTCTAACAAGTCGGTTACCGTCGGTTAGAATTAATCAACTTTTTAACAAATGCATTCTCTTTTCTTAAAGCACTTATTCACCCCAATCATTGAAACCGGCGCGCGGATGCTCTGCGGAGGGAGTAGTACCTGTTTTGAACATTTCCCCTATCATTGAAAACGCCGGTAGGTAAGTGAGCGGATGTCGGTAGCAAAGTTCACATTTCATGCCTATCATTGAAAACGCAACCGATCCGCGGTTCATACAAATGTTGTTGTTTTCAATCCGCATCAAAATCGATGCGGATCTCGAAGAGATAACACACATACACGCAATAAAAGTTTTATTTTTCGAAAAAAAAAGGATAAATTTAAAAAGTTTACGAACAGTTAATTGATCTTTCCGATTTAGAAATCAAACAACCCGTCCTCAGTTCCAGGCAATGGTGAAAATGATGAAAAAACATCCAGACATCTTTTCTTCGCATTCTAACACCTCTTCTAATGCTCCTAGTATCACTATTACTAGCAATTTCTTCTAAATTTAAGAAAAATACAATGCTATCCATGTTCGTACACTTTATAAAAACAAAATCGAATAAGAAAAGATTTTCATTTGACAGCTGACTCGCTGGACAACAAGCAATCGGTAATGCGGTTTTGCGGACCGATAATGTAGTCCATCCGCCGTTTTCAAAGGTGCATGTGAAGTGATCAACTGCGGATCGGATTGAATCCGTCCGCAGAGCATCCGGCGGATTCAATGATCGGCCTGATTGTTTCTAGTTACAAGAACAGCAGAATTATCAAATTTCCCACTTTGTTGATTTGCTCTAAAACAATTGTTGAAGTGGTCGCAGACTGGATAGTACGTGTTACACAAATTTTCAACAGTATTTGTTGAATTTCACAACAAGTTTACCAAGCACTTTTTGTATTGTGTTGTAGGCCCCAGGTCTTAAATATAAATTTATGATTTTTTTCTACTGAGATTTGAATTTTTCAAATTTGTGGTTCAATGCCTTCCTTTTCTTTTTGGTTATATTTAATTTCAGTGAGCATATTCTCTCGCAATGAGAGAAATGTGAAATATTGCAAAAAGTGAACCATAAAGTAAGGGAACAAACCTATAAATAGCCATGGATATAATTTTGGGGGAATTATTTCACTGTCTTTCTTGTCATCTGAGATTACGAATTACCAAAAACATTTTTGCATAAACGACTGCAATTTGAACAGCTGATATTGCTGACAAATAACGCACTAATCCATTTACAAAAGCAGATCAATTTTCGTTGTCCCATGAGCAGCGTAAAATTTGAGATCTGAAAAAATAGCTGGTGGTCCCAATGGAAAACGACGTTAATGTCTATCTCGACGAGGAGTGTCTAGAATCTAAAATGACTGAAATAACAGAGAATTGATTTTTGAAAGTATGTTTTTTCAAAGAATAGCTGTTTTCTGTGACATTTATCAACAGCGTACTCTATGTCAAATTTTAGCTAATATTTAGAGAACAAATTGGAGAGCAGCTAAATTTTGCTATAGCTCGTGCTGCAAGCTTAATGTTAATTTACTAAATTGTCATCGTAGACGCGAAGTAAGTCATCCTAAGCTATAGACAATTTTGGCCAAACCCAGAATGAGAGCTAAATAAGGAAAACATAAGAACTACATAATTTTCTTTAGTTTAGTCGTATGCCTTATATTAATCGAATTTAAACATTCACAACACGGTACAGAGATTTACGAAGTTCTTAAGATTTTGCAATAGCATTTCCGCAACGAAGCTCCAAAGCAGTCTTTTCATCAACATTTGTGTTCTTCCATTCGCTATCCAATGATTTTGCGTCATCCTGAAAGCAAAGAAACCCAATAAACACAACTACAACCACTTGCAGACCATTTTTCGACTTACGTGGAACAGAACATTCTTCTTGTTCTCGAATTCGCCAAACATCTCGAAGACATCGTTCAATTTGCCCTCACTACCGAACTTGGTTGAGAGCAAAACACTCACATGTATGACGTTGTCCTTTTCGATTTTCGTCATACTCTCACGGACCATCACAGATCTTGGGATATCTGCCTCGAAGTTACAGCTGCTGGCTTCAGTTACGGGCTTCTTCTCCAAATTGGGGCACAACAGTTGCATATTCTTATAGTTGTCCAGTTGATTGGCCAGGACAATCATCATCTTGGCACTGGGGTTGGACTGAATGTTACAGGTGTTTAGTCCGCGACGCTTGTTTAAGAGAGCAGCAGCAGCACGAGCACATTCCATGGTGGTATCGAATTTCACTGGACTCTTCAATAGAACTTCCTTGGTGAGGCTGGGATCCACAACAACTACATGCAGGCTGGTATCCTTCATTGTTTCATAGACCACGGGCTGTAGTTGTTGATCACGGGCTTCCTTGTAGGCAGCACCTTTCACCACTGTCGCATCAGCTTTGTTCTCCTTGACAGCCTTAATGCAGTCATCCTTCAACACACACTCAAGCTCTGGACGAATGTCCCGAGAGTATGCCGCACGTCGCATTGTTTCGCACTTCTTCATTTCAATGTCTTGACTCACGCAGATCCTGAAGGTAAAACGGGGTACATTACAGAGATCACATACGACCTTTAACATAGGTATTCATATAACAAACCTGATCTTGTTGATTGCACTACCATCGCGTTCGATGACGTCCTTGTAGCCGGCACGCTCCAAATACTCTTTGGGTTCGACGATATTTTCCTTGTTGTGGTAGACAAGATCGGGTTCGATCAAGAGATCAGCTGCGGCTTCCTTGTTTTCAGCCTTTAGGCCGTTTTGGAAGAACTTCTCCAAACGGTTTTGCAGTTGCTGTAGTCCGGACTTCTCCCTTACGGTATCGGTGTTACTGATGTATCCCTTCCAGGGGCGTTGAGCCCACGAGCAGGCGGAACCGGTGATCTTACGACGGCTACCATCCTCACAGAGGTACTCGAAGTCATCGGTGTTGGTGTTTTCGGGAGTAGTTCCGGCAATTAGCTACGCGAGAAGGAGTCATTAGATTGCAAAGGACATTTGTTGGTCACAAAACTTACTCCAAAGTATTTCTTGATGAAGGAGGTCTTGGTGAAGGCGACTTCACCCTTACCCTTGTCCAAGCAACGAATAGCTCCATCGTAGCCAGAGAACTTGTCGGGGTAGTTACACTTGACGGGGTCCTCGCACAAGGCGCACAGGTTGGAGTATTTTTTCTCTGAAAGCGGAATGAGAGAAGTTTAGTTAGAACAGGATAGTAGTGATCGTTGTTCAATTAAAGGATGCAGATTGTGTGACTGATCGCAGTGTCGTCTCTCTGTCGATCACGATTTCAATAATGACAATTGGTATCCAACTGATACACGATTTATATTTGATGATCGTTACTGTCGTACTGATCTTGAATCGCGGTAATGATCGCACCTTCATTTAATCTTGAATACACGAATTGGTAATCGTTACCAAATGAACAATCTTTCAAGAAGGCCTGGCTCTTTAACGGGCCGGCTAGTCAAAGATGTCTATTAGTTAGTCCGTGATCGATACACCCCTAAGTTTTTGGGTCTAACCTCGGTAAAAAGATGCTCTAAATCTAGATTACATTTTACCTATCGTGGACTGATTTTTTATGCATTTGCGAGCCGATCGTTAGAAGCCGCACCCGCTTACGGTGTGGTTCCACGGCGAATTTGTTTTTGCCTGATACTGTGCGTCACAAAGATCACTGACATTGCGTAACGATCAGTACAAGATTGGAGCGATGACAACCGAACTTCGTTAAGCTAGACTGATAGTCGCTACCGATCGCAACTTAAAAAATGCCGATGAAGATCACCATAGAAAAATGAAACATAGTACTCACTCAAAGCCAGATTGATATCGGGTTGTGGTGAGTAATTGCCGACGAGGCACGATTGCGAGAAGAACTCTGAGAGCGCCTTCAATTCACGTTCGGTAGACGACAACTGAGGATCCATGGATACTTTCAAGACGCCACTGTTCTTCAACTTGGTAATGGGGATCTTTAAAAACAAAGAAATCAATAAATTAGAGACTGCATCTCCAGCGCCTTCAAACGGAATACTCACTTTGTAGCCAACATTTCTGCCGTATCCAGTGTGGCAGGACTTTGCACCTTGCAGATCCTTCAGGTTGTGAATGTTTGAGTTCTTCTTAACCAGGATCACTCCTTCGTAGCGAAATTCGGCTGTGAATGATCAGTCAATAATCTGAAACTGATCTATTCCTATATATCTCAAACTTACCATCCTTCTCCACCTGTGTCCTGAACTCGGAAATAACTTTGTAATCCTCGTTTTTCTTATGGTAAGCCACGTACATGTCCTCTGGATCGGCGGCTAGCACATCAGCCTTGCGTTCATTAATCAAATCCAAGCATTCCATACGATCGCGTCCCTTCACACACTCCATGTGAATGCCAGCCTCAGAGGGATCCTTGAGCAGAGTTAGACAGTCCTGGTAGAACTTCTCCGGAACGCACATCTTATCTACAAAATTCGGCAAACTTTAGAATCACTTTCCAGCTTTTGTGTGAGTATACTCACAGATTTTTTCATTTTGAACGGCACTGCCGGAGCAAGCTGTGAATACGGCCGCTATAGCCAGCAGAAGGACTGTTCCACTTAAAGTTGCAGTAGACATCTTGTCGTGCAGTTATACACCAATCGACTGATGACTGTCGCGGAATCAAGTTCCTTTATATAGGTGTTGTATTGTAGGGGAATTTTGTTATTGCCACTGCTTGTTGTTGTGCTCGGAAAAACCCCACAGCCTCTTGGCCAAGGCTAGCGTTTGGTGTTTCAGTTTCAGTGTCGTTATCTTAATTCGTCTTACTCTGGCAGTTGTGACTTGTCTTCTTCTTTTTTTGTGAACTTAATTCTGTACTAGGAGGCGAGGCAGCTATATGCGTTCTTTTGGGGGGCTATCAATTGAAGCTGCTAACTGCTATAGCGAGGGAGGGTATTACTGAGAATTAGTGATCTGACCGCGGGAGATGTGATGTTGTTTTGGATCCACTTATACACGCTCTCATATATGTGATACTTTAATCAGTTTATGTGGGCTTTTTTATTTTGTTTTCGTTTTCATATTTCAGATGTTCATTAAGCGGTGATTGGTAATTTATTTACCGGCCGGTGGATTGTTTCGCTGAGGTTTGCAATTTTGTTGCTAATCAAGTTGTGTATACATATAGGCGGTTGAGTGTTGAGAAGTCATCAGACGATGTTTGTTAATTTGTTGTCATATGGGTGTGGTGGATGCTTCTCGTTCTCGGTTTCGTGATAATTTCAAGACCTACGTCGTTTCATTGTCGGTTGGGAGGATTTTTTCTGTCAATTATTCATTCAATTGCTATAATGTTTTATTCAATATTTACAGAGAAACTGTCAAACTTATTTTGTTTAGTTCTAACACGGTGGGACAATATTCTCAATTCTATGGCGGCTTTTACTTGGTTGCCACGCCCACATTTTCATAGTAGTCAACAGTTAAGTGGGTACAAAATGTTTTGGGCTAAGCAAGTGTGTGATACTTATATGGTATTCTTATTCGTTTGGCCGCTCTCAGAGCACTTTTTATGTTTGTTTGGTACAAAAAAAAAACAACAATCTTTTTCAGATTTCAGAGCGATTTTGCGAATCTAGATATTTTGTCAGATTTACCAATACAAGTACGCTTGAGTTTGACAACTGGTGGAGTTTGTTTAGGTTGTCGTGATTTTTTTTCTACAACAAAGAAAGGCATTGCATCGGGTTAATCTATTTTTATGAATTATTTATGTATAAATATTTAGAAATCAATCGGGACACAAATTTCAATTTTTTTATTTTAAAATTTAACCAGTGAATGGAAAACGCTTTGAAAGGTGTTGAAGGCTACACATATTCGAATCGCACGAATATTATCACAAAAAAGAGCAAGTGACGTTTTTATATTCGATTAGCCACACAAAATCTGAAATCTGAGAGCGAATCTGAAGAAGCCCAATTGAATATCACACAAGAACAATTGACGTTATCGTCCAATCTAGTTTTAGCGTTCAGGTTACATCTTATCCAGACCAATCAATGTCACCAAATTTTTGAATGTGTCCAATGTTGCTGTGGTAATGTGTTCAACGCCATTAAAAACCAGTGGCTCTTGGCTGATATACTTCTCGAATATGATTTTTCATGCAGAGGCAACTTGCGAAATCTCAAGAAGGTATCTGTTATAGGAGAAAATTAAGTAAAATTTCTAAAAAGTTTTGTATTTATTAAACGAGTTTGAAACTGATGCCAAATTTTTCATACGAGCTCCTTTTCAGTAAGTGATACATTTGCATGTGTCATCTATGACTGGCTGAACTATAAATTGAATCGCTCCATACCCCGCAACAAATTAAGGCTGATCTATGAATTGACATTGCGACTGATTTATCTGTGCCTATTTCTGTTGCTCGGAACTGCATTTTTTTTAGTAAACAAAATATAATTAAATCGCATCTTGTGAGTTAATTACATAAACTAATAATGAAATGTTATAAAAGGCGCTACCACGATTTTGCAACGTCGATTACACGTATAAAGTAACTGAAACAAGAGAACAAATATAATACAAGAGTCATTCAATAATTACAACAAAAAAGGAGATGATCACGATCGTTATAATTTTTATTGTAATGCACGTGATTTTATCGCGCGCCAGAAACGAGCACTCACCATAAGCCCAAGATTGGGAAAAACGTTCATTGAACTGTGACAACCTGAAAGAAAGTGAAAAGGATCGTTGTCGTTGTCGACATAATTAAATTCTTCGGTGAGAAGTCAATGAAGTATACTACTGCCGCACATCCGCTTTCCTATCACACTTTTATTATTCGACAACAATAAGACGGGTTTTATTGATGCGTACCGCAATATATATCGTCAGAATAGGAAGTTACAAAATCCTGTATTGTATTATACTTATTAGTTCTGTTTTAATACAGAATCCGCAGAATTCCGCAGGGAATAACAGCAACTCTTTACCTACTTCACACTTCAGACTCAGGTGTCTATTTCAAGCAGTGTAAAACTGCATTTACACTATCACGCACGCGCATTTTTGCACGAGACGGGACAGAGAGATCCGTTTGTCCGCAGTCAATGCTAATAAAGGCGTAGGAATGAGATCACAAATCAGACGCCTAAGGTCTCATGGATGTTCTACCCATAATTATAGATACGTAAAGCGGAAGTTCCGGCAACTAACATTTCTGCAATCACATGAAAACATTTCTGTTTCCGATTTAAAATATGTGAAATGAGAGTGTTAATTAGTTTCAGTAAATTAAACCAACAATTCATCAATCATTTATACGAAATAAATAAATAATTGTACGTTCATCACTTCCGGAAGCCATTTTGTTTTATAGGAAAACGAAATTTCGTAAGCCATCGCTATAAAAATATCAACATGCATAGCTTTCCCATAATTCCTACCACGTAAACAAGATGGCGTAGTCGCAGTAGCCTAGTGGTTAGTGTGTTGGACTGCTATGCGGGGGTTCAAGGTTCGAATCCCGCAAAAACCCAAATTCCGCCTTTGTAGGGTTTTTTTCCGCTGCGCTACCTCTCGCGAACGTCTGACAAACATCCGAGAGTATAAAATGTCTTGTAAGAGCTTCTCAATTAGCCGTTTGGAGTCGGCATAAAACTGTAGATCCCTTCCATTCGTTCCAAAAATGAAAAACTCGCACAAAACGAATGGTTGTGAGAAGCTAGGCCTAGGGTCTCTCCGGGCCTGTTGCGCCAACTATTTATTTATTTATTTTTAAACAAGATGGCCGTCCAAAAAACGTATCACGTTTTTTTGCGAGTTAGGTAATGCTGTCCCTTTCAGTCAGACGGCTGTTTAGTATAGGGCATCCCTTTAATTTTCCGTAATAGGAATGTGTGACCGTGTAAATGCCCCATAAGTTGAGAGGAAATTATCAATTTTGAATACTGGATGAAATGTTTAGTTCATGTTCAAAAATTTGTGGTGCGAATGTTTGTCCTTAAAACGTCCACCCAGAAATATAATTTGTCCAAATGGGAATTGTTTTATAATCGCAAGCAAACAACAAATGTCAAAGACACACAGCAACTATGACAGTTTATAACACCGAACACGTTGAAGTATCTAGTTCAGTAAGTCTGACAGCTGTCTGACTAGATGTATCTCAGGTTTGATTGGCTGAATTCGGTCATAAGAGCAGCTTCAGTTTCAGTTGACGTTTATGGAGGGATAGCCTACGAATCTAGTCAAGAAATACGTGGCTACAGTTGAAAGTTCTATATGTGGCTGACATAGAAAAAGTGACGTTCCCGACCAATCTAGTTTTGGCGTTCAGGTTACCTACATCTTATCCAGACCAATCTAATCGACTTAAGATAACTAGATTCTTGAATGTGCCCACTTTCTATAAGAAAAGCTTGTAGACCTTCAGCATGATACCCACTTGTTGCTTCGAGCAACAGGGAAAAAAGAAGAAGACTTGCTACCTTCAGAAATCTTTGACTCTCTTGTTTTATTTTACTATATAGTTGAGATCATGATATCATTACAAATTTCCTGTAATTTTACATTTTAGATTTTACATAAAAAAGAAAGTTTGATTATACATACTTTTAATGGAGAAGGTCCGGAATATAAGAATGAATACAAGAATATAACTGCCTTCAATGACGTTTTACTTCAATTTCTTTATAAATAAACTTCAACCCGCCAAACATCTGTCCGGCCGATGTCAATACACTAGCCGTCATCTAGCCAGTCGTTGACTGCACCAACTCTCTATAGTCTTATTAAGCATTTGTCTATTGTCTTTACTTAGCTGTGTTATATGTGTTCAATAAGACTAGCCCCCTTATTAATAAAAAAATGTGCACAGGTAAGTTAGTTAGCAAACGTCAGATAGCATACAAAAATTGAACACAACTGCTGAGTAACAAGTTGATAACTTTTACACAGTGTTTATTAATACGGGGGTAGGAGTTTAATAAGAAACATTTTTTTTTTTTGTCCCGACATCTGTTTCTTCTATTTGCCCTTTGTGGTCTGCAATTGGACTGATCGCATGGTATTTCCTCCTCATAGCCACCGTCTCAAACTTATTAACCTAAAAACCCTGAAGAACGCAGGGACGCAGCAGACATTTTTTTTTCTCCGTCGAATGCTCTTTACAATTCTATCTTCTGGAACAATAACCCTCGTAACCTATACTACTCTTCTATCTATTGGATATAATGATCCAAATCCAATCTCTC
Source organism: Cheilosia urbana (assembly GCA_946477585.1). NCBI lineage: Eukaryota > Metazoa > Arthropoda > Insecta > Diptera > Syrphidae > Cheilosia > Cheilosia urbana. Next base: position 25,825,469 of record OX297854.1, on the reverse strand, counting down.
GTATGCTGCGAAAGGTTAACTAAACCTCACCGTTTTCGAATTCAACCTATGCCCTAACCCTACCTAAAAGTCGATCTCCTTAAGCAGTCCAACTTATAAGCTCCAGTAGGTTTTATTTAAGTGTTTAAAGCTTCAAGACATTGCTATAGCTTGTATTAAACTTAACAAATGCGGGTCTTGCCTCCTACAAAAGCACTTGAACTTATCAATAGACGGGGTGGATGACAGTACTGTCTTTCGAAATATATCAAGATTGGAGACTGAAAAAAGGAACCTGCCTAGTTTTTAACATAAGCGTTCCGCCACAATCAAAAACTAATTGATTATGCATAACTTAATCGAATCACTTCCCAAATGTTCATGACAAAAGGCATATTACGTGCGTTCACTCAATAAATGAATATGGGTCTTTGATCTGTGTCTTTTTTGGAAGTAAATCCCACCACCTATTCAGTCCGACGTGATCGCCATCGTTAAATGTTTAATTTGCTTGTTGCGTTCTAAAAGATAAAGCCGCTTAGGGGATTTCACTTATATTTTTGCCATCATCTACTTCGCTTGTTGTATAATCAAACTAAATTGAACTTGTACTTTGGTCTACTCTTGATTATATATTATATCTATACACATTTTTTATTGTCACCAGCAGATCGCGCGTCTTTTGATTTGAAGGTCGATGGTATGTGGTGGTTTCAGAATTTTTCGGAAATTCCATAAGAACAACCAAAAAATCGTATAATACCTATTTGTCACTTTGGAAAGTTGCTGGTAAGTGGTTCAGCAACATATGTACATAATATTTCATTAAAAAAACTATCGTGAAATCTAAAATAAATTTCCCCACACTTAAGAGAAATGAAAGAACAAGGCATTAGCTTGTGTTTGCAACAATTTTGTGTTTTCAATACTCGTTCATACCAGGTTGGATATTCGATTCATATCACGTCGGTGCATTAACACCATTGAAATATTTCATACGAATTTAATACGTTTAAGGCTCCTGAGCCAATAGGAAATCCGGATACCTACCTTTTTTTTATTAGGGTCGAAATGGTTTGTTGTTATGCATGCAAAGTCAAAAGGTACGTATTTTCAAAGTCAGACGAATACTACCAGTAAAAAATCAAATTCTTTTTTAATGAACGAAAATGAGGTTATAGGCAGAAAAGGTACTAGGGACACTTTAATCAAGGTCAAATACAATTTAATGATAGTTCTTAAAAATAAGGAAGGTTCAAATTTTCTGTTTTTTTTTTTATTAATTCGTTTAGAACGTCCAAGAACCCGCAAAAGATAAGTTAAACCACACAATTTAAAAAAAAAAAAAATTGTACTAGATCCATCAAAACGGCTGAAATGAGAATTTTTTCAGGACAGTTATACTCTCGGGGGTTAGTTCGTTAGATGGCGCACTACTAGAACTCTCAAAGGGTATTTTTATTTTTTTGAGGGCTCCACCAGACACCCCTAACTCAGTCAAGCACACTAACCACAAAACAACTGTCCCAACAGCTCCTCCATATTGTTATTTAAAGTCTGCTTTGAAAAACGCAGTATGATGTTTGTAGCAGAGAGAATACTGAGACCCCCAACTTTGGCCGATATCCCGTTACTTTGCCTACAAGCTATATTCTTACGGATTTGTCACTTTTTTTTTTGCGCTAGTTGATACATAGAAATTCGTATTGACAAATGTCACGAAACGTCAACACACCCTCAACAAATAGGAACAACTTCCGCTGCGGGAAAAGTTGCTGCCAGCGTTCATAGAATTTTATCCGTTATATTTTAAATTCGTTACGTGTGGTTAGTATTTTTTTTTAGGAATAAATGTACTTTTGATTAAAATATTTATGAAAAATGATCATTGCAGAATGTTTGTAGGAAAATTAAAACATTTTGAGAAATTTTTCTTGATTTATTTAAGAAAGATTTACTCATGAAATCGAAGTTAATGATATTCAAAAGCGAAAAATACACAACCATGTTTGTCCTAGCAATAGCATTCGGTTACGTTAAAATGTGGTATTCCCGAACTCTACCACACTCCCCCTAAGTTGGCAGGAGTTGGCAGCATTGATTTTATATTTACAGTTACATATTTTCATTGCAATACTTTAATTACAGCATTGATTAACTTCAACATAAAATATCCTTTATTACGTATTGTTTATTTTATCGTCGATGTTAATGTCTAATAAATTTAAGGCAGGAGAATTTTATATAAAAATGTATCTCCCTGGAATCGAATTACACAGTTGGGTCACGTATTATTGTATTGTATTGCATTTATAATGCAAAATCAAGCTAAGATTAATTGCCTCCTAAGCACAATGTACCTAGTATGTACGAGTATAGGTTTTTAATCTTCTTTCAAAGTCAGTAAAGTAAACTCCACTGATATTTGTAATAAACGGTCGCGTTCCATTGTCTACTAATTTGGTATTCGTTTGGGCTTCTTCAGATTCGCTCTCAGATTTCAGATTTCGTCTGGCTAATCGAACATAAAAACGTCACTTGCTCTTTTTTGTGATAATATTCGTGCGATTCGAGTATGTGTAGCCTTCAACACTTTTCAAAGAGTTTTCCATTCACTGCCTTTCTTTGCTTTAAAACAAACTAACGAATACCTAAACGCCCTCCACCAGTTGTCAAACTCAAGCGCACTTGGATTGGTAAATCTGAGAAAATATCTAGATTCGCAAAAGTGCTCTGAAATCTGAAAAAGATTGTTTTTGTACGAAACGAACATAAAAACTGCTCTGAGAGCAAAAAAAAAGTGCTCTGAGAGCGCCCAATCGAATACCACATGAGTACAGAGATGGAGATGGAGGAACATCAGAAAGAGGTGAAAATTATGTATAAGAAACAATGGGGGCGTTCAAGTATCTAGTTTAGTAAGTCTGACAGCTGTCTGACTAGATCTATCTCGGTTGTGAATGGTTTAAATCGGTCACGTCGGCACCTGTGACATTTGACGTTTATGGAGGGGTAGCCGACGAATCTAGTCAAGAAATTCGTGACTGAGTACTAAGTTGACAGTTCGGGTATGTGGCTGACGTAGAAAAAGTGACGTTCCCGACCAATCTAGTTTTTGCGTTCAGGTTACATCTTATCCAGACCAATCTAGTCGACTTAGGATAACTAGATTCTTGAATGCGGCCAATAGAATAGCCGTCAATATTAGTATAAAAATGTATTTTTGACAGCTTTTTGGACGCACAAAATATGTAAACACATGCATGGAGGAATCGAGTTCAGTAAATCTGACAGCTGGCCTTTCTCACTTGATGTGTTTCGGTTTTAATTTGGCTTATAAATCGGTCACATGAACAAATTTTTTCAGTTGACGTTTGACATTCTAGTTACGAATGTCGTCACTGAGAATTAAGGTGATCTGGCTAATGTAGGAAAAGTGACTTTACTGAACTCTAATTTTTGCGTTCAGGGTACATCTAGGCCAGACCAAGCTAGTCGACTAACTAGATTTTTCAATGTGCCCAGTATTGTAATGTGCACAAGTAGATAATTTAGCTAGCAAAGCGGGAACTAGGGGAACGTTAAATAAAATTAAAGGTCGAAACAGAGAACAAAATAAACCAGTTAATACCACAATTGTAATTGTTACTGTTTTACAATCACCTACTTTGCCGACTTTACTTTGCTTAAGGTATACTTTTCTTATAGGTGTTCAATTAAACGAGCCTATTGTCTAAAACGACAGCTTAGCTTAACATTTTCAATCAGTGTAAAATAAAATACCCTTTATGATTATTTTAAACTATTGGTAAATTCAGTGGTTCATTCAATCATGCATTTTATTGCAGTTGGCGCGGTAATGCGCATGTACACCGTAGTTGCATTATCATTTACCTCATAGCGAAATGTCTTAATTGTCACCACATTCGCAATAGGGAATTCCCTTCCATCTATTCGAATAGGTATAAATATTTTTTTAATTTGTACCTATTATGCAAAAGCAACTGCTTGTTATCATAGTAACTGCTGACTGGGAAATAATTAATACAGATTACAAGGTGAATATATATACGGCAAAAGTGTATCACATATGGATTACATCAGGGCGATGTTCCTTCGTATATGGACAGTAATCAGATGTAGATGTCACTCAAGTCTCATTACTTTCCTTATCGACAAATGCGTTTGTGGAAAAACCTGCAGCATTTCTGATGATCTGCTGTCTCTGTGTGACTTCAAAGTTTTTCACTAAGTAGGCATTTAATTAGCAGCACTTTAGACTCCATTCAAACTCATTTAGGTATCACATTGCTATAGTATGCAATTTACAATGGATTACAGTTGATCTTAAACTAGTGGAAAACTTTGTATGACAGGGCCCTACTCTGTATTTCGTTCCGATAGTGAAAATCTCCGAAAACGAATATTTTGTACTCTCTATTTCTAAAACGGAATGAAATCTATTACTTTCGGATAGACCATTCCGAAAGTGGAATTTTTGTACCTGGTAACTCGTTTTCGAATGTCCAAATTATTCTAAAACGGAAAATTTGTTTCTACAACAAATGTGATAACGGAAGTGACGGTACAAATGTTTTAAAATGTAAGTTTTTTTTTTTAATGACATTTGATTCTTACGATAGCCGAAGGTCGGTAAATCTTTTTAAATATACGGTATCGCTTCAGTTATGACTGAGGAACATGACGACAACAATCCCATTCTGATGAATGCAGAAAATAATGAAGAACGAATTGAACGCAAAATTACACGGGCCAAATGGAAATGTGTGACAAAAGGTAAAATTTGATTGGTGGGAAAAATTAATTTCAATATTTCAATATTTAACTATTGTTTGTTTACAGAACTTTCGCTTTTTTGTAGGTACCTATGTTTTAAATGCCATACAAGATGAACTCTTTGTTCTTTTTAGATCAACTGTAGTTCCAGCGTCCAGCTATCTTATAATTAGTTGTTACCTTAATGTTTTTAGAGAAAATAGGCTATCACGATTATTCCCTTGGCATGGCACAATAAACAACATCACGTTCTTTTGCAAATGTAGATAACTAGAAAAAATATTGCGTCCAAAACACATCAATTTGCTAAAAAAAAAAACTTACATTTTAAAACATTCGTAGGCACTTCCATTTGTTATAGAACCAAATTGTCCGTTCTAGAATGCTTTTGACATTCGAAAACGAGTTACCAGGTACGAAAATTCCACTTTCGGTATTGTCTGTTAGTAGTAGATTTCATTCCGTTTTTGAAATAGAGAGTACAAAATATTCGTTTTCGGAGATTTTCACTATCGGAACGAAATACAGAGTAGGGCCCAAGTAGGACAGTCAAGTACATCAGAGTCGGCCATAATTGTTTGCTAAATGTTTGCGTCATGTTCCGCCTTTGCACTATTAAGTATTAAGAGACGCAATCTGCATTATATGAAAAAAGAAACCAACCTGTTGTGCGCTTTGTATTCATCGGTAATATTTTCAACGTTTTATTTAAGAAACTGTCTTCCAAGCCAATCTTTTGCTCTTAGGTGAGCATTAAATGCTGCAATTTATTGAACTGATTAAATGTAAAATGAAACACAAAGGATTCCATCAGGATCTTGTCCTTTTGTTTGAACAGTTTGTAGTAAAATATATACCAAGTGATTGTATAAAGGTGCGATGGTATTTCAGGAACAACAGAGCTAGTTTTCCTGCATATGATATAATTTTACACAAAAGATATACGTGTGTGTATCATCGCAACAAAGCACCCTTGATCTTGAACAAGTTTAAAACCAGTTGAAATTGCAAAGAACCGAAGTAAAACATAAATATCATTTTTATTTACATTTCCAATCCCTGTTACGGAGCTGAACCTCATTAAAGTCACGTCGGTCGGCGAGTCTTTTAAATCCTAGAAAAGCAATAAAACCAAGGCGTGAACTAAGCCTCATTACTGATGGATTGCAGTCTCCATGCTCCATCTCCACGTACGTGAATATAATGTTAATAATTGCAAGTGAACTATAAAGTCGTCTAGACTCACGCTGGTTTGGAGAATCACCTGCGAACAAGTGGTGACGCTGCCTTGGCAATGAATAAATAAATTATTGGTGACCATGCAAATATTATTATTTGCATTTAGCATTAATATCAGACCGCTACGCTGGGTAATTGTCAATGGGGTGTGGTACATTTGATTTATTTTTTTTTTTTTTTTTAAATACAAATGTACGTCTGTCATGGAACATCATCAGCCAGACTTTAATTGGTAAAATTGACAAATCATTTCACTTTAGTTGTCTTTTTACTCTCATTTGTGTTTGGGTTATTTTTTTGAACGCTGCGCCGCGCCATGTCAATAAAGCGGATTACTTTTTTTTTGTGTTGGCAGTCTTTAAAATTAATGATCTTGTTTGTTATAAATGATTATCACTCAGTGTGAAATAACGATCCGCTGCTGATTCATAGCAGCTCCACTGATTGCAAAGGGAGTGTCAACAACAACACTGTTGACGGCAATAATGACATCAAATCAACTGCAATTAGGTAAACACAGGTGATACATTTACAAGATCGCTAGCTCTAATTAATATTACTCACCAAAAATATACCATGCATAAAGTCTTTATGATCTGCTTTCAGCACCTTCATTCCTGATCAACTATTTATAGGTACATATATTAAGCTTTCAAAAAAAGCTGTGCTCAGATTTTTATTCAAACTGCTCAGTCAATTTACTCTCAATTTATTCTGAGATCATGAGATGTAACTACTAATTACATACCTATGTGCCAGGCGGCTATAAAAGCAGTGACTGCTATTGAAATAAAATCGAAGCTAGTTCGCCGCTGCCGTGAAGAGCTTAAGGTTCTCTGCTCGCAGCATACCACGTGCCTCTGCTGGGTCCCTGGAAACAGGGACAAAGCCGGCAATAATGAGGTGGCTGATAAACTGGCAAGAAATGGATCTGCTATGGATCAAGATCGGGCGATTAAATCGATCAATCCACCGCTCTGTAATCTCAGAGAGAGAGTGGAAAACAAGATTCGAATGAAAGCCAACAACAGGTTTTAAGGAATTAACTACCTGCGAAATTTTACGGAAGCTATGGCCGGAATATAATGCAGGTCGGACTAGCAAGCTTATGCGGTTTGATAGAACGTCGCTGCATAAACTGGTAGGTGCCCTAACAGGGCACAACTTCCTGAGAAACCACACAATGAAATTAAAACTCAAGAATGACGATATATGCAGGGGCTGCGAAGATGAGGAGGCGCATGAGGACACACCTCACTTCCTCTGTCACTGCCCAAGTCTGTGGCACTTAAGGAACAGAACACTTGGAAGATACCACTTCCATGACATACAAGAACTTTCAGATGTTAATTTATCTAATCTTTACAGGTTCATAAATACATCAGGATGGCTGGACAAGGTCGAGTTATTAAGAAGGAACTAACACCATCTCCAACAACATCGGCTTACCCCCCAATAAGGGCATCACAATGGGTCCACATTAGGGTGTCCCGTCGTTGTATGAAGAAAAAAATTTCATGGAAAATCTCATCGAAAGGGGTATCAAAAGTTGCGTATTTACGAGAAGATTCCGAATGTGTACTTACTTTCTGATTACGGCATAACTTTTGGGCCTCTACCGACGATTGAAGGATAGGGAAAAGTAACTAAGGCGCTAATATCTTTCAATTTTTCTATTTGTTAAAAATATTATTACTATTTCAAAAATATATACACAAATATAACTTGGTACTAAATTAAAATAATAAATATTCATTTGCGTATAACCAACAATTTTAAATTATTAATTTAAAAGAAGCTATTAAGGCATAAATACAAATTTTACATTGAAAATTGGCTTTTGAAATTAAGAGATGGCATCCGATTTCTAGATTCAATTTTGTTTTATATCTGGTATTCTGAGCTCTGTTGCATTTGCAAGCAATGAAAGTTCATCATCAGGCAGATCTTTTAAGATAGGTGGAGGAGTTGTCTGACATTAATTTTAAAAAATAATGTCTATGGCATGGACCTTATACTAATAATCATTTTTAACATTGAGACTGAATATTTTGTAGGTCACAATATGCAATTTTGTATTTCGATAAATTCACCATTGTGAGTTAAAAAATATAGCCTGGACACTAAAAATGATAATTAGTATCGCGGTATGTAGCCCTTAAAAATTATAAAATGAATCTTTGAATTGCATATTTCTTCCCCTGTATAATATGTCGGAGAAATATTGTTATGTTCTTCTAAGAGCTCCTTGCGAAAATGACGTTTATATTTTTGATCTGAAACAAGGGTTTTGCCTTTCTGTCCGTCAAGATAAATATTCTTAGGAATGGCATCATTGTATTGGCTTCTTAGATGCTCTCTTGATTTTGACAAAGCTCAGTATCTGTATCATATTTTTGTCGATTACAAGCCTTGTGTCAGTGTTATTTGCGAGTCCAGCATCGTGCAAAACCGCTGAAGCGACTGTTGGGGCAGATCGTTCCGATACTCCATATCTATCAAAAACTCTTGCTACAGATGGTTGGACCAGCAAATTGAGCTTATCTGAAAACGTGGAAGGATCTGAAGAAGACTTTGAAAGGTCTGAAGAACAAAGTAGTGACCTTACTGTCTTGACTGGCTCCACTCTTTCGTCTGTTTCGTTTGGATCTACTCTCTGGAGTAAACATACCCTTTCATTACAAGGCACTTTTTTTCTTTGTACAGTGGCAGTTATCAAATTTACATGAGGCAATGTCAAACAATTTTGTACTAGAAAATATTATGAAATCTTGTACTCTATTGTGATTGTTTGCATTTTTTCATACTTGGGTATCTTTTTAGAGTCATGTATTTATGGAAGTTAATTTGAATAAGTTCTAGTATTTGAATGTGGCACACAATTGGAATTGAAGCCTTCTTCAAAATCTGTTCGATATCTGCATATAATAAACAATTCGGAATTAGAGAGATTTTTCACCGTATTCTGTTTTAAGATTTCTTTGGATCAAAAGCATAGGTATACTTATACTCACTATAAAGGGATCGAAAAGAGGGCAGAATAACTCTCGGAGATGGAGTCCGGAACTCATTTTGCTTACATGTTTTAATATTTAAATTAAAAAATTCGAATTTACCTATTTTTGTGAACATATAGAATTTTGGGGTTAAGACAAAACAAATGTATTTTTTGATTCCAGCATTTAAGAGATATCAAAATAACCTCTCAGGTGCTCAAATGCTACCAAAAACACATTTGATTTGAGAGAATATGCTATAACTTTACAAATGTAAGCGTTATTAAAAAAATATTGAAAAAGAAAAATGTAGGGAAAACAAAATTTTTTTTCCAAAACTTCAACGGCCGGTAGAGGCCCAAAAGTACCCTTGAATATTTTTTATGTTATTTTTCCTGTAATGAGCTCAGCAATACGCAACTTTTGCGTGGCCTTTTGTTAAGATACAACAAAAAAAAAATTTGACGGGACCCCCTAGTCCACATGGACCTAAGTGGGGTACTGCAGGGCTTACTCTGCCGTATCCATCCATAAACCTAACATAACCTAACCTACCTATGTGGTGCATTGACATACTATTTAGAGACTGCTATTAAAATGTCAATTCCATACAATCTCTGCCCAAAAAATGACGCCAAAATAGCGCTGGTGTTCAAAGCGAATAAAAATTGTGAAATATGGTAACCATATTGGATCGCTCCATAGAATGCTAGAGACACCTATTGGGTGTTAGTAGATTTGCGATTGCAATTAAAATTCAAATTGTTGCGGAATGTTTACAATAGATGTCGCATCGCAAATGTGGTAGTTCAAATTGTTAATAATAGATGGGACCGACAAAATTTAAATAAAAAATCGTATTTTAAATGCATTTATTGCATTTCGTATATTGATGGCGAATGAGTTTTTTCTGTTGTTTGCAGACATTTGTTTTTTTTTTTTTTTTTTTTTTAATATTATGCAATACCTATCTCTTTCAATCAACAACGTTTTCTTGACAGTTTTAGAAATTTTCAAATGTTATTTTGGACAAATGCATAACTCTGGAAGATGTTTAAGAAAGGCTGGAACTGGAACCCCCTTGCTCCGAGAGCAACTTGTTCAACTTTATAAGAAGAAACGTATTCTAATCTTTATCGGTCTTTAAAATATTAATAAAAAAAAAATATTTTAAAATTTTTCATTGGTATTAAAGGAAGCCAATAAAACCTACATTGTCTCCGTTTTATTCATGAAAAGTATTCTCGATTTATTTTTTTTATCTCTGTTTCTTTCGCTCTACGTTACAAGAATGGCCGAATAATCAAAAACAACATGGCGATTTTTCAACATCCTCCTTCATCCTGGTCATTGCCAGCTTAACAATTTTTATAAGTTATTAAAGAGAAGGGCGTTCAGTAAACAAAAGAATAGTCTTACAGTACCTAATTTGTTTTCAATTTATTCCGCTTTGAACCAAAAGCGCTACCTATCGCAAATGTTGGAACCAATGCAAGCAGTCCATACACATAATAATAAGTAGGTATTATGGCTGTGTAACTGGTAACACCTAATGAATTACATTCAATAATCAGCACTACTAACTTGTGCCGTTTTGGGTACCAAAGTGCTAACACAAATATGTACCTACCTTCAAACCTTGTGATCCCTTCAGTTAGTCGCTCGTAATTTTTATTATACCTACATACTGGCATTCGTGCTTATTGTCCGATTACACTATATGCTATTTGGGCATTTTTATCTGTCAAAATCATCCTGGTCATATGTGGCATTTAGGTCATTAGGGCATATGATATAGGTAGGTAGGTATGCCCAGCCCATTACATTATGAACATATTTTGACAGGAGAACTGTCAGTAAATTGGCATTTTATGACCACTTGGCATACCGTCTAATCTTACCTTTAGTCGCTCGTAATTCTTATTAGGCGTTTTTCTTTTTTAGTTCAGAGCTGAGCACTGAACTGAGCTCGAGCTATATGAGCGCGATCCTGTTTCTTTTTTCTCTCAAATATGACTGGAAGTGTGAATGTATATGTGTAATCAGCATTTTACTCAGCCTGCTCAGTCAATTAATTCTGAGCTCATAGAGCGCGCTCTGATCATGCTCTGAACGAAAAAAGAAACACAAATTCGAGCTCTGATGTATCTGAGCTAAAAAAGAAACACAAACTTTTTGTATAACAGTTCAGGTTGTGCTCTGAACTAAAAAAGAAAAACGCCTATTATGCGAGAAACAGAAACAGCAAATTTAACAGAACCTTTAGAACCAATGTATTTTAATTACTTTGAACACATTAGCACAGCAACATTGACAGCGACATCAACGTTAGATAGAGCCAATCCTAAATTGGCTGTTGCTGTCGCTGTGTTAATCTGTTTCTCGCATTATACCTACATTTATAACGTTTTTCCTGGAAATATCCGAAACGCTTTTCACCACCAGCATGTTCAAAAATATATGGACTTACCTTCAAGAGCTTTCGCATATGGTTCAAGTACGCACTACAAAATAACTTAATCAAACAGTACTATTTAACCAACAACCGAATCTCACCAACATATCTTCATAGACCGCAACCCTTGGTACAGCAGAAATAATGCGCACTTTGTTTCCCCCCCATGGGGAAACAGAAAGTGAAAGCTGCAATTGCGCACCCGCAAAACAATAACAAAAACAAACTCTGTTTCTGCTGGGACTCTGCCTGTGCCTGGCTAGAACGACTTTTATGGCGTGGTGCCAGCTTTTATGTCGTACATCGTATACGTGTGAAATGTGAATATGACGACATTATTACCGCGCATGGAAATGAAAACGAAAATACTTCAGAAGTGCTGGCTGGAGCTGGAAACAGATTCCCTGCTCGCTGGGAGATAGATATATAAACGCTTCGCGAGTCGGGAGAGAAGAGGCAATAACAAAAACAAAAAACATCTGACACAAACACTAACCTACTTCAACTGTTATTTAATGAAATTATGTAAAATTCGGTAAGCGCTTACCTACACACTCTCATCGGTTTAAAATTGTTTTTGTTTACAAAACCTCAAAACAATTCGCACACTTATGCATTACGGCCGATTATATACACGTCATGCTCATTCCTCATTCCTTTGTGTCTGGTATCTGGTTTAAAAGCTAAAAGGAAAAAAAAGTACATTTTGCCAAATGGCATTTCAAAGAGTTGTTTTTCAAAACAGAAGAGGAGTACCAGGGAGGTTATACGAGGAATAAACAGCCGGCTTTGCGAATAAAAACAAACTACGCATTAGAGTTTTTTGTGAATTCTACCGCCTGCAGACTTGTGTTGTTATATTTTGCATAAGATGGAGATGGATAAATGTATATAGTGCATACAGCATACACGATACGTATGCCTACATAACTAGGTATATTTTTATTAGGTATCTACTAAACTGAAATTATGCCTACATATATTTTCCATTCCTTGTTGAATAATTTAATACGTATGGTGAAGGAGAGCGTGCAAGTTGAGCCCACAAACTAAAGACCAAGGGTGGCGGCAACAGAACAATACTAATCTAAAACAGGGGTCAGAATGTTTCGGTAAAACTGAGCGAGGCTGAGGTTTTCATTATGCGCACTAAGCAAATTCATTTTTTTTTATTTTTTTTTATATAAATTGACTTATTCTAAGATGTACTGTAGAAGAATTTGTTTGAGGAAACTTTTTTTTCTATTTTTTTTTTTTATTTTTAAAGTTTTCAGTTTTCACTGAAAAGTGCCTATATACAAACTGCACAAATGGACGCGTTACTTTAAATACACCCGACTTGCTTAAAGGCGCCTGCCTGACAGTTGTTGACATACCCTTAGCGGAGCGATGAAGTCGCGTGAGCGTCTAAACCCTGCGAAAAAAAGGGTTAAAATCCTGTTAACGGGCGAAGCGAGCCCTCCACCCCTACTTTAAATACACCATACTTTCTTACAGGCACCTGCCTGAAAGTTTTTGGTATACACTTATTCAACTATTTAACTGGGCTAAAAAACATAAACATAATAATTTTTTCTTTAGGAAATGAAATTTTTGTTTTATTTATTTTTTTTTTATTGAATTTTAATAATTTTTTTTTTTTTTTTTTTTTTTTAATTAAACCAGGAGATTTTGCAAAAAAGGTTTTAAATCTCGGTGTAAAAATCACGTAAACATGATTTCATCAAAAAAAAAATATATTAAAATTTAATAATAAAAAAAAAAATATAATAATAAAAAAATTAAAAAAAAAAAAAATTTCATTTCCTCAGGAAAAAAATATTATATTTATGTTTTTTAGGCCATTTTAAGCCAGAAAAAAAATAAAAAAAAATGTTTGCTTAGTGCGCATAATGGAAACCCGCCCCCCAGTTTAGAAAACAAAGTTTGTAGAAATATTGGAAAAATATCCCTGTACATATTTGAATTTGTCTCATATTTTCTTAAATTCGTCCATATTAGTTAAATCGTATCATCGGAGCCGTCGAACGACATGACAGCTAGAAATTTCAGGCAACACTGTTGCTTCAATGTGAAAATAGGTTAAAATAAAGGGTGCACATTGCTTATTGCTAGTGCATATTGCTTGTCGCCTTAGTGGGAAAGCCGCCTAAAGTTACCTGTCCATATGAGAGCAAAAATGGTGCGAGCAGCTCTCGAGAGCAAACTCGCAAGTGATAGATGGTAGTGGATATAGTTTTGAGAGTAGTTCGCGGAGTTAACTTTTTACTCTCGAGATTCGAACCTTTTGAAAGTCTCTCGCAAGTGGACACAATGTTCTGATCACTATCGGAGATTAGCTCGCAAAATTCCAACATGCTTCATATTTTGGGAGCAGCTGTCGAGAGTCGACACGGCAAAACAGTGGACATCGGAGGAAATTAATCGTATCATATAAACTGACTTAACAGATGCCACAAATCTAAGTGTTATCAACACACACTCATGTACTGGTATGACTTTCTTTTAATTTGGTATTCAAAATAGTAGGCCGAACGGATTGTAAGTAAGTAGAATATACTTCACTTGTTGACAAACGTCAAAAATCCCTGAACTGTTGAGCATCTTCAATTTGAAGCTCTCTTGTAAGGGTGGACCCTGCACCTAGTTGACGATGACGATCTACCCATGGTTTAATCCAGAATTTATTTTTTGCTTAATTCTTTTTTTTAAGAACAGTGCTAATAATTATAAATGCAGCGGAAACCTTTTGCTCTAGGACGGATTCAATCCGATCCGCAGTTGATCACTTCACAAGTGAAAACCTATCACTGAAAACGGTGGATGGACTACATTATCGGTCCGCAAAACCGCATTAGCGATTGCTTGTAGTCCAGCGGGTCAGCTGTCAAATGAAAATATTTTCTTATTCGATTTTGTTCTCATAAAGTATACGAACATGGATAGCATTGGATTTTTCTTAAACTTTGAAGAAATAGCTAGTAATAGTGATACTAGGAGCATTAGAAGAGGTGTTGGAATGCGAGGAAAAGATGTCTGGATGTTTTTTCATCATTTCCACCATTGCCTGGAACTGAGGACGGGTTGTTTGTTTTCTAAATCGGAAAGATCAATTAACTGTTCGTAAACTTTTTAAGTTTATCCTTTTTTTTCGAAAAATAAAATTTTTAGTGCGTGTATGTGTGTTATCTCTTCGAAGGCCATATCGATCCGATTATCGCGGATCGGTTGCGTTTTCAATGATAGGCATGAAATGTGAACTTCGCTACCGACATCCGCTCACTTACCTACCGGCGGTTTCGATGATAGGGGAAATGTTCAAAACAGGTACTACTCCCTCCGCAGAGCATCCGTCGGATTCAATGATCGGCCTGAATAGTTTTACATAAATTCGAAAAACTTCACAAGCTTGTCACAAAGCGTGTACCGTCTATTAGCGCAGTCATATTTACCTACAAAGCAAAGAAAAACATGTGCTTTTTCTGCGAGACAACTTGCTCCAATGATGCGTGCGTGTCATGAGTCACGTAGGCCCTTTTCTACCCAACCCCAATTAGCTTAAATTTTTCTATATGCATATTTTTTTGTTTTTGGCTTATGAACCAAGCCATTCCAATGAGAATTACCTGTCAAAAATTCCAATGGACATATTTAAAAATGCCAGGGACATCATTGTCCCCAAATGACCCTTTTAAAGAAACGTCGCTGCTACAAAAACCCAGCTCGTTTCGTCTTGTGTCCTACTGTCCTCCAACACGCCCCCCGCAAATTTTCCTTTCGCAACCACTTCGTCATCTACTTACCAACACACGTTTAAAAGCCGGTTTAGCGGCGCGTCGCGACATATTATCACACACATCTATATTCCTTATATACACAAAATATATAAACATTTGTACACAGCTTCACACAACCACAACGATTGCTTGGCTGGCTGTTCATGTTCTGCCTTTGGTTTGTGCTATCGAACAAAATAGAAAATAACCGAAAACTGCGACATCAGAAGAAATTCTCTTTCGAATGAGAAAAGTCAAACTCGGCGCTTGGTGTGAAGAACGGAAAATATCAAGAAATTAAAAAATATTCTTTTATTTTTCTTTCGCGGAAAGGGATTTTCAACTCAACAATTTCAAACAGCAGTTAAATTGAAAAATATAAATTATTTGAAAGGCAAAAAGAAATTAGATTCGCTGGAGAGGAGAACTAATTTGTCCAATTTCTCTTTCTCTTGCTTCGGTGCGTTGTGAAAAAAAGAAGAAAAAAAACAGCCTCTTAAAAATTGTATTTATAAGGCAAAGTGTTAATGCTCGTTTGTTATTAACTGTTTTATCCAATTTGACGTACATTTTTGCAATAAAACGCAAGAACAAGTTGTACAAGACGATTTTGGAATTTTTCAATATTATTGGTTAGAGTGAGAAAGGAAATCAACTTTTTGGTGGAACTTCTCTCTCTGTTCAGGAGAATATTCTTCGATTTCTGTGTGGCTGTGGCGTTGTTATTTCGACTAGACGAAGGACATCTGACAGTTTTCCTACTACGTCATTAGACAAACGGTAAGTTGAACCTGAAATTAGTGTTTATTTTTTTTTCTGTGCAGTTGGTGTATTTGTACCTCGTATGGGTCGACTGGTGTCGCCCTCACCATTCATAATAAGTAAATATGTATTGTATTGCATCATTCTTTTTTATTTTCGAAATTATAATATTTTTATTGAATATAATTTTGAACGCAGTAAGCCGGTGAGATGGCGATGGCAAGAACAAACTTGATTGCATGCAAGGCGATGACGATAAATGCAGTAGGGTATGTCGAAATTGTACAGCAGTGTAAGGTGCATTCTGCTTTGGTTGGGATGTCTTACATCCAAGCGAGAAGCGAAAGAATATTCCAGAGTCTGTAAAAGAAGTAGGTACATAATTTCATACGTACAACTATATTCAGCCCACGAAAAGGGTGTGGGAAATGTGTATCTATATAGTATTTACTGTATCCTATTGGCAGTGGGACCTTGAAAGGGACTATGTTTATGTACAAGTACTACGTCACGTAATCTGGTATCTGGGGTGCAATTTGACTTCTGCCGCCGCACTGTGGAGGTTTTTTTTTTTTCTCTTTCTTTTTTTATTTTTTATTGTGGCTCTGCGCAGCCAAACCAGTCGCCATGTAAAATTGTGTAGTTCAAAGTTGTTTTGGTTTTCATTTGGATTGGCATTCTTGTGCGTCTGTTGTATTATTTAAAGCTTTTGCTTTTTCAACAACGCATATTGGAGGCAGCAATTTAAAATAAATATTATTAAGGCCCGTTTGCTGATATAAAGCTACCTACTACTCGTTATCAGCAAACAGGCCTAAATTAAACTTGAACCGAAACGCATCTGCCTACACGAATATTTTACTTTTTCGGTTCTGTAAGCTGTGACTTGCAGTCATTAAATGATTAAATGTATTCTGTTTATATAAGTAGGCAAGCGGATCTGCAGAATTGAAACACAAATTTCCAGGGATGTCGCTTTTAAGGGCATGCTTATGATGAATAATTAATTTATGTCGTTTTCCATTGGGACAAAAAAAGAACTTTTTTCCAGATTCCGAGCAGTTTTTCTTCTTTCGAAATCAGCTGGCTGTCAGATTTCATGTTCAATTGGCCGCAAAAAAAAAAAAAAAACCGAGTCGGAGCATTTTTGCGAATCTCGATTTCTGAGCGAGATTTACACCTACTTAAAATAGAGAAAATATCAACATAAATTCAAGGGATTTTTATAAACACAAATTACAATTTAAGAACAGCTGACTTTTAAAACTCGAACCATCTACCATCACAAATGCAAAGAGAGCAAAATCTAAAAATCGCAATAGAAAACGACATTAGAGACGCATAGGAGAGAGCTCTGCGAGACGTTAATGAGCCAAATATTTGTACAATTCCAATTGCACTTGACCTCCTCTCCTCTAATTAACTATCTACTCGTACGTTTTACCTCTCTGACCTATCACAGCTCAGACCGGCCCCAAAACCAAATTGTCGTCCGCAGTATAAATAGGTAGGTGGTACGTAAAGTTTACCAATGGACCGAAATGATCGTCTAAGTTTAGAGTATTATAAAAAGATTTTCGATTTTGCTACGAACAATTTAGAAGCGATTTGTTTATGTATGTAGGTTATACCTTTGTGAGAATATGTAGTAAAAAAAAACCTGTTTACGGAGGAGCTGTCCAAGATGGAACATACATACCTATAACTTCCAGTGTTACCGAGCGCACATTAAATACAGCACTCGCAGCCGTTGTCTCAATGAAATGAATTCTTTTGGCGAGTGTATGAATGGATACTAAAAGCTCATGGATGAACATCTTATCTACCTAATCAGTTTTGTTCTGAACAAACAGTGCATTTTGATGACGCTCTAAATATAAACGTCAAAAGAAGCAACAGCTCATACTCCACTCTGTAGCTGTTTTCATCTGGCACGATAAGAATTATCAAACTTGTCTTACGTTTAAGCCAAAATGTGTTTTATTTAGTTTTCCATTGGGACAGAAAAAAAAAAACACTTTTTTCACTTAGTCAGAGCAATGTTGCGAATACCGCATGCTAATATTTGCCTTCTAATGCCTGTGACACACATAGGGTTTCGATACCATGGTATCAATACTAAGCCATCGTCAATACCATGCTATTTGACACACTACAACGTAGTATAGGCTGACAGTTGCCATTGGTTACCATGCTGGGGCAGACAATAAGACCCGTGACGTTCGCCTAGTACAGACACCCTGTTGGGAATACTATAGCTAGAAGGATAGCTATACCACGCAAAAAACCCTAGTATCGATACTACGCTCAAACCACATTGCTCGCATGGTATGACCGTAGTATACCCTGACAGACATGTGGTTCATCTCGATACCATGGTATCGAAACCATATGTGTGTCACAGGCATAAGGAAGCATGTCATGAGACTAGGCTTAGCTAATACGGATACATGCGGGGGCGGGCACTGTGAGGACCCACAAGTTACGGAAGACATCTCCCACCTTCTATGCGAGTGTCAATCAATTGCTCGAAGTAGAAGGAAGCACCTAGGCAGGTACTTTTTTTAATAACTTAGAGGAGGTTGGTTCCTCAAACGATATTGGGACCATTATCAAATTCTGTAGGGAAATTGATTGTTTGGGCAATTTGGTTTAGCTTCTTTAACCGTGGGGATGGCGATGGGCCCGCTTTGGTGCCTGGTCTTTTGTGATGATCTCACACCCCACTCCACCTAACCTAACCTAACCTAATATTTTTTTTGAATATCATTTCCACCGTAGGTAGAAAATAAAAAGCCGGTAAAAAATGTAAACAAAAAATAGGAAAAACAAGAAAGTTGAAACGTTTATAACGCTCCTTTTTTATAAATCGCAACTTGGGTCTGTGACCTTGAATGACAGCGTGGCGATGTAAGTAAACAAACAACAGTTTCGCATGTGTGTTTTGATTATACGTCTCCCACTAACCGCTAGTACATACTTCAATATTTCCGATGCCGGCAATAAAGTGTAATAAAGTGACATTCCGCCACACACGCCACACCAAATTCGCAATCACGAATTGTCATTCCAAAGAACGGCCGAATGCCGACGTCCCTCGCATATCAACGATTCGGATGCAACTGAGAACTGATAGTGCGCGTGCATCCCCACCCACATCACACCGATCTAGACACCGACACCAAAAATCAAAAAGTTTTGATTTTTACTCGCACCGTGTGTGACACCAAAAATCGGTGTGCACACCAGCCCACAGACGGCACACATTTCAGCACACCGCACACCGGTGTGCGCACAAGTGTGATGTCTATGGGCCACTTAAAATACTGAACAAATTCTGCACTAAAAATACTTTTTTTATGTTTCCTTTTCTAGTAGGTAAAGAAAAGTTTACAAGCCATTCTGTAGCGGGGAAAGGAAGAAATTATGTTGTTTTTGCCTTTAAGGTCATATGGTAATTCATTGTTTGAGGAAGTGTCAACATCTGAAGTGTAGTTACAGATCGAGCTTTGTGCATAACCATAAACAGAATAAAAACGACCATTCATATATGTAATGGACAAGTTAAGTTTTTTTTATTGTGCCACAGTTCTAGCATTGGATATCTTATTGTTTCTGTTGAATTTTCTTATGTTCTTTTTTGAACTTGTTAAATTTATTTCGATTTTTACCTACGTATATGCAAGTGCTTAAAAGGGAAATGATTTATTGACAGCTTAATTCATATCGATGCAGAAGCTGTCAAAATTGTATTTTACTTTCGATTAAGTGCCTTATAAAAGAGCTTAGATTTAAATTCATGCCCCTAAAAGCTGTCATTAAGAGTTATAGGATTTATATTTTACATAAAACAGCAGCGGTTTGACATGTAATTTTTAAGCTTATACAATACTGGTAGGTACCTACCTATGTTTGGAACAAGATTTCATTCAAATGGATTGCGAAAGATTGGTGAAACATCGTTGAGCACCCGCAACTGACTGTATTGGCTAATGCCAAACATTTTTAGATATCAAGAGAAAGATCTTTGCCGTTTGTCTTTTTTTCGCAACAACATGCGGCAGTGAGTGTTTTACTGAATTCGTTTAGGAACCTTTGGAAGCTAAAAGCCCAATTGCGAGGTGAAGTTTCTACTGTAAGTCAAACAGATCTGTTCTGGAGATAACATACTTCTCTAATATCTACGCCTTTCCCCCTAATAATTGATGTACTATACTCTGTTCAATTCGTATTTTCAGTACAGGGAAGATAGGCTATTTGCCTTTCACCCTAACTATTATGGATTTTAATAAGCTGTCTCCATTTTAAAGCTCTCACATGGTTGCCAAAGTGAGCACTCAACATTGGCATAATTCTCTCACAAATATCGGTAGGGTTACCAAGTACCAACTCTTTATTAAGAAAAAATGGTTTAACTGCATATTAACAGATCTTTCATAAATACAAAATAATTAAAGGAGTACCTAAAAACTGTATGGCAACATCCCACATAATCAAATTCATTTATTCGCTCTCAAAAGCTTTAAAAAGCACCAAAACCGAAAGTTCTGTGAAAATATCCATAGAAAAACCCGTAAAGATATTTCTGCAAATAGATTAGGGTAACACTCTTCTGAGGTGCTTAAAACACACACATGTTTATTTTCTGCGATAAAATAGCAACCGCACACGAGAATATCACCCTCGTCGTCATCCTCATTCTGCTCGCGACTGCCTGGCAGACTGGTCATGGTGGGATGTATGCGCCTTTGAGGAAAATTGGGTGCGTTTTTCGTAAATGACAACAACAAATTCTTTGGAATCACCAGTGGTTTCGCTTTTATTTCAGTGGCAAATCTTTTGTTGAGTGCCGTGAGAGTAGCTACAGGCACCACTGGTAGAAAAAAGAGCTTCCCATAAGGCCTGTACTGAAAATACGAATTGAACAGAGTATAAGAAAGTGCTGAATGAGTTAGCTCTTAACAAGTCCTATTCGACAGGATACAGGGGCTGTTTTTTATTTTGCCTAAATCTAGGTATATAGATCATCGGTTTCTATGGTTTACAACAATAATAGGAGATCCAACTGTTGTTGTAAACCTTGAAAATCAATGATCTATCTAAATGGATCATGCGGGCATAATAAAAACGCCTAATGATCTATATAGATCTTACTTACTTACTTAAGGTGGCGCTACAGTTCGGGGTGGACCTGGGCCTCAACCAATACGCCTCTCCAGTTAGCGCGATCTTTGGCTAACTGCCTCCAGTTGCGCACTCCAAGTTGGTTGAGGTCCCCTTCCACTTGCGCGCGCCACCTAAGGCGAGGTCTTCCTCTACTGCGTTGTCCCTCCGGCTCCGACTCTTCGGGCCGTAGCGTTTGTGTCCATTCGCTCTACATGTCCCAGCCATCTTAGACGACTGTTGCGTACTTTTCTGACTAGGTCGATGTCGCTGTACAGCTCGTAGAGTTCGCTGTTAAATCTTCTCCTCCAAATCCCGTCAACGCAAACGGGACCAAAAATCACTCGAAGAATTTTGCGTTCGAAGCGACCAAGAAGATCCTCATCCGTTTTTGCTAGGGTCGATGCTTCTGCGCCATAGAGCAGGACAGGGATGATGAGAGTCTTATATAGAATCTCCTTAGTGCTTCTTGATAAGGCCTTACTAATCAATTGCCGTCTTAGGCCAAAGAAACAGCGGTTGGCAAGTGTGATTCTTCGCTCGATTTCTGATGTGATGTCGTTATCAGAGTTTATAGCGGAGCCGAGGTAGACAAAGTCCCTAACTACCTCCAAGTTATAGCTGTCTATCGTGACGTTCTGTCCGATTCTTCGATGTTGTGTGTCCCTTCTTGTTGACAGCATATATTTTGTTTTGCCCTCATTCACCATCAAACCCATTTTTGCCGCTTCTGTACTGATACTTGCAAACGCACCAGTGACAGCTCACTGTGTTCTGCCAATGATGTCGATGTCGTCAGCGTATGCAAGTAGTTGCACAGACTTGTAGAAAATTGTGCCTCTGGTGTTGGCTTGTGAGTTTCGCACAATTTTCTCAAGAATGATGTTGAAGAAGTCACATGACAGCGCGTCGCCTTGTCTAAATCCTTTTTTGACATCAAACGTCTCGGTGATATTGCTTCCGACTTTTACGGAGCAGCGAGCGTTCCCCATCGTCATTCTGCACAATCAGACAAGTTGGCAGTGATGCCAAAACTAGACATGGCTCTGTATAGCTCGTCTCTATAAATGCTGTCATATGCGGCCTTAAAATCAATAAAAAGATGGTGAGTATCGATCTGAACTTCTTGGGTTTTCTTCAGGATCTGCCGTAGTGTGAATATTTGATCGGTCGTGGACTTACCGGGCCTAAAACCGCACTGATAGGGACCTATCAGATCGTTGACGAAAGGTTTCAGGCGTTCACATAGTACAGCAGACATGATCTTATATGCAGTGTTAAGGAGACTGATGCCTCTATAGTTGGCGCAGTTTAGAGAGTCTCCCTTCTTGTGGATCGGGCAGACGATGCTGAGGTTCCATTCATCAGGCATACTTTCGTCTGACCAAATCTTTGAGACGAGTTGGTGTATGCTCTCTACCAGGTCATCTCCCGCTGCCTTAAACAGCTCGGCAGTTAAGCCGTCCGGTCCAGCAGCCTTGTTGGACTTAAGCTTAGATATTGCTATCCTCACTTCATTTTGGTCAGGTGGACGGAAATCTTGGCTTTCATCGTCCAGGTTAAATGGCTATATAGATCATGTGGGTAAAATAAGAAACTTGTGGAGTAAACAAAAATAATCAACGACGGCTCTTTGGCTCTTCCGCTCCCCTTTGTTACCAGAAACCCAATTAAGTGTACCGGCCACTTGCCTCAAACATTTTTTGTACTGCTCAACGTGGTTAAAGGAGGTTAAAGGTAGTAAGCTTTGTTTTTTATGCAATAAGTTTGTTATAACAATTGCGAAAGGTGATAAAACTATGTATTGCGAAATCATTATATAGGTAGTTAGTCAGGTACATTCCTACGTCATGTCATATAAAATCGTAATCATTAACAAGTTTCCAAGTTTACAATTCTTAATATTCAGTAATGAAAACAATCTTTTCGTGGCTTATCAAAGAGATACAAAAATTAATAGCAACGAATGAATCAGAGACCACGTTTTCTTGTTTTTTATTTCTTGTTTATTTTTATAGTGGCAGCAAGTGTTTCAACTTTCAATCGGTCGTCGCGGCGTAGGTAGAACCATCATGCTATGTGTGTATCGCTATATGTTTGCGTATGGTGTATGGATGTACACATCTAAAAATAAAATCCACAACGAGGCAATTTCAAGCAGATAAATAAGCTAATGAAAAATGGCGTGAGTTAAAAAATGTGTTTTTTTTTATGTGTTCCCCTTTCTGGCGCAGATGTTTAATCTGTTCGGGCAATTGTTATGATATACCACTCCACGTTGGGTCTGATGGACATGTGTGCATAGTCAGATGGTTTTTCGTACAAAAAGGTTTAAAAAAAAAAAAAAAAAAATTACACATAAGAGGTACATTTATATTCGAACTTGACTTTGGGCAGGTTTTAGGTTTTTTGTTGAGGCATCTAAGTCTGTTTTGAAAATGCACATGTATAGATATGTATTTAGGTAACATTCAGAACAGAGAAGCACATAAATCCGAAAACATGCCAAAGTTTTTTTTTTACCTGTGTAAACAAACGTGCTTATCCAAGAAGCTTACTGTAAAATAGGAAGGATTGTTTGCTTGTTCAATACCTATTAAAATAAACATTTAGGTAGGTAGGTAGGTATACATTTTATTATTGGGTAAAGATTTCTTCATTTTCATTTTCAGGCTTAACAAATTGAAAACAACTACCTATGTACGAGTATCAATACCTAAAATGCAAATCTGCACATGCAAGTGACTTTTACTAGCTGTCCGAAAAAAATTCCCTTTCAATTTGTTTCTCATATCAATCCTTTTATGCTCTCTTCTGAGAGCCACTTTGCATTCACCTAGGTAGGTGGTAGGTCGTAGGTCGTAGCTCGTAGCTAGGTATACATCTTATCACGTCCCTTCGCTTACACACTTTCGCATCAGCAAACTGAGGAACTTTTTTTAAGACGCAATTTCCGACCGCCTTCTCTCCTTTCCCAATACTACCCCATGTTGTGTGTCGGTGCTCGGGTGGGCTATTAAAATACAATGGTTTATTTATGTATGTGGCGAAACTTTAACAAAAAAATAAAAAAATAAATAATTCTTCAAGATAAACCATAAGCAGAACGATGATCAACGTACCTACTAAAAGTAGGTTAATTAGCCGTGGCATTTAAAAATAAAACGAAACGAAAATAATATTGGGTATAGTAGACGAACGATTTCTGAAATACCTACTGCGTAGCTTTTTTATGTGGAAGGTGGTACCTATACAGTATTCTCATAAATATTTATTTTTAGTTTTGCCCGATACGAGATTTCATAAAATCGAAGGCTAATGTAGATACGAAAAAAGGCGCGAACGCGTTGAGGTTTTATGCTGCTTTTGTTTTCTAAATTAAGATTTTAATTTATACCCAAATAAAATTAACAATACTACAGTCATGACTGACAATTGGCATTTTAAAGAAAACAAACGCAATGTGATTTTCTTTGAAAAAAACGCACTTCCAGGTCAATTCTTAATACGACAGAAATGTCCTTGATATGTTTAAAAAATTTCCCTGAACTCACCAACAGACACTAGCAAAATTTCAGATTGAAATGTTTGTTGTATTGTTCGAAAGTCGAAACAAAATTTACGCTAGTGATCCGAAAATATGTAATTTTAGCGTGCAAATGTAAACTTTTATTGAAATAAATTGAGTTGGCTTATTAAAACATTAGGTTGAGTAGGTTGAGCGGGGTTGTGAGATCTTCACAAACGACCAGGCACCAAAGCGGGCCCATCGCCATCCCCATTACGGTTAAAAACCTAAACCAAATCGCCCCAATAATTAATTTCCCTACAGAGTTTGATTATGATCTCAATAAAATTTGAACAATCGACCTCCTCTAAGTTATTAAAGATGTACCTGCCTAGGTACTTCCTTCTACTCCAAGCAATTGCTTGACACTCGCATGTGGGTGGGAGATGTCTTCCCTAGCTTGTAGGTCCTCACAGTACCTACCTGTACCTATCCGTATTAGTTAATGCCTAAGCCTAGTCATGGCATGCTTCCTTAGAAGGCAGTGTCCAGAGAGTAGTATAATCTTAACTTTGTTCTGCTGAGATTGATTAGTTCTTCAGACTTCTTCCGATTTAAAGCGGGCCACAGTGTCTTTGAGACCCTGTGCCCTTCTATTTGTGGCCATCTTGTGGCTGCTTTATTGGAGGTTTTCTGAAAGATAACCCTTCTAGTAACGGCCGTAGATGGTCTGATTCCCTCAATCATTGTATTGAGTGGGAGTTCCGCCCTTTCGTTACGCTCAATATCACAATGCCCAGGTACCCAACATAATCTGACACGGTTCTGCGAACATGATGCCTTGCGGCAATTCCTGACTAGCTCAGATTTAGTGGTATGTGACTCTAACAGAATATTAAAAACATTATTAAAACATTACTATTTAGTATTTTAGAAAACAGAATAAAAAGGGGGTTCGTTAACTATTGTCGACATCCACTACTTATTTGTTATTTCCTAAGAAAAAGACATCACACTTTTATCAACCAGAAATCAGATTAAAGCTTTGTCCGAATAGCTGGGGGGTGTTACATTTCACATTTCATAAGAACAACGACAATTGAACAACAAATTGGTATGACCCAACTGTATCGTACAGTTGGTACCCCTGAAGACGTTGGCAAGAAATCCACGAAACGTAGGCTGCAATGATGGATTAAACGTTTTTTAATTGCATCCTAAATAATAAGACCATCGAGCTGAAATTCAAGAATAAAAACAAGAAATTGTTCGAAAAACAAATTATCAACGAAAAAAAAAATGTCTTGTGAGTAAAGTCACGCGCACATACACCACACCAGCGCCACACCACTTGACATAGCCTAGAAGTGAATGTAGTCCGGTTGGTGTTTTTTTTGCATAGGTATAACTCTGTCAGTATCTGTGGAAGTAAGTTTAAGCATACAAAACAAGTCAAGTCCGAATAGAATCCGAAACGCTGAAGTCACGTCAAAATAACACAAACACTTGGATGTTTAAACGACACACCTACATTTGCAGATATATTTTCTTCTCTTATGCTTTTCATAGGTATTACCAAAATCCTTATGGTGGTTGCTTCACGCTGGCCTGGGCGGGTACTTAAAGTTTATAATTTTTCAGCGACGCAATTTCTTAACTTGCTCTAAAAGGAGCATGTATTGGTCTTGTTCGATTTTTTTTTTTTTTTTTTTTTAAGTTTTCATGTTCAGTGTTCCGCCCAGTGTTGCCATTAGATAAATCGATTTTCGGTCAAAAAGTAACACGTAAGATTTGAAATATCATTCAAAAATGTAATAGAATAGTAATAAATCTCCACCAATTTATTATAGGTACAAGTTAGCCAATACCTTTATCCTCTTTTAAATGTATAGTATTTTATTATTTTATGTATAAGGAAAAAAAAAAAAAACAAATAGAACAAGTTTTTAATTAAGTACCTTTTTTTTCAAAGACCTTGTGAGGTTGATTTCTTGTGAAGTTTATTGTGATTCGATAACTTTCCGAAATCTACGATGATCCTCACAACAAAGCATACGAAGTATTCACCTCAGCACAAATTGACACAAAATTTTCCGTAAAAGCCCGAACTCGTACACGAAGCTAATGAAAACATATAAAATAATAATTGCAAAATATTAACACTGAAATGTTTAAGAAGTGAAGAAAATTAATTATTTGCGAAATTTGTTCCAAAAATCAAATTCTCCACCTTCCTTAGTTTTTTTTCCTATACAAATAACTCTGTTTTCGAAATCGACAACACTCAAATTGAGATTGCAAAGTGTGGAATTCGTAGAAAGGATTTTCTTGTCTAGAATCCTCAAAATTAAACACCTTGCACCAAAATGACTACGAGCGGTGTTTACGTTCGTTCGTTGAGAGGATTTTCCACTGGCTGTAAATGTTGTCTTTAGTTAACCTGTCGATATTTAGCTCGTCGAAATTGGAGGCAGTGGTTTTTTCTGCAAACGAATACACTCTTCAATAAACAAATCGCAAATTTGTTTGAGTAAATATATATTTTGGGCATTCGAGCATGCAATTCCTCAATGAGAAAGTTCTTCCAATTGGAACGTTGTTCTTCAAATTCGTTCTTCAGTAACAAACTTTTTAGATTGGAGTTCCAAAATGTTCTCCTCGCAATCAACTCATATGTATTGTCGCGTCTTGCATTTTTTTTTTTTTAGATATAAAATATATTTGGTAATAAACTGGGAGATTGGTCAAAATGAATTGGATTTTCGGTCAAAAAGCATTCGAAAATTTTGTTCGGTCAAACACTTCGAATTCGGTCAAATTTGACCGAAATTATGTCAAATTGGCATCCCTGGTTCCACCTATCAATATTAAACGGTATGGGTGGGTATGGTGGGTATAATGCAAAATTCCACTATCTCATCCTCATGGAACCAATTGAACAGTTCATTTTGAAATGCTACGAATTGAATCAAGTGTTTTATGTGACCCAACAATCGAAACATCTGAATCTACGTTCGAAGAGGTAGCTGCTCGAAATCGAGAGTATATGTTTTGAAAAACATTGGGTATCTAGGTTAGTAAGACTGACAGCTGGCCCTTGATTGACCTAGATCGGTCACATGAACAGCTGTTAAAGTTGACGTATATTAATACCCTTTTTACACCGCAGCGAAAACCGTGTTTTCGTCGAAAACTCGAAATTCCATTCACACCGAACAATAACTATAGTTTTCATTTGACGTTTCCATCAGCTGTGAGACACTAGTCGTGAAACTTCAGTGTAAACTGTTTTGTTTACAAATTTCGATCGCATTATATAACAAATAAAATTAATTCAGAGCATTTAAAAATATTAGCTCATCAATTAGTGTGGAAAATGATTTTAAGTTGTGAGTTGTGACATTTTTTGTTCGGTCAGCTGCTCTGCTGAATGTTGCAAAAGGTGTGTTTGTTTCAACAACTCAACGATTGGAAGTCGTTTTCGTGGAAAGCGACTCGTTTTGAAAACTAAAATATGTATGGGAAAACCTCTGTTTTCGACAAAGTTTTCGACAGATTCTGTAAGGCGAAGCGATAAATCGTTTTCGTGCGCACGAATGATTTGCCCGATGTTACACAAGCAAATTTCTTCGAGCACACGAAAACGTTTGAACGTTTTGCCTTAAAGAATCTGACCCCAGGTTTTCGGCTAGG
Organism: Cheilosia urbana; assembly: GCA_946477585.1. Taxonomy (NCBI): domain Eukaryota; kingdom Metazoa; phylum Arthropoda; class Insecta; order Diptera; family Syrphidae; genus Cheilosia; species Cheilosia urbana. The sequence goes on along the minus strand of OX297854.1, from coordinate 25,797,101 downwards.
TGTAAATAGCGTATAAGTGTATCGGACGAATCTAGTGAAGAATTTCGTGATTGAGTACTAAATTGACAGTTCGTGTAAGTGGCCGATGTCAAAAAAGTTTGCATCCACAACAAAAGGAAACTAAAAAAGCGAATAAGTTCATAATACCTATGAGCAATTATTTAAAAGTCCCTACCCATGAAAAATCAGCAATCCTATAGTCAATCTAAATGACATACCTATGAGTTGTTACGTACGTCCCAGTCGTGCACTTTATTCTATTTACATCAAAATTCAAGACTTTCCATGCTACTGCGCATGCACCGGTAGAAAGACAACAAAAACAAATTCTTTGGACTTGTTTTCAATAAAAAAAGGAACAAGCAAAATAAATACTGATGATGATAAAGAAAAGGAGAAGAAAACAGAATATCAGCAAAACAATTTTACCGGCTGTGTTATTTGTAGCGATTAATATAAATAAAATGTGATGAATGATGACAAATGCGAATTTTGGGGAGTGAAAGGGGATCGTTACAATTTTGCTCTTGTTATTTTTGGCTTTATTTCATTTTTGCTTTCGGATATACCTACGTACGTGAATATGTAGTTTACTTTGATGGGATAGACAATTTACAGCCAATATGTATGTATTTATGTACGTGGGTATAGCTATATCGAATCGACCGACTATTCGTATTCGGTTACTTATTCCTCCAAACAAAAATTGTCTTTCATTATTTATGTATGCGGGTATGGATACATACCAATTCCTACTTATGTTGGTTGTATTTCTTGTCATACCCACCTTGGATTTATTTTTTGACAGCAACCTTGAACTTGAACGAGTGCGAACTTTTTAATTTTGGCGCCGCCCATGACTGGAATTGTGATGAATTTTGAGGTGTGGTGGGAATGATTTTATTATGTTGTTTTGAGTCCAAAAGTAGCAATTTTAAGAGAATAGTGCACCTAATCAAGTGTTGACAAAGCTACTGTTGATGATAAAAAGAAAACTCGATTCGAAAAGGCCTGTGGTGTTTTGGTTGAAATTTTAAATCGCATTTGGCAGACAGCAGCTGTCAATGAGGACGTTTTTGACAGAAAAACTTACCTATTGAATTATTTGTTTCCATTTTTCTCACAAACAATGCGTTCTAAAACTCAAACGTCATATTTAATAAGCAACGCATCAGCATAAACTGTGCATCGCATCAGCATCGCAATTAACCAGTGGTGCCGCATCATGTTTCGTCGCTAGGGTTGCCATATAAAAAAAATACGAAAAGGGGGACAAGTGTTCATAAATTGGGACAAACATTCCTTTATTATTTTTGAACACCACCACTTTGGCCTAAGACGGCAATTGATTAGTAAGGCCTTGTCAAGAAGCACTAAGGAGATTCTATATAAGACTCTCATCATCCCTGTCCTGCTCTATGGCGCAGAAGCATGGACCCTAGCTAAAACGGATGAGGATCTTCTTGGTCGCTTCGAACGCAAAATTCTTCGAGTGATTTTTGGTCCCGTTTGCGTTGACGGGCTTTGGAGGAGAAGATTTAACAGCGAACTCTACGAGCTGTACAGCGACATCGACCTAGTCAGAAAAGTACGCATCAGTCGTCTAAGATGGCTGGGACATGTAGAGCGAATGGACACCAACGCTCCGGCCCGAAGAGTCTTCGATTCTAACCCGGAGGGACAACGCAGTAGAGGAAGACCTCGCCTTAGGTGGCGCGCGCAAGTGGAAGGGGACCTCAACCAACTTGGAGTGCGCAACTGGAGGCAGTTAGCCAAAGATCGCGCGAACTGGAGAGGCGTATTGGTTGAGGCCCAGGTCCACCCCGGACTGTAGCGCCACCTAAGAAGAAGAAGAAGAAGAGTAAAAAAAAAGTGAAATATAAATAAGTTTCATTAGATACCTACCTGTATTTTGTTCCCAAAGCTGGGTGAACACTATTTTTTTTTCTTTGGGTTCGGTCATTTTGCCAAAGTTAATTTGTTTTCGAAAGTACAAAACAAAAACGTGCAGGAGAACAACTTTAGAACGTAAAGTGAATTGAAGTTTGTGAGTGGATGCATTCATCTTTCTTGCTCTTCAAATGGATGTGTTCACAGAGAATCTTGTTAAATAGGTACCTATATTAAAAGTAAAAGAACTTTTTTTCAAAGTTTGAATTGAATTTTGACTTTTGAATTGAATTTTGACTTAGTAAGGGGACAGTGATTTGTACTAGAGGGACAAACAGCATTTTAGTATGAAAAAGGGGGACGTATGCATGCCTATTCGTCGCTTTCACGGCAAAGTGACATAAGTCCAAAATGTATGATTTTCATGAGGGATGCTAAAAGTTTTGCGTAACTCTAAAAAATTGTTTAATAGTTAAAAACAATATACAAAGTGCGTTTACATATACTTAATTGAACTTTTTTTCTCGCTCTTCTTAAAGATATTTAAAAAAAAAACGACGTTTGCGAAAAATCTGATAATTATTTGTTTTTATTTTCTCATGAGTTGAAAAAGTGTCGTTTTGAAGTGAAATCAATTTATAATGCAATACAAAAATGTCAAAATGGCATAATAATTTTATCTGTTCGTTCTTGTGTAGCTTGACATTCTTCGCAATACGCCGTTTTGCCAAAAAAAAAAAAAAAAACAACCACTCGCGACGCACAATTAAAAAAATGGCTTTGAGGCACAAAAAATTGTAGAGTTGTAAGTGGAAAATTGAATCGACACTTTAAAGAACGTGGAAGGTAGAAGAAGTAGAATTAAGCCGGTTAGGCAGAAAAAATAAAATAAAAATTGTGGTCAGTATACTTTACTCGAAAATTACAAATTTCGACTTATGTCAATTTGCCGTGAAAGCGACGGTTTGATCTCTGAAAGTGAAATAGCCTTGCGCCTCGACATGTTTGTATAAATGCTTTAGGAACTTAAAATGCAAACTCAGACGATTGACCTGTTGATATGCGTGAAATTTCTACTACTCTCACATGGCAAAATATCAGAAACTGCGAATATTCGCTTGTTCGCAATTCACTCTCATATGAATAGTCCTTAAGAGTTACTTGACTAGGTACATATATTTTCTGGGTAAATATGAAATCAAATTTTGGTGACTGCCTATGACTTGGACAGACTTATGACTGCCCGTGTCCATGTCAAATAAACTTTTCGTTTATTTATAGTTATGAGCGCGAAAGAACTGCCATTGTCAATAAGACATGGGATTCAATGTTATTCAAAATAACACATTGGACAATTTAAACAATCAATCTCAATATAAATAGATATTCACGGGTCAGATAAAGGCTTCATTGCTTCACAATAGCAACGTAAATATCATTTGCAGACGTTTTCATCAAAATATTTTATTCATAGTCCAGACAAATTTTAATCATTCTTCTCATAAAAACAAAGAGAACCAGTTTATTCTGGTAACCTACCAATGCACACAGCCCACCACTCTCCGTCAAAATTCTCTCAATTACGAATTCCGTCAGCGACTTTCCATACTCCCTTCTTCTTGATTCGCCACAAAGCGCAGAAAACAACAACTGTAGCCAACGACGACGGTGACAAAGTGTCCATTAATTATAATTTCCACACGTATTAACATATTGCAACTCTCCTCTTGACCACAATACGTGAATAAAACAACAAATGCCTTGCTGTGGCTGGACAATGCACCTTTTCATGGTGCACACTCATTCACTCAGACAGCCAGGCCCAAATGGTGGCAGTGAACGCGTTCGAGGCACTGTGGCTGTGTCGTTTTCTAGCACTAAACAAATGAGTTTCATGATGTGATCGTTGTTTCTTGTGGTTTTCAGTGTGCACACATATTCGCATTAGAGCGACAAAATGATTATATACAATGTCGACGTCATTGTTCCTCTAATAATGCCGCCTCTGACGTGGTTTCTTTATGAAATTCAATCTGTTCGTGCTAGGATAAGATTACTCTCCCTCAATTCAGTTGAACGATCTTGTAAGCAGGCAATACAGACGTAGGTCAACACACCACAGGCACGTATTATTCTAATCAAAGTTTTCGTTTGGTTTCGTTTCAGCATTGACTCCATAAAGTCGCAATCACAAGCAGATTTAAGGTCCGGAGAAGAAGACGTTAGAAGGCAGCAGTACTTAGCCGAAACAAAACGCGCTCTTCATAAAACCAAAAATCTTCTCTCCTCCGCCTTAAAGAAAGTTCTAAATAATAATAAAAAAAAAACCACAGCAATATTTGCACAAAGTCGATAGAGAGCTCAACGAATACCCGAGGTTATCACGATGGAATGCGAAGCTATAGCGTCTCAAAATGAAGTCGAGTCCCGCGAGAGCTCCGTCGAACGAGAACTCAATGGAACCGATGCCGCTGAAGGAACCAACTCTGTCCCAACTCTGAATGGAATGAAAAAGCCTTTGCCCGTTGATACCCACGAAACTCGTATCAAACGCAAGGCCAAGCGACTCATCAAACAGAACGGTCGGGATGGTGTCGCCAATCCGAACGGAGTTGTTGGTTATGTCGTTCCACAGCGGCGGTGGAAAAACAGTCGAAAACCACGTAATGGTCATGGTCGAGGTCTTCCGAAAAAAGGCGGTGCCGGCGGCAAAGGTGTTTGGGGTCTTCTCGGCTCTGAAGTGCTGGAGGAAGAATTCGAGGATCAGAATGACCCCAACTATGACAGTGAATGTAACGACAAGAATGTGGAACTGCGAGAAGTGATACCCGATATTTCATCAGAAGAGTTCTTCAAATTGGCGGAGCCCATTGTTCTGGAGTACTATGAGCATGGTGATACCCATGAGGTGGCATTGAGCTTCGATGAGATCCTTATTGGACCCCTGAGGCCATACGTCACGAGCGTGGTGGTGCAAATCTCCATGGACCACAAGGACTCACAGCGCGAAATGACATCGGTGTTGATCTCGGATTTGTATGGACGAGTCATCACCAGTAAGGACATTGAGAAGGGCTTCGACATTCTGCAGGAGAATTTGCCCGACTTGATTCTGGACACACCAGAAGCGCCGCATATTTTAGGTAAGTTGTTTAGGAATCATATTTCAAATGAGACTGTTGTGACAGTCAAATTTTGTTTGACTTTACATTTATAGCCAACTATATGGCACGAGCAGTTGCCGATGACTGCATCCCACCAAAGTACATAACTAAACCAGTCGACATAAGTGCCATGAATGAGTATGCAGTGGCGGCTGTTAAGCGGGCCGATACGCTGCTTCACATGAAGCAGGGCCTGGCCCACTTGGACAATGTCTGGGGTATGGGTGGACCGTTGAGACCGGTTAAATTCATTACCAGAGAGATGACACTGTTGCTGAAGGAGTATTTGTCGTCTCGTGATATTCAGGAGGCGCATCGCTGTCTACGAGCGCTGGAAGTTCCTCATTTCCATCACGAGTTAGTCTACGAGGTGAGTTCAAATACTGGCGGAGATGTTGCTTTTTTTTTTTTACAGTTTTGTGTGTTTTTATTCGAATTTTTAGGCCATTGTCATGGCAATGGAGGCTTGTAGCGCAAGTGTGGAAGAGGCAGTGTGTGAACTATTTAAATCGTTGGATCAGGCATGTTTGGTCTTGCCAGCTACTATGGAACAGGTGAGTTATCAGATGTTAGTGTTTTGCGTCGGTGACATTGTGGGCTTTGGTTTCGTTGTGGTTCACTAAAAAATATGAAAGAAAGAAAACTACCTAAATTAGTAAATGCGGCAACAATTTCCAAACGTCTGGTTTCAAGGGCTTCTCCTCCAACCTTTAAAAATATTTTTTAGTTTAGATTTAAACCATGAGTCTGTAAAATGAGTATATTTATGTTAATTTTTATTCGCTGAGCGCCAGCTCACCAATAAGGTAGATTAGTCGTGATTCTTCTCCACATTATTGACAGTCATCATAGTGAGTTGACTTATGAAATTTTCCAAAAGGTTCCTACGTGGTACCTCTTGTAGAAGCTGCTCTAAAAAGTGCATTAATCGTTGTCAAAGACGAGATAAACTACAGCAAAACTCTGTCGAAACTCCTGCCAACTGGTTGTGGATAATAGAATGTAAAAGGCAATACAAACCTCAGGTAGCAAGGTGCGCCGCGCTTACATTAAGTATAGCATTTTCCCCCCAAAGGAAACAAAACGTTTGCAACAACTTTAAATCACATTGTGCCACATAAACAAGCACCAGTTAGGGAGTGCTATAAATAATTCGTTACAGGTTGGGTTACCAAAATGTCACCCTTTAACCTCAACAACCACAATTAATCCTAAAACATAAAAACAAAAAACCTTCCAAAACATTTTATCTAATCTTTTTGTTTTGTGTCATTTTTTATTCTTTCAACAGGGCTTCCAACGCGTCTTTGATGACATGGCTGATATTGTATTGGACGTTCCGTTGGCGTACATTATATTAGATCGCTTTTTGGAACGTTGCAGCAATGCTGGTTTTCTTACTGATAAAATTATTATTAATATGCCCTCTCGGTGAGTATTTATTATTTTGTTTGTTAATTTCCTAATTTATATTATCTTGTCGTCTTTGATGGTACTTTTAAATTGCGCAGGAGTGGGGTATTAATTAATAAAATTAAATGGACGGTTATTGCGATAGTAAAAGCAGATTCAACTTATCATGAGCTATTTATAGTCAAGTGGAGGGAGTTTGTTTTTATTATTGTTCAGGTTCGAACACGTTTTGTTGAGCGATTGTAAATTTGCTTTAGTTGATAGTGCTGTAAATAGAATTGTGTTTTTTTAAGCTGAGCTTGTTGAATTGGCTGCTGCTAATTGTGGGCAACAAAGTATTAAATATTGATTTGAATTTAACTTGCTAACCCTAGATCTTGTTTTACTTGATCTAACCCTAGAATATTGTTTTACTTGATCGCGTAAATAAAGATCGAGTTGATAACCTTCAACAATGTTTTTCACATGAATGAGGCAGTATGCCTTGAGTAAGGTTAGGTTGGGTTGTGAGGAAAGTGCGAGCTTTGGGGTATTGTGATCACTTTTGTTTTTACACTCTTGGGTTAGGTAAGGGCGTATATTTTAAGCTTCATTTGGCGTATATATAATAAAAATCTATACAACGTGCATGCGGCTCTGTCTTATGTTAAACGAACCATTCATGCTGGCGAAGAACAGTGAGCCTTACCGGATAAAAGATTCATCATAAATCAATGCCGGACACTTTTCTTAAACGGTCAGACGCAAAGCGAGGTTCGCCGCTTAGGGATGGGTTATCTAGGAAAATACTTTCCCAGCGAGCTAGCTAACGTCTGGTTTATCCTTTAAATGTTTTGTGTAGACAACGCACCTTAGGCAACAGATGACCTCGTGGTTATATTCAATTCATTCAATTTGCAAAGCATAAAACGTCATCAACTTTCTACAGCCCTTGTATCCATAAATGTAACCATACAATTAACGACATAAAAGCCTACTACCTATTACAGTATCTGATAGAAACGCTACAATAAATATTGACACCTTCTAAACGAATTTGTATTATATGAGCAGAAATTAATCTCCGTAATTAATTGGCGCCATATAAGCAGTGTATAGCTTTATATAATGGGTACAATAACTTGTTTGTTTTTAACGACAAATTAATTAATTAATATGTTTCCATATTACAAAATGTATACAACAAACTCGCACTATTTTTAAATCGAACTATTTTTATACAATGCGCCAACAAATATAGGCGTCTAAGCTAAAAGCGGCAACTTCCTATATACATCTACAGCACCACGCAATACTGGTCAAAACAAAATTACGTGTTTATAAATAAACACTGCCGTGGTTTGGCTTGACTTGGCTTCTAAACATAAATGCATTATTCTACGCAGTATTTTTTTGTTTTTTGTTTTTGTTTTTGCAATACATTTTTATGTCTAATATAACAGAGCAAAAAAAAAAAAAAAAATCGACACCGCCGCAAACAATGCATAGTGCGTCAGACAAGTGAACTGTGTGCACTGTCATAACACTGCAGTGCTATGCAGCTATGCTCCATAGTCAATGGTTGGTAGTGCGCCAAGCTGTAAAAAGCTTACAAAGCGGCTTTGCTCAACAACGTTGTGCAGTTAACGCAATTCAATGGAAGTTCATTCACCCCCTTGGAATGACTTTGGTATTTTGTGTAAAAATGAAACTCATTTGTTGTAATTTTCAATTACATTGTGAGACAACCACATGAGTGCGTTTCATGACTTAAATACTTCACGGCTACTACCAAATCATACACACCTTCTCTTGTAGAGCGGAAAACCCGTTTTTTTTTTTTTCTATTTAAGTCAACTTGTTGCGATTCTATGAGATATTAAGAAATACACACCAACACAGTCCTTGTTTGGCAGCTGGTAAGCTTACTCAACCGCGAATAGGTTTTGCCCTCGTGGGACTTGTTTCAGGTTAAGGCTGCATCAATTGAATCAGAACCTGGTGAATTATCTGGGTGGATGAATTCTGCCGCAAAGAGTTCAAAGCTTACGCGCATTTGTGTGGTATTTTAATTACAAAGGCACTTAAATTTTGTTGGCTTATAAAAATGATTGACGGTTGTCTTCTAAATGCCATTAGATGTCTTTGCACAAATTCTGCATAAAAAAAACATTCTGGGATAAAAAAAACAATATTCTTTGTTGTAGATATATTGGTTTCGTCAGTCGTGCGTTAATTCACCTCGCATTTTCAGTACATATATGGACTGGATATTACAGGGCAGCAGTAATGTAGATCGGTTCGAATTGGGAGACAAAAAGATGAGGTTAAGGTGAACAAATCTGGAGTGATGGGCGTCTTTAGAATGTCTGCTCAATCAACCTTAATTGATACTAATCCCAAAACACAAGAGCTATAGAAGAAATAATGCTGCTGAAACTAAATCGATTTTGAGATTGCTAGCTCATTCTCTTGTAAGGAGTACGGAACTTAGTGTCTTACACTATTTAAACATTGGAACAACAACTTTGTCTTTATCACTGGAAAATCCAATCCAAAAGATTAATGGAGGAAAATATGTGGAGACTGGTGGACATTGTGGTTTAAGATACCATCTTAATAAAATGACCTCTGTCCATAGACAGAATGAAGAACATGGCTGGAAGATGTTGAATCCTCTGAAGACATTCCCTGTGACTGCCCAGCACTTCATTGGTTAAGAAAACGCGTCTTTAAAACAGAGACACCAGCAGGCTTAATGAAGTCTCCTACTAAAGACTTATTGACCTTCACAGGGAGGCCACTCGTCTTAAAAACCAACTCCCTCCCCGTGATACACTGTACATTTAAGGTTACAGTGTCAGCCAGCAAGGCATGGGATAAACTAGAACAAGTGTGGTTATACATTGGGCTTCTTATGTTCGAATCCCAAATTTCAGATCTCGTCTGTCCATAATAAACATAAAAAGTCGAATTGGTCTCTATTTTCTTCATATTCGCGCGATTGGATTATGATTCATTTATTCATTTAGGGGTATAGGATGCCCAAGTGGACTCTCCATAGCTCCCGAACTTCCGCCTCCGACTCTTGATCATCAGGGGCAATCCCCATACAGGCCGAGGAGAGCTTTCGGACTTGATCTAACCATCTCATCCTGCGTCTACCTAGTGAACGCCTGCCTGATGGCACGGATTCCATAGCACGTCTTGGGATCCGAGTTGAAAGCATGCGTTTTAACGTAACAAACCATCGAAGTATGGATCGTTCCGTCCGGAGAAGTAGCTGCTCGACATTAAGTTCCTCACGTATTCTGGTGTTACTTTTACGATCTCTGGGAGTCACACCAGCAATACAACGAAGGAATCTCATTTCGGCAGCTTGTAGTCGCGATTGGAATATTCACTTGTAAAATATAAAATTTAGTTTATACGAAATTCGCCCGCAAATTGATTTGCAAACTTCACTAAATCAAATCCAGATTCGTTCTTTGAAAACAAAAGCCAAACGAACATAAAAAATGACGTAAAGCAAAAAAAGTGTTCTTTTCTGTCCAAGCGAAAGCGACATTACCTGTCAAATTACCATGCGTGTACTGTGTTAAATGGGCTCACTCGATTATGCATCTCACCAACACAGTACTCTCCGGATATAAGCAACCCCCTTAATAGCCAAACCCTTTTAATAGCAACAACTTATTCAGTGTTGGGATTCCCAAACGCCATCCTACGCATTACAAAGGTCTCTGCCTAGTAGGAATTTAATTGAAACCCCGGCTATAAATACTATAATGCAGTGGCGTCTCGTCAGGGTGTGCAAGGTGTGCATTGCACGCCCTGATCTAACGAAAATAAATCCCTCATCAAACACTGTGTAATAATAATAACACACACAAATAATGATATGCACACTTCCATAATCCATAAAACCTCCATAACACAGCCAACAGCTACAGCCTACACCATACCATACCTATTCATATTCATCCTTCATAATTCTTCTTTCAAAATTCCTTCATCGCTGAGAAAAAAAAAAAAAAATGAACTCGTACAAAAACTCGCTGTGCACCATTCTGTTGATTTCATCAAATAAATTCATCCAACTCCAAACTATATCCCTACAAGATTTCTCCAGTATTCATCCCCATCGTCATTCCTCATTCGTCACCAGCGCGCCGCCGTACCATAAATCGCTTTACTTTGATGAACTTGTAGTGAACTCGTGCGAAGGTTTTCTGTGCACGGGCTGTATTCATTTTCTCCTCTTTTGCATCTGTTCTGTTCTATTTCCGTAAAGCGTCATAAGTCAAATATACAATGTATTACATCGATACTCGTGCAAACAAAAGCTGTGCACGAAAGCCGACGAATAAATGGTTGAACTTTGCTTTTCGTTTAAGTGGGAATGGGGTTGCAGTTTCGTGCGATGCTTTTGATTTTGTATGCGAAAGTTTTATTTTTCTATATTTTATTGTGGTATAAAACAAAATAAGATATCAAAAACAGCAGAACAATAATTGAGAAAACAATAAATGGAACGTGTTTTCAGGCAATTAATTGATACCTATTTCTAAAAAAATATATGATTCTAAGGAATTTGCACACCCATCTAAATAATTCACGCGACGCTGCTGCTATAATGTTATACCCATGTGCGCGTGCTATCATCCGAAGAGTACTGTACCTAGATATTTAACTTATGCGGTAATTCGGTCTGAAGTGAGTCTAGTGTCGCCTTTGACCAATTGTTTAATCAATAAAGTTTATTGCAATGGATACATACATAAACATACCTATAATAATTCTTCATCTACGCCGCGCATACACTCCGGTTACAATAATTGTGTGTGAACTGTGCTACCTATTTAAACGAAAAAGAAAAACAAGCTTTACTCGCTGAATGGGCATAAAAAAACTAAAGTCTTAAAGCTAACCACAAACACCCAAAAGACCACATGACACATGAACAGTGTACACAGTGCATGTGCTGTGCACTGCTGTGCAGTGCATGTGAGCGATGTGAAAAATACAAAAGCGATCTTGAACCGAATTCAGGTTGTTGCTCTTTCTACCGGCACTATTTATGTATATGCATTACTACATGTATTTCTCTTCCACATAAATGCGTGACAGCACCAGCAATAAGCACTCGCATCGCATGGTGTGCTGTCAGAAATTATTTACAAATAAAAAAGCAACCTACCTAGTGTTGGACGTTTATTTTTCTAGGATCTTCAACAAGAAATGAAACAAAACTAAAAATAATAAATGTCAACGAAAGAAGGTACGTTCAGTCTTCACTCAGTGGTGGGTGAATTTTCAGAATCACGTAATCCACTCACCCACCAGGCGCACGCAAAACGCACGCGAAACTGGAAAATTTCCATTACAAATTGTCCAATCTTACTTGAAATGTGGCGGCGGCGGTTACGCAAATAGACTATCATTGAGCGCGCGCCTACACTTCACTGTTTTTGTAGTCTAGCTGATAAAACTTTTTTGACACTACCTACCTACATTTGTTGGTTTTCTTTCGTCCACTGTTCTGTTTTCAATTATTTTAGTGCCTATTCCGTCCCCTCTCACGCGATAGTAGTGCTGATTTGTATCTTTGTTTTGTTTAAAAAACTTATTTCACTTAATTTTGTTTATAGGAGCCGGTTTATTTTTTTTTTTTTCATTCATTTAGATGTATGGGAATATAAATGGCTTTTTTTTGAGCGCCAAAAAGCTCGAAAGTATTTTTTAACCTTGCTTCTATTACGCATTTGGGTATAGAACAAAAATGTGGTTAAATTATTTCTTTTTTATGTCGTTTTATATTGGGACATGGGGGAGAAGACTCAGTTTTTGTTTTTTAAATGACATTTTGCTGATTTTCTGATTTGCGTGTGAGAGTTTCTATCCCCGTTTTTACTATACACCCAATTAAACTGGTGAAAAAACTGTGTCAGTCGACCTAATTTCTTAGAGATTGTACTAAAACTAGTTATAATTTCATAAAGTACTTTAAAAAACACTATATCCCTTCGGTAGTGAAACTTGATATGTCTATTGAATAGAATCGAATAGGTTTCGAATGACATATTAGGGGCTATCGAGAATAAATTCCGTGGGAAATGTTTCCCTTGTCAGCAATGTAAGTCAGATTGCTGAACAGAAAATATTCCCGGGGAAATCTTACTCCCGATAGGGGTTATTATTTCAATAGCCTTCAATAAAAAGTCATGTGGTAAGGTAAAGATTTACAGCTGAAATCGGATATAATGACATGCATACTTTGTGTGGACATAGTGATATTGGACTATTGACACTTGGTAAAAAAATGTGCTTTCCAGGCAACAAGAGGCGAAAGTTTGAAGCCAGCGATAAAGCCATAAATGGGTTTTTGTCCGGCTTAGACTTTAGCCACGTAGTGAGTGATGAGCTCCAAGTGACAAAGAACAGGACAGAAACAGAATCCCCTACATTTGCAACAGAAACGGAGTTAGGAACAAAACAGCAACAGAATTTAGTGATAGAAAAATGGCTGTTTGACTACAGAACGTAAACAAGTCTATATTGAAATGTCAATTTAACGTGGAGGGAGGTTTTTTTGTTTGAATTTTTCTGCATATCTAGGTATGTATGTATATTGATATTATATAATGTGTCATCTGGCTGTTTGTTTCGCATCGTACTATTCAATACTGTGATGACCACGTATGAATAACAAACGAAAAATGGGAAACAAGCAATTCGGTAATAAGCTTCATGTAAATCATCTTCACTAAACATTTCCAAAATCTGTTCCATTTTTTCGTTGAAGTCAAAGCTAAAATGTGATCCAGCGAAACACAATCTGTTTTTGTTTCAGTTTTGTGTAGCTGAGCGAGCAATGTAAACAGAACCAGAATTTACTACAGACCGAAAAAACGTTCTGTTCCTTTCTCTGTTCTTTGTCACTTGGCGTCTGAAGGCCCCAGTTATAGCCATATAGCCATAGCTAATCAATTGTGGAACTTTTTTACGATAAAAATAACTTAATTCTGATTAAAAATTTTCTTTAAATCCACTTTTATTATTTCACTGATTGAAATCGATTTCAATGAAGAGCTGATTTTCGTTTCTCTAATTCAATCTAATCCAAACGTTTCACTGATGTGTTCGATTCTCTTTCTATTCTCAGCTGTCAGAATTGTTGATTGCAAGTTGTTCCTTTGTACTGTAACTTTTTTTTTTTTATTAAACTTGGCATTTTCAATAATAATAATAACATTTTATTACATTTTATTTCTTTTATGCAATTCCATAATTCCGATTATTAAACAGTTTGACTTGCTTTCCGATTTTTCGAGTTTTCTCTGTTTAGTTTCACTGACAGGTCCTTCCGCTGACAGCAACTTTTCAATGATTGCTATAATTGACTTGTCAAAAAAATGAAACCATTATTCCACTGATTTGTTCCAATGATGCATTTCAATGATAGCTATAACTTATGCCAAATGCCCTAGTTATAGCAATACGTAAAATGCAACCGAAAAAGTTGGAACAATATGAAAATGTTTTTTTTTCGTTAAGGCGGTCATAGCGAAAAGTCTATCAGAAAAATGATTCCCTACGAAAACAGTTACAACAAATCAATGACCACTTAGTGGGTTCCATCAGAAAGAAAAATCCTAACAAATGGAACAGTAAAGAAATGAAATATTGCAGTGGAATGATTCGGGTTTCTTTTGTGGAATAGGTTGAGAAGTGGATCAGAAAGTTTTTCGTACGGAAAAATTAATTAACTATTTTCTAGAAAATTTAAAGAGCAATTGCATTTTTTTTTTTTTTTTTTTTTGATAATCTAACTTTAAAATTCATAAGCAACATTTTATGACCAAGATTGAGTTCAACCATCAAGTTTAAGTGGTTAAAAAAGGCAAAAGAACATTTTTACGTTTTGGTTTTTTATTTTAACTTATATTTTATATATACTTAACTTGGCAGCACTGCATTGAACGGATGCCAAACAAGTGTGTTTAGTGAATTCAATGAGAAACAAATTGAGTATCGCACGATTTTTACTTATCCTCATTTACTACCTAACCTTATATCTGTTCACCGGACAAGTCCGTCATATAAATACTTATTCTACTTTTTTATTTGGTTCCTGCCATTTGACTCTGGGCTTATTAGTACTCGCTACTCGTTATTTTTCTAAAGTTCTACTCTTATGCCATATTAGTTCTCATCGAAAAACAAAAAAACAGAACGTAATAGAAAGAAAACAGGCTTTGTTCGATTGCCATTGATTTATATTGTACATATAAAAATAACTCCCTAATCGAATCAACGTCAATTCTGTTTCCCCTTACTCTAATTTAAAAGATATGCGTATATGTATTTATTTTATTGATTGAAGGAATGTACGATGCACCTAATCTTATTACTTATGAAGTCGTTTGCAAATGACGTATCAATTTTCGTCAGCCAAAAATATGTATTAATCGCTTTTAACGCTCGTTATTTATTTTCATCCGAAGATCTTTAAACTTGCAGCTGTTTCGATATGGCGAAGACTTATCGCGCTGTCTACGTTCCATTTTTTTTTTTTGTCAGACCTGCTCCACACGTTTCTGCTAAATAAATTTCCCTTATTGCGTTTTTAGCAAATAATCTTGATAAATTCAATTCGACCTTCCACTTCTAAAAATGAGTCGACTTGAACAGAAAATATAAATTTTATTCATTGTCAGGAAAGCCGGTTCGCTTATAATAAGGCTTTCACTTTTTATAAGCTCAGCTCCACTTGTTTGAATCATTTATTTATTCCCTCCCCGTGTTTTCTTAGCTGGTGGAGAAAGAAAACAGCAAATGTGTCAAAGAATAGATAGACTAGCAAACGGTTGAATTGCATAACCACAAATCAATAATACCGGGTAGGAATGGAAGAGTACAAACAACAACAATGTCTTAAAGGGGTGTTGTCTGTTGTCACAGCGATAACAGACAGTCTCGGCTATTATGTTGACTATTTGATTTGAATTCATACACACTTGAGTATGCAGTTATAATTGCGTTGCATATTTAAACAAGTTTTAAAAATATATCTGGAGTATTATTTCATAATTATGAATTTGTTTTTAAAATGACACGTGCGTAGAGCCTTGAAAGTGCATTTTGTAGTGTTTGTCATTTGACAGCTCGAGTGATCTCCACCTGTAGAGTGCATTCTGTGAGGTCAGTTTACAAATAAATGAACAATTAGACTGTTTGGCACCATTATCATTTGCCACAAACATTTTGACATCATTTCGAGTCCAATGGTATTATTCATTCGTGAGTTTGGACTAAGAATAATGGAAAATAATTGTCAAATCGCACAATTCCATAAACAAGCTGCACGCAAAATCCCCTCCAGAAAAACTCCAGACATATGTCGATTCCACTTAAAAGTTTATCAAACATTTTAATAGCGTAGGTTTATTTAGTTCCACCAATAAACCGTGCCATATGATTAGATAAGATAAACTATGGGGTTTTACCAACAGCTTTATCACAATAAATAGGTCCAACGAACTAATAACTAATCACAATCTATTTTTTGTACTTACAGAGGACGTAAACGTTTTGTCTCCGAAGGAGACGGTGGCCATATCAAACCACAAACAATTCCAATTCGTGACTAAACTTTATGAGAATGGAAGATTGATCTCGTTTTCTTTGATTTTTGTTTGTTTTTATGAGAAGAGAATAAAAAAAAAAAAAAATATGATAACCCCTCTTACCACCACCAACTACTACTATCATAAATATCCTACACCCCACATGAAGGAGGAAAACTTAAAACCTAAATAACTACATATATTATAAAAAAATCGAAAGGAAACAACAGCAATAAGACAGAATACGATATTATTATTAATCAACTTTATAAAACATTTTTAACAATTAAAAAAAAAAACACTTAAAAAATTATATAATAACGTTTTACATAAGAGACAGTTTTTGAACTAAAAAACGAACATGATGCAAGAAGACTATGATGAACACAAAACTTACATACAAATTGTAACAGCGAATTTCTTTTTTCCTTCAAATATTTTGTCCCGTTCTTAAAAGTAGAAAAACATTTTTTTAAATACCTACGCACTTTTTTAACATTTTTTTTCTTTCCACTATTTAATGAATGAGAACGTAACGATCAACAATTTCCTTTAAAATTTGCACACTTTATATGAATTTATTTCTTTAATATATATTTTTTTTAACATAATATTGGCAAGAAGCAAGAACTGTGTAAAAGGTATTTTATATAATTATTTACCGAGGTAAATATGTTACAACAAATGACTTTAAGAATTTTCTAAAACATTGATTGAACAAAGTTGCAAATTTTAAAACAAACAAAAAGTTAATAAACAAAAATTATTATATATAAAAGAAACAATAAACTGCTATTAATATAACATTTACTTACTTTATATACAAAACAAACAAAAAATAATATTACTGTAATTATAATTATTAAATGTTAAGGATTTAAAGAAAACAAATAATAAAAAAATACACAATTTGGAATTTTTTGTTGTTTTCTCTCTAAATTGATCTGATGCTACAGTAGCGGGCAAATAAAATAACTAAGTTGGGAGAATTTTTAAAATGTTAGGTTAAAATGCTTTTCTCCTGGAAACGAAATTCGCGTTTAAAACTCAAGAACGCGGGCCCCCTGTGTTAGTAAACTGTATTTTCACAATTGAGTTAACGAACATCAGATGGTATTAAAAATGTTGACCTAACTTGTAATACCGTTTCAAATGCGGCCATATTTTGGTCTCTTCGTGTAATTTTTTTAAGGTATATTTTCTGGAATAGATTTGAGTTCATAAACTTCAACCGAAAAATATATTCACGTGACCACTCAAGGTCAACACATAAAAAGTCTGGGGTGGCAGCATGTAACTTGATACAATCGATTTCAGTCGATACATTCGAGCTCTGGCAGCAACTAATTTGTCTCATTATCTTCGATTGTATCGTCGAAGTTGGCAGCATACAAACTAGAAAATGACGATTGAAACAAAACATTTTGCTCGATAGAAAATACCTATCGCTAACTAATTAAAAATGGAAAATAAGCAAAATATGGCTGTTAATACAAAAACAGATACAAATTTTAACAAATTTTAAATAAAAGAACTTCGAAATTGTTGTCTGTGCCATACTTTTAATAGGTATTTGGTACATTTGTACCTACTTTATTTTCTTCGAAATGGCTGTTCACACGTTTGTCTGGCTTCGGACCACGACTACGTATTTGACGTAACGTAATTGTATTTTCATTAAAAACAGTGTTTTAAGAAATAAGTTGGGCCTTAGATTAAAAAAAAGCTATTCATCGGGGGGAATTTTTCTTCAATTTTCACTGAACACTATTCTACTATTCATTCGAATTGAATTTGGATTCACCTCGTCAATGTCGGTAATACTGCGTGGTATTCTCTTATTCACGTAAACGCATACATCCTATACAATTCAGATCCGCATCTCAAATTTTTTTTTTTTTTTTATATACTTCTCCCGGGAAAGGCGAACCTATAACGCTTCAACAGCGCCCCGAGATGCCTGCAGATGTATGTTTGCTTTGCACTTAAATTGCTGCAAATTGTAGTCTTCTGGAAATATATCCCCAGGAAGCGAGTTCCAAATTTTGCTTGTCCTGTAACAGAAGGAGTTTTGGAAAGTTGATGTCCTCGCGGTTGTCAAGTGTACTGTATGGTCATGAGCATTAGCAGCCTGTGTTGTGGGGCGCCCAA
The DNA here is from genome assembly GCA_946477585.1 of Cheilosia urbana. Classification (NCBI taxonomy): domain Eukaryota; kingdom Metazoa; phylum Arthropoda; class Insecta; order Diptera; family Syrphidae; genus Cheilosia; species Cheilosia urbana. Next base: position 25,778,875 of record OX297854.1, on the reverse strand, counting down.
AAGTTGCATTTGAAAGTAAATGGATCGTTTGTCTGGTTGGTGGTTGATAAAATGTAAGTAAAAACTAATTTATTGCGGGATTATTTGCTTATGAATAAAGATTATTCATTTTTAGGTGTAGAACAACAAACAGAGACCAATTTACAGCAATAATTTCCACAATGAATATCCATGTCTGTTTGTTTATATTTTTTGTTTTTAGTTAACCAAAATACTTTATCCAACTTCCAAAGATTGTCATAAATAGAGATCAAATTGAATACATTTATTTCAATTTCAAAAATAAACTTCTAATGATTTTCAAATTGGTTTGGATAATGTAGTTCACCCGATGGAAAGCAGAACGGAAAGGCAGAGTCGAAGGGAATGGAGTGGGTGAATCAAATGTACGATTCACGTGAATAGCAGAATAAGGCTGTATATGACACTTAGTACAAGTCACAATCAAACTCGTTTCAAGTTACGTGCTACCGAAATTTATTTGTTTCGAGTTGGCTGACGATGAACAGTCCTCGATTGTACCAAGTTACGTACTGGCACCCCAGTTCCCTTGCGATAACGCATTCGAATTCATTAGTATAACTTCGTTCCCACGCAAAAGTTGAGTAGAAGTGAACGAAGTTTGACTAAATTTGACTAATGAATTCGAATCCATTATCGTAAGGAAACAGACCTCAAGCCAGTCAGCTGTCAGACTTTAAGCTTTACAGAGACACCTTTAAAGCCGATCCAATGGCATTAAAAACACAGTGCTGGCAATGCTGTAATTGAAAACACAAACATAAATGAAAAAAAAAAAACCGTTGTACGTAGAAAAGTGAAGCAATTATAGTTGAGGACAATTTTGTTAGATGCATGACTAAAATCATAATAAAGTTGTACGAAAAACACGGTTATTTGACGTTTTCCGTAAAACCGCGTCGGGAATGTCCATTTGCAAACCTATTCAGAACGTACGGACCCCAATTGTTTCTTTTAAAAATGAGCGTAAATTCAGGTGCAGAACCTCTCTCCATTAATCAAAACAACTCCAAACAGGCGAGTCCTTAGACGATTCAAATAGGTAATTAAAACAATTTACTTCTTTACTACTAGATGCATTTATTTTACTATCATATATTTATAATCTCACGTTCGCATTCCTGCGGTCATTTGCATATTCGATTGTTTCCTGTAGTGGGTAAACTGATCTAAATACTGATTTATCGTGTCTATTGGTTCATAAATTTCATTCTGCTTGCTCATATGACCCATGTTGCTAATGGACGGCAGAAGAAAGTATACTGGATAAACAATAGGTATACCACTTCCAAGAAATCCCTGCAGAACTTCTCGCATCATTTCCCAACAATTCGATAACATTACGCAGGGTTGATACTCCATTTCAATAAGTATTCCCTTGAAATTCTCCATCATTGCTACACTGCCCAATTTGATTACAAAGTCCCCATACTCGAAACGTGACCCTTTCGATTCGATTTTAGTCTGTTTCTTGGACGAGTATACGGATGTCATCTTCAACATCAGCAAATCGAACAGATTATCTGCTACCAGGGGAATGTGCCGGCTGCCATTGTCCAGAATGGAGAACGTCGAAGCAGGATACTCGGAATTGTGAAGAACATGAACAGTTTTTGCCTGACCGTGAGGAGGCGTTGAGATATAAGTCTCACAATCCACCAGAAAGTGACCAGTCTGCGTTGCACCCAGTGCAAGAAGTCGTTTTGTTAAGAATTCTATAGATTGCGCGCCACTTTTTCCTTCAGGAACTTGATAAGGTACAAGGACTGTAACTCCCATTGCTTTAACAACAAATAAACCGATTAAAACATTTAAATATGTAACAAAAACAAATGATATACCCAAGCTAGTCAAATGATCCACAGAGCCGGCGAAGAAATGATGCTTTTGAAATGTCAACTTGACAGTTGGACAAGTGACAGTGACGGCCTTGGAAAATATTTTCTTTTCGTCAAAATATCTGCCATCTGGCGGAGAGTAGGTTTAGTTTTGTAGAAAAATCGGTAAACTTGATGACAGTTATTTTTGAAAATAGAGTGCTTGCGGCTTTAACTAATAGGGTTTTTTTATTATGCCCACATGAACTATATAGATCATTATTATTTTTGTAAACCATGGAAATCAATGACCTATATAGATCAAGTGGGCATAATAAAAACCGCCTAATATCGATGGTGTTGTTCATGTAATTAAACATAGGTACCAACCCTTTTTTAAATGAAGAATCTATTGTGTTTTACAAACTGCATGGGTAGTTGTATTGTAGCCATCTGCTTGACTTTCACAAGTAAATATAAAAAAAAAAACACTCTTTTTTTTTAGAAAAAGTTTTCAACGATTATTTCTTTATTAACGACTCCTTTTTCTCGGGTGACTTTTTGGTGAACGGTTTCTTCAGGTCAATTATATCGGTCTTTAACGACCGAAAAGACTTCCTAAGGCTTGATGTCACATTTCTCATTTTGCTCTTAGTGCCGCCAATCGCACAGCTTTGTCTGCGCAGACCATCTACAGCGCCTGTTCCATCGGTCTGTGTGGACAAATTTGATGACGCTGACGACGAGCTACTATCCTTAGACGCACTGCTCCTTAGATATTTACGATTAAAGTTCATCTGTGGGGTGCCCCACTTTTTCTCAATAAAGGCTTCAAATTCCGGATCATCAGAAGACGATGTCTCTTCGTCCCTCATAAAGTCCTTCTCCTCGTCATTATCCTTGACATAATCCAGAGGTATGTCATCGAATTTTCGTGTAAGAATTACTCCAGGTGGCACACTTTTCAAATTGGCTCCTTCAATATCGGTCTTTTGGAAGTCTATGGGATGTTTTCTCGATGGTTTCTTTGGTGCTTTGTTTTTCTGTGGTGATTTGATTTCATGAATGCGGACACGGAAGCTGAGGATCTAAAACATTTTTTTTTAGCTTGCTAGATTACATTTATAGAGATTACAATTACCTTTTCCTGTCCGATCAATCGTTGTAGGTCTGTTAGAGCTACACATACGCATGTACCGTCCAGCAGTATATCCTTATCGTACTCCGAGTGCACAGGGAAGCGCTGAGTTATCACCAAGGCCTCATTCTGCTTGTGGTACATCTCAACCTCATAAGCAAAATTTAATTTACGATCACGCACTGTGGATGTAACGGTTGTCGTGAATAGGACACGATCCCTATCATAGATCTGATAAAAGTTGAACATCTCATCGTAGACTTCGAAGACATAGTAACCAGATAACGACTGAAGTCTGCCATTCATATTCCATACCAAATCTACCTCATTGGTTGTGAAAACTCGATCGGCATGGACCGACTCTAAGTGATCTTTCCAGCCAGCTTCTCGGCCTGTCCAGGTGCAATCGCCCCACACACGACCCATGAAACATTTCATTGACTTCCACACGCATTGCTTCTCGTGCCAGTTGAGTAAATCGATTTGCAGTCGAACTGTGCAGCCAGCTGCTGCATTACTACACCGAAAGTGAGCCTTCGAGCAAAGGGCCTCTAGGGTTAGCGACCGCAATTCGATGAACGATTCCTGCGGAGGAAAATAAAACAATTTGTATTGATTGGAAATAATTTTAATTTTGTTTTATCATGGGCTTTGGTTGACAAGAGGAACGAAATGACAATTAAATTTCGCTTAGAGATAAGATTACCGATTTGCATAAATATTAGTAGCTACTACTAGTCATTTTTTATTAATAGATGCTCCAGTTGAAATATCTTATTAATTAATTAAATTGATATTCGGTGGCGCGGCAGAAACAACTTAAAGTAGGGCATGGCACACTCAGGCTATCGTCAAGGGACGAAAGTATTTTTTTTTTTTAACAGTACATCGAATCGATTATGCATGCTTTTATAACAAAGATTTATCGTCAGCTTGTTCAAATATATCGAGTGGTCAGTGTGCTCCTTTTTTATTCAAAGTGGTGTACGAACTGTCTTAAGAAGCCTGGTATGCCTTATTTTTCTGAGGCAACTTACGCAGACATTGAGCAGTCATGGCGAAGCACTGAAAGTATGAAGCAAACATGAAAGTATGACAAAGCTTAACCATATTACAGAAGTGTTGTGTTAAACATCTATCTCAGCAAAGTAATTCAAGTAGAATCTGCAGTACCTACACATGTAAAGGGCTATATTATGTATGCCTTCATTGAAAGTCTTAATTTGCTTTTAAAGTAGTAAAAAATAATCAAAATGTTTTGACAGCACCGTAGGTATTTATTTTTCGCACGTATTAGTTATTCTTATTGAACAATACACGTGCCTTACGTACGACGCATGAAAAGTGAGATGAAAATAATTTATCAGACTTCTATTTAAACCATTTATAAAATCCACTGTCCACTGTATTAAATTAAAAATAATCATGAGTTACTATACGTCACCATTGGTCGTTTGACGTCAGTGACGTCAATGACTTCTGAAAGTCAATTGATGTTTTAAGATTAAAACGAAAGCTTACAGATAAAAATTATATCACATGTACCTATATTGAAACGCACTTTTTTCTTGTCACCAGCTATCACAACATTTAAACCCAATCGAACGTGGTACTCGATTGGGCTCTCTCAGAGCGCATTTTATGTTCGTTTGGTACAAAAAAAGCAATATTTTTCAGATGTCAGAGCACTTTTGCGAATCTCGATTTTTTTTCTGGTGGAGGTCGTTTAGGTTTTCGTGAATTTTTTCTACAGCAAAGAAAGGCCTTGCATCGGGTGAATCTATTTTTGTAAATTATTTATGTATGAATATTTAGAAATCACTCGGGACGTAAATTTCAATTGTTTCAATATAAAGTTCAACCAGTGAATGGAAAACGCTTTGAAAAGTGTCAAAGGCAACACATATTCGAATGGCGCGAATATCAACACAAAAAAGAGCAAGTGACGTTTTTATGTTCGATTAGCCACACGAAATCTGAAATCTGAGATCGGAAGAATCCCAATAAACTTCAAGCTTTTCGCCTAGATCGGTCTAGATAAGATGAAACCTGAATGCAAAAACTAGATTGGTCGGAAACATATGCAAACTGTCAGCTTATGTCGTTTTCGATTTGGCAATAAGATCAATTTTTTTGAAGAGATTGTTTTTCATGTTGAATTTGCCAAAAAAATCAAACTTTTTTTTGATCTTTCTTTTTACTTTCACTAGGACTATTCACATGGGAGCGAATTGCGAACTGCGAAGACGCGAATATTCGTAGTTTCTGACATTCATTCACATGAAAACTTTTTTTGGTCGCAGATAGCCGCGTATCAGTTTCATTTTTAGAGGTTAAGTTCGAACGAATTTTTAATTCGTGGGTTTGTGGATCGCGACTGTTTTGTGTGGATTATGAATAAAGTGTGACAGTTCGCGGCAAGAATATTCAATTCGCGGGCAAATTGCTTAAATTGTTAATTTAGCTGTTTAAATCAATTGAGATTCATGTTTTCTTTAGATTAGATGTTGATTAATTAAATATAATGGTTTTGTGATATAACAAATAGCAATTTTCAATTCATAAATGCAGTTAAATTGATTTGTTCGCAATTCGCCTATTCGCAATTCGCTTTCATGTGAATAGTCCTTAACTCCAATATATTATATGACACACAGCTGGCGGTTGGATTCTTTTTTCGTTGGAAGTAATTGCTTTTTTAGCTGAATTATTACTTTTACTCGTATGGAAACGAGTTTTTATATGCAACTACATATTTCGAAATGCGTTGTTATAATATATGTGTGAAAATCAATTGAAATGGATTTGGAGTGCAAGCGGCCAACCCAATACATACAAGAACCAATAAAATTAGAATTTCATACTCGATTTGGCAGCTCGATTTGAAATTTCAGATCAAAATCTGAAAAGCCAAATGGAAAATGACATTAGTATTCAGTGACGAATTTCTTGGCCAGATTTGTCAGCTAAGCCTCCATAAACGTCAACTAAAAGGTTTATGCGACCGATCTAAGCCAATTAAAACTGATACACAACAAGTCAGCCAGCTGTCAGACTTCCTAAACTAAATACTTCAACGTCCCGAATGTCTTAAGCTTCAAATTTTATTCTCTATCAGACTTAATCAAGAATGTTGTGGAGAATATATAAAGATCAAACACGGCTGCAACTATTGCGTATTTTTCTAAATGTTTTTTTTTTATTGCAACTGAGCATGTTTAACCAGCGGTCGCCTTTTTACGTATCAGGAAATGTCTACGCTGCTTTTAATCAACATAATATTAAGTAATGACTATAGTGTATTCAAACTGACAGCAACTTCCGTGCCTTTACAGTGCTGAATCAACATAAATTGGAACCATCTTTAATTTAACAGTACCTAAGTTGATTCATACACAAACATCGATAGCTTTACATCTGTTGAGTATTTATGAACACACCCACTGATTGCGAAATCAAAGCGTAAAATATTGTAGTATTGTCAAAAAATTTAGTGATAGATAGATAGATAGATAGATGAATAGCGGCATGTCAAACTCTATATAAAAAAAAACTGACATTTCACAAAAAGTGCTGTCTAGCGCAAATGGTGAAATTTCAGTTTTTTTTTTTTATATGGAGTTTGACATGGCCACTGCTCATCTAGCGGGCAGTGGAACGATGGCAATGACAATACTAAACCAAACGAATACTTGACAGAGAAAATTCTTAAGCAATGTTTAGACTCACCTTGCACAGTGGACACAACGTCAGCACCGTTGTGCAATTTTGGCAAATACTATGACCAGTAGCACATAGTCTAATGGGCGCTTTCATCGGTGACGCACATCCTGGACACTTTAACTCCTCAATCAATCGTTCGTAGTGATTTATTGATATACCACCGGCTGTTGCGATTGTTGTTGCTGTCGTCGGTGTCGGTGATATTGAACCGGACCCATCATCACTTATGTCAGTTCCCTTCGAGTTCGTTTCAACTGAAGTTTTACAATTACTCGAATCTTTGGAAGCACTGAAATCACTGGTAGTAGCACCATTGCTTTGCAGGAAAATATTTTTGTCCGCTGACATTTTACGTGATGGCTTTGGTGCTGTTGGTTGTTTTGGTTTGGAGGATTCTGTTATTTCTGGTAAAGCACCTGTCTGTTGGGGAACTGGTAGTGATTTTGTTTCTGCAACTAGTATCGGATTTGATACTGACGTCTGTTTGATTGCAGCTGGTACCGATGCTGATACTGGTGTTGGTGCCGCAGTTGGTAGTGGTGTTGGAAGTGTTTCTATTTCGGGCGATACGGATTTTGGTTTCGGTGGAGGTGGTGAAGCTGGTAAATCCAAATCCGATGAACTATCAAGCAGCTCTTCGATTGTGCAAATTTTCGCCCTCACACTTTTCACTAGAGGCGTGGAGGATAGTTCTTTTGCTGGTTCGGGTATGAATACTGGTTTCGGCGGCGCAACAGGTACAGTTGGTGCTTCTGGTACTGATGATTTCGTAGGTGATTTATTTTCAAATTCTAAAACATCATTAAGCTCTCGGATTGTCTGAATTTTACCGTTGTTTTCACTTTTAACGGTTTCCACCACGGTTGTGGACGATGACTCCTTCTTTGAGCACGACAAAGAAGATGATTCCCTGGTGACACTGGTCAATACACTCGAAGTTGTCTCATTTATTAGCGGCTTGGTTTCCGTTCTCTGTGCCGGAGAAACATTATTCGTTTCAAAGATTTCAATACTTTGCTCTTTAACAACTTGACTGAATGTAGCCATTATTTTGTTTTATTTGTTATCGTTTTAAATTCAATTAAATTTCGGTTTCTTAATATGCTTCAGTATTCACTAGATATGAAGACACCTATCGTGTCGCGCCACTTGATTTATTTGAATCAAACTTGTGTCGAAAGGTTTCGATAACTTAGTAAATTTTCTTTAATCTTATCTTACTCTCCCCACCATTTCTATAATTTGTTATCATTTGTTATAAATGACATTTGAATTGTATCTGCAAAATTTGTTGATAAAATTAACGCTCGAATGTGCGAGCCAGTTGACAACACTATTATGCGAAGACGTCAAGCGATACAGAGATAACGGTGTGTCTTCGGTACACATACTATAGAGAGTCAATAAGTACGTATCTATAGCGTTGGACGATTGAAGTAGGTGTACGTGTGACTTGGAAATCAATTAACCGTTGAAGAAGATGTAACGACAGCTGCATGACGGGGGCACTAGCACTATAAGCAGTCGCAGAGTGAGATATGGTATTACGGCAAAGTTCAACGTCATTTAAAAGCGTTGTCGGCGCCGATTTTACAATGTTATTCTCTATTATTGGAAATGCACTTAAAGTGAATTGTTAGACAGGTTGTCTGGGTTTCACTTGAGCCGGTAATTATGGAGAATTACAGCTTTACGACATACCTGCTACGATTTAGTGTAATTTTGTTGGGTTGCAGAATGCAAATAAGAAACTGGTATGAGAAACTGGTCACTCAATTTATCTCTATCCATCTTCTATTGTGCTTTAAATTACGGTTGCATTTGGGAGTCTTCAGTTTTTAAATATTTAAATTATTTAACTGTCTGCCATAGACTAGGCATCTAAAGTTGACTTATTTGTTATTTTCTGAACTAGATTGTCTAGGAATGCGACTGAGAAAGATTTGATTTATGACATCCACAAACATCCACAGACGCAGAAATCAGGTGCCAGATTCTGTAAGGCGAAACGGTCAAACGCTTTCTAAATGAGTGGAGACTTTTTATCGGCCCATCTATATGAAGTTTAAGGATTTAACGTGCGAACAGGTAACAGGATACTGCTCTTTTAAACTGGCTCTCTAAATTTGATCTTTGTAGAAATTTTTTATTGGGAGATAAAATTTAGCGCGAGCAGGATACTGGGCTTTAGAATTTGTTAAAAATGTTGTGTCTTGATTATGACGTTTCACACTGTGTTACTTATTTGAGATATGTTACAGTGGGAACATTGAAAAACCTAGCTATCTTAAGTTGACTAGATGGGCCTCAACTAGATGCAAAAACTAGTCGGTAATGACACTTTTCCTACGCCTGCCACATATACGGACTGTCAACTCAGTACACGCTTTACGAAATTCTTGCCTATATTCGTCGGCTATTCCGCCATAGACGTCAACTGAAACGAGTGTTCATGTGATCGATCAATTCCAATTAAAAATGAGACACATCAAGTCAGCCAGCTGTCAAACAAGATAGGTACTTAAGCGTCCCCAGACCAGGATGGTCAACTAGATTCGTTGGCTGTCTCAGTCCAGTCGACTGTCGGTCTTAATAAACAAATACTTAAATGTTTCTAAGCAAAAAAAAGTTATTCCGAGTTGATTGGAACATTATTGTTAATGAATTTAAATGTATTACAGAATACAGCTAAAAACTTAAAGGCGTAAAGACAACGCTTAGCTTTGCCTTCCGATTCTTTTTTTTATAAAATTGTTTTTATCACCGTCAATCAGCGGTGGTTTGCACATGCCAAATGTGAGAACAAAACAGAGACAACAAAAAATACATTTTCAAATAATCTGTCAACTTATGGCGTTTTTCATTGAAGATCCGAGAGAATTGCCCTGAAATTCAGAATTGCTCTTTTCAATAAAATTCGTTGGAGCACTTTTGTAATAGTGGTAGACACGACTACTTTTTTTTTTGTTTTCTACTGTCAATATAAATGTTTTAATTGGTCAAATCAATGGGGACGTTCGGATTCATAGTTTAGTAAGTTGACAGGCTGTCTGACTAGATGTATTTCATTTTTGATTGGCCAAGAGTGGTCACGTGATTACTTTTTGCAGTTGACGTTTATGGAGAGGAAGCCGACAAATCTAGTCAAGAAAATCCTGCCCGCATACTCAGTTGACATTTAGAAGATTTAGATTTAAGATAAACAGAGTGTCCGTGGCAGAATTCTGAAGAGTCGAAAAAAGCGCCGGTGAGAGAAAAGGGTGCCATTTCTAAAGCTACTCTGCAAATTTTGAATTTTCGTACGATATTTAACAGCCATTAGTTCGCATAAAAGTGTAATAGTGTTGTGATAGGCAACCGTGTTACATTTTAAATGTACTTATTTGAAAATAAAATTTTTTGAAAAAATTATGAGGGGTCTTTTCCGAATAATAAAGGGCAAAATTAAACAAAGGTAACGCTGACCGCGAGAATACAAAAACAATTCAAATTGCTAAGTCAACGCGTTCGGATTCCTAGTCACGACGAATCTAGTTGACGATTTACATAAACTAGGTATCCGAACTTCCCCAATATATTTCAATTTAAGTTTACATTTTGCACGCATAATTATATATTTCCGGAGCACATTGCGAAAAATTTGTTTCTAATAAGAATAAACACAACAAACATTTCAATCTGCCATTTTTCTTGTGTGCGTTGGTGAGTTCAGGGCGATTCTTTAAAAATATCCCGGATACTTCAGTCGTGTTAAGAATTGACCGGGAAGTGCACTTTATTTATTTTCAATGAAAAATAGAAAACATATAAAGATCACTTCTGGATTTGCTCTTTTCTTCAATCAAATACTTTCCAATCGTTGTCTGTTGCTTAACAAATTGCTTAGTAATTGCGGGCAGCTACATACAGTGGACCCAGACTTTGAAGACTATTTTCCCCTTTTTTTATCAGGAAAAGCTTTAGTCTTCCCCTAGAGCTAAACTAAATTTTACCTGCTCTCCCACTTTTCGCTCCAAACATCAGCTAAGGTCCTAGGTCCTAGCTAAATTTTGACATAAAGCACGCCGCGGATAAGTGTCACTGAAAACAGCTTCGAATTTACTTCGAAAATTCAAAACTCTCTGATTTCAACCATTTCCGATTCAATGTACTCAAAATATACAAATAATACAATGTATCCATCTCCCATTCTCCGCAATACAAAATTGCAAAAAAAAAAACAATAGAACGATCTGTCAAAATTTAGCTTGAGAAAATGTACCCCATTAAATGGGCACGCTAAATTTTGACAGATGCATTAAGTACATTCTGTAACAAAAGTAAGATTATTTAGCTGGAGCAGCTATCACTCAGCTAAATGGGTTTTGTATGGTAGCGAAAATTTAGCTCGAGCAGCGTACTAAGCTTAAGAGAAATTTGTTTTTATAAGAAAAACTTTAAAACTTTATCTGTTTTTTTTAATAAGCATAAAATAAGCATATCACATTAAAATATACATTTTACACAATAATTTCTTTTGGTACTAGACATAATGTCAAAACGAGTGAATGCATTCAGATGCAAAAAAGTCCTACGTAGACGTTCGATGGGCTTTTTGCTTTCATTATTAATATAAACAATTCATTCTTTGAAATGTTTTCGTAATGAAAATACGAAATTTAATTAATTTAATTTAATTTCTAAATATTTTACGTTTAAAAGAGATTTTTTTATTCTTATCCTTTTATAAAGCTTGCCCCTTTTTTTCCCCCTTCTCATTCAAAAAGCGCCAAAATTGGTGCTTTTCCCCTCAGTCTGGGACTACCGCCTACATATCTATCGCACTAATAGCTTTAATGATAATGGAGAGCAAATTATGTAAATTCTTTAACATCCTACTTAAGTATTGTTTGCAGAAATCACAAGCCATCACTGAAGGCACGTTATTTGCTGAAAATCTGGACAGCTACTTCCACTAACGTCCTTCACGGAACACTGTCATATTGTTCCATTAGCAAATACAAATGAATTATTAGCGAAGGGGCAACGATTAGTTTATTATAAATGACGTCAAAATGAAGGATGTTTACATAGGTACTCCATCAACAAGATGAGGGGCACACAACATCAACGAAACAGACAAAAGGTCACGGCTCCACTGACAGATTTAGGTATCAAAATTATTCGAATGATGTTGGGCCCCATTTACATTGACGTGCTTTGGAGGAGCGAGGCACATCGAAACGTGTAACAATCATTGACACAAGCATTTTACTGCAGGAATGCATGCAATATGATTGTAATCCCCAGCAACTACAATATTTGTGCTAAACTATTTTAAGGTATTTGTTTACAAACAATTTTAATTTGGCTGAACTGCACCAAAATTAAGTATCAAATTATGACGGAAAATAAACTTTGAACGTGCTCAATTGGTAACACTAAACAATATGGATGAATAGGTCTTCGCAGTGTATCTTTTAAATTGGATTAGTTTGAAATGCATACAAATTCACTAACGACAAATTATTTTACAATAACCACAGTTGCAGCGCAAATCCTATTTCTATTTCTGAAGTGTGGTATCTGGCTAGAGGGAATCACTTTCATTCTATCGTTCCAAATTGACAAATCAGCATTAAGGGCAAAAAGAGTCAACATTCTGTAAGCGATTTCCGGTGTAAGTTCCACCTCCTCGTGGTGTCCGATAATTTCTTTGCTAATATCAGTCAAGTTAGAGCAATGGCCGAGCACTTGTAAACAAACCAAAACATTTTAAACTTATAACTAACACTGGCAGTTCCTTTAAAATTTTGTATTTCGTGTTTTCACCGTTTAAAAATTAAATTCCACCACGTGAGTCTGCCGTCAACTAACTCGATATATACATCTCACTGTGTATACTTTCGGGTACCGAATGAATCACTACTATCCACAGAGAATACTTTTTTAAATGCTTTCTATTCTGGGTGAATATCTTAAATGGAGAATTGTATCTGGAAGACTATCTCATTTGAGGAGAAAATCGATTTTATACACACCCATACACAAGCATATACCTACTGAAAGTAGAAGTCAAATTTGCGTCCAATAAGCTCTGGAATTCCTTAACTTTTAAATGCAACACTGTCCATGCACTAATTGGATTTTTGTTGTTTTCCAAAAAAAAAGAAAGAAAACAAAAAATTACCGCAACGTTCACCGAACTCGTAACGCGACCCAACCAAACTGACACCGCAACTAAACACACGAAAAGGGCTACCCACTACTCGTATCTGCTGTACTACAGTTATTGTATGAGCCGTCAACAACAGGGAACAACACTCTAAAGTGATACGTCATCGCTGTGTGCCCGTCACCAACCCCCAAAACCCCCATCGCAAAAAAAAAAAAAAAAAAAAAAAATAGGGTAGGCTGAGTCGTCGACGTCGGCTTCGTCAAGGACTTATACGACTAGTTCGCGGCCATGTCACCCATCGATGGCATTGACACTCGAATGGGTAGGTATTCTACAGTTGGGCCGATCACATTTGGTGGGCTGTTTGTGTGTTCTCTGTCTAATTACATCAATGTATGCATGTACATCGCTGTCGGTGGCTTTGAAAAGGTTTTCCAATGTTGTTTGCAAATTTCCACAAGGTCATCGCACGTACGAAATTCCACCAAAAAGTGTGGACACAGCGGGTGCCGGTCGTGGTGGAGTACTCATGGTTAGTATGAATGTGCATGGGGTGTGGTGGCAGTTTTACCCATAAAATGAGAGGCAAGGGGCATATATTTTCGATGAAAATTACATGTTGTGTGCAAGACTTGTTTAATGGGAATTTATGAGCGGACGTGGAGCAATAATAAGTTCCAGCTCTAGGGGAATCTACTTTGGGGGAAGGAGTTTTATAAATCGTTGTACAGATGTATAACATTCAAAGAAAAAAAGTTACGTATACGCCCTGTATGTCGTATGACTTTCTTTTTTTCTTTTTTTTCAAAGGCTAGGCAGAACTTGTTCGGCTGAACCTTAATTAAATAATGTGAAATTGATATGGTCATTAACAAATAATGACGTCTATCATTGCAATTAAGTTATTATAAATGGTGAGGTGAGGAAGTTTGTCCCAAACGGAGGTTTAGAAGTGTCCTACGGTTCTCTCGGAGGTTGAAGATGATAATTTAAAATACGGTTTCCACAAGCTCCTGGCTAGGACAAAGGATGTTCTTAGTTCGATATTGATTCGCGATTGAAGTTTATGACTAAAATAGCGTAGCAAATAAATTTACGCATGACACTTCATCCGGAAATGGATGAAAGCTAATTGAAACCGCCAAAAAGCAGAAGCTTAGCGTAGAGAGCACCTCGGTAGTCAGAAGGCATAGTTATTTTATTATAGTCAAATTACTACTATACCTACTTCTATTTTAGATCTCAGTAAATTCGTTATGTCGATTTCCATTGGGATTTCGAGATTTTGCTCTCAGATTTCAGATTTTTCGTGCCCAATGGAACATGAAATCTGACAGCCAGCTGATTTCGAGAGCAGAAAAACTGCTCTGACTCTGAATGGAATTCTGTCCCAATGGAAAACGACATTAGTAACGAATATTTCAGTCCACCATCGCTTAGCGGTACCAACAAATCCAGCCAATGTCTTGAGTTTTAGTAGCAGTATCCAAATGTCCTCAAACGACCAGCAAGAGTAAAACATAAGTAGTTATATTAAGGAGCGTAGCAATACTGAGAATAAAGACTTACAAGTCGGTATATGTGTTGTTTCAAGAATGAGTTTTTTAAAAGTAAAATGAACAAGGCCTGACTCACATTTGAAGTTCCATATATGCAGACTGTTAAAGATCGGCGACTAATCAATCAGGTATACGTTCGGAAAAAAATCCGATACGAAATTTGATCGGAATTCAAATTGCGTTCGAAGTATCCGTTTCGGAACAAAATAAATGAAGAATATTCCGCAGCAATTGGTTATCGGAGAGCTTCTGTCAAAGGCAAGTGGTATAACGCGGTTCCAAGCAATGCGACAAGGTGCACTATATGTCATCGGAGAATTTTTCCGAAAGTTGTATCGGAACGGAAATCACGAATGGAATTTCGCCGATTTCGTACAAATCGGAGAAAATTCCGTTCCGAACGGATACCTCGATATGATAACAGAAAGATTATCTTATCAAACCGGCAACGACCTTTCACGAACTTATAATCTTGGAGAACAAAGCCAGCAAATTTCTTCCGTAAAGCAGCCCCAATCATCTCCTTGGCATGCGAAACTAAGAAGTCATATCGCTTCGTTGCGGACTGTAGCGCTATCACAAATATTTAAAAGAAAACAAACCAGTTTTAAACAAGAGTGCGGTCCTACTCAGAAGTATTTAAATGCCGCCCATAGATATAGTAACTTGAGATCCTATTTTGTTTCTTATGACGTGACCATGGTATAGATTTCATTGCTGTATTCAGTTTAGCACATTGTTTTCCAACACTGCGTAACAACTCATAATGCAATTAAGGTATTAAAGAAATGCCAAGCTGATTCAAAGGTTATTCCAACTGATAAGCACGGGATGTACGCAACCCCTTCAATCGCCAAACACACAAGTCTTGTTCCGAATTAACAGCAATATTTTGCTAAGTACGCGTTTTACGTCGACAACCGTAAGTTATCCATAAAGCGAAGCGCGCGATCTACAACTAAAAGTGCTTTTAATAATCCACGTTCCGAATCGAAGGGAAAAAAACACTATTTCTCGTAAAATTCAAAATATTACTGAAATGAAATAACAGTCATTGTCACCGCAGACCTTTAAGGCCCACACATCCGTAATTGGATTGTGAAACAAGAAAGTGCGATTCGTGTTTGCGGTTTATTCGAACGTTTTCTACACCCACTGAATCAGAGAAAAGGAAATCCAAACAAAAATATTTCCACACCTTCGCCAAGGTATTTCTTTTTTGCTTTATTTCCGTATCGTTATTTTTTTCAAATTAGATTTCATAATCCTCGGGATGGTATAATTCTGTCAGCAATCGATAGACATATGACGGAGCATGGCCTCCCCTACAAACAAAAATAGTAGTTCAGTTAAGTTTTACAGAAGTGTATCCAACTTACATGTTTGAAATGAAAAGTGTAACTAGCTCTGGGGGGACATAGTCGAAAATAGGGCTGTATACCTTGGCAAACTGAGATGCCAGCGAATCGTATGGTATCACGGTTCCAGCACATCCAACTAGATTGAAGGCGTCTGCTTCATAGCTGCAGTGGTGCACCGGAGAGAGTTTATACATCGGAGCGAGTACAATAACCGGAACAGAGTAGTGCTTGGCAGCCAGAGCGACTGTATAAGCGCCGCAGGCGGCACGCAACCCGCCATTAGCCAAGACACTGTGGGTGCCAATAATCACTTTGTTCACCCGAGACATCATCGCGAAGATAGCTGAATCTGGGATGACGACGATTTCCACATTACCAGCAGCCAGACTCGCTGCGAGGTTGTGACCCTAAAAAAAACATTCATATCTATGCAACAGCTATTAAAAAAACATTTTAACCAGCCTACCCTACAAGATGGAGCACACTCTGCCACGATAACAGTCAAATATTGGCGCTTTTTCGCTGCACGCTTCAGGAAATTTTCCACGCACCTCGAGTGGCCCAAGGTGAGTATCACCTCTGACGAGTGAATGTTTTCCTCGGCTTGTTGTGCAATATTCTCGTTGCTCGTCTCCAACTCTATTTCAATTTCTTGCAAATGATCAAGTAGCGCCTCACGCAGACCCTCCTGTGGCTGTGAGTAGTCTCTGTTCGCGTCATTTTCACTGGTTTGCGTTACAAGCTTGTGCAGAGACAGTGATGCTTGCGAATCATCACAAAATTGAACTTTTGCTTTCAATGAGACAAATTCCTCACGAACCAGTTTGAGCATCCGTCTAGCAATATTGGTTGAAACAGCCTGCTGAGGCAGTGCGGAGACTAGGATCTTTCCTTGAGTGCGTATGATTTTCATCAGTTCCCTGGTAAAGATAGGGTTATCAACATATTACTTTCAAGGGACGCTACTAAGACTTACTCGGCTTGTTTCCAATCTTGTCCACTAATGATTTGTTTGAATATTTTCAAAGTTCTTCTTGTGATGTTGTACGAGCCTTCTACTTTGCTGTAAAAAAGACCACTATTCGAGTCATGCTTTGGATAAAAATAAAGCCAATTTACCCAACTTTCACATCGTGAATTAGTTTGCCAACTTCTTCTGTTGGTAATTCCTGTGTTTTCATTATGAACTATTGTGCAAATCGAAAAATATTTATGAAATCGTGCAGCCACGCAGAAAGACGATTTTTAAGTAATTTAAAATGTCAAAATTGGCCAAAATATGACAGCCAAAAGTTGACTGTCGTTCCCTTTGGGATAGAATGGAATTTGGAATAGTGGTTTCTTCAGGGTTGTTAAAATTTGAAGACTGCAAAGCAAAGATAATGGAATTTAAAAGAGATGGATAACTTTCCAGTGGAAAGGCGGCTGCCTACAAGCTGTTTTCCAAAAAAATTCATAAAGTCACGCATACATGCTCATTTCTATGATAGTATAAGTGAGTTCGTGAATTCACCCGCAAGATGGCGGAAAGTTGGTGAACTCACCACCGAAATTCATAAAATTTTCAAATATCCTGGAAAACTGGTTTGGGCATGTTCACTAGGAAAATTTGAATTTTGACGGTTGGCAGTTAATCTGCTTGCAGTGAATATATAATCAATACGTTTCTAACACTTTGACACTGCCTTTTATCAAGCATGCTCAATACAGTTACGAATAACAATTCAAATTCCATTTTTATTGACAGAGTAATTAAAAAAGCTTCTCGTAAAATTGAGCACAAGCAAATTCAAATTCAATTAATTTGCATATAAATTTTAAATGCAAAATGGATAACGTTTTAGTCAGTTAGTAATCTTTCAAGGCTGTTATAATTCGGCATAAGATGTTTGTATTATTTATTATTTATTATTTCAAAAATTTCTACATTTTAGTACTGCACGTAGAAATAAATTATAATTTTTTTAGGTTAAATATCGCAATTTGTAATGTTTATTATCAACATTTTTATAATTTTAACCCTAGCACACCAACCACTTCTTAAAATATATAAATCCATTCCTGTAAAAAATTAAGTATTGTCAATAAATAATTTCACATATAAAAGCAGTTGTTCCTTCCAGTCGGACTAAAACAATGGTGATACACGAAAATACGTATATCTTACGAACAGACCTATATGACGTGGCACCGCGTATGGTGAATACAACATTAAGGGCCGGTCACTTCACAGCTGGTTAGAGCCTTGGTTGGGTTAGTTACCGCGGATTTAGGTTAACCCATGATTATAAATCAGTGATATGATAACCAATGAGTATCTGTTGACCGTTTTTTCACTTCGGTCATCAAACCATATCTTTGCAACAAATTGTTCCATTTTTCCATTTAGACATTGACCGAATCCATGGTTATATATATATATATATATTTTTTTTTGTTTTTTTCTTCGGGTCTGTTTGTTTTTGATAAGTAATTTATTTAGGTAAGTATTTTTTTAATGTATTTATTTTTTGTAAACTTAATAAACACAAAAATTATTGTCATAACCAAATAATACAGGCATTTTTTTAGAACTAAAGAATGAAACTTTGTATTTGTGAGTCAATAAGCAATTTTTTTTTTGTGAACAAAACCGAAATAAAGCCAAAACCAATAAAAATATATTGCAAATTAACAGGCCACATGTTGATTTAATCAACGACAATCGCAATTTTCTCGTTCTCACAATATTTTTCCTAACTCGTGTGTTTTATCCCAATCTATTAAAACTGTCATTATTCCAAAAAATGTTGAAAATAATCTTACTTCATCCTTTGCATCCATTATTTTGGCGTGTCGTTTATTCTATACTTATGTGTCAGTTGAAAACGTCAAAGAAACCGATGTGAAAGATTTTATTGGTTCACTCCATCTTGCGTTATACATTCCTTCATTCTTTTATTTGCATTTTTCTTTTTGTTGGCACAATATTATACAAAAAGTTTTTGTATATCAGCTACGTCAAAATGAATACCTACGTAGTCCTTAAAAAATCTTGAACAAACGAAATTGCAGAAAATCAGTGGTTAATTAAAAAGATGCCCAAGATTGAATAATCCGGGCCTTAATATATTTGAATATTATTCAAATATAACCCACCACACTGGATTTTGAATGGTGGCCGGTCATTAGTCGATTTTTTTTTTCTTGTAGCTCAAAGCTCACACGTATTCACAGACAGGGATTGAAATTACAAAAACAACAATGTAAACAAATGGGTTTTGGTGGGATAGACGTACGAAAGATATCCATCTCTTTTAATTCTATAATCTTTGCTGCAAAGGAATGGGTTATAGAGGATACAATATAAATACCCATTGTAAATATTACATACAGAAAGTAAAATCACAGTTATCTGAAATTCATGTAATAATTGTATTATAGGCTTAAGCTTAGTACGCTGCTCGAGCTATACAAAATTTTATCTGCTCTTCAATTTGCCTCTCCAAACAGTATCTAAAATCACAGCTAAATTTTGACATAGAGCACGACGCAGAAAAGTGTCACAGAACACAGTGCTGTTGTTCGAAAATAATTTACTTCAAAAATTCAACACCCTTTTTCTTCGTCGAGGTATTTATTAAAAAAAAACTCATCCTTGCTTACTTCTCCCATTCTCCGCAATACAAATTGCAATAAAACAGAACATAACAATCTGTCAAAATTTAGCTTGAGAAAATGTACCGCCCCATTACATGGGCACGCTAAACTTTGACAGATCCATTAAGTACATTCTGAAACAAATGTTTGATTATTTAGCTTGAGCAGTGTACCACTCAGCTTAATGGGCTGGCTAGAATTTAGCTCAGCTAAATTTTGGAGAGAATTTTGTATGGTTAGCTCGAGCAGCGTACTAAGCTTTTGATAAACTAACTTTATAATTCATAAGCAACATTTTAGACCTAGATTGAGTTCAAAAGACAGGTTTAAGTGGTCAAAAAAAGCAAAAGAACATTTTCACAATTTTGGTTTACGTATGGCTATAACTGGGGCCTTAACTAAACAAATCCATACATACAATAAGAAAATTTGCTTTTAATTCTGATTGAATAGAAGACTTTAGAGCTTCGACAGAAATTACGGATAGTTTTAAAGCTACGCAAAGTATCTTTTATGTAGAAGGTATGCATTGAGATCATATCGGTGGGGTAAAATTCTAAAATAACTAACATAAACATTCATAAACATAAGCAGCAAATGCACCGCACACAATTTGAGCAAAATTTCAAACGAATACGTGCCTTGCAGATATTTTTTTTTCTTGAATAAATATTCCTAAGCATCCGCTGCATTTACAAAAACCAACCGCTGCGTCCATCTTCTAATCAAACATACCCAAAAGAAAGTCAACCCACATCACATGCTGCTAAACATAGCTGGGGCGCAGAATCGTTGTCATATATCTTCCATACCGTTCCGCAGCCATACCCGTTCTCAGAACATTCCGATTATATGACAGCCGCAATGAATACCGCGACCGCCGCCAAAGTTCATCAGGCTTTGCAAAACCTTTGCAACTATATGCCTTCAAGTATCGCCGAAGCTTCACGTGTCGCTTGTCGTCTCCTGTCCTATCAGCGATCCTTCCACGCTCAGCATCAAAAAGAGACATTCAATTCATTAAAATCCAATCAATGAACACAGATTCGCATACGAAAACTCTATTGGACAAAGATCTCCAATAACAAGTTGTACCGCCACTCGCCTGTTTTGTTTGTTTATTCTTCCAATAAGTGGTTGCAGAAAAGTGAAGAAAACCTATAAAAGACCCTTAAGTTTACTTCTCAGTGAATAAAAAAAAAAATCAAAATTAAAAGTTCAAAGAGCTCTTACCTAAATGCCAAGGTAGGAAAAAAGTGATAAGCCACCAACTTCCCATACATTTTCATTTCTAAAAGTTTTCTGTTCTATAGTTGGGGACACATCAATAGTATTCCCTTAAAAGTTTTCCTTTCGATTTATCCGAAATTAACTAGTTTACCCCATTAAATAGTTGTTCCATCCAAATTCAAGCGAAAGAAACTCACTAAAAACAAAAATTGTAAAACGAGTTCGAGAAGAACGAAGAACAGTTTTTTTGTGTCGTCTGCGTATTATTGATTTTTATTTTGTTTTTGTGTTTCTCTTCTGTTTCTGTGCTGGAAAATTATTGCAAGAAATAAGTGAGTTTTCGCCCAAATAAAGCCAAAAGCCATATATAAAGCAGCTTTACCGATTTTATATTTTATAGTTCTTGTTGGTATCGTTTTTGTCGTTAGAGCCAAACCAGACCACCGCGAGGACAAAATATATCTCTAGAGATATCTAACAAGCAAGAAAAAAAAAAAAAAAAAAAAAAACGAAGCAGATTTAATTTATTTTTTGTTAAAGAACAGCAATCAAAATTCAAATAATGCTGAACAATGATTCGAATTTTTCGCCGCATGTAAGTAGAAAAAACAAAAAAAAATAAATAAACCAACATTACAACATCTTAATACAAAAACAACGCAAGGAAATGTTGTATATTTCTCATTCTCGCTGTTTGCTTTTTGTCGCTTTGTACTTTTTATTTTATGCAATTTTGTTTATTTGTTTATGTTTGCTTCCTTTTTGTTTAATTTCTTTTCTTTTCTTTTCGGCTGTAGCAGGCATGTCGCTTCTTTGACTGCGAGTAGAGAGAGGTACAGCACAGTGGGGTAGAAAAATATTTGCTTGGCGAGAGATTTAACAGAAAGTAGAAAGGGGGCTTTTTTGGGTTGACAGGGATGGTATTTGCTTATAAACGCTTATGAGAGTATAATTTGTTTGGATTGTGAACTCAGATTATTTCTCATGAGAAAAGCCAGCCAACACTTGGGGTTCCGTTCTTATGAAAAGGGGATGAAGAGAGTGAAATGTTGCTGTCATTTTCACCTCAATAACGATAAGTGACTGAGACTGTCAAGTTTTTCTCGTTGGGTCAGAGGTTCAAATTTCCAGGTCCACCGGTAAGGTATGAAAGCAGAAAAAAGGAGAATAGCTATGTTTAAAAACCTCAGAGAAGTTGCGTCTTGTATGACATTAACCCTAATCGACAGGGCACGATAAAATCGATAAGCTAAGCTGCGTGCAGGTTGACTTAGGAAATAATGAGCTTAATCAGACATTTCTTGTCTTTGACCTTGCAGTTTAGGAATACTTACACAGAAGTAGCAAACGCAGGTTTGGACGTTACATGAGTGGTTAAACACGTTCGAATATATATGCGATTTTATTGGGATGGTATCCTTCCAGTGATTCAACGTAAAAGTTAATAACACTGATATTGGTATGCACAGTTTTTGGGTCTTACTTTTTTGTGAATCTGAAGGAACTGGGACACCCTTTTGGATTAGATTTCTTACTTCTAAAAATTGTGTTAAACAGGTAACGTAATATGTTTTGTACGGATTTCTTCCAGAACACAAACTGCAACAACTTGAGTGCTGGGCTAACATCTACATATCTGCAAGGATCTCTGGTCGCTGCCAGTGAAAATTAAGAATACAATTTCAAAGCATGCATGTAATACTTGTGGAACTATGCCACGGAGCGTAATTGAAAACCTCAACTTTAAATAAGCACACCGGCAAATAAAGAAATAAAGGTCTAAATGCAAAAACAATTGTGAGCATTTTAGACTGAGTTGAATGTGGTTTAATGATTTACATCACTGACTAAGGCCCCAGTTATAGCAATCCGTAAAACCAAACCGTAAAAATTTTCTTTTGCTTTTTTTTACCACTTAAACTTGGTGGTTTAACTCAATCTTGGTCTTAAAATGTTGCTTATGAATTATAAAATTAGATTATCAAAACAAAGTATGTAAATGATCTTTAAATTTTCTAGAAAAATAATTTATTCATTTTTACGTACGAAAAACTTTTACTGATCAACTTCTCAGTCAATTCCCCTTAAAGAAAACCGAATCATTCCACTGAAGTATTTCATTTCTTTACTGTTCCATCTGTCAGGAACTTTTTTTCTGATGGAATCCAATCAGTGGGGGTTGGTTTGTTGTAGGTAATTGTCTTAGGCCCGGTTTCTTCAGTTTTGGTTATCTTTAATCATCTTTTATTCCAGCTTATAACCATCGAATACATTTGTTCAGCAAAATATTAACCAGAGAAACAGTAGTTTGGTTAGTTAACTAGTTAAATCGATAACCAGCCGATTTTGAGTGGTTAATGGGATTTAACCACTGATTATCTGTAATTTCGTTTGTTCAAGATTTTTTAAGGACTAGGTACGTAGGTATTTTGACGTAACTGATATACAAAAACTTTTGAACAAAAAGAAAAATGTAAATAATAGAACAAAGGAATATATAACGCAAGATGGAGTGAACCAATAAAATCTTTCACATCGATTTCGTTGAGGTTTTCAACTGACACATAAGTATAAATAATACACAACCCGCCAAAATAATGGATGCAAAAGATGAAGTAAGATTATTTTCAACATTTTTTTGCCGATGACAGTTCTCTTAAATTGAGATAAAGCACACGCGCTAGGAAAAATATTGAGAGAATATTAATATATATAATATAATATTGCCTGTTAATTTGTAATAAATTTGATTGGTTTTGGCTTTATTTCGGTTTTGTTGTCAAAAAATCATTGACTAACAAACACAAAGTTTCATTCTTTAGTTCTTAAAAAATTCCTGTATAATTTGGTTATGACATTCATTTTTGAGTTTATTCATTTACCAAAAATTAATACATTAATAAAACACCTACCTAAATAAATTACTTATCAAAAACAAACGGACCCGAAAAACAAAAAATATAACCAGCTGTGAACAGACCGGCCCTTAGTAGGGAAACATTTTTCTGGCAGATTTTTCGCTATGACCGCCGAAACGAAAAAAAACTCATTTTCATACTGTTCCAACTTTTTCGGTTGCATTTTACGTAAGGCTATAACTGGGGCCTAAAGGCACCAAGTGACAAAGAACAGAAAAAGGAACAGAAACAGAAACAGAACAGAACGTTTTTTCGTTCTGTAGTAAATTCTGGTTTTGCATAGGTTGCTCGCTCAGCTACACAAAACTGAAACAGAAACAGATTGGGCCTTACCAATAAACATTTTTATATTCGACTCTAAATTTTAGTAGTTCACAGTGGTTACATTTTCCATATAAATATCATAATTGCGAGCTCCCGTAAATCTAAAGTCGAGACTAAAATTTGTTATTAGTACGGCGCATTGTGTTTCGTTTGATTACATTTTAGCTTCGACTTCAAGGAAAAAATGAAACAGATTTTGGAAATGTTTAGTGAAGATGATTTACATGAAGCTAACTGTCGAATTGCGGCGTATAATCCTTTCGTTTGTTATTCATACGTGGTCATAACAATATAGAATAGTACCATGCGAAACAAACAGCCAGATGACAGATGCAGAAAAATCAAGAGCAGCAAGAGAAACAATCAATATAAACTTGTTTACGTTCTGTCGTCAAACAGCCATTTTTCTGTCGCTAAATTATGCTGCTGAAAAAAAGTTCTGTTCCTAATTCTGTTTCTTTTGTAAATAAATGTATGGGATTCTGTTTCTGCTCTTTGTCACTTGGTGCCTTAAGTCCCGTGCTAACAATAGCAACATGCTCTATTTATAGTTGGATAGGCCGGTTCCCAGGACAAGCTTATGCACAGTTGTAATTGAATCAAAATTTTAGGCTATGCCTAAGACAGGCTACCATCCCAGATGGAAGGTACTAAATACGGCGGTGTGTATCCAGACCAATACCATATTTCAGTTTACGAATAGATCACACATAACTAGTGCTGTGACAACAACAGCAGCTGCCAAAAAAGTTTAACTGTGACATGTGAGTTCTGACTTACTGTCATATTCGTCCTCGTTCACATGGAGATGTCTACTATACCTGAAATGCTCCTTTATCTTCTTATAACTTCGATATCCGTGACAAGTCTCTTCGAAGTAATCAGTTAATCCCATTAAAATAAAACTAATCTTAGTGCATATCTGATCAGCTAGTAGCAAACAATTCGGGCTGTATCGGGTATGATTTTAAAACACTGGTATGTTTTTCAGGACACAATGAACACGTCTGTTCTACAGACTTAAGAGGAAACTTCTTCCTCGACGAGGCGGCCGCGGTCTCCTCAAATCTGTTTGGAAACCTCTCATCTAGTCTCAATGTGGGATAATGATGTTTTAGGAAAAACACAATCACTTTCGTTGCCTCGTTAGTTGGTGTACTTAACAGGATTATCTATTTGTTTTCTCCAAGCTTGCATCTTTGTACAGCCACTGTATTTGTAAACGTAAAAAAATAATCAAGGCCCGCACTACTCTATGCCAATTGGTAATAAAAAAATTATGATGCTACCTACCTACTCGAGCACATTTTTCATTTTTGTTTGCGCACGCTTGCCTAATATTTATTTAATCGAATTGGATGACTTTACCTCCTCACTGCTCGATGATTCTATATGATTTCGATGTTTTTTTTTTTTCTGTCAATTGGTGTTCTGCACTAATAAATCTAAGAGTCTAATAGTTTGTTTAGCTAATGAGCAAATAATTCGGTTCGTTCAACTTGTGATTTATTTTTCATATTCAATTACAGCAAAGGCGCTTAGTTTTTTGTTTTTGTACAATGAGAATTATATCTGTTACTTCATTAACATTCTGTCCTTGTCTGCGTTTAAGGCATCTGTAGTAAATTAGTAATCTCTGCTGAAATGTTTATAATTTTGTACACGATATTACGACACGATTGATCGCTGGAGCCGTTTTGCCAATCGAACACTGCATCCATTTCAATTGGACATTGTTCGTCAAAACTGGTACACTTACTGCTGTGTCTCCAAAATCGTCGGTTAATCTGGGACAGCGCTGTCGCATATTGATAGCTTGGTGTACATATAGGTGTCATTAACATAACCTCTTCATGTATGAGTCCCAAAAAGGGAATACTCGCCGAGGCCAACGTGTTGGACAGTCGCTTGTACCGTATTGGTACTTCTTGTACACTGGTTTATGTCCGAAGAAATGTAATAAGAAACGTACTGGCTACCGGATTCTTAATTCACTTGACAACAGTTTTGGATAGTTGTGCGTTTTAAGTGCTGACTGACAAAATGCCCGAATCGGTATTTATTTTATTAGGCAAACGAGAAAGGCATTATCAATTCATGGTATAATCGAAAGTGCTTTTAAAAGGGATAAACTCGTAGGGTGGTTAATTCTGGGCCAACATTTATCCGAGCATATCTGTGCAGACGTAAGCTAATACAAATTGAATTTGTTACACGGGTTATTTATTTTAAACTGTTTACGGTAGTGAATGCATGATTTTGAGTTTAATAGGCTTTTATATAACACGGCTGTTAGCATTGGAGTGGAAAGGTTTTGCAACACCATTCACTGTCTCCTCTATCCGATGGTATCGCATTGACCCTGTCGAGATAGAATAGATGTCAAATAGAAGGAAAACGAAATGTCCTATTAGATAATTTGTATTAAACAGAAGAGTTAAGATACGCAGCTGCGAGGTAGTGGTCCGAGTCGATGTAGTCCTCGGAAGGGCCGAACCCTTGAGCATGGAGAATACTGAGGGCATGTCTTACTTCGTCATCCTTCCTTTCCTCTTGGGAACATGAAATGGGGTGCGAGGCTTTAAGTTGTTGTCTTTATTTTGTTTTTCATTCGTGTCAACAGACGTAAAAAAAAACAACAACTGGGAGTTGTCATTTATCGAAAAGCTTTGACATCTGCCGAATTAACTTTTATTTCTCCTATAAATATAAATTTGTCATGTCGTCGAGTTCCTCTTTGTACGTGCCTATTGCTAGAATAATACCAAAATACAAATATTCGGTGTAATCGAAACCAATAAAGCTGCTCAAATTACATCTTTAATACGCAACATGATTTGCGGCTACAAAGTCAAGTTCTTGTGATTGACATCGATTAATGTTTTTTTTTGTTTTTGTGTTATATGTATACGGTTAATGTTTTTTTTATTGATGTCTTTAAATACACTTGACTTATATTTCGAGGTACCTTTTACGGAGTAAACATCCATTACAACCTTAAATGCTTTAATAGATTTTTCTTCGTAACTTCTAACTCGCGTGGGCGATGAAAAGACACGTGCCCCTAAAACATCAGTAGTGCCATAACGGCCAGAAATATATGCGCACGGTTTTGTGCGCGTTTTTCATTTTCGGGACGAATGGAATCGATCTACAATTTTATGCCGAGTCCAACTTCAAACGGCTTATTGAGAAGCTCGTTCATGACAGATTCATGACGGTTATACTCTCGGAAGGTTGTCAGACGTTCACGAGAGGTGGCACAGTGGAAAAAGCCTTAAGATATAATTTAAGTTTTTCCGGGGATCGAACATCGGTTAGTAGTCCAACACAATAACCACTAAGCCGGGTGCAGTGACTATCAGGCTTACTTTACTTAACTTTTGGTGACGCTTACAGTCCGGGGTGGACCACGGCCTCAACCAATAAGCCCCTCCAAACAGCTCGGCCTCCAGTTACGCAAACCGAGTTGGTTGAGGTCGTTCTCCAATTGTGCGCGCCACCTAAGGTGGGGTCTTCCTCTGCTGCGTTGTCCCTCAGGGGTGGATTCGAAGACTCGTCGGGCTGGTGCGTTTTTGTCCATACGCTCCACGTGTCCTAGCCATCTCAGCCGTTGTATTTTAAGCTTTTTGACCGGGTCAGCGTCGCTGTATAGCCCGTATAGTTCGTCGTTGAATCTTCTTCTCCATACTCCATCGTCACAAACTGGACCGAATATCACTCGAAGAATCTGTCGCTCAAAGCATCTCAGAAGGTTTTCATCCGCTTTTGACAGGGTCCATGCTTCTGCACCATAAAGCAGGATCGGGATCATTAAGGTCTTATATAATATCTTCTTGGTTCTATGAGAGAGGGCTTTACTTCTTAGATGCCTTCTTAGCCCGAAGAAACAGCAATTGACAAGAGTGATTCTTCGCGTTATCTCTGCGCCGATGTCATTTTGCGAAGTGATAGTGGATCCCAGGTATACAAAGTCTTTAATTACTTCGAAGTTGTATCTGTCCATCGTGACGTTTTGTCCGAATCGCCGATGTTGAGAGACCTTTCTCGTTGACAGCATATACTTCGTTTTGTCCTCATTAACGGCCAGACCCACTTTCGCCGCCACCGTTTCCATGCTTGCTTGCAAATGCGCCACTGACTGCTAACTGCGTTCTCCCAATAATGTCAATATCATCTGCGTAGGCAAGTAGTTGAACGGACTTTTGGAAAATTGTACCTCTGGTGTTGGCTTGTGAATTTTGTACAATTGCTTCAAGAACAATGTTAAAGAACGAACATGATAGCGCGTCGCCTTGTCTCACACCTTTTTCGGCATCAAATGGTTCGGTGGTGTTCTTGCCGACTTTGACGGAGCAGCGAGATTTCTCCATAGTCATCCTGCACAAACGGCGGGGATGCCAAAACTTGACATGGCTTTGTATAATTCGTCCCTATATACGCTATCATAGGCGACTTTAAAGTCGATAAATAGATGGTGTGTATCGATCTGGAATTCCTGGGTTTTTTTTTTCCAATATCTGTCGGAGTATGAACATTTGGTCGATGGTTGAATTTTCTGGCCTAAAACCACACTGATATGGGCCGATCAGAGTGTAGGTATTAGGGAGTGTAGGCGAAATGTTTTAGGCGTTCACACAATACAGCAACACAGGAGAAAAAAGAGATTCACGTTATTTAGCAGCTTCCGAATCGCGAGTGGCGACAGTGGAAGCAGTCTTTACAGTTTAAGTGGGTAAATTCTTCACTCTTACCAAGTCCAATAAGGGATTTAAAGTTTCAATCTTGTGCCCGTTCCGATTGTCTTTAAGGCTGTATGTATATACTCGTATGGAAGCTCAAGAACCGAATCATGTATGCCGTGTTACAAATTTGCCAATTGTAAATTGCTTTTCAACTAAACTCCCATATAAACCACCTGCTCATCCATGTGCAGTGTGCACTCTTAACTATGCAGTAATAACAAAGTTCATCTGGGATTACAACCCACAATATGAGTTCCTATGGCTATATTCCTGTAAAATATTCCCCACGAACATAAGTCAGGTCACAATTGAAATGATGCAGAGCCTAATTCAACTGACTGCCGACACACATAGGTACACAAAACGTTGCCTCCTGATTGTAGATCACTATAACGACTTTTCGCCCTGCGGAAACCAAATCCACCCCGTCTGCTATTCTAATCAGCTAGTTGGCCAAAAATCCCACCTGACCGCATATCTAAATAACACAGAAACAGGCCAAAAGACCCATGGGATGTTTGCTTATCAAGAGAAAAGGCCGAACTATCATCACAAAATTACCCCCATCACAGGTATCGTGTGTGTGGTATATGCTGATGCTGACCATGCAATTTTTAAGAGCTGCCCACCATCCACCTGCCGGACTTTAGCAGCATCCCTTTTAATTTCGGCAACGAGTAAATGCCGCAAAGCAAAATCGATGCAAAGGCAGATTAAATGAAAATAGAGGCCGCATGCAGTATATATTTATAGACAGACAACGACCAACTAATTCGGTGAATTAAAATTGCACCCTGCACCATTCGAATAAGCCCAGTCGTTATGATGTCCTTGTGCACATCACCTTAATCAGCAAAAGGAGTTTTTTCGGTCGGTTTTATTTTGCTCTTTATCCGATTTGAAACAAATTGATTGGTATAACGTGGGCTGCGCTCTGGTGCCGGGGGGCAAAACAATTTTTGGCACAATATTGTAACATTAGACAGAATTTACATTGACGTGGCCAGGTAGAGAGCAAAAAAGAGAAAAGTCAGCCGACCGAAATCTATGGCAAGAGTATTAGAGCCAAGAAATTTAAAAGATAAGAGATATCGACAAAAGAATAGAAAAGAAAATGGAATATCTCAGGGAAAATGCCAAATGCATTAGAGCATCTCACTAAACGGGAGGGACGGAGACAGAGAGGAGAACTGCTCCCGTTGAAATACTTTTGTCATATCGAGTAGAAAAGGCGGAATCTGAAGGATTCAGCAGTTTCTTTCGAGGGATAGTTGGTCGTTTTGTATTTTTTTTGTTTCTTTTTCATTTAAAAGAATACGTACTTGCACAGAAAATAAATAGATGACTTCTTGCTTTCATTTTGGTGATGCCGAAGTGAAGTTCCTCGTGGACTTTGTCGAGCTCGCGAGGCGGTTTTAGTTGGTAGACATCTCTTCTGCTTTTTTCTTGACTGAAATAAACGTTTTCATGCGGAATCGTAAATTAGAAAAAACGTAAACATTTTTAAATTTTCGCCTTACGTCAACGAATAAATGGAACACATTGACGACTGGCTGTGTATTTGCTTAGAGCTTGTCGAGCTTCTGCTATGGGCATTCGGTGATCATATTGAATTTACCTGTGAATCTAGGAACACTATTTTTGACTACACTCTGTTCGTTCATCAGTTCGATTTTCAGGATTCCAACGAAGTGTTTATCAGTCTTTTGAACCACGGCCTGTTTATGGAAACTGAGTTTGACGTGAGCTTTAGTCACAAATCAGAGTGGGATGTCCTATACCACGAACTTACAAACAACTGTCAGTATTCAGAGATGGGTTTAAAACTAAACCGAGTGGATGGTGGGGTTTTCCACCTCTCCTCTGACCTCATAAATTGTAGCAGTTTTTTCAGACCGAAATCAGCGCCATATGAAAAGTCGCTGTCAGTTAGGACACTTAGCGCAAGTGAATCTCGCGCGGGTGGACCTGGGCTTCAGCCAGTACGTCTCTGCTGTTAGCACTTTTTTTTTTTTTTTTTTTTTTGGTTGCGTCCAAAGGATGTGTAATCTTCGAAAGATACTAGTTGCCCGTGCAACTAGCATGCACGATTCGCGGGATATGTTTCTCCAGTGCCTCGCGCCTCACGTACTAAACCACACCCATGTACTCTTCTACCACTCTCCCCGCGGGACTGCCGTTAGGTATTACTTCGCGGGGCTGGTTAGCAACTCATGCTAAATCATCTACGTCAACGTCTGCAACTTCGACCCTTCTTTGTCTTTCGGCTATTCTTAGCTCATTTTGTACGCTCGTTATGTATGAACATATTTCCAGCCAGTCGTCTTCTGAGCTCATCATACGCTCTATGAGAAGCTGTGGAATGGGTAAGTTCACTCTTCCTCCTGAAAATCTTCTGCAGTGGAACATTACGTGCTCCGTATCCTCTTCTTCATCTGGGCATTCTGGGCATAGAGGCGAGTTATCGTGGCCGAATCTGTGAAGATAACTTCGATAGCCGCCGTGCCCGGACAGGAACTGCGTGAGGTGGTAGTTGCAGTCCCCGCTTTTTCTTCTTGTCCAGACCTCGATGTTTGGGATCAGTTTGTGGGTCCATCTGCCTTTTGCCGTGTTGTCCCACCGGACTTGCCACAGTGCTAGAGATGTTGCCCTTTCTTCTTCTTTTATCCTTTTTCTTATGATGGACTCTTGCCTGTTGACCGTTAGCCTAAGGTAGATCCTTTGCATTTCGTTAGCGAGAATGTCGATGGGAATCATTCCCGCAATAACGCAGGCTGCTTCGTCCGAAATTGTTCGGAATCCGCTTATTGTTCTTACTGCTGTTAGCACTGTCTTTGGATAACTGCTTCCATTTGCTTGAAGTCAAGATTTATAACAGTAACAGGTATATTCTGAGCTCCATAGACTATTCCTCTGTAGAATCCCAATAGACCGCCTTCGAGACGCGCAATAATTATTTCCCTTTTATATTTGTGCCCTGTAGGTTGAAGTCACCTACCATTTGTACGCGCCACCTAAAGCGGAGGGCGGCATTTGTGGTTGCTTCGTAACGTAGGTTTTTTTTTTTTGTTTTTTTTTTTTTTTAAATGAAACGAAAAAGGGACAAGGTGTTCGGCTAAAAAGAGCAGGTAATAGCTATCACAGAAAAGAGCATACCTACATAAAAAGAGGAAACCGTAGAAAAATGAACCAATTCACGAAAAACCGATGTCAGTAAACAAGTTTGGTAAAAAGACCTACCTC
Organism: Cheilosia urbana; assembly: GCA_946477585.1. Taxonomy (NCBI): domain Eukaryota; kingdom Metazoa; phylum Arthropoda; class Insecta; order Diptera; family Syrphidae; genus Cheilosia; species Cheilosia urbana. Next base: position 25,747,000 of record OX297854.1, on the reverse strand, counting down.
AAAGCAAATCCACTGCAATAAATTGATGAAACATTTGTGAGATGTGTGTGGTCCAACGAAACAAAATAATATTTTTTAGGCAACTCGGCTAGAGTGTAATATTCACTCGTTAGGCTTTTTTTTAGAGATTGAGATTTAGATTTTAGATTCGGAACAGTATGGAAATGAGTTTTTTGTATTCCTTTTTTGTTCGCTTTGGCCCCAGTTATAGCCATTCTTAAAATGCAATCGAAAAAGTTGGAACAGTATGAAAATGATTTTTTGTTTCGTTTAGGCGGTCATAGCGAAAAATCTGTCAGAAAAATGTTTCCCTACGAAAACAATTACAACAAACCAACCCCCACTGATTGGATTCCTTCAGAAAAAAAACTCCTGACAGATGGAACAGTAAAGAAATGAAATATTTCAGTGGAATGATTCGGTTTTCTTTTGTGGAATTGACCAAGAAGTTGATCAGAAACATTTTTTCGTACGGAAAAATTAATAGATAAATAATTTTTTTAGAAAATTTAAAGTTCCTTTTCCTTATTTTTTCATAAACTAACTTTATAATTCATACGCAACATTTTAAGTTTGAGTTCAACCAGTAGGTTCAAGTGGCCAAAGAAAAATAAACAAAAGTAAATTTTTACGGTTTTGTTTTACGTACATAACTAGGGCGTTAGGCAGTTGTTCCGAGTTCAGATGAATCGAAAAAGCAACAGAGAAGGGATAGACAGGGCAAGACAGCTGTGGGCATCTAGTCTGATTTCCGATGGAACAAGAAGCGACAGACAACTGGTACTCAGCGGCTTGTTGGGCAGTTATTCTGAATTCTGATGAAACGAAAGAAAACGACAGGAAATGGGTTGACAGCGCAAGAACTTATGGCCCTTTGGTCAATAATTATTTTGATGAAATGAGAAATCGACAGGAAATGGGTAGACAGCGTAAGATAGTTCACCAAGAATTTACGCCTCGTTGGGCAGTTATTCCAATGGAAATGGTTAGACTGCGCGAGCCAGCTCGGGCAGTAGTTCTTAATTCCTATGGAACGAAAAAGCGACAGGAAACAGGAGGGGATAGAGCGTGTGAATAGGCAACTCGGGCAGAATATACTGCGTTGAAGAGTGAAACGAAAAATGATGGCTACCTTCGTGTGACGACACCAGTTTTCATGACAATTTGTTGAGTGCAGTGTTGAGTGTTGAGTGTGCCATCAGTGAACGTTTAACTCTCAACGAAGAAGAACTTGCTTTATACTTGCGACTGGATAATCCGGCGTGAGGGGGGATCTGAGAGCTGCCAATAACGGGTTTATCCATCCAAAATCCTCACAGACCTCAGCTGCAAAAATATCAGAGTACCTCCGGTAAGTTATGTGTCATCCCAACTGCGTGACCATAACTTCATGAATCATTCTTACAAAACCATCCGCCTCCGAGAGGCTCATATTAGACGCACAGTCTCCCTTGGCTATCAGTTTCCTCAAGGAATCGCCACCCAACCCAAAAAAGCACCTCAAACCAGCCCACTTTCCGAAATGGGCAAATATCCTCTCTTCCTGTGTCACTACCCACAACTTATAGCAAACACTTATTCCCCCCAGGCTGAAGTGGACAACCAGCTTAACCGTAACGCAAAGCGATTATAATGAAATCCCAGTTCCCTGACAACAACCACTGGCACTATAAACCAGAACACAAGTCAAATACATTCATCCGCCACTTTGCGAAAAAGTCACAGTAAATTGCACTCCGCACACAGAACCCAAACTGCTGCTCTCTGTTGATGTTAAATTACTTGATCAGTCAACCACCCCATTCTTGCTCCTCTATTTTTTCTTCCCAAACATTAATCAACGTTTAACGTATCTCACTCGATTTCTCACTGTTTCCCCATGCACATGTCACTGCGTATCCTCGCACACACAGAACAGAATCCTATCAAATAATTCACCCTCAGCTGAGGCAGCAATAAGTAGTAAAAAACCAAGTGCTCCCTCTCTCTCGTTTAAATTAATACTCAATAAAGAAAAAAAAAACTAAATCCGAAATAATGGCAGCACGCTGTCGTCGTACACACCAACAATAACATAGTTTATTGTATAACATTTTTATGCTTCATCATAACGATGCGTCGTCATCGGGTGGCCCATCTATCTAACGCTAACCCAACCACCAGCACGACTATGGGCCAAAACTTTGCAAGGAACCCTCTAACACAGCACATTGGCATTTTGCCGAAATCAATAAATAGCACATGCTTGGACTCATTCCATTTCACTTACTCATTCATTCACTTTCTCTCTTGCCTCTTTGCGCTAATGGTGTCGGTGTAGAGTCAGCACAGCAGTCAGCGTATCTACGCCGGTTGATGTTGTTATTTTGGCATCACTGTGGTTTAAGGGCTGCCACTGCAGCATGGCAGTAAAAGGATAATTTGTTACTGCATGTATCTCCTGTTCTCCCTCTGTTTGCTGCTGTAGAGGAATAAGGTGTATTCGTATTCGGATAGGTTACGATTACGACACTGTAACTGTGTAACTGTGTGCGCGTTCAAGTGATAAGGAATTTTCTACTTAAATTTTACGACAACAATGGGCAGAGATTCGCTGTCGCTGGTCGCCGTCACTCGGCAACGCAAAGAAGGTGTAAGTCGGTCAGGATGTGTGTGGTGAAAGGAATTTTTTTAATTTCCATTGGAATCTGAATGTAGTGAATTTTTTTTTCAAAAAACACTCTCTGAGGGAGAGTCCGTTGGAGCGGTCACGTTGCGCAAATAAAGGTTTCTGCTGAGCTAAACTAAAACAATAGAGTCCTCAGGCAGGTACCAACGAATGTCGAATTTAAGTACAAAGCACGCATTCGAGGAGGATTGTGTACGTTTGCTGTGTACATTGTATACCAATTCATGAGCTTACTCATATGATGGCGAGGATATCGTTTAAGATGCGAACGAAGAGTATTAAATCTGTCAAATCGGGGTTATGTAGGTTGGAATTGCTTCGTATTGTGCCCCTCTATGAAGTCGAGAAGTCCTCGGTTTCGATGACCGTTCCCTGGGTCGGATTTCTACGATTTTATTCGGGATTGACAAGTTGCAACGAAATGTTGGTAGTAGGGTTGTCAGATTAAAAAAATACGAAAAGGGGGACATCGTGAGTTTTCTAGGGGGGCAAGTGTTCAAAAAGGGGGACAAAACATTTTTTTTTTTGTGAATACCGAGTCAAAAAAGTGTGAACTAAAACCGAAAGAGAGACAGATGACAGTACAAAACAAAATCGTACAGGAGAACAACTTTAGCACGTGAAGTGAGGTGTAGTTCATTAGTGGATGCATTCATCTTTGGAAGTTTTCTTGCACTTCAAATGGATGTGTTCACAGAGAATCTTGTTAAAAATATTAAAATTAAGTATTTTAAGAAGTTATTTTATTGAATATTGACTTAATAAGGGGGACAGTGGTTTGTACTAAGGAGGACAAACAACATTTTTGTATGGAAAAAGGGGACTGTCCTAAAGGGGGACGTCTGGCCTCCCTAGTCTCGATGAGGAAGCTTCCTCTTACCACTGACGTTGTAGGTACCTTCGACTTTAGCAAATGTTGGCGTTATAAATATTCGCACAGCTCTTAAGTAAAGCCTAGTATGCAGCTGTTTCAGAACGAAAAATCCCATACAAAAGTGACACAATGAAATCATCAACGAACAATTTCGCTATCGTTTTCGTTTTGCAGTGGGCAGCTGCTGCGAAATGATGGCGAATGAGTGAATAAATGTAGTAGATTGCTTGGTACAATTCTCCACTCTTTTTTCGCACACATTTATTGTCCGGGACATTAATTGCTTGCGAAAATTTGACATTTGTACTGCAGTGCTGCCAGCTTTTATAAGAGGTATGGAGCCAAATGTAGGCGCAGTGGCTTTAGTGGTTAGTTTGTTCGACTACTAAGCGAGGGGTCGAGGTTCGAATCCCGTTAAAAGCCGAATTCCAACATAGGGTTTTTTTCACTGTGCCGAGAGTATAACTATCTTGAAAGAGCTTCTCAAGTAGCCGTTTGGAGTCGGCATAAAATTGTAAATCCCTTCCATTCGTTCCAAAAATGATAAACCTCACACAAAACGAACGGTTGTGAGAAGCTAGGCCTAGGGTACCTCCGGACCTGTTGCGCCATCTATTTATTTATTTATTTATGGAGCCAAAAATATCCAAACTCAAATATGAAGATCAAAAATGCGTATTTTTTTGTAATTCCTAGGAAAACTTATTCTGATTAAATTGTTTTTAAAGACGAACAATTTCCAAATGTTACCAAAAAATAAAAACATTTTCCTGGAAGGGGGCACACCTGCATACTTGGACAGTGTGTTTTCATATTCTGAGATATGAGAGTTTGTTCAAAAACTGTATGAAAATGGAGTTGGCTCATTTGCAATTACATAACTGTATAGAAAACTTTAGTTATTCGAAAAGAGTACGTTCGCAATTGATGGTTGGTTGGTTTAAGTGGCTGTATTCCCCTCTTCTGACGAAGGAAAAACACAAATAACGCATTGAGCGCCGTTTTGAGACCACAACTAACGGAACCTGAAGAAAAAGGAGGAGAAGGAAGTTAAGGGAGCTCAAAACCAGCCAGTGGAGTTGAGAAATTTGATGATCTTGTTGAAATGGATAACTTGGATGGCCGAAAGGTCATCATAAAAATGGTTCGCAATTGAAGTATGTTTTTTTTTATAACTACCTATGGAGCCTAAAAATCGTCAAACTTAAGGTTAACAAATTAAGCCAGTCGGTGAAAAGTTCGACTATCCCAATCGGAGATAAATAGCCAGTGCTGGTAACACTGCTGATGGAACTGTCCACAAATTATTTTCTGCTGCCTTTTCGCAGACGTTTCGCTGTCCATTTGGAGACCACCGGAAAATTTCTTTCCGCAACCGCTGCGTACTAGGCTTAAAGCTCCAAGAAAATTAGTATAAACTGGAGCAAGAAATTTACGAAAAGTGTTAGCCGAGGCAGAGTAAAGAAGGACAATCCGAGGGACTGTTTTCTCAAATATATCGATTATAATATCGATTACTTATCAGAAGTTCAGACCCGGAAAAGGTGTAGTCAAGCCTTTACGTATGTCTTGAAATTCCTTAAAACTAAAGCCGGTGGTCAGGTGACGGTTTCCTTGTAAAATTGTCACTCTTCGACTTCACTAATCGTTAGGGAGCTATGCGAGTGTGGGTCTTCATAAAGCGTAAGAAGGCCAGATGCAAGACACTTTACCAAGGCTGAGCAGCCAGAGTCTTCTATGAGTTCCGGAGACTTCTGAGGATTTTTATTTACTACATTGCTCGCCAACAATATCGTCAGTGGTATCCCTCTGTAGGTTGGTCTACCTCATTGACAGTCAAAAAAACTTTTCCATCCTTCTAGTTCTACAGGTATTTCAACTGTAGCCAGGGTCAGATTCTGTAAGGCGAATAATTTGTTCTTAGTTGCAGAAGTAAATCGTTGGTGCCGACGAAAACGTTCGATCATGCTCTGAACGTAAAAAGAAACTCAAATTCGAGCTCTGATGTGTCTGAGCTAAAAAAAGAAACACGAACTTTGTGTATAACAGTTAAGGTTCTGCTCTGAACTAAAAAAGAAAAACGACTTATGGAGACCGTTGATATCCACACTGATCTTGGTCTTCCTATTTGCAGAGCAGCTTGGAATTCCATTTGAACGAAGACTGTTTCGCGATGTTAGATTTTAGTCGCCTTGATAATTGGTGGCTAATCCAGAGTCAGACGCTACTTTATCTAGAACTAACCGTCTTCCTATTCGTTTCACGCTGCAATTTCTGGTTGAGTATTGCGCCCAATCGAATCGAATCGATAGCATTTGTTAAAGCTTGTAATTTTCTGCTGACAATAGCCGAGGTTTTTCATTTTTCACTGTGAAACTTTAGCACGGACTTCACGTTCCTTCGATAAGTGAAGTTGGCTACGGGTTTTATATTTGTTTTGGCCGTTGATCCTGGTCCTGGCTGCTGTTTGTTGGCTTTGACGAGAATGCGCCCATTTTAAGTTAATGGAACTGCTAAAAGTTCGATGTCACTACCTCCGAAAGAGCTGCGCGTTATCAATAAAAAATGTTTCTTCCAACCTTTGTAGTGTAAACCTTATTTTATTTAAATATGCTTGTATGCGTCCATTGGGTAACTGGACGGTCGACGTTCAGATGGCGCACTGAACGATTACGAGAAAAGAAAGATGGAGGCGGAGCTGTCACTTTTTGAGTTTACCTCCTTAAGAAACGATTTGAGTTATTTAAAAGAAGAACAAGAGGAGTAGAACTATTGTCCGCGTGTGAAAGTTCAAAAAATTAAAAGACTGTTGTGAAATCTTTATGAATAGTTGAAATAAATTAAGTTAATTACAGTAGCTTTTTATTTCAAAGCTAAGCGACTATTGTTGCTGGGACTAGCTCTGCTAACGACAAAATTTGGTTTCTCCTTTTGCCATATATCACTCTCCCTACTTGATGTGAATTAAACTGCGCTTTGTAGACTAAATTGGCTCACCTGTTACGCAGATCTTAAGGCGTCCAGAAGTTGGCTAGTTTTCTAGTTCAAAATTCGACTGTTGCTCGCATTCACCCTTGAGCTGGGAAATCAGTCGCCTCAAGCGCAAATTATTTATGAAGAACTTAAATATTTACCAGCCACTACCATCCTTTGGTAAACTTATAAATAAAAACAGACAAGCGCGTGCATAAACAATTCAAGTTAACAATCGAAACATTGTAAACACAAGGACACGCACTTCTGTTTGTGTCACCATTTCTTGAATTAATGAGATTGTTTGCCGCCCTTGTCATCAAAAAACGTTCAATTCAAAGTCCATAGATACTGAATTTAACATGAACGTGGCCACGAGGATACCCATACCCAAACTATGTACGAGTGTATTTACCACCACTTAACCACAAAGAAACTGCAAATAAGAATTTTCCTCCTAATTACTTCTTAATTCAAAGTACAAAGTGTTTACAGTGCTTTTCTTTCCAAAGTATCCTGAGAACTTGTTTTATATCCTTTCGGTAAGAAGTAGCCGTGCACTTGCATTCATTACATGCCGGCGCCGACGACCCTGGACGAGTACAATTAAGGCAAACGAAAACAAACTTTTCCATAGTTTGTTGTACATGTAAAATGTACACATACTACACAAAGGGTAAAGAGTGAAAGAGCCAGCGAAATAAAAAGGGACACAACATCGAAACTAATTTCATGCAACATCAACAATTAATGAAACACTCGGCACCGCATAAATAAACTTCACACCCTCATACAGCCACACATCCACAAAAAGGTGCATTGCGTCGAGATTGCATTCATTATTTCGTGTCATGCGTGTGCCAGCATAAAACCATAAGGACTACGATGCTTTCTCGGAATGTTGGTCCTTTTTGTTTTCAATTGCTGGTATAATTGAATTTTTATTGGAAAGTAATAAAAAAAAAAAACAACCTCCCTGCTACCTTTATTTTTGCAAATACGACGTGATTATTCACAAGCCCGGATTGGGGAGATTATGTCCGAAAAGTTTTTTAGTGGCCAATGAGTGCTTAAAGGATAACGCATTTACACCATCGATGGCTCAACTTTTTGGGGGAAATTTCAACACGCCAGCATGACTAAGGTGATAAATGGTCCTTCAGCAGGAGGATAAAAAGGTGCATACTGTTTTTGGATTAAATAGATTACTCTTAGTATAGTAGAGAAGGAATAGGCTCGAACAAAGTGGTTGCTAATGCAGATAAATCATTAGGAGAGACATCAATTGATTGACCAAAGTGAAAAAAGTACCTTAGAATAGAAAGTATGCCTGCTTAAAATAGCTGTCCCTTTGGCGGGGCAAAAGGTGATGAATTATTGATGCAGAAATAGTCTTAAGTCTACCAAAGGACACCAAGGCTGTATAAGACAGATTTATTAATTTGTATTAATTTGTAACTAGAGGTCCATACTCGTACTACATACAGGGTGTGCCATTCGTTTTTGCCTTTCAAAACAATTTTTTTCGAAAACCTCTTTGCCAAATGTTGGTAGTCTTTATTTGGGAATTTTCTTTTAAGCAATTTTATCGTCTGCCTAGCTGCAGAGGCTATCATTTAATGGTACTGCTCGAAAAAACCAAACGTAAATCAGAAACCATGTAATGGATGTTTTTTTAGAGGTTTGCTTTCTGAATTGGCATCACTTTTCTCAGTGATAGCCTATTTGGCAGATGACTATTGATTTCGGCTCTCTTTGGTTCGCCATTTCACCATAAGTTAGACATAAGATAAAATATGCTCGAAAATAAGTTTAAAATTGAAAATTCGATTTTTAGGTCTGTTTTTCTAATGACATTACCTTTTCCAACGGCAGCCGATTGGGAAGATGACAGCTGACTTCTGTTCTATTTTGTTTGATTATCTTCATGAGAATAGTTTTGCTTATGCACACGACTGCAGCTGCTCGAAAAATAAGTCGAAAACTAGAAACCGTATAATGAGTGTTTTGTTTTTAGAGGTTTGTTTTTTGAATTGGCATCACTTTTCCCAGATGACTACTGATTTTGGCTCTCTTTGGTTCGCCATTTCACCATAAGTTAGACATAAGATAAGTGCACGACCCTAGCTGCTCGAAAATAAGTTTAATTTAGGTCTGTTTTTCGATAGGCATTACTTTTTTCAGCGGCAACCGATTGGGCAAATGATAGCTGATTTTTGCTCCATTTGGTTTGCTATTTTATCCTGAAAGTAAACTTACTTAGGTACACGACTGGTCGAAAAATAAGTCGTTAACTAGAGATCATATACCCAATTTGAATCCCCACTATGGATCGTAAAGGGTTTTTTTAAAGGTCTTTGTTTCGCATGGGTACCACTTTTTCCATCGACAACCGATTCGACAGTTGACATCTGATTTGGGCTTATTTTCGTTCGCCATTTCATTATGAGTCTAGACTCACTTTCGACACATGCTTGAACTTAGGTGAAAGCTCCTTCCAAAGTCGCCACTTTGCGAAATCAATTCATTAGGTAACATTTATTTCACCACAGATATGGACATTGGACACGTTTGAGGTATAGTTGTTGGCCCAATCCTGTATCCGGTCCTTCCGTTATACTACCCTACAAATCCCTCTGTCGAAATATGGCTGCAACATTTTAGCATATTCGAAGAAGTAAGAACCAATTACGGCTCTAGCTTCCTTACCCGAATGCCATAGATTTTAATCCCCTGTCCGCCTATTCCTACGCCTAGCAGTTTTTATTTTTTAGGATTCTTCTCATTCCATCTGCAAGATGCGAAGGTAGTTGTCCTTATTCCGCTCTTCAGGCTTTGCTTTAGCCTTGTATAGCCTTGCGATGTATGCGCTACCGTTGAACCAACAAAAAGTTGATTCGACACCGTAATCACACTCTCCTGGCCTAGTATGAATGTTGCTTTAAACCTGGAATCCGAATATGTCACAGCTCTTATATGAATAGCACAATTCTCGTCCCCGCCCTTCTTTCGCCCGTTGCCATAATTTGTTTGAGTCGAGGTTCTGGGGTATTCGGCTTTTGAAAGTTAATAACCAAGGCAACTTCCATAAAAAGAAAAAATCAAATCATTACCAAATTTAAGCTTTTCCAGATACAAGCACTTACTACATCACCTGACATCAGCCACTACCCTAGAGACAGCCCGCTGAATAAACTTGGCGCACCCCTCTTTTGAAAAACCAAAATTATATCGTCTGGTCATTACTTCCAGGAGAACGGATCAACCTCCTCCACCTACCACTGTTTTTAATTAGCTCATTTATTTTGTATCAAGTTGGAACAAATTCCGACAAATTGCCGAATTTTCGAGGGGCACCACTCCCAGTGCGAATTATTTTCCAAACTGCTCCTTCCTATCCATGGTACTGTGCTTAATGAGGGCGTACATGAAAAATAGCACACAAGGGTAATTATCGTTGCTACACAACAAATGTCCCTCTTCCTCGTTCTCTTACTTCATAATTGGCGCTTTTAAAAATAGACAACATCTCAAGTAGCTTTCGCAAAGCCGTCGCGATAGCTATTAGTACTCATTAGTACAATTAGTTTGTCCAAAAAGACACTCACTCTCAAATTGACTGTACAAAGGATGTTACCACATTGTACCATCATATAGTTGGTAATCACTATTAATTTCAGAGTGGACGTCCGAATCGGACTTTATCAGATTGGGTGCATGCAGAAAAGCAGCTTAATCAATCGGTTTTCCCAGGGAATGCAATCTATTAATGAAAATGGCAACAGCAACCCTTTATTCAGTTGCAAGACTCCTACATCCATTGTATTTCCATTACATGCGTCTGCCGCTCCTCCCATGCATTGTCACCCATGACAGTCACCGCATTAATTATCCTGAACCATTCACAAACAGACGGTTCAGGTAATAACATAATAATGTAACGACATTACATCCAACCGCCCCACCAGCAACGCGTTTCCATCAAATTTGTCAACATGGTGTCGTATGTCAAACACAGATATCCTGCCACCATTACGAGTGTATGCAAACAAATTGAATTCTCTTTTCGTAGTGCTGCATGCATCTTCGTCGACGACAAAATGCATTTCAATTACCTAAAACTAATAAATTAATTTCACGAAAATAACTCAATAGCGCATACAGAATACAGATGAGCCTGTCCGAAATTGTGCAGTTCTTTCTGTTCTTAGATACGAGCAGATCCTGGCAAACTGCAACTTGTCAAATTATCTTTTATCTCTCTTGGCATATAATGCACAACAGATACACTGGTGCATGTCGTGTGTTCCGACTTGGACTTCCAAGTGCGGCAGTCATGCACACGAACAAATGCACACAAACACACGATGCTTGTAGAACATTTTAATTTCTCCAGAAATGTATCTCAAGTTGTTTTATCTGTGAGATATACACCATCTGGGACGACACGGTGAAAATAGCGCACGTTAAACGAAAAAAAGCTCTCACGTGCATCGGACAGTCTTCCTGCATATGACATCCACTCGCTCGAATTGTCGGCGTTAAATAATTATGCGCTCATAAATAAATTGATTTCCATGCAAAATGATAACTTTTACACTCGACACAAGTGTTGTAGGCACTTGTACGGATATCAATTTGAAATGCACAACATTACGGACAATTTATTAATTAATAAACTCAATACTGCAGGCCACAATTACGATACCGCATTACGGATAGCAAAGGCAAGCCAAAAACCAGCAAACAAAAAAAAAGAGATATCCAAATATCCGCATGGCTTTTTCATGGGAGATACATGACCATCCTGATGCAGTTGGGCACACATGTGCAGCAACCCATCATTTACTACTATGTGGCTATGTTTAAGTTTGGAATCGATAAAATGGTAGGGCGGCGGCGGTGACGTTGCTGTGGGAGTGAAGAGTAAACCATGAAATTGGGGTTTTGTTCTGATTTAAAAATTCATAGACTATCGGTTGGGCTGCTGAACGAAAACAGCTTGTGTTTCGTTTAAAATTTTAAGTTTGTTATGGTACTTTCGATAAAGGGAGATGCATATACAGTCATGAGTTTGAGTTGCATCTTGTGTCGCATGGGGTTGTGCAGGTTGACCTTTATTGTGTCGCAAATGTTTGCAGTTTTAAATTGCCTTTCAAAACTATCGTGCCCAGAAAATGTTTAGAACTTTAGACCCAACAGCTACATCCGATTTGTTTGGTGTATAATATTTTAACTATTATCGATCTATTCATCGATCGTGGGGCCTACTGCAGTGTTGTAAGCACTCTCTCTTCATTTATCCCACGAAGCGTGGTAATTTTTCCTTTTGACTGTACTCAAAATCCCTTTTAAATCCCACGACACTTTTTCGCCTCAAAATCCAGTTTTTAGAAGTAAAATTTGATATACAAGGAAATAAAATCACGGTTAATTAACTTTAAGTATAAAAATCACAGTTTGTAACATTATTACGATTATTTTTTGGTACTAGAAAATTTTGATAAGAGACAATTTATATAAGCAGTTTTTTATGCACATTCAGTGTGTTAATAATCATCGTGAAATGTAGGAGTTTTCATGAAATTGCAGCAAAAATTTATAGTTTTAATGTTTTTTGTTAGATTCCTCAAAATCCCACGACTTGGTGCTTTATCCCTTTATCCCACGAAAGGCTTTTCGGACATCGAAATTCCCACGAAAAGGGATAAATCCCACGATATAACAACACTGTCCAAGTGAGTTTTTGAGGCATCGGAGGAGGTTCTCTGAGTACGTCAAGCGATTCTATCGTGAACAACTGTTTTGACCTACCTGATAACTTGCAAGAACTTCTCACCTTGTACAACTTTTCCACCTTATGTTGCAGAATACTCCGCTGGTTCACTGTAGCCAAATGAAACAGCCAAATGAAACAACAGCGGGTTAACATATCAAAGTTTTGAAGCTTGGGCAATGCTATATACTCGAAGAAGATATAATTCAAATGTCCACCATGTTCTTTGTCCACCCAGCATTTGAACGGTCAAATTTTAAAATCCCCCAAATTCTCCAGTGAATAAAAGTCGAATACTTTGGTGATGTTTTTTTTTTTAAATTATATTCAAACTATCAAAAGTATCAGACACTGCATGATATAACAGCGATTCAGTGTGGAAGACAGTTTTTAAAGAAATTCATCAAACAGTTAGAAATACCCCCTTTTCGTCACTAACCTTTAAACCCAAATTGACGTTTTGTGTGAAACCTGGGGGGGCTATGAACAAAATGAGCGATTTCTTTCGTTACTTCTTAGTTTTGTAAAGGGTGTTTTTTTAGACTTTAAGTTGGCAACACTATTTTAACTGGCGGCCATTTTGTCAGCTGTCAAGTGATTTCTTTTTAGTTTGGTTTGGCATTTCAACATGAATAGACTGACGCCTGAACAACGCTCCCAAATTGTGCAAATTTATTTTGAAAGTCATGGTTCTGTTCGAAATACGTATCGAGCACTACGTCCATTCAACGGTGTTTAGCGATGAAGCTCACTTTTGGTTGAATGGATACGTCAATAAACAAAACTGCCATATTTGGAGTGATGATAATCCCCAAGTGTATGTTGAGACACCGTTACATCCACAAAAACTGACTGTTTGGTGTGCTTTATGGGTTGGTGAAATAATTGGTCCGTACTTCTTTAAAAGCGATGTTGGCCAGAACGTTACAGTCAATGGTGACCGCTATAGAGTCATGATTACTGACTTTTTCGTTCATCAAATAAACAATCATGATGTGCAGGAGCTGTGGTTTTAACAAAACGGCGCAACATGTCACATAGCTCGTGTCACAATTTGATTCATTGAAGGTAACGTTTGGTAACCGCGCATAGTTTCACGTTGTGGACCCGTGAATTGGCCTCCAAGATCGTGCGATTTAACGCCGCTTGATTTTTTTCTGTGGGTATATGTGAAGTCGCTAGTCTACGTCAATAAGCCCGAAAGATTGACCAGTTGGAGAACAACATTCGCCGCTTTATTGCCGATAGGTATATACTGCCACAAATGTTAGAAAAAGTCGTCGAAAATTGGACCTCCATATTACACTACGACCGATCCAGCCGCGGCGATCATATGCCAGAAATCATACTTAAATTATAATGCCAGAAGATTATCTTTCGAATAAAGTAAATTTCATGTCAATTTAAAAAAAATCATCTTGGTTTTAATCCATTTCAAAGTTCTATATGTACCTCTAAAAAATACAGTCCTTATTAAAGTGAAGCGTTTTATCAGCGACTTGATAACTTCTAACTTTCAGTGTGAACGCACCCTTAAACTGATTACCGAACGGTCAATGTCAAAATATGCAGTAAAATCAACAATTTCATTACGGTGACGTACACAAAGGAACAATGTTTACAAATAATTAAAATTTGCTACAGAAATTCCGAGTCGGTGGTCGCAACTTTAAGTGCGTTAACGCCGATTTTCAATCATCAGCGATGAAGCGCATTTTTTGCTAAACGGCGTTGCTGGACAGGTGAGAGCCCTTATATGCTTCATGAAACAGCACTTCATCCGCAAAAATTCACTGTTTGGTGTGGTTTTCATGTCAGTGGCGTCATTGGGACGTGTTTTTTTTTTTGTCGTCGATGGAAATGACCGTCACGTTACGGTAAATGGTATGCGGTACAGTGACATATTGGAACGTTATTTCTTTGAGCAATTGGATGTATTGGACATCAGTGATATGTGGTTCCAACAAGAAAGTGCCACAAGCCACACAGCGGGTTCAACAATCGAGTTATTGAAGTTCGGTTCGGTAAACGTGTTTCTCGAGGAACGGACCTGTCGATTGGGCGCCGAGATCGTGTGATTTAACGCATCTAGACTTTTTTTTGTTGGGTTACATTAGGTCATTGGTCCATCCCAACATGCCGGCAACGTTAGAGGAGCTCAGAGCCAATAATGAACGAGAAATAGCGGCCGTATCGGTCGAAATATGCGGCCGAGTCATCCAAAATTAGGTTCAACTTATCGACCGCTGCATACGTTCCCGTGGCGGACATATGAACGAAGTCGAAATCAATTCATAAATATTTTGATAGTTATTCAAGCCAATACATTTCCTTTTGACATATCTCAATTAGTTTGCATTTTATTTAAAAAATAAGTTGCCAAGTCCTTAATAAACGATCCTTTAGTTAAGTTAAATTTTTTAATCGATTTTATTTTTTCCAAAATCAATTTTAAAAATCAGAAGGGGTGCCCTTTGTTTCTTTGGAGGTCAAAATTTCCACATGAAGGGATTTCTCGCAATGTCCCGCAACACTGTTGGAAACTATACTGAATTATTCGTAAAAAATTCGTGTTGAGCAGAAAATTCTTTATTGAGAAAATGATCCCTACCCTGTGTGTCTGCTCGTTCAACTAGGTAGAGCAACTAGATTGTAGGGCGGAAGAGCTTTCAATGAGCTCTGGCACTGCGGCTTCTTAGAGGAGCCTATTGTGCCTTGTGAGCAACTAGGGCCCATTGGTCTCTAAAATCTTCAGTGGAAAGGAAAGAATGTCCCCGTTTACAAGTTGTTCCTTTTTTCTTTTTAGCCAAAAACGTATTTTCTCCGTACTTCCACGAGACAACCGTACATTTTCATTCGCCTTCCACTCTCCTTTATTACAGCGAAGAACTGCCCCTTGGAATACTTGACATTTACTTCATAATCCAACTTTTCGTTGATCGTCTTTTTTAGTGCTGATTTTTTAACATCAACGACCTGCCATGGGAGATGTTGTCAGTTTTCGCAGGTGATGTTTCCTTTGGTTCTTTTTCTCCCTTGAGCCCTATATTTGCTTTCCCGGAAATAAACTAACTTTGAACTTTAAAAGCTTCGGGTGTCTCCTTTCCACAAGACCATCAAGTGTATTTTATGCTTGTTAATTGCTGCCCTTACAGAGTAGATAAGCACTCGTTACCAGATATTTGTTCTGCTTACACTTTAAAGACGATGCGACCCTTTCAACACAACTACGGTTGCAATTACTGCCCTACTACACTGCAGATAATCCGCCGTTCCTAATTATGCTCGCACTTGCCCCAGGCTGTACGCAGAATGTGAAATGTGTTTGGCTTTTATTTTCTAATTTCATCTCAAAAGTTGATACATTTCATTTGTTTGAAATTTTAATTAATTAACAAATTGTGTGCCTTCGTGCACACGTACTATTTCCAATCCTTTTCTTTTTGAGTGACACTGTACCGTACTTTGTACTAAAATATGACAATTAAAATTCTTTTCGAATGCTAATTCGAAACGAGCGAATTATGTCTGCACGAAATTGGTGTGATAAATGATTTCCAATTTAACTCATCAGTATATATTGTGCAAACAAAAGATATTTGCGGTCGTTGTCTCGTGCGAGTGTACTTTGACATTAATTGCATTTTAACAAAGCCACGGATAGTTTTCGACGATGTCGTCTTTTGTTTGTTTACAAGACGTTACAATTAAATAGACACGAGAGAGACACCACCATAAGGTATGGGCATAATTGTGTTGAAAATTTGTCAACAAGGTGGTGCGCTGTGGTAATTAGCATTTTTCTTTCTAGTCCCAAAAGATTCAGACGTTGTCGAGTGTTTTAAACGGTTTCTGGGACTTCTAGGTGTGTTTAATTTGAAAAAAAATATGAACGTTTTCTTTGAAAATGACATTTGACACAGGCAGATGCAGAAAGCTTTGATTTTGACGAAGACATCGGCGACGTGGATTTTTTTGATGTGTAAACATCTAAGCGCGCGTTGTTGGAATCTGGTGGAGTAATTCCACACATTTAACTTGCGGGGACGGAAATGCGTCACTGTGTTTTATCATTGCATACATTTTATCATTGCATACATTTATGAGCTGGGACATATTAATTTCAGCTTTTTGTTGATGTGAAATAAAGCATGTTTTTCATATATGATGGTCTCACATTACTTCCCTGTGACGGACATCTTGAGGAAATTAAGTTCCAAATCTTTCGTGAATTACCAGGCACGCAGAAATCACAGCTGGACAACAACTAAAAAAAATGCCGTAGACCAGCACCTCTACAATATGCAATGCAAGCCGAATGAAATTCCAATGACACTTTTATTTACTGTATAACAGTTGATGTCATTTAACTTGCGGGGATGGATTGCATACATTTATGAGCTGGGGCATATTATTGTTATTTCATAATATATCAAGAATACGGTTATTACAATTCCCTCTTTTCTCAATGACGTGTATCAAGCCACACACATACCGCACGCACGGTGTTTACACATACACATACTTCGGGACTGTTGGATACAGTTACACCAATTTTTTTTATACTTTTTCTTGTTCAAGAAAATTGGAGAGTTGCAAAATCGAAATATGACAGCTATGCGATTCATCCTGAAATGGGGCTTATACATAGTTTTAACTGTGGTTTATATATCAGTTGGAAGTCAGATTTTCAACTAAGTAGGCATTTCATCAAACACCCACTGCCTCACCTGCAAGAATCCAGGAGAAAAAAGAAAAGAAAAGAAATTATTGTTTGAATTTCTATACTTTTCCCAGTAGAAAGTTTTTGAGATCAAAGGCTAACGAGAAAACCATTTTTTGAAATAAGTGAGATAGTTATGACTTCCTTTTTTCTTGTTTACGCATGTAGGAATATTTAAGACCGCAAAAGGCCACATCGTAATACCGAAAAATGCTTCAAATTGGTAGATGAGTGTTTGAGTTATCGCTCCATAGAATATTGTTATCAATTCGGACATCGGTGACAAGATCGACAGCAAATTCTCTATCATTTGAGCGATATTTTTTAGCAACACCACTTCTTGGAGTGGATAAATTTCCCACGAACTTTGAACACTCTGTGACTTTTTTCCTGATTTAATGCCCAGATCTAGCGCATGATTTCTTCGGTTTCCCTAACATAATCAAATACTGCAACATTATTAACACCCTCAAATCAACACATGATAAATCTGTGGTCACACGAGGTATGGTATCAAAACGGCCCATCATCGATAATTTATTTTCCTTGTCGATTTAACTAAAAAGTCCTATTTATCGAATTACCTACCTGCAGCAGACATCCTAATGCTGATGAACACTAATCATCTATGCATGATCATCAGAGAATTTACGAAATGATTCTGAATTAAAAAATTGAATGCAGTCGAATTAAAATTTCTCCGAACCTCATTTGGTGTCCCTCAAGGTTCGACTTTGGGTCCACTTCTATTTCAATAGCTGTCTTACTACATTGGAATCTGTATCTCTGTTTTACAGATAAATACACTAATAACGCAATAATTCTTGATTCGGACTATTTAAGTAACGATTTGTTAAGATTTTAAATACTAGCCCAACACTAACTGTCAACCGATTGAGTCCTTGGAAAAATGTTCCGTTTGCGAATCATCTGAAGGCTTTTTAGAAGACTGAATTGTGTTTTTTGTACTCGATGGTATTCGCTGTTTTTACGAGCTTTTAAAACGGCTGAGAGGAACCAGTGGTGTTAGAAGCCTCTCTTCATTTTAACATTTCTTCCCTATTCACCGTACTCAAATAACTTTTTTAAGCCGCAGAATACTTTTCTCCGTAAAAATCTAGTTTTTGTAATAACACAGAAAGAAAATCACGTTCAATTAACCTTTAGTATAAAGATCCCAGTTTTTTAACATTAGATTTTACTTTTTGTTAGTAGAACATTTTCACAAAAAAAAAAAAAAAAAACTACGATTTACATGAGCTCTTTTTATGGGCATTTAGTGCGTTGATAATAACGATGAAATGTAGAAGTTCTGATGAAAATATTTATAGTTTGACTGTTTTTTTTGGCAGATTCCTGAAATTCCCACGATTTTGTAGATTTTTCCCATTTTTACTTTTTCGTACAAAATGTCGACCTCTAGATGTTAAACAATTTTGACATTACGATGATAGAGGAACTCGAAAAAGTGGGTCGCAAAATTCTGTCCGGCTGTCAGTCTTTCTGTCCGTATGTCCCGATGCCTACAGTCTAAACTTCTGCCCGGATTTCATTCAAAACTTCGGGTTTGAAGTTTGGGGACTTACAGTTCGGGGCCGTTTTTTTTTTTTTTTTTTTTGCAAGGTAACCTCAATGTTAATGTTACTTCCCATATAAAGTTTTAATACCTATATGATTTGTTCGAAAACGGCTTTAACGATTTCAATCAAAATTTTATATTTGAGCTTAAGTAGGTGAGGTTAACATGACTGCGTACTTAGTTTTTCGCTAAAAAATCGAATAACGGTACTTTTGAAATTTGGACATACATATCTCGAAAGCGGTCCATACGGTTATTGTAAAAATTCATTACTGAGGTAATTTCGTCATTTCTGACTTAATAGCAAACTCAGTTAGTTAGTTAGTTAGTTAGTTAGTTAAACGACTTTAAAAAAAAATTAAAATATTATTTTTTACTTAGCCTATATGGTTTGGCCTTTTAAAAGTTGTCTACCAGCAAACTCAGTTTTCTGTATATTATACTTCGATGTATTTTTGAAAAAAGGATTTTTTTTTTTACTTTCGTTTACTTTAGTTTACCTGAAAAATGTAAGAACGATTTGGACTCAAATTCAAACATAAAGCCAAATTCATGTTCTTAAAATTATTGCGTTCTTAATTTTCAATTCGAATCATAGGAAACGCTAATTTTAAAAACTGCTAATATCTCGAAAACCCCATTTTTGACTTCGATAAAACTTTAAAAACCAATTAATGCTTATATCGCGAACAACAACTTATAATCGGTTTTCAGCGATATAGTTAAGCAATAGTATTTTTCAAACTAAACATTGCAATATTTGGTACTGTTTTGTCTGCCAAATTTTACAAAAAACCGCTCTAACGATTTTGATCAAATTACATATTAAAGACAATAATCAGTATTATAAAAAAGATCCCATACCTAAAAAAGTGGAATAAATCCGTTTTTTAATTATTTCTCAAAAGTGATTACACAAAAGCCAACAGATTGGCTATATTTCTTTTAAACTCAATACAGCACTTTAAAATTAAAATTGCAACAGCCATTAAAAGTCAAATAACAGTAACGCAAAACTTATCTTTAGCTAATAGTACCCAGTATTTCAACAGATCAGCAAAACAGAAACTCCCACTATGACGCTTGTCCTCGTACTCAAAATTGTAAAGTTTATGAACTTATAAAATAGTAACGGAAGTACGGAAGTACCTAACTTCCGCTTATAACTCTCTAACCAGAACTTGCGAAAATTGCCTGTTACTGAGAACTTCAACTTTTAAAAACTCATATTGGTATATGTACAGTATTTAATGTACTTGCCATATCAGATGAATAGCCCGAAAGTGAATTTTAAGCAAGTTCCGTGTGACCCAGTCGGACGCAAAAGCGTTTCCAAATCAGAAGACAGTAATCAAAAAGAAGACACAAAGTACCTCAGACAGACAGTTTATGCATAAGCAACAATGACATTATTTTAAATAATATTATCACAACAGTGAAAATAGATAGACATTTTTATCACAACTCTAGCTCTAAAGTGCTTCCCACTTCATCCCTAATTGCATAAATCGATGTCAGTCCGAGTAGGTACCCCAGCTCCTTTACTAATTTTCAAGAAAATCCTATCCCACCACCCATCGTATGCTCGCATCTAAATTATGTCAACCGTCTTAGTCGTCGTGACAGCCATTCCAACTCCTTCCTTCAAGTTAAATATTTAAGCAGCACCACTTCAGTTCGCTCTATTTGCTCTTTTTCGTTCGTTTTATCATTAGATCACTGTACTATGAGTGGAGTAGTCAGATTTTTCCCATCGGTATCACTGAACGCTTTATCCTTCGCTTTTGCTTGGAAGTCATTCACATTCGGTCAACATAAACTTTCATTAAGTTTAATACTTTGTCAGGCACGCGTTGAAGCAATTCTGTAGGACCTCTTCCGTTCCTATACAGATAACCTCTACACCGACTTATGTATTATGTCCTTTGCAGGTGTGGTACCGGTAGCTGTACATTTGGCACGTCAAACGAATTCGCTTAAAATTGCTCACACCGTTGATTTGTGTGTGTTATTGTAATCCACTATATCTATATATAGAATGGAGAGGTTAGTTAGTGCAATTCTAGTCTGGAGGGAAAAAGGATTTTGTTTAGTTTGCCGGAAGTGCGGTACAATTACACAAAAGCCGTTTATTTTCCGCCGTTTGTCAGGGAGTTCTAGTCTCAAGGAAAGTGGTATTTCTGCTGCTCTCCGGTGAGAATAGTCGTCACGAACGAAAACAGCAATGGTGCAGTGATTTCTATGTTTCATGACACCCGCATGACTTGATTTAATTTCATGTTTAATCTAGCGGAAGGGAAGGATAATTAGAGAAGAAATACGAACGGAAGGAGGGAAAATACTGTTTTTCCTTAGACTTTTGATTCGGATGATTAGGCACAGTGGCTTTGTGTTGTCGACAAAAGAAAGAGAATGAAATGAAACTTCATTATGATGGATGTGTTCAGTGATCTTCTGATAAAGATATGGCGATGGCCTAAAGCTAGCTGAAGTAATGTTGATACATTAGTTGGGCGATAACTCTTGAAGTCGCTTGACCTGTTTGTAATACTCGTATATGTCGTGGGGCTGTCATTTAGGGGAGGCTTTTACTTTCTTCTGGATCGAATACTCGCGGACCTACAATTTTTTCCGCATCCCTATCGCTAGTGTCAAACGTCAACGAAAATCCACTTAAATTCTGTCAGCCACATTCCATTCCATTGTAGACGTACGTTGGCTTTAGTTGGATTACTTTCATGCAATACGGTTATTGCTCTTCCTTAAAATTTCTACTGACAATTGGTTAGAGCTGCTCACTTTTTTTTTGGAATTGGGTAAAATCGTTCCATGGCATGAGACATTTTTGACATTTGTCCATCAGCTGTCACTTGGAATTATTCGTTTGTACAGAAATAAAAAAAAACTCCCTGAATCTAATTATGAAACCTGCACATTACGTTCTCATACGATTCAAAAAGAAGATACTCGAAGTTGGAGTTGCACCCGACGCAGCTCTGTCAAAGATAACCTGTTCCCTGAAGGATTTTTAGTTCAAAATAAATTTTGAAAACTTTTTTTTTTTTATGGTGTAATGCTTGGAAGTAGTTCAGGTTTTTTATTAATTTCTTCTATCTGTCGATTTAGCAAGCCACGTGATATCTCGGAGGAAAATCGTGAAGTGACAGACGGCCTGATGTCATTCACATGCGGTGGGTGACAATTGTTTACAAGTGAAATTCACAGGGTGTATCCGTTTGCCTCACATTTGGTTTAGACAAATGACTGTGTCTCAAATTTACATCAGGTACCTTTGGATTATCGTCATTCTAAGTCAGCAGCTACTTTCATTCCTATCAATTTTAGTACTAGATTGAAAAAAAAAAACCCATCATCTGCCAACCCATTATTTATGAGTAGATATTTTTTTAAAGATGCCTATCTATCTATCGAAAACCACTACACACACCGAATGCGGTTGCACGTTTGTATAAGCCTCTGTTAACCATCGAGCTTACTCGATAAAGTTCCACCTCTTCACGGTATTTATGGGTTTCAAGCTCCAAATTAATTAGCAAGGATCTTTCATTTAACAGGACAAAACAAAAAACGTTCGCCCTTTGTCATTCAGTCCTTTGTTCCTGCAAATATCCATTCACGCCTGCAAAATGGGACATGTCAAGCAAAACCAAGCGGTTGGCCCTACTTTCTGCCAAAGCAGCGAAAAACTCCCCATCACACTCAAGCTAATTTTGCTTAGCACTCGGCTCTCCGGTATAACAATGGAAAACTATTAATTAACAGCAGAGCACCTTAACCTAAAAAAAAAAAAAAAAAAAAACGCACACGAAACAGCCAACTTTGTGTGAACAGCAATTAACTTACGAGAGATCTGTGTCGTCCTATAATACCCGAAACAAAACAATGAGGCAGCATCACATGCCACCTCTCTACGAGTACCTACTCGTATATCGTCCTTAAAAAAAAAAAAATTGCAGATAATCCAACCATGTATATACCCACTCCACCTCGCTGCATGTGGATGAATAATAACATTCCGTTGGCCTTATTGCTTATACGAGACCACATTGTTTTCAAGTACCAGAAAGAGCACAAAGCTTCATAGAGCCTCTACTAACCTTCAACCAAAACGAAGTGGGGTGGTGATACCGATACAGCTCATGCAAAGATATATAGTGGGCAGAAAATGCAACCGCAGATATATATTCCGACAGAGATATATAGCCATCCGCTTGACTTTAATTTCTTCCGTCCTATTCGCTGTGTGGCTGTGTGTGTGTGTTTATGCAAAGGGAAGTCATTTCGTTCTTCTTCTTCAGATGATTTTCGCTTAAAAGCTAAATTCTGCAACTAAAATTAGACTAAAAGAAATGATTTTCCTAATGAATGATGTTCTTAAGTACACTTGCCAATGATGTCCTTTCTGCGTCCCTCTTTATGCAATTCAACTTGTGATATGAAGGTTACTTCTAATCACCCAAACTATTGATTTGAATTCGTCCATTTTGTGGTGGCGCATTTATACCCCCTTCCTCGCATTGACTTCGTTTTGTTGCTGCACATTTATTCTCCGTCACGTCCCGTCTGAACTATTTTTTTTTTTCTCTTAACATTTTTTTAGAAAATGCGCATAAATTAGTTTTGGTGAGTTGGAAGCACTGGCACTGGGGTGCGGTAACCATTTTTTTCTTTTAATTTTAGTTTGAAAAAATACACTTGAAAGTAGAAATCTTCAAGGACGAAAAAAGTCTCTGCGGTAGAGGGAGGGCGAAAAGAAAAGTTGTTTTTGGAAAGTTTTCTGGTCCCAGAAGGAATGGTTGCAGCACGACATACACACACACACACACACACACAGATATATTCTATTCCACTTAAGCGTAGAAATTTAATTAAAGTCCATCTCAGCGGCAGGACGAAGATGGTTATACATACTGCACATTATTTTGATGGGGTCCATTGCGCGGGAATCCTTGTACGGTGGGAACTTTTTATCTGCTGTGTGACACAAAGTGTTGAGAAAAGTGCTGTGATGCAGCAGAGAACTTGAGTAGTGCTACTGTAGAGAGCAAAACGGAAATTATATAAAGACGACAAACGCTGAGGGATTCAGAGGACAAACGACAAGATTATGAGGGAAGAAGTATCTAAAAAAAAAAAACCGAAGACTGGGAATTGAGCAGAAGGAGGTTTTCCTGTTATCAAAGGGGGAATTAGACGATGATGAAGTGTATTTTTTATATGTATATTTATATGTTTGCCTATAATCGGATGGGAGAAAGGATTAAGGTTCAATTGAGTGGGATATGGCAGTGGATTTAAAGGATTTTATTATAATTTTTTTTTTCCAAACCAGGGAATTGCGTGGAATATTGAATTGGTTTGGTAGGCACTGAAAATTGCTAGGCGAGGAAATAAAACTGTAAATTTGTGTACCATAAAATCGCAGATTGGAGGGTGGCTGTTAAAAATAATTAGGAAATAATGGGAACAATATGTCCATAAAAAACCATAGGCCAAGATGCCCACAAAAATTCATTTGCGTGAGTTTACTTTAAAAAAAGAAAACCGGGGGTCGAACCGGGGCCATACGAACAGTGGTACACCAAAGTAAGGAACGCGTTTTCAAGATAGGATTACACGTGTCATTTTTCGTGGCAAATTTTGACATGCTGACTTCACAAAAACTCGCTCTGTCGTTTGTCGCTGCGACACCCAGACGCTTGACAATCGATCAAACTTTGTGATTCAATAAGGTAAGTGTTTACATCATAATGACGTCGGCATGTCAAAATTTGCCGAAGAACATTCTATGATTATTGTAGTGTTCTAAGTAGGACACGTCTTTGTTATTCGCTTGTTCACAGTTCAGTCCGTTTATTCTCCTTTATTTTAGTAATCTGTCAAACATATTATTCATATTCGAAATGTTGATCGTACTCATTTTTATAATATAACAGTACAGCTTTTGTCAATACTACAATTATGAAGGCCGATTTATCAAAAAACGCTTAGACTAACTTAAATCACAACCACAGACACTGATATACAAAAATCCAAAATAGAAGCTTAAATTTATTTTATTTTCCAACGTTCGGCTTTCAGAAATATCTTAAATTTTTCATCTAGCTAAAAACAGCCACAGATATATATATATAAAAAAAAGCTCAAAATAATTAAATACTCGTAGAATTTTTTTTTTTTGACAGATATGTACATTTACTTAGAAAAGCCAAATGTTGTGTTGGGTTTTGAGCAAAAAGTTCCAAGAAGCGTGTTTGTGGAACTGAATTTTCCTACATGCGATTGATTGGTTTAAAATATACTTGTTTGTCTATTAAATTTGTTTTGCAAATTTTAACTAAATCTAGACAGAGTCCGAAATAGTTATAGTCGATTAAGAGTCTTGCAGTGGATAACGTTGTAGGTCCAACGGAGCTAAGAGCTAAGTGTTAAACACTCTGGGAATTATAAAAATGGTTAAAAAATTCAATTCCAATTCTCTTTTAGTACTAATACTACCTACTCTGCTATTGAAATGTGATAAAAATTTAATTGAAACTGTTTATAAAGTAGAATCACTCTAACTTCAGTAGAAAAGCTGTGTTTTTCTTTGTAATTTTCTATTTTATTTATCAGAAAAAATGATTTCTTCTCATAGAAAAAGAGCTACCTGACGACAACTGTAGGAAGCTAGTGTTGTTAATTAAATAAATGGGAAACTAATCGTCTCCTAACAATATGCTTAATTACTCCCTTTGAACTACGTGGTTTTGATTACATCCCATATTTTATCGCTAAAATTGTAATTACTAGTTGCAATTACTTGTAAATGTACATAGCTTCCGGCGGAGGCCTAAAGTAGTTTTCCCAAGGGTATATTCAAATCAACTTGAACGTTCACTTAAGGTCTGTTCCTTTACTTTTAAATCTTACGAATTTTTACGAATTCTTACGAATTTTTACTCAATGCCGTTCCTTAACTCAAAAAATTCGTAAAAGAGAGCGTCATCGAGAGAGCAAGATATTACCCCTCCACTGAGAATCTTACGAATTTTTACTCAACAAATTTCTTGGTGTAAGAAGTGAAAAAGCTGTCAGTCACCGTACAACTAACAGCTGATTTGAAATTTGATGTGCTATTTGGCATATGCGTTGATTATTTTTTAACTTCTTGCTTATTAAAATGGTATCAACAGGCGGCAAAATGAAATTGAATGTTCTCTTTAAGATTCTTTTCGATATTGGCATCGAAATTCTTCCTTACTGTAACAAGGTACAATCTCTTCCATGTAATTCTTAATACAGTGTCGCTTTTTCCTCTTCTCGAATGCTTGTAGTTCAATCAGTACAAACTCTTCCACATACTCAGATTCATCAAAATAAAGTTAAATATAAATGATAGAACTAATTTTCTTAGTAAATTAACAAATTCCTCGAGTTTATCAGACATTTTAACGACTTTTCGTACAATTTTTTGAATATTTGATTTATGTATCTGTCATTTTTCATTAATTACTACAAAAGCGTTCCTTAACTTTTTCGTAAGCGTCTCTCTCTGTGAGAGAATTTATCCCCACCACTGCCATTTTGACAGTCTTTTCCATTCTTACTACAGAAGTAAAGGAACAGACCTTTAGTCTTACAAAGAAGGAGTGAATATATTTGTATGGGCATGATGTGGATACATATTTGGACTATACTCCTATATACTAAAAGTTCCATCGAGAAACCTTTAAATTTCTCTGGTGACCCTGAGCGATTGCGATTTTTACTCGGTTAAAAAAAATGGGTTAAAATTAATAATAAAAAAAAAAAATTGCACGACTGGTTCGCACGAAACTTTCTCGTTCATAAAAAGTTTGCTTAAGTCAATTGGTAGGTAGGTAAAGAGTTCAGAAGCAACCGTACATAAAATGTAAGAAGGTTAAAAAAATGCACTTCAGGTTATGCATTCGGTATGACGATAGGTACATATCAAATAACAATGTGAGTGCTATAAGATTTAGCTCTCAATAACAGGCAATTTTCACAAGTTCTGGTAAGCGAGTTATTAACGCCTACTGTACTATTTTATAAGCTCCTACACGTTTTTGGGTAGGTATGCGGACAAGCGTAGTAGGAGCTCCTGCTTCTTGATCTGGACTGGAATTATGACACTGGTTTATGTACCGTTTTAGAGATAGTTCAAATTTCAAAAGTAGGGGAGACCTGGGCTAGTTGGCTCGAAATTAACATTTTTTTTCTTTTTCTCTTGAACTAAGCCTGATATCAAGAGAGTTCAATTATCATTTTAAAAAAAAACATTCTTTGGTCTTTCTAAACAATGTTATTCAATTAAAAAAAAAAAAAAAAAAAAACAACGTGAAGATAATGTTTTTGTAATTTTACTAAAGCACCTCGATTGTGTCAACTAATCCCGGTACCGGAGTAATTTGACTAAGGCTATGGGGTAAGTTGACCCACGCCGTGCGAAACTGAAATCACACAAAACACTTAAAGATTGTTGGTTGTTTAAAAATATTAATCTAAACATTGCTCTTCTGTGTGGGAAAACATTTGAGTAGTTTTTGAATAACCCTATTTTTCCAAACTTTATTTACTTATTTCACTAAAAGAATTTTCTTCCTTTTTCTTTTGAAGCTTTTGTACAGACCTTTGTAGGGTTTTGTACGGGTTTTTAAATCCCGAAAAAAAAATATTAAGTCAACTAATCTGGCAAATAACAAGATTTTTCAGAAACAAAAACAGAAAATAACTAAAAGTAAAAGACATACATGGACAACTAATACATACATACACTATATTAAAAAATCCGCTAAAAAAGTTACTTACGATAGCAAAATATTAGTTTTCCTTAATATTTATTAAATGACATGCACTCGCGACGAGATATAAAAGGAGACTAAACAGGTATCGGTATTGAATGTAAAACAAGAATGGACATAAAATTCATCTCTTCTCTTTAAAATAAATGGCAGTGAGTCAACTTTTCCCTCCTGCCAACTAGCCCCGGTCTCCCCTACCGTTATTCGATTTTTTTTTAGCCGAAAACTGAATATACAGTCATGTTAACTTTACTTACTTAAGCTTATTCACATGAGTAATCAGATAAGGAACCCCTAAACGCCAGTGGTACGTACAATGGGCCGATTAGCGGCCTAAGTCTTTCTCTCATCGAGAGCCACTTTAACATAACATAACATACTTAAGCTTAAATATCAATTTTGGTCGTTTTCGAACAAATCAAACCCACTTTTTTTGAATTCCTCTTTCATCGTAATGTCAGAATTGATTTACATCTCGAGTTCGAAATTTTGTACGAAAACAACATCTTTTTCTTACTACGTAATGGAGAAAGTTAAAAAAACGAATATTTAAAAACTACCTCTTGGCCAGCGACAGTCCAGATCAGCAGTCGAAAGGCATGCAGCCAACATTATCAGCAACCTCACAGAAGCCAAACCCCGACGCCTAAGAGCTACGACTCTACAAGGAGAACTAGATCTGGAAGCTTAGTTCGGATTTCTGACATGTTTGGTGATCAATTTTCCACCGTGATGTACAAAAGCACTGAATTGGGAGGGAGTGATGTAGGAACCCAACTTTCAACGACCGCCAAAATTCAAATGATTTTTAGGTCTATAAACAAAACAGAGGGTGAACCACATACATCAATGTCTAACCGACTTGCTGTATAGATTCAGATTTGTCGGTGCCAAAAAATAGGCAAAGTATATTTACATAGACAACATTTGTGTGGCGCCGAAAGGTATGCAACTTATCTTACAGAGCTGCTGCAAACGATTTATTTTTGAATAATTTGAGTGGCATTGCCGGAAAGAACTTTAATTATAGACAAAACTGAGCGTTGTGTATCCACAGACAAATATATTTCGACTTTTGGAGTGGCATCACACAGTGAAAGTGAATGTCAATCCCATTAAACCACGGTCCAAATAGTTGCAAAAATACTTTTTTGTAAGTCATTTGAATGCTAGTCCTCATTTTCTATCAAAAGGAATAAAAATATACCATTCCCTTGGCCACTACTTTACTTTTAAATTACTTCAACCTGCCATCATTAATGGAAACATGCGCCCGACAAATCCCATTGTCCATTTCTCATTCAATTTGTCAACTTAAGAACATGATACAACTATGTTCCCATTGTCTGTCTAGAAACTGTATGGCCGCATAGAAACTGTAATGGTCTTATGGCCAATTCACATCTCATGTGAGTGACAAACAGCAGCTGATCAAATCATTCCCATCGCACATTTTGCGAATAATTAAAATTCTCTTCCATTGTCCACACTTCACACTTAAGAATCATTTGTTGTCTTGTATCGTATATCCTGAACACCATCGTGAGGATTATACGTGATAAACTTCCAACCAGTGCGTGTGTCCATCATTGTTCTCGTTTTTGGCAGAACCATATGCATTGCATCCACGACACAACGGTGGTGGCAGTCTTTCCGAATGTGTCACCAAGAAATATGTCCCACTATTTACATGACTTTGCTTCTGTGCGAATATAGTTTTGCTCCGCCAACCCCTAGCCTAGTAGGGCCTTCGCTCACACCAAACACTAATTAAATTTCAAGCGAAGTGCGTCTAAGCGAATACAACGCCCCGGTGTGTATCTGCTGCATCTCGAGCGGCATTTTGCGATACACGATGATTCTCACCCATGCGGCTATTAATTAATTTCAAATCAAAAACCACGATAGGACATGAGTTGCTATTTTGCTCTGTCAGCCGTGCCCACGAACGAGAGAGATAGGTGTTCTTCGTTCGTTATTCTATTCGGTGGTGGTAGGTATACCTTCGTTTTGAACGAAGACGTGGCCAACAACTGTGCGTGCGCTGTCCCCTCGAAATACATAAAAAAGACTTAGACAAATGCTTACAGTCAGTCTTGAATTATTATTGGAAAGAGGTGGAGAGAGTTTATTAAAATAAAATAATTCCAATTTAATCTCTGCTGCGCCCTCAGAGATTTAAAACTCATTTACTGAGAGGGTACGGTACAGGCTGTTAAGAAAGGACGGAGCTACGTTTCCAAAAGGAATTTGTGTCAGTTTTGGGCGCAGATCCTTAATCACGTATCTAATTACTTTTTCCAAAGTCTGTTGTTGTTAGTTTGATCCTTCTTTTAAATGAATTTATGTGGAACATTTTTGAAAAGAAATGTGGAAAAGTCCCAATCTAGGGAAAATGTTTGAAGACAATTTATGTACTTTGGTTTGTGGTTCTAGTAAATTTTTAAAATATTAGAGGAGTTCCCGGTTTTGTACCTCATAAAGGGGGTTGATTTTATTTGTTTTAGACGTTTTATTTAAGGCCGTAATCTGACTAAGTGAATGAGCGGGGGAACTCTTTCATCTAGCCTTGAATACGTTTTTTTTTTTAGTGAAACACGTCTTCGTTCACGGTGCTGTTTTAAATAGTGCTTTTAAATACTACACGACTTAATTTGTTGAAACATTTAGCGCGTACCTTCATGTTGGCATTTCCTTTTTAGACTTAAGCGTTCCAATGGCTTGTCCTAATACCAATGAAAGTTAAGTGAGTTCCAAGCGATCGGTTTTCTTCGTTTATAACAAAAAAAATCTTTAGACTTTGACCATCTTAAAACGACAGTCCGCCTCTCGGAATACTAAAAATACCAGTATATGAAAGGTCAATCTCTAATTAGACGCAATACTAACTAGAGGTATAAACGGCAGGAGTTTAAATAGAGGCACCAAAATCTACCTGTGTCACTATAACCCTGGACCTGGAAAACTCGCTAATATTGTCCAACGTATTACTAGTATAAGCTGTCTTAATCATATCGAAATATGGATTCAAAAAGTCGTAAGAGGATGACATGCTTTACCTGTAACAAAATCTGGACAAATTCGAAGCCGGTTTCAGCGAAGCAAGGCAAAGCGAAGCAAGGCAAATTAGTAAACTAACTCCTCCATAAAAAAAAAACTGTCAAAAGGCACTAGTTCCAAACTAGACTTATTTTGAAACGAGCCTAAAAGTGTGCAGCATTTTTGATAAAGTGGCATTGACTCTCATATTTGGTGTATGTCTTGACTATCGACATTTTTTGGCGTCTGCTTTTAGTTATGCTTTGCAATTTGAAAAAAATGCATTTAACAGTAGTAATTTCCATTCCACAAATGTTGGTTAATATAAACTATTAAATATAGAATTCTTCTTTAGAATTGATTATAGTTTCCAGGTTATTCCTGCTTTGGATACAAACCTAGCGTAAATTTCAGAAGATTCACTGAGAGTTCGCATCATTGACTTGGATAACTTGCGAACGTTGCATGTACTAATTTGGGATTAGTTGTCCCTATTGCGTTTGCAGTATATCTCACTCCAAGTCAATTCATTCATCATCAGCACAACTAACAAGGTTCTCTTAAATAGAACAATTGCGCCATCTGCAATACGAAGCATCCCATTCAGTTGCCACGCGCTTTAAGTGAAATTCCCGATCACAAACCTTAAAATTCCGCTTTTTCCCCATTCTTCCTGGGGGCATTCCCCACAATGAAAATATTGAGAAAACTGACTGCTGCTTCTTACAAAATGTTCACCCAAGTTCCAATACAAAAAAGGAAATGCAAATAGAATGAACCTGTTCAACATTTATTTTTATTTTTTGTAAGAAAGTGATGTTTAAGTTTTGAGACAAAAATTAGCAATTTCTTAAGAATAGGAATACTTGAGTCAAATTACCCAATTGGTAGCTTCAGCACAACCCTGGTTCCATTTCAATTAATTGTAGTTGACATTTAATTTTTTGTTTACGATTTTACCCACATTTCGTTCTAGAAGAGGGAAGATTCCCCTTTCATCAAATCAAAGTTTTGAGTGAAATCCTCCACAAAAAGGCGAAATCCCCACGAACTGACAACACTGATCCCATCAGCAATCCACTTAAGCTATGAGTCTGAAGTGAACAGATAGCTTTGCACAGCTTTGCATAGATATTACCAGCAACAGTCCGATCTATTGTTTTATTTACTCGATGATACTACCCCATTAGGACGACATTTTACCAACCCAATTGCAATACTTTTATTCAGAAAGGATTCTGTTACCAGCACCACTGAACTTAAAAATGTATCGCCGACAAAAGAACATCCTATGCAAATTGGAAACAATTTGAAAGTATTTTCGAATTCTGCAAGATATCGTATAGAAAGGACAATCGAGTTATTATCTGGATGGCAGTCCATATGGCCCTTGCAAATATTTGTATTGACATCACGTAGCAGAAATGAGCAACATGACTTACCAAAGGGCGTCATATAATGTGTTCTGTTCCAATAGATCAAATGCGAAAAAAAAAAATCCCAAAAATAACCACAACCCATAGCCCTACCCAATTAGGGGCCAAATGCTAAATCGCAGCTTCTTGCATGGATTTATTTAACAAACTTAAGGAAAAAAGTTCTGATGCAAAACACATCCCATTGAATGTGTCACCTAACCTGTCGCCCACATCGTATGTGCGAAACTTCTTCAATTGCCTTTTGCACAGTACACACGAATATTACCAAAAATACATTTTCCATTGGGGAAAAAAGTCCAAATCGAACAAAATACAAATTTAATTGAAAATTAGTTTCCTATCCGAGGACCGAAGCGACGATAGACACTCGCATCCACACAGAGCGAGATACACCCCAGAGATCGAAATCAATTGCAGTTCGGCTGCAACCGTGCACATTACAGCTGCGCACCATCATTAGGGCTTATGTCGAGCGGTCTTACGAGTACACACCGGCAGATAGTCGTTTCAAAAACGACCACCAATGTTGTATTTATTGCTCTGCCTGCACTCGCATACGGTATCTGTCGCCCATTATCTTTGATTTGAAAATTTTCGCAATCGAAAGTCGATATAATTTTAGCGTCCCATTATTACTTGCAGAGAGTACTCGGTTAAGTACTCGCGCATTATTCACAAGCGAATGTGTTGTTTCCGAGTGCGTCCTCGTCGCGCGTTCATTTTTTTTTCCTTCGAATACCATCAATAAATTATCAGATCGTTGTGCAATTAGTTGTACTATCACCTATAAACGGGGCGTAACGGGGGTAAATCGCACCGCCTAAGAGTAAGAGCCGTGTTAAAAATTCGAAACGTGCGTGTTTGTGTGTTTGTCTCTGTTTTGTGTATATTTATGCTGTCTACAATGTTCAACGGCTATTACATGAGTAATGAGTCGAATAAATGTCAATTATTCGCCAAAAGCCGAAACTTTTTTATTCGTGCACTTGGAGTAAGTATCGGGCGGGGTTGGGTGGAAAGTGTATACAAGGGAAATTGCTCTTCTCGTGGGAGTGTGAATCAGTTAAAAATTATTCTTTCCTGAAATTGAAAAAATTTCAATTGAGTGTGTCCGGAATGTATACGGTATGGAACACGAGTCGCAATTTGAAATATTAACGATCGCTATTTGGATGGGACGTTGTTAGTGTAGAGTGTTGAATGTTTCGAGATTTGTTTAAGAAAGTGCGTGTGTTTGGTCTACAGAGTGTCAATTCTGACTTTTAGCCGAGTGTATTTGATTTGAGTGGTGAAAATTGTTTTAACGAACGTGTCTTGATGTTTGAAGTTGGACAAGATCCGATGACAAGTAGGTTTTGCTGCGATGATCGATCGTGATCAATGAATATAAATCGAGAGGATCACAACCAAATATGTAGTTAGACAACTTAAATAGCTCTTTCATAGATTTACAAAAGTACACGTAACAATGAAACAGATTGATCTTGTTAAGGACAAGTGAACCGATCGTGGCAGTCGGTCTGATATGGATTTGAAAACTCAAAGAATAAAGCTAATCCTTTGTTAAAAGTTGGATGAAATGTACCTACATTTTTGTCGCGATCATCACTGATCGTGGTGAATTGTGGACTATGTGAACCGATCGATTGATCGATCCGATGAGATGTAGGTATCTATTTTTTTTTTCGCTATCATCACTGATCTCTTTGAATTGTTTACCATGTGAACCGATCGATTGTTTTATCCGATGAGATGTACCTACATTTTTGTTGCGATCATCACTGATCGTGGTGAATTGTGGACTATGTGAACCGATCCATCTATCGATCTGATGGAATGTACCTACATTTTTGTCGCGATCATCCCTGATCTTGTTGAATTGTGGACAATGTGAACCGATCCATCGATCGATTGGATGGGATGTTCCTACATTTTTGTTGTGATCATCACTGATCTCTTTGAATTGTGGACTATATGAACTGTTCCATCGAACGATCCGATGGAATGTACCTACATTTCTGTCGCGATCATCACTGATTGTATACAGTCGGTCTGATAGGGATTTGAAAACTCAAAGAATAAAGCTAATCCTTTGTTAAAAGTTGGATGAAATGTACCTACATTTTTGTCGCGATCATCACTGATCTCTTTGAATTGTGGACTATGTGAACCGATCCATCGATCGATCCGATGGAATGTACCTACATTTTTGTCGCGATCATCCCTGATCTTGCTGAATTGTGGACAATGTGAACCGTTCGATCGAACGATTGGATGGGATGTACCTACATTTTTGTTGTGATCATCACTGATCTCTTTGAATTGTGGACTATATGAACTGTTCCATCGAACGATCCGATGGAATGTACCTACATTTCTGTCGCGATCATCACTGATTGTATACATCCGATCATCACTGATCTCTTTGAATTGTGGACTATGTGAACCGATCCATCGATCGATCCGATGGAATGTACCTACATTTTTGTCGCGATCATCCCTGATCTTGCTGAATTGTGGACAATGTGAACCGTTCGATCGAACGATTAGATGGGATGTACCTACATTTTTGTTGTGATCATCACTGATCTCTTTGAATTGTGGACTATATGAACTGTTCCATCGAACGATCCGGTGGAATGTACCTACATTTCTGTCGCGATCATCACTGGTTGTATACATCCGATCATCACTGATCTCTTTGAATTGTGGACTATGTGAACCGATCCATCGACCGATCCGATGGAATGTACCTACATTTTTGTCGGGATCATCACTAATTTTGCTGAATTGTGGACTATGTGAACCGATCGTGTTTTACGTCTGATGGGTATAAACAATAATTTTAAGTGAAATAGGTGTCTCTGGGTAATCTGCTTACTGAAGTCGAACAATATTCGACTATTTCAGAGATATATTTGATTATGAAGATCACTTATCTTCAAACCAATTAACTCCCTTTATTTGTTCTATTTAAAGATGAGAAAGAACCTTTGGAAAATGCAAGTTTCAACTTTTTACTGTCGAACATGGCGACCTATATATCGAAAAGATCGTAAACAAATATTTTGGAAGCAGTTTGTTACTGATATTTTACAAGTACATGAACTGATCGTGTTAACCGGTCTGTACTCAAAAATCATTAAGTAAAATCAGAAAATATAGCTGATCTGACGACTTCAGAGGTAGGTTTCGTTATGAATATCACTGATCTTGATAGCGCAGCTCTTATTTATTTGATTCCCAAATGAGAAAGAACATATTGTAAAATGCATGTTTAAATTTTATAAACATAACTTATGGTGAGGCAATTTAAGAATTTTGTACGATTTTGCAAGACTTATGAAGTCTTACGTGATAAGGAGGGGATCTGGTTGAAATTTGATTACCGATCGTATTAAGCGATCTGATTGAGATTCAAAAGTCAATTAGTGAAATTGAGTTTGAAAATGTCGGGTGAATATGCGAATCGACCGGCGATCACCTTGTGATCCTTGTAACCGACATTTTGTTTTAAGGAACTTCTGATCAAATGATCACCCATTAATTTTTTAAACTCAAATTTTCTGTTTTATTCCTGGAGAATGACCGGCGTTATTCGGACTTAAATAACATGTATTGTTGCAAACAAAAAATACTTCAGGCAGACGATGAACCGATTCGAAGTGTATCCCGTCTTACGGACCCCCAGTCAACAAGCTCTATCGTCGCTCAGCCAAGTACTTAAAAATAATACAGTTTTGGGTTTAAACATTTTCCCCCCAAATACTAGTCTTTTGAAAAGAAAGCAAGAATGTACACGACTGGGTCGCATGAAACTCATTCTTTGTTGCCTTGTAATGCTTTTTGCAAACATTGTGGTGTTTTTCATGGTCCATGGTCGAGTAACAAAGGATTTCTGTCATATTTGAAGTTTGGGCGTAGATTTTTTTTTTCAAATATGGCCAAACTTTTCTCTTGGTGGTTGCTACGACACTTTCGATATTTACTCTTTGATTGGTCTTCTAACCCGCCTTCAACTCTAAGGAAATGAATATATTATTTGTAATACAGTTTAGAGTTGTTTTAATATCCTTTTATGATTCGGTGTCCCTTTAAGCTGCTTGACGTCAGAACTCCTGGTTGGATACTCTATATGCGAACAGGCTTATCACCGATTAAAAATTAATTTTTAAGAGTCTCATTATAGGAACTGCTTCATATCCAACTAACGTCACGCTAAAACCTCCTTAATTAGAGGAAACTCAAAGTAGACCACATTAAAGGGCGTCAGCAATAAACCGCCGAATGAAGTCATTTCCAAGTAATCAAAGTTTGCCTATCCTTCTTGCAGAGCAAACTACTTTGGGCCTACATTTTGCTACTTCAAGACGCATATTATATTTTCAGCGCGAAAATCTACTGCAAACTAGGAGCTCATATATCCTCTTAAAAGTTCTTCCTTCGCCTTGAAGGCAATTCCCCGATAATTTACTACTTCTCGGTTCTGGGTTTCTTGTAAACACTTTTTCACTTCGCTCTCGATTCCATATACCATATCCATGTTTTCTCGGATTTATGTAATATGAAAAATGCACATCACATATCCTTGGATATACGTGCATGTGTGTGTCATATTGAAAGAGGATTTTGTGTTTTTTTTTTTTTATCTTACTCCAATTTAATGCAAATCGCAATCAGGGGAAAACTCGAAAGGTCCCCAGCTTCAATCATCCACCAGCATATAATACACGTAATCCTTTTAAAGATCAGGATCTCATTTCGTGCACTAGGTACGAGTTCTTGTTCGCGCTGGCTTGTCGTCGTTGTGTCGTTTGCCTTGGCGTACCATAAATCATTTCACAAACACACTTTGGTTATTTTTTTTTCTCCTCTTCGTGTTTCCACTGTGGATCCTGTGATTTCTAAGTCCTTGTTTTTTTTTTTTGTGTTGTTTTTTGTTGATTACATTGAAAAGTAGAAGTTGCTACATGAAGTTGCTTATGTAGACGAGGAAAGTTTATCGGCACCTTGCATTAATTTGGAATTCTGAGTGCAGGCAGGCAGTTCATCCTCATTCTTTCTTGTCAAATGGGATGGAGTCTTTTTTTTTTTCTATACTTAAGTGCATATGTCCTGCCAATTGTCTACCTTGTGTTGCTTTCTGCATTGGCTGGTTGCATGTACAAAAACAGCGGCCTAAAAAATATGATAAAGATAGGACATAGGAGGAAAGGGTGCAGAAAAGGACGACATTGGCAAATGTTCAAGAATTTCCACCGCAGAGTTATTGCGGATAGACAGAAAAACAAACTCTAAATGACAGCTCCAGCATAAAAGGGACATTTTATTTGTATGCAATTTTTTTCTTTTCTTTTATCCTTCTTCTGGGGAGTAGTCGGCCGCGCTTGGTTTGGTGTTCCATTTAATGTTTCTTTTCATTTAGTTTAAAGAATGTATTTTTTTTTTGTATGAATAGAGCTTAGTTGGTAATGGTGTCTTTTTTTTTTAATCTAAGTGTATAGTATGTATTTATAAATGTTGGTTTTTGTATTTACGTATGTACAGTATGTCTGAAAAACGGAAGCGATTTGTTTAATGAGTGGAACCTAGAGCTCTACAAATCTATATGAAGGAATCTTTTATTACTGGCTAGGCGCTGTAGTTGAAGCTCCTTTTTTATTGATTTTTAAATAATCCCTTTTTTTTCTCGTTGTAATATTTGACGATTGTTTTTTAATGCAAAGGCCCAGAGTGTATCCATTTGTACGCTTGATAAAGAAATATTATCATCATTTTCATCGATTAGCTCGTACAACAACCATGAAACAAATGACAACACATACCAAACCACATCCTCATCCCTTCGCAGCGAAGCCTATAAAAATCGAGTAAGAAGTCTCCCCTTTGTAGCTGATTATAATTTTTAAATTGCATGAGTCTTTCGGTTTCTTTCTATCAATTAGTGAAGCTTTCAACCTTTCGTTGAAGTCAACAGATGGCGCACTCCTCAGAGGTACATTTAGAGAACAAATCGATGTAACAATGAGATTTTTCATAGGCTCTTCTGATGTTTTATACTTGGGGACCCCAAATAGCTTCTTGTTATTAAATTTTATGAGTTTTTCGGTTTCTTTTTTACCAATTAGTGAAGCTTTCAACCTTTCGTTGAAGTCAACAGATGGCGCACTCCTTAGAGGTACATTTAGCGAACAAATCGATGCAACAATGAGAATTTTCATAGGCTATTTTGATGTTTTATACTTGGGGGGCCCAAATAGCTTCTTGTTTTTTAGACTTGACAAAATACTGCTAGCAGCCTATCACGAACTTCTGGCAAAGCAATAAGGTGCAAAATAATGCATCCCAGTACATGCGTCTTGTCGATATGATTGGCCCAGCTTTGTTGTTTCAGAATTCTTGATTGTATCTATCGTTTCTCCCATATCTTAAAGAAGGGACCAGTTCTTTTATAAATGTAAGAAAGATGGATGGTGTATTATCACTTTTTCTAATGATGATTTTTAATATGGTCCTCTGATAAGGAGTATTTTTTCACGGAGCTATGTAAACCATTTTTTCAGCTACCTCTCGTTATCGTCTGATAAAGATCCGAGATCTTAACTGTTTGAAAGATTACCTGTTTGAACTCGGCTTAAAATTGAAAGTCCCTTCCATTCGTCCGAAAAATGAAAAACTCACACAAAACGAATGCTAGGCTCAGAGTCCTTATGGAACTGTTGTTAACTTTTTATTTATTTTTATGTATACCATTCGACTTGAATACATTTGGTTCTTATAGTTAGTCTATGCTCTTGAAAGATTTGGATTTGAAAAATTAGTGCTTTCCTATTTAGAACCATCCATATCTGTATATATAGTACCTTGTTCATATCCTCTAATCCACTAAAAAATCAACTGCCAAGGAACTTCGTTCTGATGTTGTTGGTCTTGGCTGCGTTTTGTCCCCTTGTTTCATTCAGAGCTATCGCGCAGTTTCCTTTAAGGGAGGCTATCTCCAAACGGTACGCAAATATCTTTATGATTAAATTCAATAATGATTTGTTCTACACATGGCCTCACTTTAATCCCTTAAATTAATCTTAAATAATTAGCGGACATCTTACAAATATTTCCTCCCCAGTTGTATGTATGTTTGATCCGTTTCTTGCAAAAGTCTTTCAAATCCCCGTTTTCCAGAAAATTCTCTTGAAAAAGTTGCTGCAATTATCGCTGTTTTTATATGATTCGCTTGGACTCAGAAAGTCAAGGAGACTGCTCTCTTTCTCTCCCTCTCCGTCTCTCTCTATCTCTCTCTCTCTCTCTGCCTCTCTCTCTCCCTGTGCTAGCTCTTATCCATTACAGCGTAATAATCATTCGAAAACTTGTCCATGTAGAACGCAGGAAGCTATGCATGTAAATCTAACATCTCTAAAAATCGCATTACTAAAAGCACGGGCCCATATATGCCGCCCTATGGTACTCCGCCTTAAAGTTAAAATACAACTCATCCAACTAATCAGAGTCATTAAAAGAAACGCCAGTTATTCTCAGTTACAGTCCTGTTTAAAGATTTTATTTATTTTTATTTCATTTTATTTTCATTTATTCGCGCTCTACCAGGAATCTGGTAATGGATCTGAAGATTTCACCAACATCGCCATAGATCCAAATACAAATAACAGCCAGAGTCCTGTGAGTATTTTACAAATCTTTGTATTCCTGTTCGGCATACTGTTTTAGATGAACTGTGCATTTAAGTTGATGTGTGTATCTGTATATCCAAACAATCTAAATGTTGTGTCAATGTTATTCGTAAAAAGTGCAATTTTTCTTTATTTTCAACTTAATGATGTGAAATGTAATTAAACCGATTTACTTATATTCCTTTCTCGTTCTCTTTCTTTTGGAAAAAAAAAAAAACAAAAAACAAAAATTACAGCCGCTACTTATACCAAGGGTGGACACAATGAATGGCTATAGTCGGAAAACACCCTCGAAACGGCGCTATGAGGGCTCAAAATTTGCACGTTAGTACATTTATATGAAACTAATTAAATTCCATCACCGGACATGGATGGTGGAATGACAATGCTTTGGTGGCCGACATTTTTCATTTAATTTTCAATTCTTTTTTTCCAATTTTCCCTTTTAGTGCATCCGAAGAAAAAACCTCGTACGGGGAAGGAGCGGATACCACAGCCGAAGAATACAGTTGCCATGTTAAATGAGCTGCGACATGGGTTGGTGTATAAATTGGAATCACAGAGTGGGCCAGTACATGCACCACTTTTTACAATTTCAGTTGAGGTAAGTAATGCTATGTGGTGGAGAGGTGGAAGGCTTTATTTTTTTTTTGTCTGACTATAAGCTTGATAAATGGGTGATGGATATTAAGGGGACTTGGGGGAGAATTTAGTGCGCGCTTTTCGACATTTATAATCGTGAAGTATTGAGTGGAATTTGGAAAAGGAGTCTGGTTGGTTGGGAAGGAGTAATGGAAATGATTGTGTTTAATTAGTTTGGAGCGGTTTTCGCGGCCGTAATGAAAATGTTGCCATGGCCAGAAGAACATTCGAGGACGAGGAATTTTTTCGCTTGGAGCTGCGTAAATAAACGAATAATATTCAGGGAAATTATTACCAACATATTATAGTCATTGAGATCCCATGTCCAACGAAAGTACTTTTCAAAATGAAGTATAGGTATTTCACAAAAAAAAAAAAAAAAAAAAAAAACAGTATATCGATTAAAAAAAAAAACAGTATTTTGCGCAGGATACATTTTATTCAATGAAAATTGACAAAAATAGCAAATTAACCACCGAGCGATTCATTTCCATCATCTGAATCGTCTTCGTTTTCCATTTCTAAAGGGTGTTTTTTTTAGAGGTATAGAACTTTAAGTTGGCGACACTATTTTAACTGGCCGCCATTTTGTCAGCTGTCAAGTGATTTATTTATAGT
Source organism: Cheilosia urbana (assembly GCA_946477585.1). Classification (NCBI taxonomy): domain Eukaryota; kingdom Metazoa; phylum Arthropoda; class Insecta; order Diptera; family Syrphidae; genus Cheilosia; species Cheilosia urbana. The sequence goes on along the minus strand of OX297854.1, from coordinate 25,706,159 downwards.
TTGGTTTGGCATTTCAACATGAATAGACTAACGCCTGAACAGCGCTTCCAAATTGTGCAAATTTATTTTGAAAATCCTGGATCTGTTCGAAATACGTATCGCGTACTACGTCTATTCAACGGTGTTTAGCGATGAAGCTCACTTTTGGTTGAACGGATACGTCAATAAAGAAAACTGCAGTATTTGGAGTGATGATAATCCTCAAGTGTATGTTGAGACACCGTTACATCCACAAAGACTGACTGTTTGGTGTGCTTTATGGGTAAGTGGAATAATTGGTCTGTACTTATTTAAAAGCGATGCTGGCCAGAACGTTACAGTCAATGGTGACCGCTATTGAGCCATGATAACTGACTTTTTCGTTCATCAATTGAACAATCATGATGTGCAGGAGCTGTTTCAAAAAGACGGCGCAACATGCAACCCAGTTCGTGCCACAATTGATTTACTGAAGGATACGTTTGGTAACCGCATAGTTTCATGTTGCGGATCCGTGAATTGTTCTCCAAGATCGTGCGACTACGCCGATAAGCCCGGACCGATTGACCACTTGGAGGACAACATTCGCCGCGCTAATGCCGATATACGGCCACAAATGTTGGAAAAAATCATCGAAAATTGGACCTCCAGGTTAGACTACATCCGAGCCAGCCGTGGCGATAATATGCCAGAAATCATATGCCAGAAGATTATCTTTTGAATAAAGTAAATTTCATGGCAATTTAAAAAAATCATCTTTGTTTTATTCCATTTCAAAGTTCTATGCCTCTAAAAACAAAACCTTTTGTTTTTTTTCTGTAATTGTTGTTTTGTATTTGTCTTTTGAATTAATTTGACGAAGCAGTTCTGGCTTTGTTTTGAGGTATTCAAAGAAATCAACACGCAACCTTAAGTTACATTATTTGATGGTTAAGGCTATTCTAATCCTTCAATGTTTACGGTTCTAACCGAGTTTTTTCTGAAGTCCAAGTTTGTTAACTGCAGAAAAGATTCGTTCCATTGATGCTGAAGTTCCTATCAAGCATAGAATGTACCTACTCAATGATTGTAGCTACTTCTTTGTATTCGCAATCGGCCTTAAGATGGGTGAATATCTCTACTCAGCGATTTAAATTCGAAAATTCGAAATGGCCATCCTTCCATTCCTAGATTTTGTCACTTGTACAGTACCTAGTTCTTTGCATGTCTCAATTGCGTGTGCAAATTCGCCGCGTTTTCACTGGCATTGTACAAATTGTATTCGCTCAACTTGCTCATGACCGCTTCGACATCTTTCCATTTCGGTGTTTTTATCAAAATTCAGCGGCTCAAAAGGTGCTGTCAATAGATGGGAGTATGAGAGCGCAGCGACTGCGAAATTAGCTCTTTCACATTGAATGGTAATGGTAAAGACAATTTTTTATGTTTTTATGACCACTTGGTTACAGTCTTTGTCTGCTGCTGTTTAGGAATACCTATCTCTTGTTTTTGACACTTTAAACAATTAAAATTATATATTTTGTTCGCAGTATTACGCAGAACAAACGCTGTACTTTGAGGAAAAAAGCGGTATGCAATTTTTAAGTCTAAAAAACAGAATAATACTGCGAAATAGAGCACAGATAGGAGCCTTAAGCGTGCCCCTTAAAAAACTAGTTCAAGTGCGCCGCTGTATATATTAAACAGTGTCGAAGACAAAACAAAGCCTTGGGGAATACCAGCAGTTCTATGCTGAACTGCAGACTGAAAAAAATCTCAAACAACTTGGCACCTATCACAAAGGTAGTTCCTGCTGAAGAAAAGTTTTCTCAATTATTATGTGATATTGAAGAAGTCCGCTGTCTCATTCGAACACCTCTGTTTTGTTGTGATAACTAATTTAATTAATAAGTAAAATACCCTATGTCTGTAAAGTAACAGGGTTGGCAAAACTAAACAAGGATCGTATAGGGTTAGGGTATAGGACGCCTCAAAAAACGCTTTCATGTGACCTTAAAATCAATAAAAAATAAAGTAAGCATCGAGTGGGGCGTTTTCTGCAGAATGCCGGACTTACCGGCCTAAAACGAGATCATGCATGGTGTTTATTTAGGACAAAATCGTGCCATCCATGAACTATATCTCGATCGTGAAGGTTAGCAACGTAAATATAGTCACAACCTTGTTAAAGGCAATTGCTTCTCAATTTCATTTCCAAATTCACTTCAAATCTCGTAAAATGTCTTCAAAAACCGAATCGCTTGATTATTGTGTCCTTTAGCTGTATTCTATACTTAAATTCGCTTTAAGCTGGTATTATTAATAAAGTTTCGCTTCGTATTTTTCTGATTCAACATTTTTGTCCATCATTACTCTCCTATATGTAGGCACGTGGCAAATATGTAATCATCGAGCTTCCACAAAGTGTGCACACTCGATTTTGCACGTTTTAATTACCCTTAATACATAGCCACCCCCTAATCCCCCAGCCAATTAATTAATACCGTTTCTAAGGACACAACCTCTTCCCTTCCGCCCACAATCACATTGCGCGCCATCATCGGTTCTGTTATCTTAACAAAAAAAAAAAAAAAAGAGGCGGGGATAAAAGGAGAAAACAAAAAAAAAAACAAATAATTACCACCACTCTCGTCTGGTTTTCCATTAAAAAAGCATACAAAAAGAGAGAAAAAAAGTGGAAAAATAATGAAACTATGAAATTGCTGTCGTGGAAACTGTCACCTCATTATGACAACGCAAAGCGTACAGTCGAAGGAGCTAGCCTATCCCAGCAATCAGCAATGGAAAAGTCTAGCCCAAGGCAGAGGGTATTATATACTATATACGTATGTATGTGTTAAAGCGCAAAATTACCAAGGCTATTCGTGGCCACTGGCAGAACGGTTGCTGATATTAGACGTCACATAGAACACGTCGCCTTCTTCACTGTCCGCGTCACTAAAAACCGGAAAGCACATCCCATAGACGTGTCTGACCTCTCCTGCCGGCGTGTTCTATTAAAACAGAAGCAAAATAAAAACCCAGTTTATTGATTTTCCTTTGCAAAGGAATGAATAGAACACATTGAAACTGAACCACAAGAGCCACATTATAGACGACGCACGTAGACAAACAAGAGAAAAGATTGAAAACTGAAAATGAAACTCCATCATTGCCGTCCTCTTCGAGTTGATCTCTTTATTTGGTGCACAGAGACGCAGGGACCTCCACTTTACCCAGTCAAACTCGGGTCGCTTTGAACTCTATTTGTCGTTTTAATACGTTTGTGCAAAAATAATGAATTTCATTGGCATGAAATTGATTCTTTTAGAGAGAGGATGCTTTTGGTGGTGTTGGTGGTTTTTTTTTTTTGCCTAACGTCAATCCTGTCTCATTATCCTGTACAGAGTGTTTCTTATTGAATAGCTTGGCGTGGTACAACCACAAAGCTTTCTGTGGAGATATCAACTTCAATCGAGAATTATGTACACGGGTGTTGTGTACCCTGAGGAGAAGGACAAGCAGCCGAGTCCTTTTGTTGGTAACACGAGTGCATGTAGCGCAGGTATGTGCTTCAAAAAATTCACAGAAATAACAGCATAAGACCATTTTATAGAATGGTTGCTAACAATGTTGGTTGATGAGTCTTTTTGATCCAGTTTTCGATGGAATTTTAAACTTTGAATTGATGGATTTCTACAATCTGCGGATGGTGGTTTATTTAATTGATTTAGAATGAAAGTGTGATTTAAGAACTACAGAAAGATAAATAAAACGGAAGACAGCAAACATCTTCTGCAGTGCTAAATGGAAATTAACTATATATATATGTTGTCCGGCCCCAAAGCAGCGCTTCAACTCCTGGAGCATAGGGCAGCAACAAGATCCTGCAACTGGCCTTAGCTGTGACCACGATTGAATACCTTGGGACCGAGCTTTCTTTACGACAGATGACCTCCAAGTTGTTTTTGGTCTTCCAACGCGTCTATTTCCCTGGGTATTCCATTCGAAGGATTGTTTTGCTATTTTGTCGTTAGGTTTCCTCAGAGTTTGGCCTATCCAACGCCACTTCCGTTGCATGATGTCGGCATCCAATTTTTCTGTCCGGTCCTATTCCATAATTCATCGTTCCATATAGTTTGCGGCCACCAGATCTTCAGAATGTACCACAGACAACGGTTAACGAAGGGTTGCAGCCTGTTCAAGATGTTTGCAGAGTATTTCCATGTTTCGGAAGCATATACCAGCACAGATTTAACGTTCGATTTGAAGAGTCTCAACTTGGTGCGTGGTGATATTTTGCTGGGGTTCCAAACAGGAGAAAGGATTCCAAATGCACTGCGGGCTTTGATTATTCTATTGTTAACATCCAGGTCCGTTCCGCCATCGAGTGCTATGACTGCCCAGATAATTAAACTGCGTGACCTCCTTTATGGGTCCCTGCCTTAGAATAACCTGTTGTGTGCTTTGGCCCATTTTCATTATTTTTGTCCTATTTGCATTGATCCTTAAGCCAGTCACTTCCCCATGTAGTTGCAGCGAATGACATATTTGATTTAACCCAGCCGTGTTGTTTGCCATCAGACATAAATCGTCAGCATAGTCTATGCGGCTAAGTTTGTCAAACAGACTCCATTGGATGTCTTTCAGTTTCACCCATGGTGGCAGTCATCACATCGTCAAATGCCATCAAGAACAGAATTGGTGACAAGACATCTCCTTGTCTCACTGATTGACGCACACCGGAGTAGTCGGAAAGCTGTCTATTGTGCAAAACGAAACATCTTGCGTTGTTGTAAGACTCTTTAATAACAGCGAACATTTTCTCGGTGATACCGCTCGCAATAAGCGATCTCCAAATGCATTCACGATTAACCCGATCAAACGCCTTCTCAAAATCTACAAACATGAGGTACACCCGTGATTGGCACTCAGACGATTGTTCAAGTATGATTCGCAAGGTGTTGATGTGGTCGACGCATGATCGGCCAATACGAAACCCCGCCTGGTGTCTCTTGAGGGTGAACTCGATCCTGAATTTGATCCTCTCGAGAAGATTAGTTGCCATTAATTTTGGAGAAACGGAGAGAATGGTGATACCGCGCCAGTTATTACAGTTTTTGGGGTTCCCTTTTTTTGGTAACTTCACAATTGCTCCATCCTTCCATTCCCGTGGGTAGGTTTCACTCTCCCAAAAAGCCAATAAGGGAAGCTGCCTTAGGGTCTGCTTTTATGAATTCTGCGGGAATACTGTCAAGGCCAGCTGCTTTGTTTTTCGTCAGAAGATGAATTGCGTTTTAACCTACTTACTTACTTATGGTGGCGCTACAGTCCGGGGTGGACCAGGGCCTCAACTAATACGCCTCTGCAGTTAGCGCGGTCTTTGGCTAACTGCCTCCAGTTGCGCACTCCAAGTTGGTTGAGGTCCCCTTCCACTTGCGCGCGCCACCTAAGGCGAGGTCTTCCTCTACCGCGTTGCCGGAGCGTTTTAACATGTCCTAACCATCTTAGACGACTAATGCGTACTTTTCTGACCAGGTCGATGTCGCTGTACAGCTCGTAGAGTTCGCTGTTAAATCTTCTCCTCCAAATCCCGTCAACGCAAACGGGACCAAAAATCACTCGAAGAATTTTGCGTTCGAAGCGACCAAGGAGATCTTCATCCGCCTTTGATAGCGCCCATGCTTCTGCACCATAAAGCAGGACTGGGATGATGAGGGTCTTATACAGAGTTTCCTTAGTATTTCTCGACAAGGCCTTACTTATCAGTTGCCGTCTTAGGCCAAAGAAACAGCGGTTGGCAAGTGTGATTCTTCGTTTGATTTCTGATGTGATGTCGTTATCAGAGTTAATAGCGGATCCGAGGTAGACAAAGTCCCGAACTAACTCAAAGTTATAGCTGTCTATCGCGACGTTCTGTCTGATTCGTCGATGTTGTGTGTCCTTTCTTGTAGACAGCATATATTTTGTTTTATCCTCATTGACGACTAAACCCATTTTTGCCGCTTCTGTACTAATACTTGCAAACGCACCAATGACAGCTCGCTGTGTTCTGCCAAAAATGTCAATGCCGTCAGCGTATGCAAGCAGTTGCACAGACTTTTGGAAAATTGTGCCTCTGGTGTTGGCTTGTGAGTTTCGCACAATCTTCTCAAGAATGATGTTGAAAAAGTTACATGACAGCGCGTCACCTTGTCTAAATCCTTTTTTGACATCAAAGGTCTCAGTGAGATTGTTTCCGACCTTTATGGAGCAGCGAGCGTTCTCCATCGTCATTCTGCACAATCTGACAAGTTTGGCAGCGATGTCAAAACTAGACATGGCTCTGTATAGCTCATCTCTATAAATGCTGTCATATGCGGCCTTAAAATCGATAAAAAGATGGTGAGTATAGATCTGGACTTCTTGGGTTTTCTCCAGGATCTGCCGTAGTGTGAATATTTGATCGGTCGTGGACTTACCGGGCCTAAAACCGCACTGATAGGGACCTATCAGATCGTTGACGAATGGTTTGAGGCGTTCACACAGTACAGCAGACATGATCTTATACGCAGTGTTCAGGAGACTGATGCCTCTATAGTTGGGTTTAGAGAGTCTCCTTTTTTGCGGATTGCGTTTTAACTAGCTTCGATAAAAATCAAGTGTTCATTTGATAAGTTTAAGTTTATATTCCTTTATTCAAAATCTAGATCCAACATCCCCTTAACCGGCAAGCTTTCCTTGTACTTATATATATAAAAAAAAGACGCGAGTAACGCAGTTCAGCGTCTTCGGCGAGGGCACCCTCTGTGAGTCGCCATGAGAAGGCTGAGGTTTGTGCAATAGCTAACAAATTCTATACCTCTCGTTACTCAACCTCCTTAGGTGAATGAATGTATTCACAGGTTTTGAAACACTCGCCATTTTTAGTTCACCACTTTTGTTTGTGACAATTTCAATCGGTATCGATCGGTGGCGTATACGTACCATTTTAACACAAAAACATAAAATCTGTTTTAATGCACATTCTTTCTCGAGACTCGCTTTAGCTCTCGCTCAAATTTCGTTCGCTTGAAGTTCATTTGAGAATCCCAGTAGATATTTCGTGTGAAATGATTACTTCGATGCGAATGTCGATGAAAAAACCGGTGGGAACTGTAAAATGTGAATATATTCCCAGAGAAAGTATATGCTGATCATACATGTCAAAATGACAGCTCGTCTGACGTCTGAAAATTGATGCGTTGTCTAATGTCGTTTTCCATTGGGCAAAAAGAAGCTTCCGAGAGAGTCGGGAATCGAAAAATTCTTCTGAAACCGTTCCATTGGCACAAAAAATACTCTTCTGGTGATTCTGAGACTCTTCACTTCTCTTCTCTTCTTTTCAATTCTCAATTTGAAGTCAGAATCCACTTAAAAAGCACTCACACGTGTAATTTATGTATATCTATTTATGCCGTAGATTTTTTTTTGGCATTTAACCAATACTTTTGTGGGTTAAATCAGAAGCAGTTTTCTTGTTCCATCGGATTACAGAATGAGTGGATTCCCAAATGAAACCAATGGAAAACGACATAAGCAAAATATGCTATCGTTGTGCCGTTTCTAACAATGCACTCCTTTTGGCACTTAGTGACCACTCGCAGTAAATCATGGTACAAGTTTCCATCATGCGAATAAAGCATAATTTCGCCTGCTATAACACTTACTAACTTTTCTTACTAATAGCCTTCTTATGCTTATTGAAGTTATTTTCAACTTTTAATAATTCACTTAATTTAATTAGAAGATATTTTTCTGTTACAAAAAATAAAAGAAAAACACACATTACACGTCACAATTCAATTGGTTTCATACCACCCCCAGCCGACCCACACACACGTGCTCCAACATTTATCTGCAATTAATTCAAAATGTTAAATATTTAAAAGAAGATCTACGGTAATGCACTTGGCCGGGCCAATAGTTGCAGCATTCCGCGCATGTAAATCGTATCCCGCCACGGAAAAGAAGAGGAGCGACACCTCAATGGTCATCGATCGAAAAGTGTCATCCGTAAATGTAACCCCCCCACACTCAACGCCTAGCCCACACTTAGCTGCCACCTCGAGGCGAGGTACATATGCACACATAGATACAACCATGTATGACATACGAAATCAACAGAAACTGGTCAGTCACCCATTACTAGGGAAAATTGATTTGTGAGTCTCATTAACAGATACTCGGCCGTCTGTTGCTGTCAGTTTTCGTTGCTTGTAAATGCAATCAAACGATTAATGTGCATTTTATGTGAATTGATGAGTACGTCGCACTTCCAATTGCAGTGGGTCTGCGGGGATACTGCTGACACATTGACACATCCCAAAGAAACAAGACAAAAATGAAGAGCGGAAAAATGCCTATTTTTAGTTTTGAAGGAACATAGATTTTGACAAATTCATTTCAATCAGTTTTGGGGGTTCTTTTGCGCGAATCCAATGTTGCAACTGCAAGTGCTAGAAGTGTGGGCGGTAATTAAAATGCGATTAGGTGGGATATTTTTATACAAAAACCACTTGGTTTTGCGGTGGGAATTTGTAATTAAAAAAAAAGTCAAACTAAAATAAACTTTTCTGGCTTCGGGTGCTGTTGGGCGGAGGGCGAAAGGGTTATTGCTTGCTAATTTCACCTTGGTCAGTGTGGAGGAGGCATCGCATTGTAAATTGTTGACGGTCGTCACAAATGAGCCCTTGTGCGGCATTTTGTTGCACGTGTCGATTTTGTTGCTAAACCTTTTCTGACAGTTTAGCGAAAGCATTGTGAATAGAGACTCTATATACAATGGCGAAAGTGACCCAGTTTTTGGGTGCATCTTTGTGTGGAGTTGGGAGCTGACTTATTTCACAGAGGGCGACACTGTTCTACTTCAGCAGGCGGCAGAACTGAAAAACTTTTTATAGTTCAGAGGTAGTTCCAAGCACGACATAAACAAAAAAAAAAAAAAAAAAAAAATACTTCTGAGTTTACCTCTAGAGACTCAGTCATACCACGCCTTCATTTTTGGAGGCGATATTCTACCTGTGTAACAACGAGCGTTTAATCGAAATTAAATCGTTGACAACGATCGAAAGATACAACAATTTTCGAACGACGATGAGCAAAGGGGAAAAAGCAAAAAATAAAATAAAATGACAGCCTTTCTTAGAACGTTATAATTTTTTAATGCTACCAAGTAGATGGTCCAGATCCAAGTGGACGAGAAATCCACTCAGCAGCAACGCTTCTTCGAGGCTTACGCAGTTATGTACATGATAACCGCGAGTATATAAGCACTTGTGATAAGTCCTTTGATAAGCGACAAGATTACAACTGTCGAGAATGCGATTGTAAGGTGTTTTCTGCTGGATAAAGAACTGTAAGTTCTCACCGTAAATGCATTACACAATCAATGCGAAATGCATGTACAGTGAGTAACAACCATTTTATGAAGGTACATTGAAATTTTGTCACAATAGCAAATTTAAGGTAAATATGAACATAAAAAGGAAAAAATGAATTTAAATAATTGTTGGACTTATGTTTAGAGCGAAAAGGATTAAATTAGCCCATAACGCTATTTTTTAGCCTTTTCAAGATGTTGTGTGGATATAACAAGCCCTTTCAAAATATACCTTGCAATTGAATTCACTGCCTGAATAAGGTCGTGATTTTCCGGAAATCAAAACACATTTTAAAACACTGTGTAAGATGTAACGGAAATTGCCGTATTTCTTCGTTAAGAGCCAGTAGCCCTAAGCTTATTTCACCCTCATCTAAGTTGACACCGGGCAACTAGAATGTACGTTTTAGAATTTTAGTTCCAAATCGCCAAATATTTACGAAAGAAAAAGTATTGAATCAGATTTTATAAATCTACTAGCCGACCGAGACTTTGTTTTGCCATAAATATTTCTAAATTATTTCTAGCGAATATTTTGGTTGTTAAATAAAAAATAACGAATGTTTGAATGTTTTAACGTTCGACAAAATTGATCGAATGTGATCGATAAAATAGAACGATCGTTTATCGATCGTTGGTTTGATATGTATGCTGCCGGCAGCGCTGCCAGACGATCAAAATATTTCCCCCCAGATAAATCTGAAAATCCCTCAGATTTGGATATTTTTCCTTAAAAAAAAAACCTAACATTTTTGTTTTGTAATGGAAATTTATAAAACTGAAAAACGCAGCGATTCCCAAAACGTTATAAAAATTTCAATTTATTTTTCTCCGTTTACAAATCAAACTAATTAGAATTACCCCAATGGTTCTTTGGACGATGTTGCTTGGTTGGTGGTTGCTAGACGAAAGAGAGCGATTCTAATCTGCGTAACAGCGCGATGCCTCTTTGCCAACTTGAACCGTTTCGCGTTATCACCTTTTCCTTTTCGGTCATATTCTTAATTTTTCAGTCATCGGTGCATATTGGCGTACGGGATTATGTTAGCAAATTACAATTCAAATATAACGTGAGTTAGGTAACCAAAAAAAGTGCAACAAAATAATTTGGCAAAAGCAACATCGAAGCGCTAATGAACCATAGGGTATGTGTACAAATGTTTGTGCATATAAAAGTAAAAATTCAAGTTAGGTATATAATTTCAATGTTCAGTAGGTATTAAAAAAAGGCAAAATCAATAGCTAAACGTATTCTTCAACAATTTTAATAATTAAATAGATGGCGCAACAGGTCCGTAACCACCCTAGGCCTAGCTCGTCGCAAACATTAGTTTTGTCTGAGTTTTTCATTTTAGGAACCAATGGAAGGGATCTACAAAATTTTATGCCGAGTTCAATTGAGAAGTTCTTTTATGACAGTTATACTCTCGGATGTTTGCCTGAAAAATATTTAAGGAATTTTTTTACAAAAACCTTTTCCTAATGAAACTGGCATTAGCACTTGTTTGAAAGACTTGTTTTTGTAAATAAAAATAGTTCAAAGATATTAGGACAAATAATTTTAACTGGCAAATATAGCTTTAGAGGTTCGAACGATTATTCAACAGCATTTTAAAATAACACACATATTTATTTCCTCCTCGATTGTCATACTCAATTTTGAATCATTGCAAAGAGAACGAAGAATCTCTACGCTATGTACCTCATTCTTAAGTGGGTATAAGTTACTCAGCGTTTCTTACGTTCACAGAATGCCTATAAATTTAAATCCGGAAGCTCATTTAAAGGTTAACAAAAAGTATAATATCCTTTTTGGTAACCCTAAATGAGCGAAATACAAATAAAATAGAATTTTAAAAAGCCTCAGATTTCCCCCAAGCAATATGTACCTCCCACACAGATTTCCTCCTAAATTTTGGGGAAAAAAAAACTCAAACTGACAACGCTGGAATGATTTGTATTGATGAAAGTTCGGTGAGGCGGACGTAGCGCCATCTGTCATTCAACTACATAAATAACCCGTTCTTTTCGGAAAACTAACGACTGTTAAATTATTTGGATATTGTTTATACAAAAATACTAAAATCGCGATCTCAAAATGGGGGGTGGGATTAGGAAGATGAAAATTTGGGGTTATAAATACGATGTTGCCAAATCTAAAAAAAAAAAAAAAACAAAATGTTCGTTAAGAAAATAGAAAAACAATTTCTGCACAGGGACACCATAATAACCTAGCGGTATGAAATATACTTTACGACCGATTTTAATACCTACCAAATATACACAATAAATTTCATAAAAATCAGTCCTGCCGTTTCGGAGGAATGCGGCCACAAACGCCGTGACACGAGATTTTTATGTATAGCACTCGTCTGAGAAATGCAGATGATAACAATGAAAACAGCGTCCAAATATGTTTACAGGTTCTCGAGACTAGTGCAGTCATACAGAAAAGCGGACCGTAAGGTAAGCACTGCATAAACTACGCCATCTATCGGAGTACATAAAACCGCTCTCTAAGCACTGTCGGTAGTTCTACGAACAAACTGTGACATTTGGAACAAAATCTCTCGAATACTTTTTAAGTAGGTCACGCAGATACGACCATTGCCAGATGCTTATGGCAGCTGAAGTTGATTGCTGGGCTTGCACAGCTTTGCCTTTTAGTGGTGCGTTCGAACAGGGGGTAAAAACCATCATCTTGAATGATATGTATTTTTTTTCTCTTAAATATCTACGCTTTTATTTTACGAAATGGCAGATCATCCATTTTCTTCCCAATTTGATTCTAATTTTCTTTAAATGCATAAATAATTTCCGCCAATTATGAGACTCCCTTTCATCATTCACAGAAAAAAAAAACGACTCATCGTTACCCCACAGAAAAATAATCTCCAAACCTGATTTGAAACCGCAAAACTTTCCTCAACAATCTGCTTCCGAACCGCAATGCTACTCTGCACACTGTTCCTTGACGCTCATAAAAAAGCGTAAATGCGCCTCTCGACCATAACCATAACCATTTTATCATTTGCATACTAAAAAAAAAACAAAAAAAGAACAGAAGAATTATAGCAAAAGTCAGCAGTTATTCATCAACACTCAGCTATTTGCTTGATGTGAGTAAGAGTGACCCCATCTTCCACCCGCTGTTTCCGAAATTTTCCACATACTGCAGCACTGCCAATGATTTATCCATTTATGCGGCAGCATAAAAAAAAAGAAACTGTTTGGGAAACAGTTCCACCGACCCCTCCGACACAAATGAGAGCAACACAAAACCAAAAAAAAAAAAAAAAAAAATTGGAAGAAGAAACAAATGATAGCATATCTTCGTCCTGTGTGGATAGAAGGACATTTCTCACACCTCCCCACTTGTATTGTATGTGATGATATACCCAGAAGGAAGGCGGATGAATTTCACCCGCCCCTGCAAAATACCATTAAATAACGCAGTTTCTATCAGGAGGCTCAGGGTCATTTAATTGGATAACAGTGGGGCTTGCAAGTTTGTGGTTGAATATCTTATTTATACGGGGGGAAATCATGGAGCGGTAATCCTTTTTACTAATGCATGAATATAAAGTCTTTTCAAATATTCAAATAATATAGATTCTGGTAGTTTAAGCAAAAATTCTCTATATTTAGTCTTTAGGGCTATCTTCGCACAATAATTTGTTTATTTCTTTGTAAACCGTGGAAGAAAAAGACTTTTCATTCGTAGTCTGGAATGCGGCTACATTCCTAAAACCTGGCGAGAGGTTAAGGTCGTTTTTATTCCAAAGACGGGGAAATCTAGCCACACTACCGCCAAAGACTTCAGGCCGATAAGTCTGACATCATTTATTCTAAAAACTTTTGAAAAACTAATGAACGTCTTTATACGTTGCCGGCTAGATGACAATGCGATCTCCTCCGCCCAACATGCGCATTGCATTAGTTCGTTAGCACCATAGAAAGGTCATTAAAAGATAAAGAATATACACTGGCGGCGTTCCTGGATATTGAAGGTGCCTTCAATAATGTTAAAACGTGCGCAGTAAAGAGAGCACTACAGAATTCAAATTTTGACCAATCTCTCACTAATCTGATTATAAACTTACTTAACGAGAGGAACATCAACGCGAAAATAGGTGACACTGAAATTAGAGTAACTGCAGCTCGGGGCACTCCGCAGGGAGGGGTCATTTCCCCTCTACTCTGGGTACTTGTCATTAATGAGCTACTAATGAGATTTAAGAATATGGGTGTCAAGGTGACTGCAATGCGGCCTCGGGGTTAATCCTCAAAAAACCGAGCTTGTACTTTTTACAAACAAAAGAATAATACCTCAATTCGAGCCACCAACTCTTGAGGGAACACCTCTAAAGGTGACAGATGGGGCAAAATACCTAGGTATGATCCTCGATAGGTAACTTAATTGGAAGCCGAACGTCAATGAAAGAGTGAAGAAAGCAGCTAATGCTTTCTACGCATGTAACCGCATCTTCGGCAGGAGGTGGGGACCAAACCCCAAAATAATCCTGTGGATGTACACGGCAATAGTGCGGCCTATACTCACATATGGCAGCATAGTCTGGTGGCAAGCCGCGGGCAAGGCAACCAACCTCAAGGGCAAGGCAACCAATCTCAAGGCAATGACAAAGATACAAAGACTAGCATGTATAGGGACAACCAGCGCGATGAAAACTATACCCACAGCTGGATTGGAGACAATCCTCAATCTGACTCCTCTGGACCTCTACATGGAAGAATCTGCTGCCAAAAGTGCCTTAAGGATTAGTCAAACTAATACCTGGAACCCATGCAATTTTGGCCACGCACAAATTCTAAGTAAATACGTTGGGAACGTTGTCATTTCTGACTATATGTCTGAACTTTGATAGACCATTCTCCTACTCTTTTCCGAGTAGAGATGAATGGAATTCAGATGAACCCACAAAGGCGAAATCGATATCCATCTACACAGATGGATCATAGATGGACTGCTCCATTAGGCTTCCTGACAGCAGCAGTGTCTTCCAAGCAGAGGTTCTGGCAATCGCGGAAGCAGCCCGAAGGGTGTCATTGTTGGCAATACCACGCAATGATATTACCGTTTTCATTAACAGCCAGGCGGCTATAAAGACAATTTCTGCTATTGAAATAAAATCAAGCTAGTTCATAGCTGTCGCGAAGAGCTCAAGGTTCTCTGCTCGCAGCACGCTACCAATCTCTGCTGGGTCCCTGGACACAGTGACAAAGCCGGCAGTGAGATAGCTGACGAACTGGCGAGAAAAGGTTCTGCAATGGATCATGATAGAGCACTACAGTCGATCAAGCCTCCACTCTGTAATCTCAGAGAACGAGTGGAGAACAAGATTCGTATGAAAACCAATAACAGGTGGAAAGAACTAACTACCTGTGAAGTATCTCGGAAGCTATGGCCAGTATATGACAGAGGCCGAACCATCAACAGTTTGACAGGTCATCGCTGTCTAAGCTGGTAGGGGCTTTAACGGGTCATAACTTTCTAAGAAACCACACGATGAAACTATATCTCAAAGATGACGATATATGTAGAGGCTGCGGGGACGAATAGGTTCAAGAGGACACTCCTCACTTCCTCTGTCACTGCCCGAGCCTCTGGCACTTGAGGAAAAGAATACTTGGAAGCTATTACTTCCATGACTTAGAAGAACTTTCTGATGTTACACTCTCTAATATTTACAGGTTCTTGAGGATATCAGGATGGCTGGACAACGTCGGGTAGATACATGAAGGAGAGACATGTGCTAACTATTTACAGCACCAACGAACAAAGGGCATCACAATGGGTCCACAAGGCCCTAAGTGTGGTATAGTAGGGTCTACCCTGCTCTACTAACCCGTTTACCTAACCTAAACCGTGGAATTTAATGATTCATATACCTAGATCGTGTAAGCATAATAAAAAAGGGGCATTAAGGGAGGATTTATTTAGCTAATGCACGAGGTAAACATGGCTTTCTCAACATAAACATTTGACCCTACGGTTAGCGATATTCTGGCAACTATATTTGTTTCTTTGTGAAGGGATTTTGGAAAAAGTGGAGTCTTGCGTAAAATGCCAGACTAAAGTTGACTGTTGGGAAGGTCGAATGAGTAATTTTGTATGGAAAATATCGCCAATGTTTCGCTTTTTAATTTCCCAACTTCATTCAAATTTTTATATGATATGTACGAGTACGAGTATATAGTCGCGCAACGAGTTTACTGAATTTAAATAAATTGCACAGTTAAAACCATTTTGAAAGCAACCACAGAAAATCCACAAGTGATCCGCAACTTTACCTCACGACTGTAAGACTGTGTTTCCCACTTATGTAACCATTTATGACAATTTATCGTACACGGTGTGCTGTGTCAAAGTTAGGGCGCTGCGAAAGTGTGAAGCAAAGCCGAGGAAAAACAAAATACTGGTGTGCGTGAAGGGTTTTAGGTTTTTTTTTTGTACTCGCCTCCACCTTATAAATGTCTGTACGACTGACAGGGCAACGAGATTATTTGTCTGCAAAGTTGAAGTTTCGAGTGGTAAAATTGAGAAATTTTTAGCTAGACCGAACTTTTTGAAATAATTATCGTGTTACGGAACAATTGGGTATTGTGTGTGCCACGGTTTGAGACTTTTTGTTGTTCGAATTGTGTTCGTTTGTATATAAATCATGTGTGTGTTGGAGTGAAATAAAATATTTTTATTGATAGAAGGAGCAATTTATTGATATATTTTAGCAAAGCAATCAACTAATTGACTCGAAGGACAGTACGTGGGTGAACATAGGTCGTCATTGACCGATTTATAGAAAATACAGTCATTTGTTATTCTGGGACAAGAATTGTCAAATAGAAAACAGCATAGTCCTCTTTTTTGGTTCATCCTTGAGTGTTCTTTTGTAGCTGTGCCACTTGTAATGGAATTGGCCCTGAGCCAGTGTAATCTTTAAATTTGTAGTTGTTTAATCTTGAGTCAGGAATTGCCGCACATTATGTTCGCAGAACCGTGTCAGATTATATGTTGGGTACCTGAGCATTGATGATATTGAGGGTAACGAAAAGGCCGACGTTTTGGCTAATGAAGGAGCGGAACTCCCACTTAATACAATGATTGCGGGTATCAGACCACGAAGGTCGTTGCTAGAAGGGTTATCTTTGAGAAAACCTCCAATAAATCAGCCACAAGATGGTTACAACTAGAAGGGCACAGCGTCTCAAAGGCACTGTGGCCCGCTTTAAATCGGAAGAATTCTGAAGAACTAATCAATCTCAGTAGAACAAAGTTAAGATTAACTCCAAAACGGGTTGATGCGAAAAGCAAAGCAAAGCCTTAGGTCAGCAGAAGAGCTCTGCCATATAAAGGGTGGGCCGTCTAGTAATTTATTTTTAAATCATAGGTCATTTTGACACTGACAGCTGTTTCCCGCTCGACAACAGAAAGAATACAGAAAGAAGACAGAAAGTCAGTATCATACCTCCGCGAAACTAAATGAGTCGTTTTAGGCTTAAACAATGAACAACGTTGGGAAATATTGAAAACTTATTTCCAAAGTGAGTTCTGTGTACCACAAACAGCGCGTTTTTTTGAAAAGAAATTTTGGCCGAAATGAAACACCCACCGCACCTGCTGTACGCAAGTTTGTGCAAAAAGTTCGTGAGAATGGTATGCTAGTGGACAACACTCATGGTCTCCTCAGTCGCACGGTGCGCACAGACGAGAATGTTGCTGTTGTAACGGAGATTGTGAGACTCAATTTACGAACATCAATCGCCATCGATCTCAACGGTGGGCTTTACAGAGGCATTTTAACCGACCTTTTTTTTTTTACTGAACTTTAAGACATGGATTTGGATGACCTCTGGCTCATGCAGGATGGCGCGCCATGCCGAACAGCCCATGCAACAATCGATATTTTGCACACAAAACTCCCAAATCGTGTTATCAGAAGTCTTGGTGATGTCAATTGTTCGCCTTGGAGCAGTGATTTGACCCCTTTGGACTTTTTTTTGTGGGGAACCATGAAGGACCGTTGTTATGCCAACAATCCGGAAACGATTCAAGCACTTACGGCTAAAATCATCCAAGCAATCCGTGAGCTACAGCCCGAAACCATCAACGAGGTCTTGGAAAGTTCGAGTGACGGAATGCGCGACTGCGAAGGCAGCCATGAAAGACGTTGTGTTCGATAATCAATGGGGATTTGCTCTTACTAATGCATGAAAAAAAAAAAAAATTATAATTTTGTTAATTTTATTGTATTTTTAAAACGAAATTTGCATTTGGCGCACCCTGTATATGGTTCGTTTTTTTGCTGCTGCGGATGAGACGATGTAACTGAAAATATCTTACATAGTACGTTGCTCTTTTTTTTTCAGACGCAAATGTATTTCAAAAATGGCACAGTTAAAAAAAAACTCATTATTTGAGTTATCAACAAAAAAAGCTCTTTAACCCAACTTATTTGTCAAAGTAGATCAACTCAGATTCGTATTTACGCTTGCAGATGGCACTTGTTGAATTTATGCATCTCAAACGCAAATCAAACAAATCTGAACAGTTTTCCGAGTTTTCTGAATGAAACCTGTCATTTTGCGACTTGTGTCACTTTTGAAATAAATGTGCGATAGGTTAGGCCTTATAAACAGGCGGTCTTGTTCGGTCCATGTCTGGCTGCAGTTGTTTCACGTCAAATATTATCAGTCAGTTAGAATTTTAAACGTCTCATTGGCTATAGTTGAAAGCTCCGGTAACTTCTACTTACTAACAAGACCCGTACTAAGCGTGTTCTTATCTAGCTTTAATCCGCCCACTGCCGAAATGTTGACCTATATGCTCAATTAATACTATTTTGGCCATTCTGAAAGCTGACTTATTAGAAATAATCTCAACATATCTGGCGAGCGATTCCTTCATTTTTTTTTTCAACGTGGCTTTATCTTCGCTGTTGTCCTATTGTTCGTACATCACTTTGGCGTGTTTTTTCTTAACTTTACAGACTTGTTTGAGCCAATCCTTGTAAAGCTTCTACTCTCGCGTTAACCTCCACATCACATATCGTTTTTACTCAGTTGTTAATAATCTAAATAATTGGACTTCTATCTGCACAAATTTCATGGCTCCAGTCTCATTAGACCACATTCACAGTTTTACCCCAATATTATGTACATAAATAAAAATAAAGTGCACGACTCGGTCGCACATAACTTGCACATTTAAACTCTAATTGCCTTATGGCAGTACTATTAGTAAGAGAGCTGAATTAAATGCGTACTCCGATGGGTGCCATACTCGCCGCAGGGTGTAGACTTCAGGCAGTTAGAAACGAAGTTTCCTGCAAATCTGTTAAGCC
The DNA here is from genome assembly GCA_946477585.1 of Cheilosia urbana. Lineage (NCBI taxonomy): Eukaryota > Metazoa > Arthropoda > Insecta > Diptera > Syrphidae > Cheilosia > Cheilosia urbana. The sequence goes on along the minus strand of OX297854.1, from coordinate 25,687,439 downwards.
GTTTAGGCTACATTTGAGTCAGTGTAAACACGGGCTTATGGCTTATGAAATTGTGTGTAATTGTGGTACGAGATGCATCGTTCATTTTGGAGCAAATATAAAAATTCCAGCTTCGCCTCGAGATTCACCCAAAAATTTTTCACACCCAGATTTTTAGGATTTCTGATTAAAACCTCTCGACCGCTCGTTTTTCGCAAAGAGGTACAAACATCTTTTCACACTATTCAAATTGAAATTCATACAGACAGTTGTTTTGCTGTCTAACCCTGATGTTGCTCATCGGTCTTATGCAAGAGCTCACTGCTGTTGGCAGGGACCTTCAAACTGTGTCTCTGTCCGATCTGATTAATTATTCAGGGCTTTGTATTTTTTGTGCATTTATATATGCTTGGTCAGTGGAAAACGACTCATATTTTCTTGGGGGTCGAACCGGGAACTACCCAATAACCCACTCTTTCCACTGGCTTATGTCCCTATTTAATAATAACTTAAATGTAACTTCTTATCGTACCAAAAGAAGTTGCGATAACCCACCCCATATGTGCTGGAAAACAAATGAAGTTATACACAAACTCCAACCACACAAAGGACCATCAATCATGTGAAGGTCACCTACAATCCGATCCGATCGATTAAGGCGCCCAAGGAAATCGGCGACATATCTAGAGAAGTTCCTTTGTAACAATTTCTCACTTTCGCTTCCAATTGAATTTGTCTGACTCAAACCTTGCGAGTTAATGTCACAAGTTAAGTTGTGTCCCTACCCCATACCACCATGATCCGTATCAAGTTTCATCGTCTAATTGAATAATTCAATTTTAAAGATAAACGGAAAGTCGTAACTTTAAGGACACCCTCTCATATGTATACCACTCTGTCAACATGAAACCTTTCTTTTTTGTTTGCTTTCTTTCTTCTTACCCCCATTTTCCATAGTTCAACACGAAATTAGAATGCCTGTAGAATGTGTCACTCGTTCTCTGTTCAGTTATGTATGGAATTAAAAAAAAAAAAAATCAGAATCAGAATAGATGAATATTTATAAGGACATATTCCCTTGCAGGCGTGTTCTCATGTTACTCTAGTGCACTATTCTCATGCAAGTTTTGCAACTTTTGCATACAAAATCATTTAAACAGTTAAACAACCACACACTCTCGCATATGAAGCACACGTTTATTTTAGTCCTTTAGTCCCTAAAGACTGTGTGTGTGTGTCTCATATATCACTCCCCTCATTAACCTCACCACCCAAAAAAAAAAAAAAAAACCGAACTCGGTCCTGCCTTCTATAACCGAAATTGTATGATGACAAAATTTTAAAAGTTTTCGCCATAAAATGTAGTTCACCACTTCCTTTATTCGCACACTCGTTACTCGTTCCTTCGTATCCTTTTGTTCCTCTTCACATTGTTAAGTAAGTTTGTCGTGTTTTTTTTTTTTTTTTTGCTCCTTCGTTGGACGAGGAATGCTTTCGATTCGTTGTAAGGATGTGGCGCGACCCTGATATACCTCCGCACATACTCGTACAGCCCGGCTACATAGTTCTATCCATCCGGAAAGTAAGACAAACTTTAGCATTCTTTTTTAGCAACGGAACGGCAGCTAGAATGACTAGTGCGGTAGAGAAAAATGGTGCTTGAATGTATGTTTGCAGATACAGTTCCAAGCACAATTGCTGAAGTTGGCCTTCGTCCTTAATTCTAATGCGGAGTATTCAAATTCAAAGTATTTCCCTGCAACAACTGTAGGTTGAGAAGATGTACTGTTTTTTTTTTAAATTCCTTTTTAATGTTTCTGTTTTGCTTCTATTTAAATTTTTTTATTTTTTGTTTTATACATAGTTGGTAGTACATCTTCATTGCTGTGCTGTGTGTGTGTGTGTTTTTTTTTTTTAACTTCCTTTTGTGTGACATTTGTGAACTGTGCAGTAGGCAGGTTGCAATAGGTTTTGTTATTAATAAAATGCAGTGTGGCGAACAAGAAGAGTATACCTTTTATTAAAAGAAAGAAAAAAAAAAAAAAAATTGTGTTAGGTAAGGTCCATGAGCGGTGATGTTCCAGAAATGCATCCACGATTTTTTTTTCCATTTTTTTTGTTTAATAAACTTTTTCCAAAGCTCTGTAACGAAATATAGTTTCACTGTTTGCGCGGTTTTTCCAGGTTAAATATAACCAAACACAAAATTGCTCTGTTTTGGATTTCCATACAAAGAAACTGGAAAAGTACTACTGGATCGCACGAAATTTTTGTTTATACCTTTTTATTTTGGGAATTTTAGTTCGATGGTGCATTTACGACAAAAGTTGTCCAATATCTTTCATTACTTGTCGATCTTCCGCCACCAACTCGAAATCATTCAAGGCAAACTCCCTTATGTGTAGAGACTTTGGGCTTGAACGAGCCATTTCCTCCTGTACCTACCTAAAGGATGGCTGACTGATCGCACGGAGACGTCCTTTTAACTAAACCGAAGAATCCAACTGATAATTATCTGCTCGAAATAGAGTTATTTACCTATGCTGGTGATTCTTATCCGATCACTGCGAATCGTAACCCCAGCAATACCTCAAAATAATTTCATTTTATTTTGGTATTAATAAAACACTCTTGCGAAGTCGGGCGCATTATTGTCAATTCGGACGAATGGTGCGACCAAACTTGCAAGGAACTAACGAGTTTCGTGCTATCCAGTCGTGCACATTATGTTACTGCTCCTATTAAAGTCAACCGTGGGTGTTAAGACGTGCAGAATGCATAGATTTTTATTGTAATCGATAAATAGACCTTTGCCATTTACGTTCTAAAGACAACTTCATGTAAATTTTGTCCGCGGCTCCGTTTCAAATGGTCCATTCGGAAGGTCCAATTTTGCGTCACTTTTTCAAGCATTTCGGCCTGTATTCCACGAATTACGCGTGTTATGTTATCCTGCAAGGCTTCAATCGTGTTCGGCTTGTCCACATAGACTAACGACTTTACATTACCCCACAAGAAATAATCAAGAGGCGTTAAATCGCATTATCTTGGCGGCTAACTCACAGGGCCATTTCGAGAGATAAGCTACTCACCAAATTCATCCTTCAACATTTCCACTGTTTCACGAGCTGTGTGGCATGTGGCACCGTCTTGATAAAACCACATGTCAACCAAGTTCAACTCAGCCAATTGGGGCAGAAAAAAAAGTCGCGTATCATGGCTCGATAACGTGGCTCGGTAACGTTTCTTCCACGGTCGTCTTTGAAGAAAAATGGACCGATGATCCCACCAGCCCATAAACCACACCAAACTGTCGTTTTTTTCGGATGCATCGGTAATTCTTGTATGACATGTGGCTGTTCATCACTCCAGAAGCGACCGTTTTGCTTATTTACGTATCCGTTGAGCCAGAAATGAGCCTCATCACTGACCACAATTTTTCGATAAAACAGCGGATTTTCATGGAGCTGTTCTAAGGCCCATTCACCAAAAATTAGACGTTGTGGTAGGTCATTCGGCTTCAATTCTTGCACAAGTTGAATTTTATAGGCTTTCAAACCCAAATCGACACGTAAAATTGCGCGTGCAGTGCAGGAGTATTCAATATATTTTGGATCGATTTTTGCAAATATGTGGGTCTCCTTTTTCACAGTAAAAAATGCGTTTATAAATTCACAGATCGGTTGTTTGCACTGAACTCATCACTGGTTTTGTTGCCGCCTCTACTTTTGGTAGGGGAAGCTGAATTCGAAAATAAAGCAGCTACCTGTCCATCGGTAGAAGTTTACCTCCCCATTTCATTGTCAGCGCTATAAAATCCAAAATAATAGCTTTCCGCTTCGTAAAACTAGCGTCCTGCACAAAAGTGTACATTTTTCAGTTCAGTCGTTTCACTATATCTGAGATTGACTATAACTTAACCGTTGTCATAAAATGCAGCTGAGCAAGGAATGCCAAATAAAACTCCTGTATGTCAAATTAAATTCCTTAAACTACTCACAGAATCGATCACAAAATCAATCCAAACTCAACCAGCTGACCGGTGTTTTTTTTTTTTTTTTTTTTTTCAATTATTGTTGCGGACTGAAACTTTTCTCAATGCATCTTCCGTCATCTATATACCTTAAGCGAATTGTATAACAAAGTACTTGAGTTATGAATAAAAACCTCAGATGAATACCAAGCAGCAGCAGGAGGAAACAACAGGAGCAAGTGGAGTGCCTGTGGTTTGAGGAGCGGAAGGAAGTGGTTCACTGGCTTCGTGTACGCTGTCTTTAGAACAACTGTTCGAAGTACTATGTGGAATTGCCATCTTAAAAGCCACCATCTACCGCACTGACTCACCCCTTTTGTTATAAAAAATTGAACATTCCTGATAGTCCGTAGGGATCTCTAGCGACCGACGAGGACGCGTAAGAAAAATCATTCAAATGAAAATAAATCCTTTCCCGCATTCCCCCATGGATGAGGTAATCCCTTCAATCAGTGTCTAACCAGAAACACCAGCCCACCCACCCAGCCAGCTTTCTCTCTCTCTCCTCGGATTAAGGACTTTTACACAAACAACTCATTAATTGCAACTGCAGTGTGTGTTTGTGTGGAGGCTTGCGTATCCGAATGTTGTTTGCATAGTTCAAGTTAAAGTGGAACTTTTCCGTCTCTATATTTGTTTTGAGAAAAATGCGGACTGCACACAGAGCGAAACGATGTGAAACAGATACGGATACTAGATCAACACAGCGGGGGTGTGAATGCGGGGATGTATTTTAGTATTTTTGTATTTTTAGTGCACTTTAATCAAGGTTGAGCCACTCCAGTTGCACTGTGATGATGGCTGAGTGACTGACAGTGATTGAGTGTGTATTCATCATTTCACTCAAAGTGCAGTCAGCCTTCGTGTTGTGTCATGTAGAATTCACACACCCAAAAGGTGTGTCATCATTATCGTTATGGTTTCGTTAGCAAGGGGTGGTAGGGTTAGACGTAAAAAAAAAACACAGCTGAAATCTCAGGATATCCTTGGTGGCCTGGTTGATGTGTGTAGGATTGTGAAACATGAAATGAAATGCAAGCAAATTTGGATTGCTCCCAATCTATGTGAAAATATTTTTTCCATCAGGCTACAGGTAAATAGAGAGAAGCGCACGGAGGTAAATTCGATTTTTTTTTTTTTTTTTGTAGCCAGTCAAGTGAATTTTTAGAGCAGGTTTTTGTGTGCACTCGCAAATTTATGGATGCGGATGAAATTACAGTCGGTGGTGGTGGTGTGTTTTTGTTAGTTGAGCTCCCCTCGTCGCATTTATTTAAGAACAAAGCACCATTGTCTAGGGATTGCAGGGAAATATAGGTGGAGCTGGATGTGAGTAACACCGCACACAATGGTATATGTAGCTCTGCGGTTGTGGAAAGCGTGAAATAACTGTAAGCGCTTGGTTTTTCATGGGAAAAGTTGAAAAAGTAACAAACAAATAGAGGACATAAAATGAATGCGCAACCATTCGTGGGAGATTAGGTGTATTTGAGCGTTTCTCGGAATTTACTTGGCCATAAAGTTGAAGTTTGTTCCTCATACGTAAATATTGTGTTTGGCAAGCAAACGCTGAGAGCTGTTCACAATCAACAAGGCGGAGGGAAACAATGCGCAGCGATAATTCTAATATTTGTCGCAGGATATGTTTCAGCTGAATGTTTTTACAGTTTGTGATCTTTTGCTTTTAACAGTTTTGAGGATAAACAAACAGACAGCTTGCTAGATAAGCAAAACGATTCAAAGTTGACTAGCTTTTGGAGTGAATCTAATAGCTTTGCATAAATAAGTAACTAGTTGGCGCTGTAGCTTCTTAAGGGACTCGGGGACAGTGGTACGCTCACGCTTGAACTCCACCCGCACCAGAACGAAAAAATGCAGCAACCAAAAACTTGGTTAGTTTTTAGCAGCTCATTCGCTTCTGATATCCACTCATTTTCTTAGGTCTCGATAAAAAACTTAGGACGGTCAAAAATAGCGTTAAAAATTTCCGTTTCTTCTCTTTTTAAAACAAATTTGAAGATGCTACTACATATGCAATGACGATAATCGTCTGAGCGCTTTTAATTTCAAAACTATAACGGCCATGTTAACCCATTTTCGGAATGATCTATTTTCGTTAAGTCGCAGCTTTCATTGAATTTGTTTTGCTTGAACTGGATGCAGCATTTAGCTCCTTAACTTCTGCACCGAATGGATAGTTTTGGAGGTCTATCGCTTCCACGATAATCGTCTGGCAAGCTACGTGATTAAAGCTCAGGTATCTGATCAGTTTTCAAATGATCGTTTAAAAAAAATGGACATCTGTTTGAAGTTTTATGAAACGTTGGCGTAAACTATTTTTGCGATGAATGGAAGTGATATGAAATTTTGTTTCGAATTCCTAATGGTTGTTTCTCAAGACCATCACCTTCTCGGATGTTTGTCACACGTTCTTGAGAAGTTAAAGTGACCATGTTGAAAAAACATGAAGACGCAATTTGTGTTGATCCGGAGAGCGAATATGGGACTCCTGAGTAGTCCAGTTCACTTACCTACGAAAAACTGCGCCCTGCCGCCAAATAGCTGTTTTTTTGTAAAAAAAAAACCCTTTATCTGCATTTTCCGAGAAAATCTAATTAGGCAGTCTTTTGTGTTGTAGGATACGCGGGTTCTGCTTAAACCCTATTTGCAAACGGTGATCTGGCAATATCCAACAAAATTGAAATTTACGCGTGGTACGAGATAACTTGATTGCAGAAATCAAAAATATTAAGCAGTTTTTATTGAATATTTTTTCAAACTTTTGTTCAACGAGAAAGTTTCATTCGACCCAGTCGTGCACTTTTTTTTTATTGAAATCTAGGCTAAGTATGCTTGTTCCCGCAAAACACGAAAAGTAGTAGGTCGATTGAAATTGAAATTTTGCCTCCATGTTTATTTAAATAATACACGTGTGCTTTTATAGGAAAATAAAATTAAAAAAGGGGCGTGGCACTTTAAAAAAAAAAAAAAAACATTACACACCTTTTTCATCGATATTCATGGGAACTTCATTTGTAAAATTGTAAACATTAATCTGCATCGTTCAAAGAAAGCATATTGCAAAATGTGGGCGGAATTGCACAAAGGGGTGTGGCTTTTTTTTATAAAAAAAAAAAACTAATATTGCAAAACATGACCTCTCGGTAACCAAGAATGTAAAATTGAAAACAAATCCTTCCGTATTAATAAACAAATGATCACGATTTAGCTAACAGACGTCAGTCAACATACAGACACTAGGCGATTAGAGAAGGGTATCATTCTTTCAATTTTACAGTGACAACAAAAAAAGTGCACGAACATTTTACATGGCAAGTACCATTAACATTGAGGTTACCTTGCAAAAAAAAAAAAAACACTCCAAACTGTAAGCCCCCAAACATCAAATCCTAAGTTTGAACGAAATCCGGGCAGCCGTTTACCCTGTAGGCCTCGGCACAGACGGAGAGACGGACAGACATTTTGCGACGCACTTTTTTGAGTTCCTCTATCATCGAATGTCATAATTGATTAACATCTCGAGTTCGACATTTTGTATGAAAACAATAAATTTCTCTTACTACGTAACCGAGAAAGTTAGAAAGATATTTTGAGTTTCAAGTCAACCTTCGGCTTCATCTAGAATCTAGATTCCAGAAGAATGAAATCAAAACACAATTCCAGATCGTATAATTCTCGATTTGTCCTCATACCAAACGCATATACACACAAATACTGTTTGTATATAAACCGACTGCCATATTTTGATCAAATTAATTTCGTGAAGCCTCATGAAGCTTATCATACCTGGGCAAACACACCTCGTCACACGTCGTTCACCACAAACAGTTGGCTCCTTCGTCAAATGAGTGCGTTTAGATATTTATGAAACTTACTCCGAAATTCCTATTAAATTCAACCTGACCTCGACTTTACGCCCACTAAATCCAGTCGCTTAATTAAGATCAACAAGGGTGCGATTACTCATCAAATATTAACGCAATCTTTCTCGTTTTATGTGCTGCTTGCTGCCCCCCAAAAAAATCCACAATTCCTTAAATCAACCAATTGCGTTCCAAAAAAAAGACGCTCCTCTTTAAAATGTCATGCCACTCGTCCTGATTAACTCCCGCCATCTGCCGTAAAAATTCTAATTAATCACAGCTTGATTAGTAGTGCTAATTTATTAACCAACTACATATATACTGTCCTTCTAAGGGAACTGGCTAAAAAAAATCTCCTCTTGCCTCCCAACCTTACTGCCGCTCTACCTTTCAATTTTAAATCAACGTTCCACCAGCAAGATGAACAGGACCACGTCGAAGGCGTACACTTCATTAACATTTTATTGTTCATTCGCCGGAGCGCGCACGTCCTTCTCGTTTCAATTTGATGCCCGCCGTTTCGGTCGATCCACCACTGCACCAGTGACATTTTAATTATTAATACTGCAGAATTAATATCATGAAAAATTACTCACGACCGACCATCCCTTAGGGTTTGGATTAGGTGCCAAATCTGAGGATGGTACATACCTCACTATTTCCTATTCGAGGAGGACCACCGATCGTCCCCATTTGGTACCGGATGTCGCTTGAAATTTATGCATTCATTTCGATGTGGTTCATAAAAGAAGAGAAAATCGCTTAAGCAAGGCAAATGGCAAAATTATGTCACTGAGGGGGTTGTCCGATGGCGCATATATATGTTAACAGCGCGCTTGATTATTGATATTGAGGTGGAACTGGAAAATGTACCCATATGCAAGCGAAACCTTTTGATTTACTTGCACCAAAGAAGGTGAGCTCGAGCGCTGCAGCAACCACTTCTGTGTCAAACCGTCCACCACCCTTATGAATAAATCATAAGGAACAATCAATAACCGAGTGGATAACGATACACACACAGAGAAAGCATGCGGCCAATTGCCATTGCCAATTGGGGCGGTTCGTTTTGAGTTACCATTCCATGGGGGAGCAATGAGACAGAATGCTGCCTGCAATATGGCCACGAAGCGATGCGATGTACGAGTATGCATTGCGTGCGGGGGATGAATTAAGGAATCGATAGGTCTTACGGGGCAACATACAGAAGAGAAGTGATTGCTGGCACTAAGTGCCAATAAAATACGTGAACGAATTGACGGACGGTCAGAGTGGGGTGGGAATTTAAATTATTGCTATCCGGGTTATGTCTGCGTTAGGTATCATTTTCTTCTGGCAAAATGATGTCGGTGATGATGATGGCCGTTTGGTGAATGGAGGTCGCTTTGTTGTGTAATTTTTGGTTATGACCTCAGTGCGGTTCGGCGTTGGGGAGAATATCTGAAGACCACAGACCGGGCTAGTTGTGTAAGTCCTTTGAGAGTGCACTACGAAGGAGGTCACGTTCATTCGTTGAAATCGGTCGGGGCTGCTGCTTTGGATTATGAAAAATTCGTTGAAGTGTACAGAATGCAATTACTTTTGAGTGCTCGTCGATAGCGAAGGCAGTTGTTTGTCTATCCAATCGGGGATTTTTAAGGACGTATAGTGGTTTTTGCGGCACTATGTCTCAACGGCTTTGAAAGAGCGGAGTAGGTTTGACTACAGAAAAAATTACAGATCCTTTACTAGTTTTACAGGAGAATCACTCAGGGATGTAAAGAGCATTTTGTTACACTTTTGAACGGCTAATTCGTTCCAGAACCCCCTAGTAAGCATGAGATAATTACCGCTATCAAGGCATTGAAGATCAATAAGACAAAAAAAGAGCAACCCCAAAAACATCAATAAGACCTCTACACAACCTAAACGAGTTCCTAGGGAGGCAGTAAAGGTATGGGGCTTAGAATTTAAACCGACGAACCAAGAAAGCGTCACAAAGGGCCAAAGACCCTTCGATTTCAGACCAGAGGAACAGAGCAGTATAAAAAGACCTCGCCTAACGTGGTGCGCTTAAGTGGAAGGGGACATCAAGCAACTTTGAATCCCCAAACTGGAGGCAGTTAGTCAAAGAACGTGCTTACTCGATAAATGGATTTGATCATAAGTCCCAGGGTCCACGTCGGACTGAAGCATCACCTAAGAAAGCAAGTTGCAAAATAAAATAACCTTATACAAGATTGACTGTAGGCAGAGTTGCCAGAATTCGGTTTGGTTTAAGCGCCCAAACCCTAAAAGAAGTGTAGCCCAAAATCGTTGTCCAGAAGGAAGCCCAAAAAATCGTCTAAAATGTTAGTATTTTTCCCACTTACCTACCCATCTTACAGCGCAGCGGATTTGATTTAACTTCTGATTTTCTGCAATGCGCTTCTGACTTGGTCAAATCAAAAGGTTTGCAAAATAAATTGATGTGCGTGCAAGTTGAACGAATGGTCGATGACCCTTCACTGCAAGAGTGCTGCCAAGTTTAATTTTTGTTCGAAAATATACATAGGTATATATATTTTTTAATTTTGTGAAAGAATAAAACGAATACAATTGACACAAATTTTGTAAAATTTCTATCGTTTTTTTAAGAAAAAAGATGCCCCAAAAAACGACAAAGCGCCCAATCTGGCAACCATGACTGTAGGCAGCTTTGCTAAGGTCCTGTTACGCCATCTATCTGTGTTTGTATGGCAAACAAAAAAGCGAACACTGTAACGTGTCAGCCAGTGGCACAGCAAATCCTTCAAGCAGCATCAGACCTTTAAAATACGGTGTCACCCATTTTCGAATTTCATATAATTGGCTTCCATTCGTCCCAAAAGTTAAAATTAAAAGCTAAAGAATTTTGAACTCGAGATGTTAATCAATTCTAACATTAGATGGTAGAGGGTATCAAGAAAGTAAGTCACTAAATTCTGTCCGGCTGTCGGTATGTCCCGAGCCCTACAGCCTAAACGGCTGCCCGGATTACGTTCAAACTTCGAATTTGGGGCATAACGTTCGTCATACATGCTTGATTTGTTCGAAAACCGCTCTAACGATTTCAACCAACATTGATATAAAGTTTAAGTAGGTGAGGTGAACATCACTGCGTACTCAGTTTTCGTTAAAAAATCGAATAACGGTACTTTAAAATTGGGACATATCTCAAAATGGTCCATACGATTGTATGGACAAAAATTCATTTCTAAGTTAATATGGTCATTTCCAACTTAATAGCAAACTCAGTTTTTTCCTGTATTAATGTAAAATGGATTTTTGAAAAAAGTAATCTTTTCAAAATTTAGTTTTCCTTAGCTTTCAAAAAAACGGCAATAACAGGTTTGACCAAAATGCAAACTTAGAGTAAAATTGATGTTCTGAAAATGATTGCGTCCTTAATTTTTAATTCGAATCACCGAAAAGGCGAATATCTCGAAAACTTGATTTTACACTTCGATAAAACTTTGAAAACCATGTAATGCTTACATTCCGAACAAAAACTTATACTCGCTTTTCAGCTACATAGTTAAGCAATAGTATTTTTCAAAGTGAACATTCCAATATTTTTTACTGTCTTGTCTGCGTAATTTTACAAAAACCACTCGAACGATTTTGATCAAAATAAATACAAAAGATAATATAAGTATTCTAAATAAAATCCCCTACTTAGTTTTTCTCAAAAAAATCGAACAAAACCGTTTTTTAATTATTTTTCAAAAATGACTACCCAAAAGCCGATATGTGTTCATATATTTTTATTAAAACTCAACACTGCACTTCCTTAAAAAATGCAATAATAGCAAGGCAAAACTTACTTTTAGCAAATATTACCCACTTTCTGCTTTACTTCAAAAATATTGAATATGTACCTTAAAAAAATTCCAACCGCTTGGAGTTTACATAATCACAAAATCAAACCCCATACACCGCCAATGGGATATTCAGTTTATAAGTGCTAATGTAAATTCAAAAGCAAATCTCTGATTTCTTACATATACATAATATCTATACATATAATAAAATTGTGGGCATTTTCATTGTTACCTAATGGCGTGAAAACTACTGCACAGATTTCGATGAAATTTTTTTTGAAATGTTCCTTAAGATTATGAGAAACATATAGAGTATTCCCTTCATTGCCATGCCCATTTTTTTTTGGAGCGTTTTTGACCAAAATGTGTTGTTTTTTCTGACTTTACTGCCTTTTACTCGTCATTACTCAAACAATTCCTCATCAATGCAAACAAAACAAAATACTTAGGAGAGCCAACACTTTTGTAGTTATTACAATCCATCAATCTCCTTCCTATGTCCTCTACTAGAAGCTGAGCTACAACCTAAAATCTAACATGAACAAAATAAATTTATTTTCTCAAAACGAACATTATCAGCAGCCGCGGTTCTTGATCGTTGTTCTGCTTTGGGGTGGTTGGGTAGCGCACATCGCACAACCACGTTCATATGAAAAAAAAAAAAACAAAAAAAACTGCGTGGTGTTTTCTCCAAATTAAGTGAAATGAAAGAGAAGTATGCGACGTGAATGTGTATGTAATCAACAGCGACAATGTGTTTCTGAGGAAATGCGCAGATGGTGGTGTGTATACAAATTGAGTTCAAGGTTTTTGTTTTAAAGGTTGTTTTGATATTACCTACGTTGATACCTACAGTATGGAAGTGGAACTTTAGTACTTACGCTGTTGAATTTAGACAAATATGCCGTTGAGAAAACGGTCAAGTCTCTTTTATTGGAAATTACACAGTCTCACGCCGCGTACGAAGTTGCGGGCACAGCTAGTATATTATATATGCAAATATATCGATCTATCACTAACCCTACTTGCAGGGTAACCCCCAAACAAGCGAGAATCGTTGTTACTCCTCGCTTCCCCACTAAGTACTCGCACTCATTGACAACTTAAACCAGCGTTAAGTTTTACAGTCAAAACAGGTAAAAAAACAGAAACTCCTACTGCGCTTGTCCTCGTACTCAAAAATATTGTAAAGTGTAAAAGCTTATTTAGTACAATAGGCGCTTACAACTAGAACTTGGGACAATTGCCTGTTACTGAGAGCTTCAACTTTTAAAAACTCACATTGTTATTTGATATGTAGATATCAAATTGATATTTTATTTAACACTATTCATTTTCGTATATTTTATGGACCGTTTCTTTTATCTAGTATTGCTTCTCAGAGTTGTACCCTACCTATCTAATAAAATAAGAAAACATCCAACGAAACTTTCGATCAACGAGAAAGTTTCGTTCGACCCTGTCGTGCACTTTTTTTTTTTTTTTTGTAAGTGAAAGGCTCCCGAATTCCTGATTAATGACCGAGTTACGGGTCGCTTCTTGTACTCCATACCCGAATAACGGACGGCCATTCTTCTCTTCATAATGCCAATTAAAAGCGCTCCCATTCATCCCCTCTACTACGTATTTCCATTTCACTGGCGCTTCGTCTTTCGTTTGCATAAATCTCTCTTAACCCATCTCTGGTTTTGATTTATGATTCCATAACTCTGGATATATCCTTTTAACTAAATATGAAATTATTATCCTGTCGTAAATAGTTCGCTCCACGTGGCAATAAAGGACAAACAATCAAATTTGCGTGCATGATAATATCATTATATGTATTCACATTCCGTGAGAGTCCATTAAATCGTAATTTCCCTTTTTATCCTCTAGGCATATTAAATACTGTCATAAACAGGTTTTCTATGTCAAAAGGGACAACCGAAACCATTACATACTTGTGACATCTTTAATGAAAAAAAAAAAGAAAAAAGAAACATGAAATAAACGCAAGAACATTTAATTTGTAGGCCACCGTGGCGTATACGTTACATTTTTCGCTCCACTAAGTTTCTCCAACCACTTGAGTGCATCGTCACAAGGGGTGGCCAGAGTGCTCCCATTGCAATTATTCTAGAAAAAGAAATACAAGTGTCAACAGGGAGAAAATCTATCGTCATCTCCTTGAGTAAATATCCTCTTGGAAGCGGCTCGCTCATATCCCTTTCGTCAATAAGGAAGCTGATGCATGCTCACACACAGAGACCGTACTCGAATGCGGCTATGGACCCGCTGCTTAAGTTTTACGATATGACCCCTTGGTGTTCTTTTGATGCGGTCACTTGAATATAAATTGCATTTTCACAAGGACAGGCAAAGTAGACGATATCCGTGTTTGCTTCTTTTCATCTCTTTCTCTCTCTCTCCCTCTCTTTTTCAAAATCAGAAAGGATCTACGAGTATTTGTAAAGGTTCTTAAAGCACTTTTCTGCCTTTGTAGAACGACAACGACCACGGCGATGAATTACTCGACATAACAAACCGGAAGTAATCAGTTATGGGTCACAATGTTGGTGGTATTTAGTGGATAGAGGAAATAGGACCAGCAACCGGACAATTTTAAGGAGTAGTCCAGTAAACCGAATCCATTGTGACGTGATGTCTTCCGAATGTCTACATGTGCGTGTCATGCTGTCGTTAATTTATCGTTGTCGGTTATCCTGTCGCAATCGATGGTTCGAGGAGCGTGCTGCAGTCGGAAACATGGAATTGAGGGAGGCCAACAGTTGTGTGGGTTAATCGCTGTCATGCTCTTGTGGTTTATACGAATCAATCGATTTGGATGTGTCCTCATTTTTGGGTGGAAGCGGCATATGAACAAGCGTGCTGCGTGTAGAACAACTTGGCTGCGAATAGGCGTGCGATTTTGGAAACAGTAAATTTCTCAGGGGAACCATTTTATTTATTGTCATTGCCGGCTCATTAGAATGCGGTATTAGATTTCATCGGGAATTAATGGAATTTTCTGCTCAGTGATGTGTAAAGGGTACCGATTCGGTTTGACGGAGATATGGTGTCCTGGGTGACTAGCACCGCCACCATATCAATACAATGACTTTCGATACGTGCTATCTGAGCGCAAAGTTTTGTTTCGGATTATTGGGCTGAATCGTGTGGCTGGGCGTAGTCTTTGGCCAGGGGTGGAGAAGAAACGTTTAATGAAGGTTGTGGAAGATAGAGCGCTTGACAGAATTTATTAAAAAAAAAAAAAAAAACGACAGAAGACTGTATCATGTCATCAACCGGTATAATGGTATTTCCAGTGCTGCTTTGAACAGAAGTTGCTCAACCGTCGGCCATGTGGAATGGTGGACACGAGTCGAACAGACCAACACCAAGAATGGTTGTAGTCTTTTGAAAATGGATCAGCAAGTGTTTTTTTTCTCTTGTACTCAAAGGTGTTTCCGTAAAAAAAGAAGTCCCCGCCCTGGATAGGTGATGCGAATTTTGATGTCTGCCTTGTTGGGCGTTGGGTTAGGTTAGAGGGGCAGTTCGCATTATATTCAATTTCACCCAGAAGCCATTGAGGCTTCATGGTAGGACATGCAACTTAAAACCAAAACCATTCTGATCTGTTAATGAATCTTCTTAGATCTGACAGAGGTATCGTTGCTAGATCTTCAAAGCCTTCGAAGGACCTTGCTCCCAAACAAGTGTAACAGCGTTCTTGGAGTGACACAGGAGATCCTCCACAGATTTTATTTCCCCTTCGTCTCTGCATCCTTTTAGCCATGTTTCCCTTGCTAAGAATGTTGTGGCCGCTTTCTGAACAGCGTAGATCTCTGCCTGGAAAATGCTGTAATAGTTGATCAGTCGGTATGTCTGACTGATACCTAGTTCCTCTGAGAAAACTCCGGCTCCCGTTCCATTCTCTGCCTTTGATCTGTGAAGATGGGTATACATTCTATGACAGTACCCGGACAGAGCCAGTCCTGCCTGCATACCGGTTTACGGACTTTAAATTTCTTGTCGAAGTCATACTTTGGTTTCATGTAGTATGTGAGTCGCATAAGTCTAAATTATGTGTTCTCTCTTCGTTTAAGAGCACCTTTGGCTGCGACGTTCTTAGTATAAAGCTCGACAGGTGGTAGGTTCAGCAGCGTTTAAACCCATTATACCTATACAAGCAATCCTCTGTACCTTGTTCAAATTCTTGCGGTAGGATTTAGTGTGAGCGGCGTCCCACCAAACGACCGAGCCATAGGTCAGAATTGGTCTTAAAATCGCGGTGTGCATCCAGTGCACTATGTCCGATTGTAAGCCCCACTTCTTCCCGAAAGCTTTTGTACAGGCGTAAAAATGTTATTTCCTCATTTTTTCCTCCGTATTTCGTTTCCAGTTTAATTTGGAGTTGAATACGCTGGGCATTCATATGTCTCATCTCTCATGTCTTGCTAAGTTTTAAAGAGCATTTGCAGGGACACATCTGTAAAAAAAATTTGGCCTGTATATTCGCCGCCATCTGTCTTGGCACCTTCCGAAGAACTTTGGTATTTTATGAGTATGTACATTCTTTTCGTCAATTTCGGGTGCGTTGAATCCTGCTACGTTGTCCCAGTGGTTTGTAAAATTGATTAAGTTTCTTGCACCCAATTTTGTTTTCGTACCACACGTCGGCAAGTGACATTCACATAGTACCTACTTTTATTTCATTCCGTTCCAACAGAAAAGTCGACAGTGCTTACGATGCGCGTTTCTTATATTTTTAGATTCAATAAAATAAACTTCACCTGGTCATGCTAGATTTTGGACTGTAGCTCAGCTTCTGAATGAAGCAGATATCTGTTTCAGGCCCATTTCCTGATACTACTCATAGCGATTTAAGTTCTACTTAAATACCTTATAAGCTACTATGTCCTAAACTGTCACATACGATTTTAAGTGGAACTTAAAACGCTATGAGTAGTATCAGCAAACGGGCCTCAAACTATTTAAGGAATTGTTGGCTCCGTTTGGGCTTAGCTGGTATTTGTATTGTATACCAATAATTTGAGTAGTCCAATTAATTGTTAGTAAAGTAAAAAAAAAAAGAATTAAAAAAAAAAAATGTATTTTATTGAAAAACCCTCCCAAAAAGAAGGTGTGGCAATACAAGACATAGCTTATAACCTTCTCGGAGTATAACAAATCATTTAAAAAAAGTTCCATCGACATCCATTCAATAATCTCCCCGTCGACCTGTAACAAACTAACAAAGTTCTCTCAAAGTAATCCGTAGAACTCTAGAAAACTGTCACAAATAGTTGCACCTTAAGGAAAAGAAAAGAGATACTTACTTGAACTTACCGTAGCTAAACAACCAGTTCCAATGCATTACTCCGTCGAACTTTCTTTAAATGTGTTTCCCCAACAGTCGCCGGTTGAAAGTTTTCATTATAATATCGAAAATGTCCTTACAAAAACATCCCATTGATTTACATTGCATTCAGTCAACTGTTTCATTCATTCAAACTGAAAATATGAACCAAGTTCCGTTCGATCCCGTACCCTCCCGCAGAATTTCGGTATAAATGGGGATACCATGACGGAACTTGATTTCCGGGCACAAAAAAAAAAAAAAAAAAAAAAAACAACCGATTACACGAAAACATAATGCAACGGGTCAAGTAAACGCCAGCATCTTCTGAATCGCATTTCCAAAGATTCCGCCATTACCCACCCCCGGCGAAGTAAAAAAAAGGCTCCGACAACGAAAAACTCTACCAAAGACTGTGCCACCCCCACACACGTCACGTATATGAAATCAGAATAAATAAAATATAATTTAAGACTCGTTGATTCATAACGCAAACCCTTCCAGCCGTCTACGGAAAGGAACGAAAGAACATCATCAAAAAAATCACATCTTGCACTAGGCTGGGACTGGGACTAAACTAGTTTTCGGAGGGCGCACAAATTTCTTTTCCCAACCATGCCTCTCAGATGCCAGCAAACACAAACAACACTTATAATAGGTAACGATCTGTCCCTAAGGATATAGCTAAACAGCTTCAAGTCGTTAGTTGAGTTTTTATAACCAGACACCATTGCAATCACAGCCGAGCAGCATTGAATCGATATGAATAATGCTAATGGCATCTGCACATGTGTGTGTGTGTGTGTTGCAGTGCTGTCTCGCTCATTTTACTCTAATAACAACAATAATAATAATCATATAATCGTAATTTGTTTGTGCCAGAAACCTATGGCCTAGATTTTGCCCATAAGAAAGTACAAGATACAACACAAATGTTGTTATCCTTTTGGGCTGAGGAAAAAGCAAGTCGTCTGTGAAAGCAGCACAACATCCACCCTCGTTCGCCTTTGTATACGATGTGTGTGTATATATCCTTTTCGGGGCAATGGTATTTTGCTTTCGAAAAAGAAAACAGATCAAGATACCTCTTGCGTTCGCAGCACACAAGGAGAACAAAACGCAAAAAGTTCAGGATGTAACATTCTTTGTTTGTTCGTGTCCCTTTTTTTTTTAGTGTTTCTACAAAAGTGTCCTTAAAATGCAACGGAGAGTGCTTTTTGAATGGGAACTCATATGACAGCACACGACACCGACCGGTCTGAGAGCCCTTTTGTGCGTTGAATTTATTCACTCAAGCCTTAACACTTGGCTGGTCTGAGTGTGCATGTGTGGGTGTGGTGCGTGCTGCTGCTTTGTATTGATTCAGTGTTTGCACGCACGGATGGGTATCCGAATTCTCCGAATCACAACGGAAGTGGAGAGAAATGAATTTTAAATAGGCTATCTATGGAAAGTCGAAATTCGAATGGCATTCGGGGCCTGTCTCTCGTTGGCCAGATGACTGTGACTATTGATGGGAACGAGGTACGTGTGGGAGAGAAATTGTGAACGAAATTTTCTTGAGGACTTTAGCATTGGAATTATTGGCTAGTATGTCGGCATGAATGTCCTTACGAACTAAGTGGATGATACGATTGGTTATACGTGGTAAATAAGACTCATGTGGTCGGATAATCCTGTTAATAATTGCCGGGGGTTTGTTGTGTCTTTTTAAGGGAATAACATAACCTTGGAAATCCTAAGCCGGTAATCGATTAAAATCGTCGTAGACAACATTCATTTCATTTATGTAAGCAGATGATGTGCCATAGATTTTATTGAAATGTTAAAACCTGACCGTGCCTTCCAAGTTTTTTTTTATTCAAGCGACTGTTAAAGGAGGTTATACGATGGCCTTTCGTCAGCCTTGGGACGCTGGGAAACAGTGAAGCACACTTTTACAAATGCTATTACTCAAAGGTCGTAAATGATCTCCTGAACAGATCACAGAAGTTCTAATTAACGTGATTGCGATTGCCCGGAGGCCTGAATCAATCGTTTAAGTCTTTTCACACAACTGCCAAATGACAGTCAAGATACATGTCCCGAAATGTCTTGGATTTAAAAAATTCAATGATATGTAAGTTCAACATTGAGAGGCTTCAATTTGTCTTAACCTCTCCCGAAATCCTTTGCAACTAGAAGCTGAACTTTTGGTAACGTAAGTTTTATCCAACAATCGTCAAAAAGGCACCCACTGTTGAAGCACAAAGTACGTCATATTAACTCAATATCCATCGTCTTCGTGCCACGAGAGTCCAGCATTGACCAAATATTCATTTTGCAATAGTTTTGGGAAAAGATGTAGAAATTCTAAATCCAACACTCATTGCTTCGATGTTAAAAAAAGGAAAAGGTTCAGAGATTTGTCGAAAATGGAATGCTTAAGAGAAAAGCCTTTGTGTGGAGCTTTTCAAAAAACGCCATTTGTTGAAAAATATTTAAAGAAAAATCGTTCTTTTTGGTTTGTGTTGTCCTATAAATTTAAGGAAAGCAAGCTTATTCCATGCGTAACTATTTAGAATAGGGTTACTTTCTTTATTTAGATCAAAGGACCTGGATCAATATTGGGAAAATCACTTTCAGGTGACGTGAAGTGGATAAATAAAATTCGTGCAAAGCTCTTGTAAGAGAAAATAACCATTTAAAAGGCTCTGAACCTATTCCATTGAATTGATAAAGAAGAACCATGTCTGGAATGGCAAAAATCATTTTGAAAAACAAAACAAAATAAATAAGTAAGTTACACATTTTCTCTATGACAACATTTTTGTAGCTAACTCACAGCTACATAGGCTACATATTTCTACGGTGTTTCAGGTGGTCTGAGATGCCTCTGAGTCTCAGATGTTTCTGTCGCCTATAAGTTGTATCCCATGGTTGTCAATTTTGTTCAGTAGGGGAGCAGGTTCAACTGCCCGAATATGAGCGTTGCACACGACATTAGACCGAAAATAGTCGAATCAACTAATAGAGAATTATTTGGTGTACCATAACGCCACCCAACGGTAAATAATGGAACCAGTACTGACAGAACTTCATCAAAAAACAGAAAATATGTAGAGTTTGTAAGAGGTCATTTAAAACCTTGGACCAACTAAAAATAATTTCTAACCTTCACTTCAAATTTACTGTAGGTCACAATAGCAATTTTTATATTGAAACATTCACAATCACAACTCGTGAATGGGGAAAAATTAAGCTGGACGCGGAAAATGATTTATGGTACCTGGACTGGGGTAGATCTTGACCGGTTGACAATTTCGGTAACATCTTGTGGATTTTCTTTGATTCTACACTCCGTCTCACTTGATTACGAACAGGAAGGTTTTTCCCAGATTAGCAAAGGGCTTGCAAAATATCGTAAGCTTAAAAAAAAAACGCCTGTTCGTAATCAAGTGAGACGGAGTGTAGTTTAATTATATGCATGTTGCGGGCACATTTGCTGAGTACTTAACTACATCAATCTGACAATGGGACATTATTAATGAACTTTATAGACTAGAAGCTTCATAAGAACGTGCTGTTCGATCTTATCCAATAGTTTTAGAGGGTTATAGTTCCTCATCTTGGACATGTTTTTGATGTGAAACATGTATTGGCGCGACTTGGGAGTAAAATCGACTCGAATGTGACGGAAATTCCGGCGTTACGGCGGAAATTGGCCTTTCGTCATCTCTACGCCGCCGCTCTCGACTCCTAAACCACTCAACCGATTTCAATGAAATTTTGTGGATGTACAGGGTGTCCGCCGGGAAGGTATACTACTTTGTTTGTTTATAATTTTTGGTTAAATGAAAGAGAATGGATCTTATATTGATAAATATTTTGTTTAATGTCGGCAATTATGTCTGGAATACAATATCAGGTAAATGTCCGCCTCTGTTAGTCTCACAAATGCGAGCCCTTTTGAGCACATTTTTCATTACATTCTCACACATTTCACGCGGTATTTCATTAATTTCATCACGAATATTTTGTTTGAGTTGCTCAAGCGTTTCTGGTTTGTTTGCATAAACCTTGCTTTTCAGATATCCCCACAAAAAGAAGTCCGGAGCAGTCAAATCAGGCTACCGTGGAGGCCAATCAACATCACCATTTCTTGAAATAACTTGTTGTGGAAAGAGGTCTAGCAGTAATTCCATTGTAATCCTGGCTGTATGCGATGTGGCAACGTCTTGTTGATACCACATGTTAATGAAGCCCAAAGCATGAAGTTGTGGCATTAAAAAGTGTTCAATCGTATCACGATATCGCTCCCCATTCACAGTTGCCGTTACGCCGTTTTCATTTTCAAAGAAGTAAGGTCCAATGATTCCTCCTGACCAAATTGCACACCAGACTGTAACTTTTAATGGATGCAAAGGTGACTGATGAATCACCTACAGACCCTCTTTCTTCGAAATCATTCACTACACGGTAAATAGTGCGTTTTGTTGGCACGTTGTTTGTCCCAAGAATTTCACGTAACTTTCGCACCGTCTCAGTAATCGATGATTGATTTTGATAAAATGTTTTAACTATTAAAACACGTTGGTTTATCGAATATTTTTCCGTAATAAATTTGCCACGTGTCTACTTCAAGACTGCCAAATATGAACTGTCAAGACTAATGTTTACCAAAATGGCGGCAAAACAAAGTAGTATACCTTCCCGGCGGACACCCTGTATATGGTTGGCGTTAGTTCAGGACCCGATAGGTGGCGCTGTTGTCGATCTTCTAAACCACTCTACCGATTTCAAAGAAACTTTCTACGTGTGTATGGTTGGTTGCAACTTGAAAGGTAGTTGAGTTTTGGATCCCATAGGTGGCACTGTAGTCGACCTCCGAAACTACTCAACTGATTACAATGAAATTTTTTGGATGTATATGGCTGATTGCAGTTTGAAAGCTAGTATAGTCTTGGACCCGATAGGTGGCGCTTTTGTGATCTTCTAAACCATTATAAACGACTGCTCATTCACGCTTTTGAACATTTGGCGGCTCATTTTTCTCGAGGGAGCAGCTCTTCGGCTATTGATTCAAATTCTCATGTCGGTTTTTAGAACGGGTTGCCATATGAAGATTTCATCTCTGAATCTCCCAGAAATCTGAATATTGTGTGTCTATAATTTTTGGAGGTTGAACCAAGAACCCCGCACCCAGTTTTCAAAGTCTTACAGTACTGCTTCTTATCCGCGTTTGTTGAAAGAAGTGTCAATCTAAGGTAAAGCTAAATCTATGAAATCTCAGCAAAGTATACAACTTATGTTCGTCTAGGTTTAGTCTGATAAATGGTTTATTGCACTAGGAAATTTCCCACCTTCGAGCGCGGCTTTATTGAATCAGAAATCCATTCTCTGTATACCACTCCATTGGTTCTAAGGCATGTGTTAAGCGTATACAACTTCTGTGAACGTAAGTACATCCCAAGCTGACTGCCGAATCGGGGTACCGGAATACCCGCAATCTTACGACACAGTACACATGCACAACAGTTTTACCTCGATTTCAAAAACAATGCCAGGCTTTTGTGCTCACGTATGAAATCCTCCATCCGCACTTCAACTACAAAGAACTAGCATTATCCTTGAAGTTGGGTTGATCCAACCGCATCCGGCTTTTGCCCCCAAGCTTCCATCTAACAGACGCACACACTCACACGAACAGACAAATACTACTTATACTCGTTCAAGGCCACTAAATACACCACAATGCCCCGGAGTAGTGCAAGCGAAATCTCTTGCAAATCCTTCCTCCGACATAGTATACGCGCCAGCCATTCAAACCCAACTGAGGTTAAGCTTAGCGGATGATGCTGCATGATACACTTCCTGTCTATCATTGGCCATATCAGGATGCAGCGTATACCCACACATATACACCACATTCGGAAACGAAATCCTTTCTCCTTTCGAGAACATAGCCTTCAATCACGAAGTCAGTGGGCACAAAATTGAACCGCAATTTGCAGTTATGAATATTATCTCGCGTGTATATTCGCCTAAATCGCTACGTACCAAGTACGTCCCCATTCTCATTATATCCTCGCGATGAATGCTTAGAAAATATTGCTGTCTATTTGGTTTACGTGCAGTAAATGGTTTTATGAGCGTCTCAGTGGCATTTGCGTTTCAATTTGTTTATCAATTTGTAGAACCCACCCTTTGCAGATTTCTAAGTAAATTGAATACTTTTTGACATCAGTATTATATTTCTCTCTCTCACGAAAGTCACGAGGTGGAGTTGCGTTTTGAATTTTTTGTTGTTTGCACTCCCCATTTGGTGACAGTTGCTGTTGTTGCAAGTGTCCTTGTTTTGTAAATAGAAAAATAAATTGAATAAGAGATTCTTATATGTTGGCTTCATGTTTGAACATTTTTTTATAGCTGATGTGGGAGTGTTTTCGTATTTGTGTGCAGGATAACAATAACCGGCTGCACGAAAATAGTCCTCGCAATCTTTTACTTACTTCGTGGGTGTATGGGTGTTTTTTGTTTTTTTCTCTGCCACCCATCCTCTCCATACTCTTGTGACATCATTTTCAGATGGGGATTCCACCCAACTAAGCGATGGCGTTGTTGAGTTCCACTTTTGGCGTTGCACTCCATAAAGAATTACTTATGTAGCTATGGCTTAAGTAGGATACCATGGTGCTGCTTCTACTCATCGTGTGTCAAGTAAATTTGAATTGACGGCACCTGGCTGCAAGCGCTGTACAGTTGATTTTACCCGTTCAGCACGAGGAAATGTGATAATAAATCAAGTGCACAAGGAACAGTATTAGTCACAACGGTGGTACACATACGTGAAAAGTATCCCCCATAAGTATCTACCCTTATTTTGAATTTAAGAAAAGGAAGAAGGGCACTTCGAGTAGAATTGCTGAAATTGCATTTGAAATCGAGAAAGTTTTGTGGGGAGTGCACTCGTAGTTAGGATAACTTCCCATGTTAAGTATGTTTTTTGTATGTTTCAAAAATTATTTAGTTCGGTATTCAGATGAGGTAACAAAATGCTAGAAACTAGTTGAAACTATATAGAAACAGTTGAAACTAACGTCCATCGATTCGCTCTGACCAGATAAGGGAGCCATGGCAGTTATGGCGCCACGGTAGTGCCGCATAACTGTTCGATTTTGGCTGTAGACGTCGTGTCTTCACTCTTCTTTGTATATGACGAATTTTGATCAGTCAAATGGGGTTTGGATTTGATTTTTTTTAGAAAATTTGGTATCAAAGGTTTTATGCTCGGCCCTCCTTCGTCTCAGGAAAACATCCTTGGCGAGCAAATCGTCACATCGGCAAACCTTGCTGAAATAATTCCAGAGAAGATACTCGTCTTCCTGAATTCATCCGGAGTAAAAAGTTGGCTCTAAGACCACACTTACCTGGCACAATAGGCTCCTTTTAAAGAGGCCGCAGTGCCAGAGACCCAGGAAGGCTCCCCTATACCAAGATTCATCTGTCTATCTATCCTTACACGACTTGTAGAAACGTCCCAATGGATGTAGCCTCTTCCAAAGTCGCCATAAAAATGTTAATTTAAATGCAACATTCCAGTCTTTTTAAAGAGTCCAGCAGCGATCACATGACAGACGATGAATAAAAGAGAAAAGGTATCTTACGGGGTGTCCTGACAAAGTATACTGCCTTCTGTAATCACCTGAATAGTGACAGACGAGATATTAAATGAATCCATTTTCATATCCTTTGTAAACTTCTTAGGTGTCTTAGGCTTCGGGTGTTTACACCTTGTTACTACTGGACATGATATTTTTTGTTCACTCTCTAGAATACAATTTTTACAAAGTTGCGACATTCGTGTAGATTTTTTAATTGAAGAATTACATGAGCTGCTCTGAACCTCGACTGGAAGATACTCAGTCTAGGAGGCATTGACCTGCAAAGTGGGCATCTTAGCCCAAAGGAACAGCAAGTGGATAGAGGAATTCTTCGTTTGCCAACATCATCGGCGAATGCAAGCAATTGAACAGATCTTTGAAGGGGTATACGGTATACCTCGTAAGTTTGGCTGTGGGTAACCGCAAAAAGTATTTTATGTATGGCATATGTAAGTCACTTGACATCGCGCGTTGTCTTGCCAATTTAGCCCATTTTTTGACATCGAAGGTGTCGGTTGGGACTTTACCAACATTGATGCAGCAGCGAGCTTCCCCATATCTAAACGACGCTCTTCCCCTTCAAAGGTTGTGGGTAGCGATTTGGACTTGTAGTCTTTGCAAGTACTTGTGCGGTCTATGATTGCGGGCTTTTCAAACCTGCTAGATAGGGGCCAATGGCTTGAACAAAATATTACAGTCAGGATTTTGTACGCAGTGTTAATTAGATGTCCTTGTCGCCAAAGCGATTAATATTTTCCTTCGAACGAACTTCCTGTCGTCAATTCAAGTCGATTTGGGCCAATACTGGGCGCCAGTTAATACTAGCCCTTTGCTTGTTGGCATGAACATCGTATCCTCATTGGCATTACTCAACTCAAACGTCTCAATCTTTTATCATTTGATAGCCAGAACTTGAAAACTTCAAAATTGTAAGCTCTGCAAGTTAAAATCGAATTCCTTTTGATTTATTATCCTAGATTCATAGATGATTCCTAAAATTGTACAACCATATTATGTATTGGCTTACAGATTGAAAATCTCTAACCCTGACTATTCAACTATTCAACATCTGATTCCATACAGAAAACCATTAGGAGACTTCATTACGGCCAACATTTGGTTGGTCCTTTGGTAAAATTGAATTCAATTTTGCTTCACATTTAAATCCTTGCTGCCCCACGATGCAGTCCTTTCATATATTTTGAATTTTATTTCAAATTGGAATCCTTTTTGTGGCACAAATCTAGATACCGAGTACACCAAGAAGGGGATAAAGAAAGTAGAACAAGATACAAACCAGAGAAAATAAAATCTTCCCCAATCTGCAACAACAGATCCCACTGAATTGAAGATTTTATTAAATAACAGAACGACGACGACAACTAGAGTAGAAAGTCCACTTCCATGTGTCCAATTTGTTGGGAGGAAATAGGAAATATTATTCCGGCACTTGGCCGCACGAGTAGAGCATGCACAGAGACAATGGAAACGAAGCAGAAGTAGCTCACTGCATACGGTTGCAGGGGATAAGAGCACCAGGAAGAATCCAGATAAAAATATCTATTCGTGAGAGGAAGTAGCTCAAGCGGTGGGAGAATGAATGAGAGATACATATATATATACAAAGTGCAATCATAAAATGTGAATATCCTGCTGATGTGCACCCGGACGTTGTAGTATCTCTAGACGAGACTGTACTTGCTTTTATAATTTCAACAGCAGGTAAAATATTTACTTTCGTAATAATAATGTTGACATTAAAAGAAGGTTCTTTTTGGACTTGTTGACCCTTAGTAATAGAAGTCCGAAAAATCTCTTCTAAAGTCGAATTTTGTTAGTTGTAGCTAGGATAAAGGTCGTAGTGATAAATTAACTTTAACAAAAGTTGCATTTAACGTAATCATTGTGACTCAGTTGATATTTTGAGCTTACACAGCTGATTTTGATAGAACAATAAATTACAAATTTGATTTTTGATTTGAAATGTCAAATTCGAATGTGGTACCTGTCTATATATATAAAAATGAAGGTTTATCTGTATGTCCTTTATAGAATCGTAAAGTATGTATTTGATCATGTGATGATCTTTAGCCAAGTTGTTGTGCAAGAGCCCCCGAAGGTTTCTGAGTTGGTCAACCAATTTTCAACAGATGCTGCCACTGTCATTCCAATGAATTTCATATCTTGCCGTGACAGTTTATGCTGATTTGGATTGAAACAAAAAAAGCGAACGAATGATGACGATCGCTCTTAACGAAAAGAAATCAGTCCACGTGGATTTTACATAAAAAAAAATAACTTGCCTCTATTTATAAATACGGTGCAAGTTCCGTTTGCAAATGAGGCCAAATATCTCGGAATGACTCTTGACACAAAATTGAAATAGAAACAGCATGTACAAAAATGCGAAGAACTTAAAAACAAATACAGTAGTAACCGTTTAAAGCGAACCCGGTTAAAGCGAACTTTCGGTTATAACGAACCATTTCATGAAGTCCCAATCAATGCCCCATAAGAATTATGAATTTTAATTTCGCATATAGCGAACCCGCCTAAAGCGAACTTTCGCATATAACGAACCCATTCTGCGCGTAAAATAAAGAAAATGTCCGGTTATAACGAACCAAAAATCTGTCGCTTTACATTGTCATCCAGATTTTCCCAACTTTTCGGGACTTCCCCGAGAACTGTATAGCTTCGTACGAACCAACATTCTCAAAAGTCAAAATTTTGTCCTTCAATATAATTTGCTCGGTACTTCCCCGAGTAACCCTATGTTTACAACCGAAAGGTTGATTGAAGTGACGCGCTTAAAAATCATTTAAGTAAAATGGGAGATTTATAAACAAATAAAAGAAAATGTTTCACATTAAAAGACAAATACGACTTAACAAAGCATTTAGAACAAGGCGTAAAACAAAGCGATATATGGACTTGCAGACGTCGAGTTGTTTTTAAGCGAATTGAATCTTCTCAAACAAAACAATCTAAAATTCATGACTTTTTTAAATAAAAAATTTAATAAAAATAAAATGCTTTTATACTGAAATATTTACTTATTTTTTATGTGTTTTGAACCCTTTCCCTTTTTTTTGTATTGATTTTCAAAACAAAACTCTATGATTTTCTTAGCGTATCACTTATAACGAACTTCGGTTATAACGAACCAATTTGGTCAGTCCCTTCGAGTTCGTTATAAGCGGACACTACTGTATAGAGAACTTTATTAGTTACTCGAAAAATATTTCAAGCTTACATACCCTCGAGAATAAGCTTTTAGTTTATAAGCAATTGATAAAGCCTGTATTAGGGTGTTTCATTTTATAAGGCAAAAAATAAAATGTGAAATTTTTGCAGACTTTGCTTACGCCCCGAGTTTAAGTGATATAAAACATATCTATTCCAAATTTCAAGAAGATCGGACAATATTTAGAGGTTGCACATTTTGGTCAGTTTTTTTAAAAGAAGACAAAAAATAAGATTTTTAAATTTTAAGTACTTTAATTGTGGAAACAAGAAATAAAAAAATATAAACTATATTCTAACTATTTACTAGGATTAATCGGAACTATGGAAAGCAAAATATGTATTATATTAATCAATTTTGAACGATGCAATCCCTTCCTTTGTTCGCTTGGTGACGACTTTTCGGTGATGCTCGACTACCCTCAACAAGAATTGTTTTTGCTGTTCGTCCTTGACCGATTCGTTGAATTTTTTTATAAGAGCTATTCCTCTTCCTGCCGTATCGTTGACTACTTTAAGATCGTTAACTTGGTTTCTTAGAGAGTCACTGGAGTATTCTGATACGTCGTGAATTCCGAAAAGTTCGAAGAACGTCTTTGTTTTTTCATAACAAAATGACTAAGATCATTTCCTTCAAAAACTTTCTTTCCCTCTAATCTTTTTATTTCTTTTTTAATAGCTGGTTTTGTCTCTAAATTTTCGATCATATTCTCTCTTTCACCATCGGTAACACGTTCATCCAAAAAAGCCATTCCTACGTTTGTTTCCGTTAGATACCAAAGATGTCTCTTGGCAAATTGTGAGAGCACTTTTTTTTGACATTTTTATCCGATTAAATGTTCAGAAGATGCAGCATATCCAAATCGTTCTTTGCAGCATATCGACTTACAATTGCCTCGTGCCAAAAGCGAACGTAAATGAGGCTGATAAAATGTGCAACTGCTTGTTGAAGAGGACAATTTTAATTGCATATATTGCCTTTGACATCCACCATGCTTTATGTAATGCCCCTGGGACTCTGAAACTGAAGTCATTTTCGGTAAACCGTAGCTGGAGAAACGGAAATATTTGAAACATCGTGGCCAAGACTTTTTGCAGTTGCTATAAATGAAGTACTTGCTTGTCGATTCGAGAGCTGTTTTCTATCCCAAGTAGACGTGAGTGTTTGATCGAGCAGTTTTAATCTGGGATTAGAACGTAGTTTTTTTGTAGCTGGAGCCAAAAACTCGCTCTGTTCATCACTATGTGCTGATGTTGATAACTTTCTTATTGAATTTTTCGATAGATTTGTAGTGTTTATTCTTATATGACAAACTTTTGTCTTCTTTTGCAGATTTACTTCTTATTTGCGACACATAAGCTTTGTCAAGTTCACTCATTGACGAACTCATATGATTTTCTCTTTGCGACTGTATAAATTATTTATCTTCTTGTGAAACGGTTGTCATTTCCATCACATTTTGCCGGGAAATATCAAATAGTTCGATAAGATCGCTTTTCCAAATTTGCCGTTTTGCATCTGCTTTATCTGTGTTTCTTGATTTTTCTTACCCAAATTTTGGTATTCTTTGTACAGCTTTTGTATATTAGCACGTATATTATCTTCCGTCATAAAAGGGATATTTGCTCTCTTCCACATTTCCTGCAGTTTAGTGCTACTAGATTTTGCGGCATTCGATAGTGTTTCCTTCATTTCCTTATGATGGTATATAAAAACTAAAAGTACTTGTTCCTTTGAAGGTAGCCGAGCTCCTAAAAATTAATTTATGGGCACTTTTTCTAGCAGCCAAACTCCTCTTTTAGTTCCCATTTTAAAGTTCAATTACCTGCAAAGGATTAAAAAACCACATGTTAAGCGTACTAATACAAAATAAACGTATTAATACAAAAGGACGTCAATTACTTATACAGAAATTTCACAAAGTTGCGAAAAAGTGACCAAAGTGTGCAACCCCTAAACATTAACCGATCTTCTTGAAATCTGTGCAAATATAACTTTTATATCACTTAGACTCGGGGCGTAAGCAAAGTCATATGAAAATCAAAACTTTGGAAAAATGAAACACCCTAGCCTGTATGGACATATTGTAAAAAGTGGGGTTGGGGTTGTACCAGTGCAACAAATCTAAAAATTTCACAAACTTTTCAAAACAAAATGTGAAGATCATTCGTCAGTGCACCGTGGTACATTAGAAATGAAGATATTCCTCGGAATTCCCACTGTTAAGGATGAAACGAAAAAGTGCACTCGAAAGCATAGAAATCGATTATTAGGACACATTAATAACTCGGTCCGTGAAATCCTCGATGAAACAAATTTATTGCGTTGTCTACAAGGAACTAAACCTTCCGACTTAGCCCGATAATTTTCAACCGCGCGTAGAATCACCATGTCGTAAAGTGTGTTTTTTTAAGAGGTATAAAACATTGAAATGAAATAAACAGGATGATTTTTTCGAATTAACATGAAATTTACTTTATTCGAAAGATAATCTTTACATAATTATAATTTAAATATAATTTCTGGCATATGACCGCCACGGCTGGCTCGGACGTAGTCTAACCTGGAGGTCCAATTTTCGATGACTTTTTCCAACATTTCTGGCCGTATATCGGCAATAGCGCGGCGAATGTTGTCCTCCAAGTGGTCAATCGGTTCGCGCTTATCGGCGTAGACTAGCGACTTCACATATCCCCACAGAAAATAGTCAAGCGGAGTTAAATCGCACGATCTTGGAGACCAATTCACGGATCCGCAACGTGAAACTATGCGGTTACCAAACGTATCCTTCAATAAATCAATTGTGGCACGAGCTGTGTGACATAATGCGCCGTCTTGTTGAAACCACAGCTCCTGCACATTATGATTGCTTAATTGATGAACGAAAAAGTCAGTAATCATGGCTCTATAGCGGTCACCATTGACTGTAACATTCTGGCCTACATCGCTTTTAAAGAAGTACGGACCAATTATCAGTCTTTATGGATGTAACGGTGTCTCAACATACACTTGAGGATTATTATCACTCTAAATACGGCAGTTTTATTTATTGACGTATCCATTCAACCAAAAGTGAGCTTCATCGCTAAACACCGTAGAATGGACGTAGTGCGCGATACGTATTTCGAACAGAACCATGATTTTCAAAATAAATTTGCACAATTTGGAAGCTTTGTTCAGGCGTCAGTCTATTCATGTTGAAATGCCAAACCAAACTAAAAATAAATCACTCACAGTTGTCAACTGACAAAATGGCTGCTAGTTGAAATAGTGTTGCCAACCTCTAAAAAAAAACCCTTTATTTCTGTTGTCTTTCTGACGAAATAGTTTTCTCGCTCTTTTTTTTTTGCACGAATGAATTCCGGTGGGTCGAAATGAATAAGTAGTCCCCAAGTTTGGTAGTGGATCAAAAGCGCAGCTTGAGGCTTGGTTTCATCGCGACAGCAGATCCGCACGAGTGACCAGTTGCGGCGGAACTGAATACAGTGAATGACTTAAAAACTCCGCAAACATTAAAAATTCGCTCAATGGTTGTTTTGCTATAACCCCTCATTAGCTGACCATGAACTTGATTCCAGTAAAACTTTAAACACAATTTTGTTACAGTTCATGCGAAGTCCATGGTTCAATTCCACAAAATATTTGTATGGCCCTGTTTCGCAAAGTACAAACCCACCCCTTGTCAAAAATCCATCTTTGCTGAAATAAAAATACTCGTTTAATTAAAAAATAAGAAACCTCAGTGTAAACTTTTTAAATTCCATACTTGTGCAATCCTTTTGAATTAACTCCAACAATTTCCTTTCTTCGGTGCGCTTTGCTTGCCCTATATATGTTTGTGAATTTCTTTAGAAGGGATCTCCATCAATTTACCCCAAAAAGCACTGATTGCAGGCAAGAAAAAAGGACTCTTCACATTTAAATATTCTTTCTCGTCCGGTTTATGAGCAGTATTCACCTTTTCAGCCCGGGAACTATCATTGCGCCGTGCACATCCTTCTGTGCAACTGGGTTGCACACTTCGCCAGCACAAGGGATGCAAATTACCACGCAAAATAAGCTGGCAAATAAATCCTTTCCAACGTCCACAGCTACATATATACCATTCACCATTACCTCGGCTGCAGTATTAGAGGTGCTTTAAAGTCCTTCATCTGTCCGCCAACGTAAATTGTTGCAAAGATAATTCAGCGGCCATTTTTGCTTATTCATGTTTTGCTGCGAAAAATTGTCCCCCCATGCACTTTTTCTCTGACAAATGCGCGTTGTAAATAGCAAAATGAGAGCGAAAAATAACTGAAAAGGAGCAAACATGAATAAAAGAAAAGTTATCAGTCTTTTCGGATTATTTCGGTACCGCATAGCGCTGATATCGCAGCAGAAGGCATGCTGTAGTCACCACCAGGGTGTAGTGGTTGGCACAATTCTCTCAGCACATTATCACAATTGCACCCAAAGTGGACTGGAACTCAGCGTGGACTATGCCACCAAACCTATGGGCAGAGTGTATGTAAGTGGAAAGTGAATTAAGAAGCCGGTGGACAAGGATAGCGAGAGAGAGAGAGAGAAGTAGGTTTATTTTTTTCTGAGAAAGGTAACTCACCTATGTGCACATGCCGAGCGGTTGACTTGCAGAGCCATCCTTTATCGTTTGATCTTGTTACGTCTGTCGAGAGTACACCTTGTCTACCCTAATTGGGAACATGTGCTCCGGCATGCAGTACAGTTTATGTTTATGTGGGCCTCGTTGAAATGAGGTGTGTCGTCCTTGGCGCAGGAATCTGATGGGATACATAGTTTGTATGTTACTTTTAGTTGAGAGTAGTGGTCATGCATGTCACTTGGAGGTGTTGCTTTACATCACTGCGTGGATTATTCTGCAGCCACACCATTAGAGGCTAAAGAGGTGTAACAATAGGCTGTTGTAATGGAATTTATATGGATGAGTGGGGAATTGTACAGTGAAGGACTTTATAGTGAAATGGGACAATGGATTTTTAGGGCGACTTTGCAACTATACGAGTACAATCAGGCAGTATGCCACTGGCAGTTGAAGGGAACGTAAGCAGGGATGTGAAAATGAAAAGTGTGAACAGTAATTGTCCTCATTATCAACGTTGTAAGGATTAGTCAATTTGCTACACATTCTACGGCCAGGATGGTCTTCGAATTTCAATTGGAAATAAAGTCAAGCCACCCACTGAGCAAATAATATTTTATCTTAATATTTTCACCCAAGTTTCAAACCTCATTGATTTTTAGCTAATGTCTGTGTGTGTCTTCTTTTTCAGGTGGATGGACAAAAATACATTGGCCAGGGACGAAGTAAAAAAATCGCTCGCATTGAAGCCGCCGCAACCGCTCTACGCAGCTTTATCCAATTTAAAGATGGCGCCGTACTTACACCGCTGAAGCCAGCATGTAATCTTGATTTCACAAGCGATGAGCATCTGGAAAACGGTATTAAAAATTCCGAGAAGTTGCCAATAGCAGACATTATAACTCTTGTAGACAAATTTGTTAAGCATGCTAAGAGTGAAAAAAAGTTGACATCCTTCTTGAATGGCCATATAAGCATGTCAAGCAAGTATAATTTTTTTGTTTTGTTTTTTTGTTTTATGATTTATTTATTTATTTATTTTATAATATTTCCTTGATTTATATTTGTTGGTTACATTTTTGTATCGACTTTTAGTGAAGAGAAAAATTCATTGTGAACAGAACTTTGGTAAGAGGTTTGTTTGTTTTATTTGTTTTTGTTTTCATTGTACGCACCCTATATTTCTTTCACCAGCAATTGGCAATCCCTTTGATGTTTACTTGTGTAAGGCGCACATGCGATTTTGATCGGCAAGAATAGAGCACATAACTGTCAAGGTGACCGGTACCAATCGCAATACTTTTACATTGAAAGTTAGTCGTGCGACCGAAAACGCCTGTGCGCGCCTGTCCTCAATTCTGATATATAAAGGGTGGGCCAAGTACAAGTTTCTTTTTAAAAATGCAATAAAATGAAGAAAATTAATTTCTTTCCATGTATTACGGCTTTATTAGTAAGAGCAAACATTTCCATTAATTATGGAACACGACGTGGATCAAGTGGCTGTCTCGACTGGACTCGCGCATTCTGTCACTCCAATTTCAAGACCTTGTTGATGGCTTCGGGCTGCAGCTCACGGGTTGCTTGGATGATATTGGCCTTAAGTGCTTGAATCGTTTCCGGATTGTTGGCATAAAATCGGTCCTTCACGGTTCCCCACAAAAAAAAGGGGTCAAATCGTTGCTCCTAGGCAGCCAATTAACATCCCCAAGACAGCTGTTTACACGATTTGGGAACTTGGTGCGCTAAAGATCGATTGTGGCATGGGCTGTGTGGCATGCCGCGCCATCCTGGGGCCAGGGGCCGTCCAAATACATGTCTTCAATTTCAGTAAACAACAAATCGGTTAACATGGCTCTGTAACGCCAACCGCTGACCGAACCGTTGATCCCAGCCTCATTTTCAAAGAAAAATGGTCCATGATGCCACCACTCCACAAACCGCACCAAACTGTCCTCTCTGTGGATGCATTTGCGGGAACCATGACTGTTGTCCAATAGCATACCAGTCTCACGAAATTTTTGCACAAACTTGCGTACAGCAGGCGCGGTGGATGCTTCATTTCGGCCAAAACTTCTTTTCAAAAAAGCGTACTTTTGGGCTACACAGCACCTACTTTGGAAATAAGTTTTCAATATTTTCCAATGTTATTCAATCGTAAAAAGAAGTGAGTCTTCTTAGGTATGATACTGTCTTTCTGTTAAGATTTCGAGCGGGAAACAGCTGTCAGTGTCAAAATAACCTATGATTTAAAAAGAAACCCATAGATGGCCCTCCCTGTATACACGTGTCACAAATAGCACTTATTGTTGTTGTAAGATGATCATTTTTACTTTGTAATTGTTTGTATTAATCCTCGGTCTGACCGGCATACACAATGTTTTGTTTTTGTTCGTCGTTGTTGTTTACTAACAACTATAGAAATGTCAGGTTTGATATTTTTTAAATGCAAGTTCTTAGAGTTTAACTTCGGAAATATTCTACCAACCTTAATATCTGAACTTCAACTTTGTGACTTCGGAAAAGACAGCATTTGAGAAGACCGTTCACTGACAAGTGCTTGATTTTTAATTATTGACATTTGCTACAATAAAAAATGTTTCTAAAGAAGGCTACGTTTGGGACTTTGTTTGCTTCGAATATTTTTTGTTTCTCCTAGAGTTGCCAGACATCAGCAGAGATTCTTTCAAACAAATCAAAAGTGAGACAGTAAAGAAATTAATGCATTTTTGAAGCTTGTCGGTTTTTTTTTATCAAGATCGCCGTTTTAAAACAGGTGAATTGTTAAACCCCAAAAAATCCACAAAGCTCTTGAAGATTACATAGGACGTTAGAGACCATAGATCTTCGAAAAAATCGTTTGCTTCCAAGACTACCTTATGAGACCCAAAGTACAAAGTATTGAAACTCGACCCCATTTTGGCCTGGATTAATTGAATTCTGAGCTCGGGAATAGTTAGACTGCTTCCACACCGGATGGAACAAAACGCCTGTTTTTTTTAATTTAAATACGCGCACCCACACTGAATAAGGCAAAACAAAGCAAGAAAACAAAATAAGGCGTTTTGTTCCATCCGGTGTGGAAGCACCCTTAATCATCGAAGTTCAAACAGTTTTCGAAGATCCAATTGCTGATTTTTTTTTATTTAATTCATTCGATTTTCTCAGCACAAGAAGCCCACATTCACTGATGAAAATTGGAGCTCGTTCTTCGAAAATTTCGAAAACCAGCTTCGCGAATCGAATATAATTTTTTTTCGATGTCAATAAACTAGCGCCATTTTGATTGTTAAGGGGATAATTTTAAAAATTGGAGAACAGAAAGTTCATGTGTTTCTCAAAATTTGATAGACTTTAAAAAACAACCCTCGAAAATCTCCTAAGGATCAGTCTCATTTAAATTCAGTGGTACAGATCTTCGAAAGAATTGTGTGCTCAAATCTGACAACTGCTATGTCAGAACATCTCAAGTAGACTTATGAATTTAGATTTTTTATTTTTTATTTCGAAAATTTCAATGTGAATATTTAATAGATTGGAAGGTTCTTAACTTCATCGAATTTATTTAATTTGCGCCTGAATACAGACCTCAGAGAATTAAATAAACTTTGCAGATCAAGCAGTTTTCGAAAACTAGAAAATTCAATTGCGATGTATATAAACTAGCACTGTTTGTACGACAATAGCTCATAGAAAAGTTTTCGAGAGCCAATTTGTCAATGCTCACATATAATGACAGAAAGCGACGTTTAATGTTCGTAAATTTGTGTTACTCGTCCGTATGTGGATAGAGGGAATTCTCAAATTTCGAAATTCGAAATTATGCCCAAATTCTGCGGCTTTTTTTTAAAGAAAAGTTCGCGTAATGAACCTCGCAAGCTGTTTCTTTTTCACAGATTGAAAAATATAAACAGAAGAAATGCTTTAAACTTTATCGAAGATACGGAAGTTTTCAAAGTGTCACCTGTCACTCGCTGCATCAAAAATTGAATTCTCGAAGTCTAGACTATAGTTGTTGTGTTTCGATTGAGTTTTGAGTTTCTTTAGACAATAATACAAAAATCTGCCACCTAATGACAGCAAACCCATGATCAAAATTTTCAACCTAATCACCATTCCTTCCTGTGACAGTAACAGTGAGCGTTCCATGACTCAACACTTTTTCGTTAAAAAAAAAGCATCGCAAAAGCGGAAATCAATTTCTAACCTCCACCGTAAACTATACATCGACACGGACTATGTTAACAGAATGAAATTGTCCCAATCTGATGAATATTAGAGTTCATTTTTCCGGTATCTACATGGAATTCCAATTTTCGTTAAACCTACATCTATACATCGAGTGATCGAAACGTGCCCTACTGTCTGGTGTATCTAGTCCAACACCATCACAGAGCTATACGAATACCCGTAGTATGTGCAGTTCGAACTTAATGCAATTTTTCGAAAGTCACAATTTTTTTTTTTGCTTCCGGAATATTTTTCTATATACATACCAATTTATCGAAAGTGATTGCTTGAAATGTCGTCACATGGTAGTGATATAATGGGTATGGACCGAGGGGCGGATAAAAACATTTGGAAATAATTTTCATTTATAAAATGTTTTTACCATTCTGATGGATGTTTCTGCTAACGCATTCTGGCATTAAGCGATTTTCTAAATCGAAATGCAAGCAGCAATAGGTGAAAAAAGGAAATTTGATTTCAATCGAATGTCAAGAATATGAGAATGATTTATTTATTCGATGTTAGAAGTGCATGATTGGACACTTGGTAGAGTGTTGTGTATTTTTTTTTTTTTTGAATGACTTTGATTTTGCTCTGCCAATTTGTGTGTAGATTTTCGTTTAATTGAATTGACAGAGCTGTATTTTATTAAATTATACCTGCGAATATTATGTTGTATGGTGTATGGGTTGATTTTGAAAGACATGGGTGGTTTTCGAAAAAGTTTAAAAAGTTTAAGTTCTTAGTATTTTTTTTTTGTTTTTGTTTTTGTTACACCTTTATTTGAACTAACCCAGCTAAAAAGAGCTATGGAATGATGATTAAAAGTCTGAGAGTACTTTGTCATAATGGGTATAGTGAGGCTAACT
This sequence comes from Cheilosia urbana, assembly GCA_946477585.1. Lineage (NCBI taxonomy): Eukaryota > Metazoa > Arthropoda > Insecta > Diptera > Syrphidae > Cheilosia > Cheilosia urbana. Next base: position 25,649,795 of record OX297854.1, on the reverse strand, counting down.
TAAAAAAACCTTTAAGCGTTCACTTATCGATTTTTCGAAGGCAACGGTTATCATAGTCAAGTCTTCGAGGAGGAGGTACTCTACCATTAGTGTAGTCGATAGCGGAATGCCCTTTGAAAAATTGAGTATGACAAAACTGTCAGTTTACGGAAACTTCATAGTTTTGGAAAAAATACAAGGTTTTAGATGAAAAGTCCAACAAAGTCAATGAACGAGCTTTGCAGAAAATCCACTTAATTTCTCCATTGGTCCTTTTGTCAGTGAATTGGATATTTTTATTACTAAGCCTTTTTTTTAGTATGCTCACATGATCTATATAGATCATTGATTTCAACGGTTTACAACAATAGAACGAGATCCAACTGTTGTTGTAAACCATAAAAAAGGCCTCCTTTTGTTTTGAAACCAACCATTTTCCACGTCAGATCAGATCAGATCCTTCTAAGTTTTCTTTTCACGACCGTTTTTGACTGTTCTGCACTTGACAATCCTCCAGTTTCAGCTCGATTTGTATGCCATTTGGTCTTCGATTCTAGATTCTTCACTTTTATGCTCTCTTTATTATGTTTTATATTTAATTCACTACCTCCGATCTTTTTCAATCCACTATGGTCAGTTTAAGCCTTACCTAACCTGTTAGCCGACAGCCATTTCAACCTAACCTAACCATGGTCAGTTTAACCTCTGTTCCGGGTCTTCGTCGCATCCATAAAGTGACATATTTATTCTATTGATTCGTGAAGATTAAAGAGATGAAGGTATCGTTGCCAGCCACCATAACCCGACGCCAGTTGGTTTCTTAATTCTCCATGGCTCTATCTTCACAACAAGGTTATACGTCATTTTGTATTTCTTCCGCTTTGGATTGCCCTGTGTAACTTCTGCCTTGTGTTCTGATGTTTCTAGACTACCCGATTTCAGTCATTTTTTGACAGATGCCTCATGATGACTCATGCTCCTTTAGGCGTCACCATGGCTAAAATATACATACATGTGTGTCTCACTAGGAATTTGCAGGCTCAGTGTACCACCAAATATATCGTTGTAAAAGGTAAGGTCCAAAAACAGAGCCCTTTGGAACACCACTTGTGTGTCTTCAATTGTTTTATATTACAGCAGTGTCTAGTGCATGTTATTCTCAGTTGTTCGCATAATTTAGTGCGTCAATATCAAGATTTTCTAAGCGCTACCATTGCGTCTCTCAAATTTGCTGTGCTGAACTCGTTCTGGTTCAGTTAAGGGAAACGTTCAACTGTGCATCATGTACTAATGTAATATGAAAACATCCGCTGACGTTTCAAATGTGCAGCTCACATTCAGTCTCTTGTCGGAGATTGATGGGCGCATCGTTATGATCAACTGTACTTCCCTTGACAGGCCATTCGCACAAAGTTCACCACAATTCTTAATAAGACTGCATCACTCAAACAAAGTAACCATCATAATTTGTTTCAGCGTTTATTTACTTAGCCAAGGCAGCGACCAAACCTAACCTTACATTATTCTTATTACCCTATTACCTACGTAACTTCAAGAGGTCTTAAGGGCCGCATGTTTCAAAATTTTGCTGAAAATGAAATGAAATTCTAGAAAAAGCACCTCAAAGTGTTCAAAGTACATACCATAGTTCACTCGTCTTGTATAAGATGCAAAGAATCGAGTTAGACAGAGAAACCAATGCCACTCTCTCGTTGCAAACTAAATCAGTCGTCTGTATTCGTAAAGTTAACTAGCCCACCTTGACCGGAGCACTTTGTTTTTCTATATTCCTGTCCCCAACCGAGTAAACCTACAGTTTCAATGTAAAAGTTAAAACAAATTTTAAGCAATTTTCGAAGACGGACTTTTTCCAGGTAAAAGGTAAATCTTTGGTAATTTCATAATTTCATAATTAACTTTACCTACATTTTGTTTGTTTTAATTTTTTCCAATCCGCTGTAGTTAAATGATACTTTTGACATTTCCGCCTTTGAGTTTTGTAAGAGAAGCCTTAGTTTGAACCTCTTTTCTGATATATTTGGTTGAGATTTTTAGGATTTACACACATGTTTGCAGTTATACCCTTTTGTTTGACTTATTTTTATTTTTTCTTAGTTGATTCGACATACCAAACCTCCTCCCCTAAGCAGTAACACTCAAAGCGATTAATTGTAATAAACTCTGTATTAATCTATTACTTTTCTTGTATTTTATTATCCCATGCAGCTGAAGTATCCAAAGGTGTTATCACCGTAGATGGGCAGAAAAAAGTCCCCGACAAGGGACCAGTTATGCTTTTGTATGAACTTTTCAATGATGTGCACTTTGATTGTTCGACAATAGATGGCGCTCAAAATAATTGCCGCTTCAAAATGACTGTGACAGTGAACAATAGCAAATTCGATGGAACCGGTAAGTATTATGATGCATTGTGGCTACGTATTTAGTTTATGGAATGCAATTAGGGGAATTATGTGTAGCAGGGCGGTTTCTCTTCTTCGCAGCACTCGTAGTCAGTCAAGGTTTGGTTAGGTAAGTGGGTTGGCGAGACAGGAAAAAACCTATACGCGCCACACTTATGCGGTATTCGACTGGGCGCTCTCAGCTATTTTTATGTTCGTTTGGTACAAAAAAATGCAATCTTTTTCAGATTTCAGAGCACTTTTGCGAAGCTAGATTTTTTCTCAAATTTCCTTCAGATTAACCAATACAAGTGCGTTTGAGTTTGACAACTGGTGGAGTTTATTTATGTTTTCGTGAAGTTTCTCTCTAATGCAAAGAAAGGTATTCCACCGCGTCAATAAATTTTTGTAAATTATTTATCTATATAGGTATATCAAAGAAAGTTGCATCCGTAAGAACGCCCATCACTCGAGAACGGATCGTCCAATTTGAGCTATCTTTTCTTTGTTGTGTCTGTCTTCGCCTGAGGAAGGTTTATACGTCGAGAAAATTTTTAAATTTTTAAAAGGAAATTGAAAAATTTACTCCTAAACTGAGAAATATCACAAGAAAACGAACGCACATTGTTAAGCACACATGCCTTGTGCGTTACATTATTATATTCACATGCTGTGAGCGCATAGCACATATTTCCAACATTCACTGCCAGTGTGAAGTTTTTAATGCTCGGTTCGTAGCGCACATTTGTGTGCGAATACAAATCGCATTTTCATCTGCTTCCATTTGACATTCAACAGCATTTCTCTGTAAAGCACACTTACAACTTGGAAAACTACATTTCCATAGTGCAACACTGCATCAACACCCACTCAACAGAAATCCATTTGTACCATTCATAAATATGTATCGTCCTTTGAAAAGTGGATTTTGTTTTAAAAGAAAGCGCCACCATTTGCCCTTTAGTAAGAACAGTTTTGAGGCGACCCATATTTTGCCATCTGCAAAGGAACACAACCACTTGTGCCGCGCTTTTAAAAGCCTTTTTCGATTCGCGAATCGAAATACCATGTAAAGGAGATTTTAGCCTTGAAATGTACAAAGTCGACTTAGCTGCAAATGGATTCCATTTTGTGTTTCCCACTTAAACCAGATTTTCTTTCGTTTCAGGTCCATCGAAGAAATTGGCCAAAAACGCAGCTGCTAAGGCTGCACTCGCTTCCCTATGCAACATCTCCTATAGTCCCATGATGCATCCCCAGAAGAACGTACCAATTCCAATCGATGATAAACAGTCGTCTATGGAGTTGCCCCAAATCCATGCAGACACAATTGGCCGGCTGGTGCTGGAGAAATTCATGGAGGTGATCAAAGGGCAAGAGTCATATTCGAGGAGAAAAGTGTTGGCGGGTATCGTCATGACGGACAATATGAATTTCAACGAAGCAAAAGTATGGACGAGTGGTTGCAAAACATTTATGCGAGAAACAGATTAACACAGCGACAGCAACAGCAACAGCGAATTTAGGATTGGCTCTAACGTTGATGTTGCTGTTGCTGTTGCTGTCGCTGTGTTAATCTGTTTCTCGCATTAATATATGTCAATGTGTGTCGTCGCTTATTAACGGTATATTATTTTTCTCTATGATTTTCTAGGTCATATCGGTATCAACTGGTACCAAATGTGTGAGTGGTGAGCATATGAGTGTTAACGGTGCGGTCCTCAACGACTCCCATGCGGAAATTGTGTCCCGTCGGTGCTTGGTAAAATACTTGTATGCACAATTGGAACTGCAGACGAGCTCGTGTAAGTAGAGAACTACCAACACATCATAATCTATCTCAAATCATCGCCTGGTGCGCGCATTCACCACGCCACCCACGTGCGTGGTGCGAGCGATGGTGGAGAATGCGATTTTCTTCTTTCTTTTGTTTTCTTTGTTATTTTGTCATGTCTATATATTCTTTTCTGTTGGGCATTTTGTTGCATTTCTCTCTTAGTTGCAGTTTATTTTGTGTATGTGTGTGTTTTTTTTTCTAATTTGTTGTCCAAGGATATTGTTGGCAGGCAGACCATTATTGCGAGACATATATGCATAATGGCGTGTAGTGTTTTTGATTTGTACACGTTCTTGTGTCTAAATAACCTTTCTCTCTCTTGTTTTATATCATTTTTGCTGCTCTTTTGTTCTAATTTGATGTTTATTGAAGAATGCTTACAATGCATGCGTGATGATAGATGAAATATTTTGTTCCGATGAAGTAGGTCGTCCAGGGTGGTATGATTATGATACCATAAGGAGCGTTTTCCTGCTTTTGCGAGGATACTTGTACTATGTGTTCAGATGCAGAGCGCGTGCATAATTGGAAAGACCCAATTATTTAGCCGTCATTTTGGATGTGAGACTTGGGCATTTATTCCGCTAGATGGAGAGAAATAACTCTTCCTGAAAATGACAGAATCGTTACCATATCCGTGAGTGTAGGGAATGCATTCTGTGATCAGAGTTAACTCTATGACACCTCCATGGCCCTTCGTTAATCCCGGCGAGAGGTATGCTTCCGACACGTTCAGAGTTGCTTGGTCCACTTTGGTGGATACATTAAAACTTTACTAAAACGGGTAGATAGTTACTTCAGTCACTTACCTTGGTCCAGATTATTCCGTTGAGGTCAGCAGCGATGTAATGTACATTCAAAAAAGTGATTGTGTAGTAAAAGACCGAGCGGTGGCGGTCATTTAAACCCTTCCTATTTATTGCGTTCTTAACGCTACGCAATTACCCGTCCATATTTTAATCGACCAACAAATCTCGCAATGTGCATTTGCAACAGTTCCATTATGCAGTACTCAAACCGCAAATGCACAAGACAGATAACAAATTAGTAAACAAAATGAATTATCACCACAAAACAGGTGAATTTACACTCTTATCCGGCTAATTTGCATATGACATCCTGCACGCGAAATTCCTTAATTCCGTTTCTTAACTTTGCTGTAATTTGTGATTGTGTGACAGGTGGCAACAAGAGCTTGCACTACCCCACTACTACGATTCCATGTCGATGACTTATTAAGATTTGAAAAGAACGATAAACCAAACACGAAATAGCATTTAAAGAACAATGAAAAGTACTAAGTGTTATTGGACATTTTGAGGAAGTTAAGATTGCGAAATAAAAAATTAACACGAGTGACTCTTTATAATTGTGAGACGTGCCTTTTGAGCACGTATATGCATTGAGTTGAATGCATTGAATAAGTAGAGACTCATTGAAAGGAAGAGGCAGAAAGTAGGCAGGCCTTTCTGCAGTGTTCATATATCTTCTAGAGCGGGGTGTCATATACCACACAGCACACACTTGGAAGTTGCTACTTCTTTCTGTGGTTCAAATACTCGCAAGAGATGGTGGGACGTTATTCCATTTCGGGTGTCTTTCCAAATGTGATTCAGATTAGATTCGATAAGATTATGATTTGTATTTCCTATTTATGTGAGGTTACAAAAAAAGTGTTCAAAATAAAACTTGGCTTATCAACCGTCTGCCGTTTATATTTAAGAACTAATAGAAAAAAGAGAGAAAACACGATTGTGTTACACATGAATTATAGGTAAACAAGTTAAAAATGTGTTACATTCCCTTAAAACAAACTTTTAAGTTACATAATTATAAAGAAGGGAAAAAATAAGTTATGATGAGCAAAAAGAGTGAAAAGAATTGCAATTGAAACTAATCGATTGAGAGGAGATCAAATGATTTGTATGAAATAACATGAATAAAACAAAAATTGAAAAAAGAAATCAGATTTTTAAGTTTTTAAAAGTAGAACTGAGTTGTATGAAAACCGGGCTTTTAGTTTAGCTAAAACAAAAGGTAAAAGCTTATTGACAAATATGCAAAAGAGTTTTCGGTAATTCGTGGCATGTATGATTAATTGAATAAGCGATCTCCACCCACTACCTGCATTTAGAATTTTGGCATATTCTTGAAACGTTAAGAAGCTTTTGTCAAACTACAGCCTACGAATTTCCTGATAAATGGGGCACAACACAAGGAAATGAAAAACATTCTCGTTCTGATCGAGGTTACATAGTGGACACCTGGCGCTTAAACCACTTCAATGCGGTCTGCAATTCAATTCAAGCATTTCTGTTCGAACTTTAAAAATCAAACTCATCTCCTGAACTGTTATTTTATTATTAAAATAGTTCTTAGATCCCAAAGAAAGATTAAGCTCCCAATATACTGATCTACTTGATGATTATTTTGCTCTGTCCAAGCCAAGCTTTAGCAGATTGTTATGGAGATGCAATCGTAGAGAATATTCCTCCACTCACAGGCGTTGCTTTCATTTATTTCAATAGAAATCTGGTTAGCGTCGGCTAACCCATACCAGTCTTTAATTGGAGATTAGTTGCATTTCATAGCTATAGCCAGAACTTTTTTTTTGTAACTCCTTCATTGATCTTAGCATAAATTTGCGAATGAAGTCTGCACTTGCTTTTAGATTTTTCGTAAAAATTTAGGGTAGGCCTGACTCTACATAAATCGCGTAGCTGGGTGTAGTTTGGTGAAGCATCAAAATCCTCTTAAAGAAATGTAGGTAGGTCAGGACACAAGCGAGGGTTTAACCGATACGGTCACCACCCGCCCATCCGAAGGCATACTGTCGACCGGTCACTTCCTCCTTGACCAGCCTTATTAAACCTCAAGTAAGGTACACAACGAAAGGGCCGATCTACTAATCACCGATGGTGCATACGGTTTACGCCATTATGACGAGACGTTAGAGGATTATAAGCGAAGGGCACACTGTTTCGGTTACAGTCTCCACAGGCGAAAGAAATATACAGATAAAGAAGACAAATAAGCACAAAGATAGCAATGCGCCCACTAGTATGTCCGGCCTAGAACACTCTGGCCCCCCACAGATTCAATTTCTTCAACGTCCCTACAGTTTCTGCAATATGCAGTATCCCTAGCCGTTCCGCATGTACGCCTATCGCACGCTTAGTCCGATCATACATTTAGATCTCTTTTTGCTCACCTCTGGCCATAGTTCTTTGGTGTGCCTGCAGGTGCTGAGATTGGTCCAACGTAGGTTAGTTCTACTCCAGGATTCAACGTCAATCTTCCTTGCAAATGTACATAGCGGAGTTCTAACTGATTTAAGGGCCATAGATGCATGTATTTTCGACCCGTTTCTTGCACCCTCGTCCGCCTGTTCATTAACCAGAATATCCATATACCTACCCTGGTATATACCCAGCATAGGGTCACCGCGTTGGCTTGTGATATTTCATCCAGATAAATCTTGCAGTTACTTATTGCTCTTGACTTCACCACTACTGACTCTATGGCTTTTATTGCCCCTTTCGCTGTCAAAATAAATGGTGATTTCTTTACCGACGACGTGTCGTCTCTTTCGGTTATTCGCCGCTTGGGTGATAGCGGCTACCTCTGCTTGAAAGACACTGCAATCATCGCTGATTCTGAATGATTCCCGCAGATCTAGTACTTCGCTGAAGATACCCGCGCCTGTACCGATATTCATCTTGGAACCGTCCTTTGTATTTTTTCAATCTCATTACTCTGCTGATAGCCGTAAATTTCATTGTCAGAACAAAAACAAATATTCTCTCAAACAATAATTCACAGACTAAAATTCGACAAAATTTCCCTAGCGAGAATCGTTACTCCTCGCTTCCCCACTCAACAAATATCAATTGTGGCATTGAAAACTCTGAGTTTGGAGGCAGGATCCACGCATATATACCACTAGGTGTTGACTGCTGTTTTAGCTGCAACAGTTCTTTCTTTGATGTGAGGTTTTAAATTGAGATTGTATGCAAGTAAAAAACCTTAGTACTTGAACTCGTTTACAACCTCAATTCAAGTACCATCCAGAGACGAGGCATGCTCTCTACCGGCGCGCTTTTGCGATTTACCTAGTGAAATGAAATAAATGAATAAATGAAATGAAATGAAGAGAAGAATTTTTGATCTGCCAGCGTTTATTTTTAGATCCCAAGTATCACAATACTGCTTTAATTTATTTATTTGCAACCGGAGAGTATGGGGACTGTAAGAATGGCCAGATCATCCGCGTAAAGCAAAACTTTAACATCAACGTCACAAATGTCATCTATAAAAAAAAGATGTAGGGGACTCATGACACAAACTTGTGGAACACCAGATTCTGTAGAGAAAGTTGATGATTTCAGTTTACCACTACACACAGTAGCAGAAGTGTTAGAGCAAGAAGTTGCTCGTAGATTCTAACCTTTTTTGTCGATAGACCTAACGTTGCTAGCTTAAAAATCAGTGAACTTCTACTTATTTACTTTTGTTGGCTCAACTAGAGCGTGGTGCTCCTAAGCCTTGCTCAATATACCCCTCCAGCCGGCTGGATCTCTAGCCTGCCGTCTCCAATTTCGCACTTCATGTTGTCGGAGGTCTCCCTCCACCTGGTCGCTCCATCGAAGATGAGGTCTATCTTGGCTTCTGACTCCCTCTGGTTTGGCGTTGAAGACTTTTCGCGCTGAATCATTGATGTCCATTCGCTCTACAAGACCCAGCCATCTTAGTCGTTCGATTCGAATTTTTCTGGCTAAGCTTATGTCGCTGTACAGCACGTATAGTATCTTCTTCGCCAAATGTTGTCTTCTTGGTTTACGCAGACAGGACCATAAAGTGTACGCAGAACTTTTCTCTCGAAGACTCCAAGTGACTTTTCATCCGATTGGGAGAGTGTCCATGCTTCTGCACCATATAGCAGGACCGGGATGATGAGTGTTCTATACAACGTCTCCTTGGTTCTTCTCGATAGGGCTCTATTCCTCAATTGCTTATTCAGCCCAAAGAAACAGCGATTAGCAAGAGTTAGTCTGCGTTTGATTTCAGCGCTGATGTTGTTGCCTGAGTTTACAGCAGGCCTAGATAGACAAATTCACCGACTACCTCGAAGTTATACCTATCAATGGTCACATTTTGACCAAGTCGGTGGTGGGATTGGACTTTTGTTGATGAAAGCATATACATACTTCGTCTTGTCGTTTATTTTCAGCCCCATTCTGCTTGCCGCTGACTCCATAGTAGTGAATGCACCGTTTTTCTGCTAGCTTCGTTCTTCCTATCACGTTAATGTCGTCTGCAAACCCAAGTAATTGTGTCGATTTATTGAAAATGGTGCCCGATGTACTGGTATGAGTGCTCCGTGTTACATTTTCAAGCACAATGTTAAAACAGCTGCATGACAGTGCGTCGCCTTGTCTAAGCCCTCTGGTGGTTTCGAAGGTTTTAGTAGAGTCTTTACCAATTTTGACGAAACATCGAGCATTCTCCAACGTCATTCTGATAAGGCGTGACAGTTTAGCACGGATTCTACAGTTAGACATAGCACGATACAGTTCAACTCTATTAACACTGTCATAGGCTGCCTTAAAATCGACGAACAGGTGGTGGGTGACGATGTTATATTCTTGGGTTTTCTCCAGGATCTGGCGTAATGTGAAAATTTGGTCGGTGGTAGATTTTCCAGGTTTGAAGCCGCATTGGTAAGGACCTATTAGATCATCAGCAAACGGCTTGAGACGTTTACATAAAACGCTGGATCTTCTGATGACTGAAAAATGTCCAAACAGCTTCTTAGCTAATTTCAGATTTGTTCGAATGCCGCCAGAATATCACTGTACATCCATTTGCGACTTACGTTGACAAAGCACTTGTCATTGTCTAGATTTTCACTGTTTGTGACTATGTTTCGGAAATGCACATGCCCTGAATAAAAAGTCATCGGTAGTCAACTTCTTAGTCCCTACATACGTGTCTCTCACGTACATTTTTCGTTTGTGATGTAATTTGGACCTTGGACAACAACATATTGCTTTCAAATCTTTAATTTTCTTCTTTTCTTGCACAAGTTCTTACCTTATTTCTATTCAACAAAGTTTTGTCCCATTTTTTGATAAACTTACGTTACGTGCCCGCTTTATGTTCTTTCAAATAGAAATAGACGTAGAACAGTACAGCATGGTAAACATATTTATTCTTTTCTCCATCTATTTCTATTTTCAACATTTCCTTCGAACGAAAACAAAACAACTTCTGTTACAAAAACAAAAACAATATAAATAAATAACATGTGTATGTATGTATATTCTTTATAGCAACAGCAAATCAGTCAATTTTCGTGAGGAATACAGACAATGGGCAATATCCCTATAAACTAAAATCCGGTGTTCATTTCCATTTGTACATCAATACAGCGCCTTGTGGGGATGCACGGATTTTTAGTCCTCACGAAAATGACACTGGTGTTGACAAGCATCCAAATAGGTTTGTAAAACTATTATATATCTCAAATATTTTCGTTATAAATCTCCTTAGACCGAATTATGAATCCCAATCTATATAAAAAAAACCTCCTCCACCCTTCCTTCCCACTTCCCGTCCCTTTTGATAGAAAAAAGAAGAAACTTTCAAATATCTTACACCACAATCCTTCTTCCACTTTTAACTCTTATAAAAAAAAATCAAAACCAATAAAACCATAACACAAACGACCACAGAAAAGCCAGGGGACAATTGAGGACAAAAATCGAATCGGGCGAAGGAACCATCCCGGTCAAAAGCAGTGATGGCATTCAAACTTGGGATGGAGTGCTTCAGGTATGCCAACCCAACAAACCATTTTGTGAAATCGAATTTAAACTATTTTTGTGTGTCCTTTGGCAGGGTCAACGATTGCTGACGATGTCTTGCTCGGATAAAATCGCTCGCTGGAACATAGTCGGTATACAGGGCTCACTGTTGGCTTCCATTGTGGAGCCAATTTACTTGCATTCCATTGTGCTCGGGAGCCTTTTGCATCCGGAACACATGTATCGTGCTGTATGTGGTCGCATTGAGAAATCAATTCAAGGTCTTCCACCGCCATATCATTTGAATAAGCCACGGCTGGCGTTGGTCACTTCGGCCGAACCGCGCAATCAGGCAAAGGCACCTAATTTCGGCATCAACTGGACTATTGGTGACACCGAAGTGGAGGTGGTCAATTCATTGACCGGCAAAACGGTCAATAATCAAATCTCTCGTATAACGAAACAGAACTTTTTCATGAAATATGGTTATCTGCTGAAGAATTTGCCTGGCATCCAGACAAGGAAGGTAACCTTTGATTATGGAGAGACCAAATCTAAAGTTAAGGATTATCAGGTGAGTTGTTGTGAATTTCAAATACCCTGTCACATATGGGACAGGGATCCCATAGGGTTGTTATCTATTACTAACCAAAAACAGACAAGTCCACCACCCAGTATGTTGCTTTTAGTGAAATAGCTCATTACAGAAGGTTGTTCTACTCGAATGCACAATCGGCTATGATCATCATCATCATTATTTACGGTTTTTGAAATAGACCAGACCCATGGACTCATATTTTCCTTTCTTCGTCATACTACTCTGTCTAAAGATTGACTGTCTCCAATGCATCCGCTTTAATTTGCCATCTGCACGTTCCCTTTGTCAAACAGAAAGTCGGTGTGGATCACATTCACTTGGACATCATCAGAATTTTTCTTGTTTGTTCTCTTTCTCTCTTTGTTCATCTTTTGTCACGACATACAATTCCAATGTAACACTGGCTTAAGTTAGTCCCATGCAATCGTACTTAGCCCCAAATTCCAGATCAAGTGTACAAACACTTCCACATCGCCATTTTATTTGTTTGTTTCTTTTTCCAGATTGCCAAACGTGAACTATTTGCAGCATTCCGGCGCGAGGACTTGGGCAATTGGCTAAAGAAGCCAATCGAACAGGACGAGTTCGCGCTTCCTGAATGACTACATTTACAGGGCGACAACTCACAAATGTACTCCAATGACTCCCAAAAAAACCCAGCTAAGGTCCACTACAACGCAATAGTGTTCGTCGAAGAATCGACTAAGCTCCCATCATTCATCAGCTTCTACCGACAGTCTCTAACTTTTAACTACAATTGCTACAGGCATTTCCTGTACTTTTTCGTCGTCAAATGCAACTTGATACTCAACTTCTATTTCGAAATATTTGGCTTCTTCCCTTTGGATGGCGAATTTCAAACGACAGAAACAACGTCAATGCAACATCAAAGTGACATGCGGAGTTGTGGAGCAGCAATAATGAAGACAGCAACAACATCAACACCAATTATCATCATTACATCGATAAGACTTATTAACTTAAACACTGACACAACAATATGGGCGAAAACAAATAAATTAAATTTAACAATTTCTATTATTATAAATAATAATAATTATAATGATATCGTTATCGTTATCGTCGTTATCGATGAGGACAGGCTATCCAAAGATGATGCAATGAAGCGATTACTGCTAAGTAGTGAATATATAAATAATATAAATTTTATTATAAAAATTACAATTAATTCATCATCAGCAAGTAGTAGTGAAACTAATAGTCGTAGTTGTAGTAGTAATAATATTCGTAGTTTGATATTAATTGAGGTTTACATTAAATTGGTTCAATTAATAATGATATTGGTAATGCAAGAGCATCAGCAGAAGCAGCAACTGCTATTTATAATCAAAAACACCAACAGAAATAACATCATCAGTAAAAATGTACACAAAATTCAAATTCAATTAGAAATGCAAATGCAAATGCAAATTAAGAAATCTATTATGCTATTCAGCGAGAACAGCAAACGCAACCACAACAATAAGAATAATAATTGTAGCACACACAATAATTGCGACGATATGATAATTGCAAAGGGAAGCGAATATCCTTTACTTGGTCTTTTACAATCATGCAACGCTTATACAACTTTGTCCTTTACTTCTTCTTCTTCTTCTTCTACTACTTATTCTCCTTCTATTACTTTCGTTTACTGCTATATAATTTCTGCTGCTAATGACCCTGCAATTGAGAAAGGCTCTAGAATATTTCTAGAATAGAATGTAGCTGATTTGCTGGAACTAAGTAAGAAAGTATTATGGCGTTTTAGTCTATTTCATACACTCAACAACACACTGATATATACACAGATCATCAGAAAGTTTGATCACTTTTGAAGTTTTTTCTTCATTTTGTTTCTATTTGTTTTATATTTTTTGATTTCGTTACTTACTTTTGTCAAATATGTAATATTGTTTTATTTTCGTATCCTTTTTATGAGTTGTTTAATTTATATAGTACTATATACATTTATCACATGCTGAACCTTAATTCACTTAACAGTAAAAATAATGTACTTGGACAGAACGTTAAAGTTAAATAAACTTTTTTTGTTATAAACACTGGAGCAAGGCTTTTATGATTTTACTAACATTACTAACATGTCTTTGTGTCATCGACTTTGGTAGAAGGTGTCAAATTTAGGGTAACTATAATTTACCGGCAATGGTGGGGGATCGTTATCAATGGGTGGCGTGATCATTATAAATGGGTTTCTATGGCGCTATAGAATTTCGACGCGTGTCATACATAAGGTGGGCATTTTAAAGAAATGGTTGTGTCAACCAAAAAATAAAATATAAATATACCAACAGAGGTAGCCAAGGACTTCAAATATATCGACAATAGCTCCTTTCACTTCGTTTATACGTGCACGTCCATTTTTTTTTGGGACATATTCGGCCCTAGCGAGGTATCCATCGGAACGGAAAATCCTCCGATTTTATACGATTCGGAGGATTTTTGTTACGAAGTATACTTCGGAACAACTATTCGGAGAATTTTTCCGACATTTTGTAACGCATATAGGTGAATTACGTTTAAGTGCGATGAAGTGTATTTTTTTGTTAAAGTTTTGACAGCTAGGTTCCGTATCCTCCGACAGAAGTTGGTTGCGGAATTTGTTTACGCAATAGTTTATTTCGCTCCCGAAGTCGGAAACCTCGAATGGAACTTGAGCCTCCGAAAGAGTATGCGTTGCGGAGAATTTTCCTTTCAGATGGATACCTCGCTAGGGCCAATTATATATAAATTAGCGAAGAGACATAGTTAAGGACATAGGACATAGTTTAAAATCATTTTCACTTGATTTTTTTTGGGAAGATTGTGCAGTAATGCTGCGTGCAATTTGTTTTCCAGTATGTTGTGTCAGCTCACTAAAATGGTAGAATTTCTACCACTGGAAGAACTCTAGTTGTATTAGAAACACGATAATGTGACTTACAATTTGCAAAGGCAGATGATGAAGAAGATCATCATTAGAATCCCTATTCGACAAAACAAACGCCAAAGGCTGCAAATATGCAGGACTGCAGGACATTTTTCAGTTCAAAAAGCATGCTCTTTTAATTTTAATCTTTGTTGGGGGCAACGCCCCAATTTATTCGGCTTAATACAAGCTATTACATTGCTTAACTACTAACTTAAAAAAAAAAAGCTAAGCCTTACGAACTAAGATTTGTGAGGTAAAAAAAAAACTAAGACTTACGAACTAAGATTTGTGAGGTAAAGATTTGGAAGGAGATCGAGTTTAAGACAGGCAGTGCTGCGGTTGAAATCAAAAAGGGGAAGCTTCGAGTTACCCTTCCGCAGCATACGGGTGATTGGTTCGTTGGAGCCATAAGAGGTGCGATGAGTAGGTATACAGAAAAGAGGAGGGCATCGTAAATTACGAGGGTTAGTGTTGAAGAAAATTGACTTGTTAATAGGCGTGAGGTCGACAGAACCTGAGAGAAGTCGATGAATGAAAAGAGTTTTCTCTCTCAAACAAAATAATTCACGAACTGAAATTCGACATAATTTCCCAACAGAAATTGTCAGGGTAACCCCCAAATAAGCGAGAATCGTTGTTACTGACACAAAAGGCATGCAAAGTTTTCCCACAGATGCCTTTACAATACGGTGACCATATTTTTAAGAGCCAAACCCGGGACAGAAAAAGTGAAAATGTATAACAGCACACAAATTTCCAGAAACTAACAAAAAATTGTATGTATGTTGGGATGTATGTCCCGTATATCTTAAAAAAAATCTTTAAAAAAACGGAACAGGCTATTGAAATACGGGACTGTCCCGGAAAATACGGGACGTATGGTCACCGTACTTTACAAGCAACCCAGTCCGCAACCCAGTTTCGTGAAAAAATATGCGATATGCGGATAAGCCTTGAAAAATCAGAAATTTTTGGACTTAACAAGTACTTAGTTGAAAATAGAGCGCAACGAATATTGCAATACACCAAACTCACAACAAATCGAGGTTGCTGAGTGAGGACTAGGGCTTTCAGCAGAGCTTAACCTTTCGGAACAATAGTTTTTCAAATACTTAATCGTGATTTGAGAATCCCCACGTTTATCGTTGAACACCAACTGAGCTTGTACACCAATGAGCTCAATCAGATTACTATCTGGACGGCACAGATTCCTAGGGAGACACTTCTTCCACGACCTAGACGAGCTTTTTAGCACACCCGTAGGCAAGGTAATGTGCTTTATCAAATCCACAGGATGGTTTGTATACAACAGCACTGTGAGTAATTAATTGCTATTATTTATAGACATGGCGCCGTACTAAAAAAAAATGTTAGTCTCGACTTAAAAAATACGGAAGCTCACAATTGCGAAATTTATATAGAAAATAAAGTCACTGTGAACTACTAAAATTTGGAGTCCAAACTAAAAATGTTTATTGGTAAGGCCCAGGGTTATTATGGGTAAGGGACAACCTTTCCCCCATGGTCATCACAATGGGTCAATGTTAACCTAAGTGTGGCACGGAGTGCTCCACGCCAGCTCACATACCATACCTTACTTATCTAGGCAATGAACACACATATTTTATGGGTGGAAAAAAGCGAGGAATAACTACGTAGTCGCAGTAGCTTAGTGGTTAGTGTGTTGGACTGCTATGCGGGAGTCCCAGGTTCGAATCCCGCAAAAACCCAATTCCAACTTAGGGTTTTTTTCCGCTGCGCTACCTCTCGCGAACGTCTGACAAACATCCGAGAGTATAAAGGTCTTGTAAGAGCTTCTCAATTAGCCGTTTGGAGTCGGCATAAAACTGTATATCCCTTCCATTCGTTCCAAAAATGAAAAACTCACACAAAACGAATGGTTGTGAGAAGCTAGGCCTAGGGTCTCTTCAGACCTGTTGCGCCAACTATTTATTTATTTATTAACTACGTTCTGTGCTTATATTGGAAAACACCCTCTAACAGATTCTGTTGACAAGTCGTGTAATGTGTTGTCTGTTGTTCTGAAAGAACTACTTCTATCCATTTAAACGACGAGGTTATAATCAGAATTATAGGGATCATAAAACCCTCGCACTTGTGCGCATTCCTATTTCCTACTGGTTCGCCGGTTCGACCTAAAAAATGTCTAATCAAAAAGAGTCAGATAAAGGCTTTCGCGCAAAGTCCAAGGACCTGATAGGATTTACCCATTAAAAAATATACTCACTACCAATAATCATAGAACGAACTCCCAGAATTTCTTTATATAACTGAAATATATTTTTTATTTATTTTTGTTTCGTTAAATTTTCTTTCATTTCGTTACACATACTACCATATATATCTCAACTCAATATTCAAGCGAAAAAGTGTAGTGATAAAATTACAAAAGAGAAAAAAACAAGTATACATCTATTAAAAAAACAAAAGCATATAAGAAAATTTTATTATATAATTAAAAATTATAATAAATATATAAACAAATTTGATCTTATAAAATACTGTGATACTAAATTTTACTAGTACTTCCAGCATAGCTGCATTTTACCCATTCTAAAGATATTCTAAGCGAAAATTAAACAAGGAAAATTAATGAAAATCTATTTATTTTGTTTGTCGGTTTGGTTTGCCTTACAAAAAAAATTAACAAAAAACAGAAAAACTCTCACAAACATATTGTATATACTTGTAAACGAATCTTGCTTGCAAAAAATAAAAAATAAAAACTTTTTGTTCGTTCAAAGCAGAAATATATAAAGAAAAAAAAAAAAAAAAAACTTAAAAAAATGATAATAAACTCAACAGCAAAATAAAATTACAAAATGCATAGGCAACACAAAGAAAAACCTATTTAAATAGAAATTTTGATCTTCAAAACAAGTTTTTCAACTTTGCGCCATACATAAATAATAGATAAACTTTTTATCAAATAGAAGCTGAATATTAATAAATCCACTCATCACAACAGATTAGAATTAAAACAAATCCAACCTTACCAATATTATTATGATTAAATTAATTAAATGAATTCTGATTACATGCAACACTTACACTTATGTATATTCATAAAGTTAGACTAGATTATGTCAGTTCTTTGGTTGTCAATTTGCTCTGGAACTCAAACAGATAAATAAATTAAATAAATGCAACGAGAACCAGAGCAGAGGCGCACACTCACACACACATACACCCATTTAGAGACATTTTTGAACTTTTAAAGAAACAACAACTACTCCAACAAGAACTCAGTATTCCAATAATAATTACTCACGTGAGGAATGATGATTTTTCCAACTCCAAAACCTAGAAATATTATACAAAACCGATTTAATGATAATTTAAATTTAATGCAATTTGAACCCGGACAGATATTTTACGGGAGAAGTGGTTTGTTGTTTCTCCCTTAAAAAAAAACAAGATACCTAATATAAATCAATAAATATAGATGAATTTTGAATCTCGATCAAGATGCAAAAGTTAGGTTATTTGAAAAGGAAAAGAAAAAACAAGAAAATTAAACATTACTTTGTTGTTTTACTGAAAAATGAGAAATTAAAGAAAGAATTTTACGTTGATTAACGGGTTTTATTTCCGCAGCCACGACGGAAGAAGGCTGAACAATGCCCACAAAGAGGGGTGTTAATTGAGTGAGTCTAGTTGAAGAGTGCCTGAGATGAGATTGTTGTCTTTGATTAGTCGTCGCATACACCATTCGACCAGCGACTGGCTACAGTTTGGGGAACTATGTGGCAGAGTTAAATAGGCGAGAGTGGATTGTGGTTAGCACATTTCAATCAATTGGAAGTTTTTTTTTTTTTTTTAAATACGGTGAGTCGACAGGTTTTTTTACCGCTTGAAAGCGGAAACTGAGTCGGAGGATTCTCGACTCCATAACGATCTTCGGACTGTGTATGAACGAATTCAAGGATTGATTAGGTTTCAATAATTATTATTCCATCAATGTGTGAATGAATATAAATTTCAATGTCGAACAATTTTATTTCAAGGTCGCGAAGAGACTGAAGGAGGTTGAAAAAAAGTCGAAAGTTTAGGGAAAACATAGGAACTGGAGCAAGTACCTATTCAGAAACAATGCAAAGGAGTCCTGGAGACTTCTCGACTCTTGCAGCGTTTATCAAACAGAGATACTCGGCCCTAGCGAGGTATCCGTCGGAACGGAAAATTCTCCGATTTTATACGATTCGGAGAATTTTTGCTGCGAGGTATACTTCGGAACAACTCTTCGGAGAATTTTTCCGACATTTTGTAACGCATATCGGCGAATTACGTGGAAATGCGATGAAGTGCATTTTTTTGTTAAATTTTTGACAGTTAAGTTCCGATATCCGACAGAAATTAGTTGCGGAATTTGTTTACGATTTGCAGTGCGCCATCGCAATTGTTTATTTCTCTTCCGAATTCGGACACCTCGAATGGAATTTGAGCCTCCGAAAGAGTATGCGTTGCGGAGAATTTTCCGTTCCAACGGATACATCGCTAGGGCCGGCTAGTCATCGATAAGGCAGCTGGACACACGCAATACAAACATTCCAATCTCAACATAACTATTTTCGTAGACAGTCAAGCCGCTCTTAAATCCATTATAGCCAAAGCAGTAAAATCAAAGGGCAGCATCAACAACCACAACATCAAGTTTTCCTGGGTTCCTGGACATAGTAATATCGAGGGGAACTAAAAGGTGGATGAGCTTGCAAGAAACTCAATACAGCCACCGATTGGCATACTGTACGGCATTCACCCCTATCGAGGTACCCGTTTGGAACGGAATTCTCTGCGATTTGTACGAAATCGGAGGAATTCCATTCGAGATATCCGTTCCGATAAAACTTCATCTCCGATGACATATAGCGCACCTCATCGCATTGCATGGAACCGCGTTATACCACTTACTTTTGACATGCCTTTTAGGCATTATTTCATTAGCTAAGGCTTTAAGGCTTGTTTTTTTTTACAAAAAAGGCATCTTTTTATTATTTCAAAAATTTTGGTTATTTTTAATTCAATATGCTGAATTTTTATTTTTTAAAACATTCTTAAAAAATCTTGGCCAACAAGAATTTTAAATGTAACCTCGGTCTTAAAGAATGAGTTTCCACCTTCAAACTCTCAACATTTTCTGAACAGTTTATCAGTCATTCTTTAAAAGTAATTCTAGTCTCCACTTCCAATAAGTGGAATAAAATTGAAAACAAATTTGAAAGCTGTTTGTTTTTTGTTCGTTACTTTGTTTCGGCTGCGATTTACTTTCGTTTTCAAGAAATAGTTTGTTAAATAAAGAAATTATGTAAATTATAAACTCATTTTAGTATCTTGTCTTAAAATTTAGAACTTTATTCAACAGATTATCACTCTAGATTGGATGATTTAAGTTTTTCTTGGAAATAAAAATTGCTTTTATTTATTCTTTTATATTAGTGTTAATTTTTTTAATTATTTTTTTTTTTTAATTTACCTACAAAAAATATTTTAGGCATTGATTTATTGAAAAAGGCATCTTTTGTTTGCAGGTTAGGCATTTTTTCGTCAAAAGTGGTTGGCAACGCTGCTACACGGTACATTTTTTGCGAAGCTCTCCGACAACCAATTACTGCGGAATATTTTAATGTTAAATGAACGCGTTTATATGCTTCATTTATTTTATCCGAAAGGTATACTTCGAACGCAATTTGACTTCCGATCAGGGGTCGAATCGCCACTTCCGTGAACGAGCTACCCGTTGACGGAATTAAGTTGGTTTTACATGTGACACAAAAACAAATTCCGTCACGAAATGCTCGTTCACGGAGGACGCGATTCGGATACCCCGATAGGGGTTATTATAAATGATACAATCGAAAAAGAGCCCAACAACCCTGGTCCTCAAAAATAGACTGCTAAACTGAACGATCCCTATGGCCACAACTGAACGAAAATATAGAAGAAAAAATCTCATATTTCTAGACAAGAACTCCATAAGCATGCTCACAGGTATATACTGGTCACTGCGGATGCGGAACCAAATCCATGCTCTGGTAAGGGAATCGAGAAAGCAACGACCTATGCAGAAGCTGTGGAGACGGGGAGGAAACGGAGACGACCCACCTTTCCTGTGAATGACGACTCCGAACCCTAGGGTTCAGGTTCTTTGAAAATCTCTCGGATGTGGCAGAAGTAGCAATACCGGATCTTATCAAATTCGCGAAGAGCACCAACTGGTTTAAACTTTAAATAGTCAGTTAAATGATGAGTCCACCAGATTGTTCTGTGGTTTGTTTAATATATGAAGGGAATCACATTGGGCCTTAGGGTCTCCGATTGGAAATGGTTTTGGGTTCTGGTGCCACCACACACCTTTCCCTAATCTAAGGGAAAACACATTTGCGGCTTCTGCACGTTGAAGGGTTCTTGAATGATGTTTAAACTGGGGGGACAACCAACATTTTTGCATGAAAAAGGGGGACTGTTCCCATTAAAGAGGGGACGTCTGGCATCCCTAGAAGTGGTCGACATTGCGATGAATTGCGACGAAAGAATCGCCGGAGAAAGAATAATAAACAAACCGCTAGAGGAAGTTTATTGGTTTTGAAAAGCGATTTCCAAACTTTCGACAGGGTTGACTAAAGATTTATATATCTCTGTAGAGCTTACAAAAAAAATTACAACAGACGCCTCTTTCATCTATTATATTAAAAGACCTTCAAAACATTTGCTGTCACATTTTTAACTGTCGCTGTCACATTTTTAGCTATCGCTGTCATCTGGGCGAAAAACAACTCGCGACAATTTATTTTCCCTTATAAAAAGATCAAGCAATTCGAATTGCTACATAAAAGCAAATGAAAATGCCGTGGAAATTCCCTGAATAGCCTTTAGCCTCTAGCAGAAGCTCTCTGCAAAGCCCCTTATCCATTTTTATTGCATTTTAATCCTGGCCTTAGACAATGTCATCGTACATTATCAAGAAATAGACCACCGTCTAAGTATTTCCATTCCCTCCCATCATTCTGCGCCTATTTTTGGAACATTTTCCTATGGAGAAAATTTATATTTTTATTGGAAACATCTTGAGCCCTTTTCGTATCCCATCCGTCAGTTTGTATTAAAAATCCATTAAACAACGGAACTTTTCTGATTCGCTGGGGATTCTATGACAACTGTTGCAGCTATTCCCACCTGAGGGATCTCAGTCTCAGTCCCCATCCCGGGAGAATTTTAATTAAAATAAATCTCGCTCTCGTTTGCAAGATGGATCTCAAAGCATTTCATTTGAATATATCCCCTGGGATCACTATAGAAGCGACTGCTGCGTGCGATCAGCTAATTTCCTTTCTCATCCAAGGAGCTCGAATACCGACAGCCCTCCAATACTGTATACACCAAGTGCATCTCCCCGTTTCTGGAAGATGAAACAACGGCATCTCACGGACGCGCGTTCGTTAATTATTTCGTCATTATGAAAAACACGTGGTCCCGAGGAGAGCACACTGTATAAGTATATATGGAAGGAAATATGAAAATGAGTTTTCCACGCATCGGCGGCATTCAAAATTGAGCGCGTGACACTTCGATGACGGATGGCGACATTTTTCTTCAATGCGAGCACAGGCACAGGAAAGATGCGTTGCATTCGATTAATCTGTGGATGCAGTCGTACCTCTTTATAGAGGAATTGGGGGGGCTATAACGGCGCCGAGAGTCGAACGGGCTTCCCACCGGGACAAGGGGGCGCTTTCAATCATAATTAAGTGATTTGTCTGTGGGGATCGCGAGAGTGAAGGATTGTCTCCTCGGCGAAGTTATGAACGCGTTTTTCATTTTAGGATTTGTTTTAGGGATTTTCCTGTTGAATCCAGCACCCAGCACCCGCAGTTATTGGACGGCACTTTGATTTGTGGCACGTGGATTCGTCGTTCTTCGTCGTCGTCTTTTAATTAATCGCTGCGACAGGAACTCTGCTTCGGCGGCGCATTTGTCGTAGGCAATGGAGCCTGGTTGTGCGTGATGAGGTAGACGGGGTATGTTTATGATTATGACTTAATTTCTGACAAGCAATTTGTGGAGTTGGAGGCTTGTATACAGATGGTTAGTGCTTGGTAGAGTTAGAACGCAGTCGTGCTTGGGGGAGGATAACAAAATTAGGCATCCAGAGAGGAAGTAATTAGCTAATGGAATAATGAGGGTTGGGATTCATTATTAACACTTTGACGTTCTATTCGATGTGGTGGTGGTGTAGCGGATGGCAGGCGGCAGCTATGAGTACAAGTATATGATGAGGAACGGTGCAACGTTGAGCAGATAAGACAAAGGTAACGGTAAGAAGCTTTTCAGATCCTATAATTCATCTAAACGCAACGTTGGGGAAAAAATCGACAGGCTGGTCGGATTTACAAGGTCCAGCAATGACAAGAGCGCGTACTATGCCCCCTTAACAAAGAGTAAGGCGACCCTTAGGCAGCTGATCCTATTAGCGCATCTAATGCTCGAACACGTTACCACAATGTTCATGATTACCTTACCTGCTCCATAGGCACTATACATACTACGTTTTTTTTTGCGTTGTTTGCACGTCTTGCGTGGCTTGCGTTGCTGCCAGAGACAATACTTTTGTCTCGTTGCTGATGTTATATACTTGTATTTCTTGTGTTAATCAAGTGGCTTGCGTTATTTGCGTTGATTGATCGCACCAAAATGCAAGCAAACGAGGGCGTGCGGGTGCGATGCGTTTATTGCTTGGCTTGTCCTTATTGCTATACCTTCTTCCGTTAATGGCGTCGATTGGATCACTCGCGTTACTTGCGTTTATCGACGCAAAGAAAATACAAGAAGACGCTCCCCAAGCGATGCGTTAACTGCGTGGTTTCCCATAATTGCGATAATTAGTTACTTATGCGTCGATTAATGTGGCATTCGATTGGGCTTCTTCAGATTCGCTCTCAGATTTCAGATTTCATGGGTTTAATCGAACATAAAAATGTCACTTGCTCTTTTTGGTCTTGATATTCGTGCGATTCGAATATGTGTAACCTTCGACATTTTTCACAGCATTTTCCATTCACGGGTTGAATTTTATATTAAGACATTCGAAATTTGCGTCAAGATTGATTTCTTAATATTTTTAGATAAACTAGCTGACCCAGCGAACTTTGTTCCGCCCAAATTCGTTAATGTAATGAAAATAATAACTTCGAGCATGCAAAACGCTTTACGTAATTCGGTCAATTCAAATTGGTTATTCACAACTTATACCTACTTTTTCAATAGAAATATTTGAAAAACCGCCAATGGTTGACCTGTCGACCAACCTTCCGCTTTTTCACTAAAGTCCTTTATTTATGGTACACAACGTACAAAGCGGAAGGTTTGCTATCACGTTGCCACGCCACAACAATTGTGAAAAACATGGGAATTCAAGATTGATGCCACCAATTTCCAGCGATTGGAATAGGGAAACTGAGACGCACGGGAAATTGAAGACGCTTAAATACCAATGGCAAATCATTCTGAATAATCTGAATCTGTGGAATGAGCACGTTTGCCTTTCAATTTTCTCCTCATTTGAGATTCTTCACAATCAAATCAAACGCGATCCGTTACAAAGTTTCGGTGCATTGAGGTTGCGCAACATAACAGAGCCGACTTTCAATGGCAAATTGTGTAGCGGTAAGCCCGCAACTTCAAAATTTTAAATACCTAATTTTCGTTGTGTTTAAAGTGAGTTTTCTATCCAGTCTTTCTTTTTTCAAAATGCTATACAAACTTCTATCCCCAATCTAATCGGAAAGTACATTTGACCTTAGGTAATTGCGCCAATGCGAATTAAAGCCAAAAATCAGAAAAATCGAACGATCCGTTCCCGAGTTATGAGTGCATATACGGACGTCAGTCTTTATATGTAGCTGTACCCACCCGGCTTTGCCCGTACCTTTCGTATTAAGTCCTGCTCATTTTTCGCAAAGTGCTTTTTTTGAACAATGTCCGTTAATAATTTTAATGGTGCTACAACCAGTTTTCCTATCCCGCTTATGTTTTGCCAAGTACCACCTATCACCAAAACTATCCCGTCTTTCAAACAGGAACCAATCATACCCATGCACAAAACTTCAATGAAATCAGTAGAGTTGTGTCGGAAATCGGCGACAGCGCCACCTATCGGGTCGAAAAGTATTCTATCCTTCAAGTGGGAACGAACAATATACATCCACAAAATTTCATTAAAATCGGTGGAGTGGTTTCGGAGATCGCCAAAGCGCCACCTATCGGGTCGAAAAGTATCCTATCTCTCAAGCTTGAACAAACCATATTCTTCCATAAAATTTCATTAAAATCGGTTGTTTGGTTTCGGAGATCGACAACAGCACCAACTATCGTGTCCAAAATGATGATATCTTTCAAGCGGGAACCAGCCATACGCATCCAAAAAATTTCATTGAAATCGGGTGAGTAGTTTTGGAGATCGACAACAACGCCACCTATCGGGTCCAAAAAAATCCTATCGTTTAAGATTGCCTAAACCTGAAATACAACAATACAAACAAAACCAAAAAAGAATCATGAAAATCGTCCCAGGGGTTATCGAATTATAACATCATCGAGTTTCACCCCGAAAGAATTATATATATACAATGCCTTTCCTTGCAGTACAAAAACTTTACGAAAACATAAATACCTAAACTCCACCAGTTGTCAAACTCAAATTGAATTCACTTGAATTCGTAAATCTGAAGGAAATCTGAAAAAAATCTAGATTCGCAAAAGTGTTCTGAAATCTGAAAAAGATTGCTCTGAGTGCAGAAAAAGTGCTTTGAGAGCGCCCAATCGAATACCAATGATCGACGCAAAAACAAAAAATATAAGAAGACCCTGGGATACGAAACATGCCGTGAGTTAGGATTAGACTGTAGGGATCTATGCTAATTATGCATATAAATGTAAAATGTAAAATTGCAGAAACGTGTTCCTGGACTGTCAGACATTCTAAAAGCTGTCAAAATGTATGAATTAAAAAAAAAAAAGTAAGTTATTTTGAAAAATTCGCGCGCTGCCACTGCACTTCACTTCTATTCATTTTCTTAACCTATTTAAAATATTTGTTTGAAAGATGTGTCTTGAGTAAATACAACGTTTCGAAAACTTGCTCTGCTACACTCGTTATCGAAGATGAAAGTTTACCGGTTCTTTAAAATATTCTGACTTGAGAGTTTTTAACTATTGTAGGACGCAGGCGGACGTATGGAATGAAAATATAAGTTATGTCGTTTTCCATTGGGATTTTCTGATTTTGCTTTAAAAGTCAGCTGATCTCTTGTTATTTGTGTTTATAAAAATCCGTTCAATTTACGTTGATATCCCTTGCAGCGGGCAAATGTGTGTCTCTATTTTTCACAGACTTCTCGCCTAAAAACGTCATCAACACCCTTTAAAGTCTGACAAAATGACAAATGTTTTGGTGTTACTGCAAATAGGTGTAAATCTTGCTCAGATATCGAGATTCACAAATTGCCTTGACACTTAAAAAAAGTGTTTTTTTTTGCGGCCAATGGAACATGAAATCTGACAGCCAGCTGATTTCGAAAGCAGAAATACTGTTTGCATTTGAAAAAAAGGTTTTTTTTTTCTGTCCCAATGGAAAATGACATTAAATAAATAAATAACAGTAATAACATAACAATAAAATCATTTCCAACTAGCCATTGGTATTCTCCTCCAGCCAGTACCTCTAATGTTGAGGTTGAGGAGTTTTAAAATAGGAGGCACGTATGTCATTCGTGTATTAATATTATGCAGCACATACTTAAGTTATAAATGAGTATTGTAAACTTGTAATGTTTGAATTTCAATAGCTCAGAAGGAGTTAGAAATAAATACTACCACTGCTTTGCTCAATCTAAAACGTTGCACAAAACTAAAAGGAAAAACTAACTTTTTAACTGAACCAAATTAAAATAAACCAACCATTGGTCGGGCGCAGTGGCTTAGTGGTTAGTGTGTTGGACTGCTAAGCGAGGGGTCGAGGTTTGAATCCCGCAGAATCCCAAATTCCAACTTAGGGTTTTTCCACTGCGCCACCTCTCGCGAACGTCTGACAATCACCCGAGTCTTGAAAGAGCTGCTCAATTAGCCGTTTGGAGTTGGCATAAAATTGTAGATCCCTTCCATTCGTTCCAAAAATGAAAAACTCACACAAAACGAATGGTTGTGAGAAGCTAGGCCTAGAGTCCCTCCGGACCTGTTGCACCAACAATTTTTTATTTTTTTTAACCTTTTGTCGGGTAATGTGAGAGGATCCGAACAATCCCGCTGATTTTTTCTAATTTTTCTTAAGTTCACATGTTCAACTCCACTTTCATCGCTATCGCTGTTCAATAAAAAATAGTTTGCCAGCATTTCTAATAAAATATTCAGCACAATCTTAACACTACCAAATTCAAAAAGAATAAATGGGAACATTAATAACGTTAAGAAAATAGCTGTCGTTTGTTTTCTTTCGTGGAGGCGAGAATTTCTTTCGTTTTTGAAGTTACATGAAGCAAGCCGTTCGTGCGCACGAAAACGTTTAAGCGATCTTGCGATATTAGAGATCGGGACCTGCCAAACTATTCCCGAACTTTCTTTAAATAACTCGTTCATGGAATTCTTTATAGCGTAGACTGTTAATCTTGATTTGTAGTATACAGTCGAAAAATTTTATTGGAAAGTGAGTTATGTTTTCTTTTAGTTTAACGCAACAACGTTTTTTTTTTTATCTCCCCCCTCTGGTACCTATACTTAGCTTGTGACCACAAATTTCCGATGACAGAAAAGATCTAAAACCACTTCGATGACAGCCATAAATTTGCCCAAAACTATGCATCCATATCGACTAGTAAGCGGAAACATTTCAAACATGAAAAAGTCCCCCAAAAACGACACAAGCTACTGCACCGCACAAGACGTGATATATGCATCTTAAATCATCGCATCTCAAATTATGGCTGCATTACACACACAAAAAAAGAAAAGAAAAGAAAATCAACAGTTTCCTCTTCTAACAAGCAAAACCAATTTCGAGTAAAACGAATGGTGCCATTAATCTCCGCCGCACAGCGTTCCCCAGCGTGATACTCGATTTAATTAATTTACTCTTCGCCACAGTGTACTCGCAGTCGCATTGGTTCGTCGTCGAACCAAATCGTAGGTCAGTGCATGCCTATAGTGCTTTGACCAGTAATCCCATTAACCAGAACCAAATGAGAGAATCTCATTAGCGATTATGGAATAATTAAGTCGCTCTGATGGCGCACCGTCGTTTGTACGTATATGGGACATCTTCGACTTAATACGCATTGACGATGAATTTTTGTCGATGTGCGCACTTGAGAGTTGAGAGTTGAGACTTGAACCGGCCGGCTGTCAGTTGTCAACTTAAGATCAGAGCCGATTTTGTTAAGCACCTTTAAGTAATCGCATTCAGCCATTTCAGCGAGCAGAACAGTGCGGCATTAGTGTCGAAGGTTTGGCACAAAGTCTGACTAAATGGTTATAGGTTGACTGCCAGTATATGTATATATGTTGTGAATGGCAGGTGGTTTTTTTTTTAATGATTTTTGTGAATGAAAGATATTCGATGGACGCACCCTAATGGTGTTGTGACAGCGGCTTTTGGACCATCTCTTGGGAAAAAGGGCAAAAGTACAGAAAGACTGATCCATAGTCATGAATGAAGCCTGAATTTTAAGGAAATATTGAAACATTTAAAGAAAAGCATTCCTTAGAGAATGCAAGATTTTGGACACGAGGTTGGATATGCGTTTGTACAAAAAAAGCGAAGGGATAGATCAACTAAATGACTTTGAAAGCGGCTCTACGAATTAACTGCAGAGGAACTAACTCAAAAAACAAAAATTGGTTCGACTGTATCCAACAGTTCCGAAATATGTGTATGTGTAAACACCGTGCGTGCGGTATGTGTGTGGCTTGATACACGTCATTGAGAAAAGAGGGAATCGTAACAACCGTATTCTTGATATATTATGAAAAAACAATAATTTATTCGTTCTGTGCTAGTTTCGGTAGAATAGATACAATCGGATTGTGGTAGCTGAAGTACGATATGTACATTCGAGGCTGTACCTAATCTATCTAGATTACGCTGGAAGACAGCATCGATGGTTGTTCTATATCGTGTTGTTGAAATTTTCCGGTTGGAGTTCATTTGAAGATTAAATTTATCTTGCATAAAATCAATAAATGGTTGAGCTTCTGGAGTTGCAAAATTGATATTGAAGTTTCCGCTTATGATCATTTGTAAAAGATGATAATCTCCCTGCAGAATTCTTGAAATTTCTTTTGAGTACGGTGCAAGGACGAAATCGAGAAATTTTATTTCACATCAACAAAAAGCTGAAATTAATATGCCCCAGCTCATAAATGTATGCAATGACAAAATGTATGCAATGATAAAACACAGTGACGCATTCCCTGCCCCCGCAAGTTAAATGTGTGGAATTACTCCACCAGATTCCAAAAATTGTATGCAATGATAAAACACAGTGACGCCATTTCCGTCCCCGCAAGTTATATGTGTGGAATTACTCCACCAGATTCCAAAAACGCGCGCTTAGATGTTTACACATCAAAAATAAATGAAATAAGTTCCAAGAATTTCTATATACATTTAAGAGTTGTTTCAGGTGAAAGAACTCCAAAGTATTGGGGCTTTTGTCCTCAAGTTTTGCATTTATAACACCTTTTAGTGTTGGGAGTTATTTCATAAAGAAGTAACTCCCAAAATCATGCATCCATTTGATCAGTACGGACTTGAGAGCTATTTCTTCGATGTTTGAACACATTGTAAGAACATTTTGCCTTTTAAATTGTATTTTTTTCCCACAACTTTGGGATTTTTATTCATCTTTTTTTATTAGAAATTAATTCATGATGAATTATTAACTCCTAAGTTTTTGGACTTACTTCCACTTTGGTTTGGGACTTATTTCAATTTTCTTTAGAACTTGTTTCATTAAAACAGTTTGGAGTCATTGCATTTATTATTAGAAGTTCAGTTGGGTTAATTCGTTTGCAGTTAATTCGTATTTCCTTTGAAAGCAACTCGAAATCTTCAGCCTTAAGATTGGATTATTCTGACTCAATCCATTCTGCCAAAGACTGGTCGAAAATCCAAATATAAATTCAATCAGAGGCTTGTAAGGGGTCACTGGGCGTATTGGCTCTCAATCTGGTGAAATGATATACGCCATTTGGTAGACCTTTCGCCTTTTTTTGTGCCTTATATTTAAAATCCGTAGGCGCAGTAGCTTAGCGGTTAGTGCATATTGGACTACTAAACGAGGGGTCCATGGTTTGATCCTCGGAAAAACACAAATTACATCGTAACATTTTTTTTTTCACTGCGCCACCTCTCGCGAAGGTCTGACAAACATCCGAGAGTATAATAACTGTCATGAAAGAACTTCTCAATTAACCGTTTGGACTCGGCATAAAATTGTAGATCAGTTCGTCCCAAAGACTCACGGAAAACGAGATCTTGTGAGAAGCTAGGCCTATGGGTACCTTACGGATAATCATTTAAAATCCATTTTTATAACTTCTTTCTTTAACTTACAGACTTACGGACCTGATGATTTTATTTTTTTTTTCAAGCCATTTGAAACTTCGGTTAGGTTAGGGTTGCAGGTCGCACTATAAGTAAAGGGTTTTTCAATAAGAGGTGTTATTTTGGTATTCAAAAAAATTCCATAATTTCAACGTGTTGCTGAAGCGTGTATCGTTCCATTAATGACGTAGTTTCTACTTGTCAAATGTCAAAGAATAAAAGCTTCAAAAGTGACAGCTACCGAAATAGCGCGTCATTCACAATAACACCTCTTATTGAAAAACCCTTTACATACAGCTTACACGTTTGGATGCCACAGGATAAATGTTGTCCTCAATGTAACTAAAAAAAAACATCCGCTGAAGGTAGTTCATAGGGAACATACCGAGGTTGTCGAAGAAGTACTCTCCTAAATGTAGCTTTCTTCGAGAAGAGATAGCTTGGCATATACATAGAAATTTAAGAACAGTCTCCTCATCCTCATCGTTTGAAAGGAGACCCAGCTCCCCGATGATGCATCAGCCTCCCGTATAGTGACACCTACTATTGTGCTGGATGAATGATTGCCTTATGTCTTCCGTCTTATAAGTCTGTTGAGGGCTTGGAATTTGGGACCACATCTGTTGCATGATAAAAGAGGTTAGACTAGGATATAGGACATTTTGACACTCTGGTTGAATATGAGTTTACAAGTAGCGAGGGGCGTGAAGAGACTCAGTGTTACTACTCGATTTCTATCCAGTTTCTTTTTTTTTCAAAGTGTATTTCCCCATACAAACTTTCATAACCTCTTTCATCCCCTCAAACTCTTGTTTTCGCGACAAAAATATCATGTATATGTGAATATCAACCTGATATACAGCATTACGAACAAAACAAAAAAAGAATTATGAAAATCATCCCAGGGGTTATCGAGTTACATCATCATCGAGTTACACACCGAAAGAATTATATATATAAAATAAATAATATATATATATATATACATAGATAGAAGAAGAAGATTATTACATAGATGAATTATATAAAAAAAAAATTATAGCACTAGCTACCAGGGCTTTAGGCTAACATTTAAATAAATAGTCAGCTCAACTGTGCGATAGGACTTGCTATACTCTGTCCAACAAAAATTGTCAGTACAGGCCTTATGGAAGAGCTTTTTTTCTACCAGTGGTGCCTGTCGATACTCTCACGGCACTCAAATACAAGAATTGCCACTGAAATAAAAACCAATTTGTTAACAAATATGTAATCTAGGTATCTATGCCTATATTCAAAGATGTATGTACAGCTTCACAAGTGCAGTCCTTTTACCATCTGTTTAGGTATATATGACATTGCGTCGTGGTTATATTATTTTGTATTCTAATTGCTTGTTTATGCACCTTTATTTTTATCATTTTGATTTACGAAATTTGTATTCTTTGCGATTTAGCGATTAGGCCTACTGGGGATACCCTAAAAAAATACGCGAAAAAGATAAACTTAATTTATTTCATTCAGCAATTTTTTTTATTTTAAATTGGAAGATGGTAACCCTAATAGTATTGCTCTCTGAATTGTGGCGAACTATTATATAAACTGTGGCAGCCCTGGTGAGAGCTTTAAAGAGGGACCGATTAAGTAAGTCATTGCAACCAGACTGAGAGACAAACATCCTATCTCCCCTGTACTGACAATTTTTGTTGGACAGAGTATAGTTGCTACTCACAACACTCCATTTATGTGAGCTATAGTATTAAAATAGGTACAGTATTTATTTTGAACCGCCATCTACCTACTAGAGACTAGAGTGATGGAAGTATCCAGCTGTCTCATAGAACATCTTAGTTGAAGCAAAGGGTACCAGTTCATACGCAGGGCGGACAGGCTCAGTCGTTAATGTCCTGGGTGATGAACTCCTGAACGAGGGGACTCAGGTACGATCCCCAGAACGTTTTTTTTTTTACACTCGTAAGCGTCTGATAAACATCAAATATTATGACTGGCCTGGGAAAGCTTCTCCGAACTCGACACTTAAAACAACGCGTACTCATGCACAAACATACCAAGAACACAGTTGCGTACAGAGACAATACTGAGACCCCCATCTTCGGTTATCTTAAAATGTCGTATTCCCGAACTCTATCACATTCCCCCATGGTTGGTAGCAGTTGGCAGCATTGATTTTATATTTTTTGTATGTTTTTGCATGTCACACGGATTCTAAATAGACATGACACCGATAGAAAATCAAAATGGCGAATTTGAAAAAAAAATGAGGGGGCCACCGCTAAGAGGATTGCGAGTTGGGGGTCTCAGTATGGTTTGTCTCTGGTTGCGTAGATCAACTCGGACAACAGACATTTTGGTTAAAAGCCAGGAAAGAACTCTACCAATCCGGTGGCGTGAAATAACCGAGTTTTGGAACTCGGCGTTATTTTGCTCAACTGACTTGTTTGATTGTTCAGACACAACCGCCTCCTTTACAACTTTTGAGATAATTGCTCCGTTAAAACAAACACCCATGTGTCTCAGTGACTGTGTATATTCGCACCAACAACCGTCCGAAGTAAAAACCAAACCCGATCTGATCTCCCAATTAGGGTCCTATAGCTGAACCCCCATAAGTACCAACAGATCGTATCCAAAGATCATGCCAAATAATCAAGCAATTTATGAAATGAATAAATGTTTCTGAATGATCCTTCTCCCGTAGTCCATGGCCATATAGCCATACGCGAAACCAGTATGTAAATTGTCAACCATCGGCCGCCACAACGTCCATAACTTGTCCGCCAGATACGATCTCCAAAGCGAATAACTTAGCTTTCATTTGGAAATTCTGCGAACACACGAAGGAGTCTGTGACCAGACACCACTGACATTCAATCGGGCTGAATACTGTGAATTCATTCCAATTCCAACTCATGCCTTCCTCTCCACACACAGTCCATATTCACACAAACAAACAAATGATATCGAATGGTATGTCTTGCTGTTGACAGTTGCCTCATCTTTGTCCATAATTCATGGATCCCATAACCATAAATAATAGCCGAGCTTAGAGGCGGAGTTTTGCGCCTGGCCTTACACCAAAACCGACTTCGAAAACCCCCAAATGGATTAAAGATCCAAACAGCGAGATATATTTGCTCGTATCTCTTGCCAGTCGCACACAAATTCTCTCTCTATACCCTGATTAACATCAAGCGTGTTATAGTGGGTACCATAGGCTGCAGATCTGACCCTTTTCGATTCCGAAGAAAAATGGAAATTTCCTGGGACCTCGCCGAGGTACTCGCATTGTCGTCTAAGGGAATAAAACATTCCAAACCGAAAACTGCGTTGCGCAGTCGAAAATTCCGTCCCATGTCTGGTTCGTTAGAGAAAAAAGAGTTATCTCCCGAATGTATCTATACGCGATGCGACGGAAATAATATCAATCTTTTGTTTTAACTAAGCTGTGCGACTGTGTGGAGGGTTTGGGGGTAAAGATAAATCACCTGCGTGGAGTTTGGTATCAATTTTTGTTCATTTTCGGAAAACGGGTTTGACAATCTCACGATGGAAATTCATTAATAATATTTAAAGAAGTTCCTTTGTTCCTTCGGCAGGCTAATTGTGAATTCTATTCACAACGACAAAACAGTGTCCACTGTCAAGTTGATTGAGTGATATCGGTGATATCGGGTCAGAAATACCCAATAAGTGGTTTGTAAAATAAATCAATTAATTTTCGGAGGCAGGTTGCGTGAGAAGAGAAAAAGTCTCTGCGGTTCTGGGAAGATGGCTGCTGATGCGTGTTGATATAAATAGGTAGGCGCGAGCGAGGGACATTATGTATCACGTAATGTGGATTAGATATACATATACATTTCCAGATC
The DNA here is from genome assembly GCA_946477585.1 of Cheilosia urbana. Taxonomy (NCBI): domain Eukaryota; kingdom Metazoa; phylum Arthropoda; class Insecta; order Diptera; family Syrphidae; genus Cheilosia; species Cheilosia urbana. Next base: position 25,615,762 of record OX297854.1, on the reverse strand, counting down.
GTATTTCCAACATTTTGGAGTATGATCGGGGTAGGGTACGTAGCGATAAGGCAACGATGGTCGTACTAGTAATGAAGACGGTTCCAAAATGAACTGTGGAGTCGGAGCAGGCATTTTCTCAACAGAATTAGACATCTCCAAAACGTTTCGCCTTCCCAATGCAGCCAGTGTCTTTCAGGCAGAAGTATACTGGCAATTAAGGAGGCGTGTAGAATGCTACTTAACATGACGATACACAGGAAAAAAAATAGGCATCTTCGTCGACAGTCAGGCCGCGATTAAGGCTGTCGGTTCGACTAAGTCAACGTCCAAGCGTGTTGTGGAATGCAGGGAGACACTCTCCAGGGATTGTCACCGGTTCGTTTCACTGTTTCCTCACTTGCATCGTACGACCGACCTAGAGCCTTAGTTACCAATAAACACGTTCAAAAATCCATGCAATGTGATGCATACTTTGCTCCTAAATCTGCGAGACCGACGCGGACACAATGCCGCCACATGTTGAGCTATTAGAGTTGATAAGTGCATGCCTTGCGGGTGGTTTGTTGCCTCAGCACCCACGCTCCGGTCTCTATACACTCTAAATCAATTCAAAGTTCGGTTGCCGTTCGAAAAGTCCATAATGGGCTCACCTCCATATCTCTTTTTTCACTTCAAATTTATTAGCCAAACAAAGTATTAAGTTGCAATCTCCCACTCCCACTGCCACCACACCGACATACTCGTAACTATAGGGATACTCATGCATATTATCCGTCACCGCAAATTTAACAAATTATCCTTGAGCACGAATCGAGTGGTTGCACGCATCTCGCTGTCCCAGCAACTACCTATATATAGCCATCCGGACAATGGCATTGCGAATGCAAACTCTCATCGGATCATATTTCACCGGCAAACAATTTCATACACGGTGGTGGCGGAGTGTGTATCGTGTATGAATGAACGGATGGATGATGCTGATTAAGGATTATAATCGCCCGGGCGAGGGGGAGATCTGTGTACTTTTTGCAGATGTCTAAGATCGCGTGCGTTCCCATATTCCCTGTCGCCCAATGACTGGTCCAACAATGGATGCGATATGGCACGTTTTCTTCGATGACAAATTAAAGGTGAGTACGAGTGCGAGGGAGTGAGTGTGCTCACTTTTGCACCCAACATTTTGTTTTATCCGTGCGTCGTTTTCTTTGCTTTGAATTAAACCACAAAAGTTCAGCCGCAAGGCTGAAGAAAAGTTTTTTTGAATACTTAAAAAGTATGGCCGAGGGTGGTGTTTTGAAGTTAACTGTCAAATGAATGTCAACGCGTGCTGGAAATTTGTTTTCGGTAAATTATTTCGCTTGAGAGGGGTGAATTTTCAAAAGACCTTGTCGTCTACGGGCGAAGAATGAACTTAGCGAATGCAAATTGGCCGGATTATTGGACACTCTTGCTGCGTATTGTTTTACGCATGTCGGCATGTGTAAGACCATTTTTGTTGTTCCGTCTGATGGAGGCACGTGTGCCTTGTATTGTATTTCGTATTGTCAACGGGCATTAGGGGCTGAAAATTTGATTTTCATTGCAATGCATCTGGATAGATTGGGATAGGTTTTGTGAAAAAATACGAGAGTAAAAAAACAATTTGACACGAAAATTTGGGGAACGTTCGGATGCCTAGTAAAACGTCAACTAAATTTGTCTGGACTAGGTAAAGGGTTTTCCAATAAGAGGTGTTATTGTGAATGCCCCGCTTTTTCGGTAGCTGTCAATTTTGAAGCTTTTATTCTTTGACATTTGATAAGTATAAACTACGCCATTACTAAAAAATGGAACGATACGCGCTTCAACGACGCATTGAAATTATTAAAATTCACTACAAAAATGGTGAAAATCTTGCATTCGCAGTCCGCAAAACTAAAGCATTTCTTTTTTCGTTGTGAAGCACCTTGTCGGACCGCAATACGGAAATTGGTGGAAAAATTCGAATTGTTGGGATAAGTTAGTGATGTGAAGAATAAGACCCGTGCACGTCGCTCAAGAACAACTGAGAGCATTGCTGCTGTGGCCCAAAGTGTTGAAGAAAACCCAGGTTTGTCCATTCCTCGTCGTTCTTTGGAATTGGGCATTCCACAAACGTCATTTCACCGTATTTTGCATAAAGACTTGGGTCTTAAGGCTTATAAAGTTCAGTTAACACAAGAACTCAAGCCGGCCGATCATCAACAACGTCGTGTCTTTGCTGATTGGGTCCTTGAAATGCATGAAAATGATCCGGAATTCCATCGAAAAATCATTTTGACTGATGTGGCCCATTTCCACCTCGGTGGCTACGTCAACAAGCAAAATTGTCGAATCTGGGGCTCGGAAAACCCAAGAGTTATCGTTGAGAAGCCTCTCCATCCTCATCGTGTGACTGTTTGGTGCTTTTTATGGTCCGGCGGGGTCTTTGGACCATACTTTTTCGAAAATGAGGTTGGATCAACAGTTACGGTGAATGGATTGCGCTATCGAGAGATGATTAATGATTTTTTATGGTCGGAGTTAGATGACATTCATCTGGACAATGTTTACTTTCAACAAGACGGCGCTACGTGCCACACAAGCAACGAAACCATTGATCTTTTACGGGAAAAGTTTCCGGACCGTGTTATCTCTCGAAGAGGTGATCACAATTGGCCACCGATATCTTGTGATTTAACACCTTGCGACTTCTTCCTTTGGGGCCACGTGAAAGATAAGGTCTACGCCAACAGCCCAGCGTCGAGTCAAGACCGCAAAGATAAAATTCGTGAGGCTATCGAGGACATAGGGCAGCCACTTTGCGATTTGGTTATGGAAAATTTCATGAAAAGGATATGGTCCTGTATGCGTGCTCGTGGTGGCCATTTCGCTGATGTTGTTTTTCATTATTAACGGCATACCTTCCTCTTTATTATGAAATAAACATTCGATCATTTATCATTAACGAACGCGTTGACTATAACTTGAATAGTAACTTAGTAAGACTGACAGCTGTATGACTAGATGTATCTCGGTTTTGATTGGCTGAAATCGGTCATATGAGGAGCTGTTTCAGTTGACGTTTATTGAGTGTTAGCCGACGAGTCTGGTCAAGAAATTCATGACTGAGTACTAAGTTTCCACAAAAAACCCAATTAATTCCACTGTTCCATCTCTCAGGAATTTGTTTTCTGATGGAATCCAATCAGTGGTAGTTGGTTTTTTGTAATTGGTTTCGTAGGGAAACATCTTTCTAACAGATTTTTAGCTATTACTATGTAAAAAGAACTCATTTTCTTACTGTTCCAACTTTTTTGGTTGCATTTTGAATATGGCTATAACTAAGAGCTCATTGCTAAAGTAGCGATGTCCGAAAAAGCACAAAAAAAACTTCACAACATACAGAACGCAACAGGTTTCTGCTGCTTTTTTTCATTCCGTTTCTGTTCAGTTCTGTCCCTATACAGTCTCTGTTCTATTTCCATTTCTGTTTAATTTTTGTTCTGTTTCCGTCACAAAACTGGTTAAAATGATTCACCAAGTAAACGCACCCATAAATTTTGTATTTATTTTCTTAAGAAATAACAACAATTTCAGTGGGTGATATACCCCCATATATTTGGCTTAATACGAGTTATAACAAACATTTAGGCTTAAAGTAAGAACTTTAAACTAAGGTTAAGATAAAAAGCCTTAAAACTTAGACTTAAAGACAAGGAGAATGGTGAAGGAGATCAAGTTTGAGGTGGGCAGAGCTGCGGTTGAAATCGAAAATTGAACGGTTGGAATTAACCTTTCGCAGCATACGGGACATCGGTTCATTGGAGTCATATGAGGTACGATGGTTTAGTGGATAAAAGAGCCGAGGGCAACGTTATTTACGGGGGTTTGTGTTAAAAAAATAGAGTCGTAAAGAGACGCGCAGAATGTCTGCAGCCAGAGACAATACTGAGACCCCTAACTTCGACCGATTAGCAGTTATTTGCCTACAAGCTAAATTTTACGCTCCCAAAAAGTTTAGGTGCGCTAGTATTGTTGCATAAAAATTCATATTGACAAATGTCAAAAATCCTCTCAACCAACACATTCGCACCTAATCTTTTTACATTTCACTGTGGGCAAAGCAAAGCGGATAGGAATTGGCGTACACGGATAGGACAACAAAATGGCGGATTCCTGGCAAAAATTGAGGGGGCCAGCGGCAAGAGGATTGTGAGTTGGGGGTCTCAGTATGATTTGTTTATGGTCTGCAGCGTCTCTGCGTTCCTCAAGGGTATTCAGGTTGATGAGATTGAGCTGGTCTATGCATGGTGGCAAAATAAAAGGATCGTCCCAAGGCAGACCTCGAAGGGCAAAATGAAGAAAGCGACACTGGACGTTCTCAATTCTGTCTGCGTGAACTCGATGTAAGTGAAACCACACTTGACTAGCGTATTCAAGGAGGGGGCAAACTAAGGTGATATAGAGAGATTTAGTCACGTAAGGGTTGGAGAATTCGTTAGACCATCGTTTAACAAAGCCAAGTGATGAGTTGGCCTTACCGATTATTTCGTCAATATGCGTCATACCTGTCATACAATATGCCAAGGTCGCGAAGAGAATGAACGAGAGAGATTGGTTGATCGTGGAGAAGGTGAAGTCGGGGAGGGGACTTGTTGCGCTTGCGTGATATGGTAATGGATTGGCATTTGGTGATGTTGAGTTCTAAGCAATTTTCGAGGCACCAGGTCGAAAAACGGTCAAGGTCTTCTTGAAGGAGGTAGGAGTCAAACAAACTCCTCATTTTCATTTTCATTTAACTAATTAGGCTCATATTAGTGTGAAATGGCTCGGAGAATCGCTCAATTCCAAACATTTCTCCAGAACAACGCTGCTTGCTTGTCTATGAACTTTTCTTTCTGTTCATGCTTCTGTTTCTGTCTTCTATCGAGGAAAGGGTACGAAAATATCGACAAATAAGTGATTATAATCCGATCTTGGCATTTTGAGAGAGCAGCAGCCGGTAATACAGACGCATCCCTGTCATATGAGAAAGTCAGTCGACAAGAAAGCTGTTTTCCTTCCGTAAATCCAGCAGTTATTTTCCAACAAAGATTGTTAGCTGCCGCTATTTGATTTAAACGAGAAATCGTTCTACTACTCGCGTACTCTCAAAAATGAGAAACGTAGAACTTTATGGAAGGTTTCAGATATACGACAGAATTGGTAACAAATCAGCTAAAAGTCATAACATGGATATAGAAGAGTTGAAGGTTGTTTGTGCGACTCAGGGCTTTTTGTAGCTACTTACTTTTGGTCACTTAGGGCCTCACTAATAAACATTTTTAACCTTCGCCTTAGACATAAGAACGCGGAATAATTTCGAATTTTCGATTTTTCGACCAAAATTCTGATGAGCGATGAGGCTCATTTCCACCTCAGCGGGTACGTGAACAAGCAAAACTATCGCTTCTGGGGCACCGAAAATCCACGAGTAATGCACGAGGAGCCATTAAATCCGCTCAAAGTTACTGCATGGTGCGCGGTTCACGCTGGAGGAGTCATCGGGCCATTTTATTTTTCGAGAACGCCGCTGGTCAAACGACAGTGGAAGATGCACGCTATAGGGTCATGTTAACCGAGTTTTTTCTGCCGAAATTGGACGAATTAGGACTGGAGGACATATGGTTCCAACAGGACGGAGCTATACGGCACACACTGCGCGTGCCACAACCGATATTCTGAAGGCGGCGTTCCCGGGTCGCCTCATCTCTCGTTTTGGCGATTTGCACTGGCTCGCAAGATCGCCCGACTTAACCGTTCCAGACTTTTTTTGTGGGGTTTTTTGAAGTCCCGTATTTACGTGAACAAGCCCGAGACCCTAGAAGCCCTCAAGGACAACATTCGACACGAGTGCGAGAATCTTTCGGTCGAAGTTCTGGCCAAAGTGATGAAAAATGCCGTAAAACGAGCCCGTATGGCAATCAATTGTGACGGCCGATATTATCTTCTCGACTTGACCAAGGTTCAAGGTTCAAATAAACATAATCAAAAACAGAATCGAAGTTTTTCATTTAGAAAAAAATGAGAGCCAAACAACATCGGATGACATCTTTTGGCCCACCTAGTATATTTGGTAGGTCACAATATGCAATTTTGTATAGAAAATTCGCTACTGTGAGGTCGAAAAATTTATCCTGGACAATTAAAATGATTATTGGTACCGCGGTTAGTCACTTAGGGACGTTTGCTGATTTAAGTTTCACATAAAATCTTGTGTAACAGTTTATGCAATACAAAATGTACCACATAAGTTTTATTTATACGGAACTTAGGTCGTTGGGAGTTATATCAGCAAACAGGGATTACTTACCTATACTTACTAAGGCGGTGCTACAGTCTATAGTATAGTTTTGGACCTCAAGTTATATTTTCCGTCAGTCAACTTGCCAGCGATCCACTTTCAATTGTACTTGTCTGGGTTGTAAGTCCTCGCTAGAGGACTTCCTCTGTCCCCTGGGTTGTAATCTTGAGCTCATTATGTCGGAACTTTGATGTAAATCAGCTCTCGATTGTCCAAGCCTTCCTCGGGAACTTTTTTAACCATCAGATCAATGCCCCCACACTGCTCTAAGGGTGCGGCATTAGATCCCGTCCTTCAACGTTCGTCATTGTAACCGGGGACAAAAATCGCTGGAGGTATTTGGCATTAAAAACGAAAATCCGCCATTCCGAGCGTTCTACTTCTATAGTTCTAATTCTCTATTAAAGACGTTAACATAATACAACAGATGGGATTGATATAGGCAATGCTTAGTTACTGGTGCTTCAGTTAGGACTTAACTGCCCTACAACAGTTAAGAGAGTCTCCTTGATGGTTTCTGTCATCCATTAAGTCATAGCGTTGCCGTAAAGACACATATATCGTATGATAGGCCAACCGGCATAACCAATTTCTTTGCCTTGAGTTTGAATATGCTATACCCAGACTTGATTTTAGTCCTTTTTGCGGAAGTTTTGCCTTTCTTATAGTATAAATAAGTTAAATGGTCTGAGGGCTTCATTTAGATCATTACGGTCGGCATCGTATTTCTCTGTGAATAATTAGGCGAGGGATCCTAAAGCCAGCTACACGTAGTAAGCTTAGTCTTGGAGGGTCCAAGACACCGAGTTACTTGGAGGTCACAATTCAGTTTGGATCACAACTTATTATAAGGCTTTTTTTTTTTGAGTCTGCTAAAGTTTTTTTCAACTATACATATCTACCTCCTGCACTGGTATAGATATTTTTCTTTAATTAATTTTTTAGTCTAGGAAGGTCCACTTCTCAATGAATCCGTGCAGCATACAATCCAATTCTAGGCATAGTAGGTACTTACCAAAGACTTTTTAGGTGTTGAAATCACAACGGTCGATGTAATGAACCTAGTTATAATAAAAAAGTTGTTCTAAAGACCGTCACGTCCTTAAATTCCGTGCACAAATACGAGTGGTGCCGACTATGGGAGAATTTCGACACGAAGCCGATACATGATAAGGTCAAGATGAATCTGAGATTCTAGAGAAGGTTATGAGACCTCGAATGTCTGTCTCTCTGTTAGATTGCTGTTATACTAATAGCCCCTATATGGAGTTACTGTTTCTGAAGGATATCCAGACAATTACAGAGAAAGTACAGAGATGGGTCTTCTCTTCCTATCCTCGTCCATCCATCTTTTACAAAAATCGTATAAAAATACGCGAAGCCTAGTCCCATATACCTCTAAGACAGTGGCCAGCGTAGGCATTGTAGTCATTTCAGAACCAGTTTAGGCCAAATCTGTTTTGTCGCTGTGCATTTTTGTGCATGCAGCTTTTATCCACCTAAGGTTTGAACAACACTTCGAGATCAGAACACCTTCTGAAATATAAATATAGAACAGGTACTAACTTAGTTCCGGCCTTAGAGCTTATAGAGCCTGATTACAAGCACTTGATTGACGCTTGGCTATTCGAGAAGATGGAGATACCTTAAGCGAACATCATGTCTTCTTTTACCCAAGCTAAAAATACTTTCGTTTCTTATTTTTTCGCCACTAAATCTAAAAAAAACGCTAAAGTCATCAGAAAGATGTAGGGAGGATTAAGACTTAGACTTTTGTAGAAGTGATACCCCGCGCAAGCTCTGAAAAGTTTTAAATCCATCAATTAAAAAGTGGATATAAGGGTGGGTCATCTATAGTGGTTTCTTTTTTTATCATAGGTTCTTTTGACACTGACAACTGTTTCACACTCGAAATCTTGACAGAAAGTCAGTATCATACCTTCGCGGGACAAAATGATTCGCTTTACGCTTGAACAACGTTGGGAAGTATTGAAAACGAATTTCCAAAGTGAGTACTGTGTAGCGCCTGATGCTGGACGCAAGTTTGTGCAAAAAGTTCGTGAAACTGGTATGCTAGTGGACAACACTTGTGGTCCCCGTCGTTGAACGGTGCGCACAGACGAGAATGTGGCTGCTGTAGCCGAGAGTATGAGACTCAATTTCTCTCTGGGAACAACGTTTCGGTCAGTGGTGGGCGCTACAAAGCCATGTTAACAGACTTTTTTTTATTGAAATTGAGGAAATGGATTTGGACGACCTCTGTTTCATGCAGGATGGCGTGCTTTGCCACACAGCCCTTGCTACAATCGATCTTTTGAGCACCAAATTCTGAAATCCTGTTATCAGCCGTCTTGGCGATCGCTTCGGAGCAGCGATTTGACCTTTTTGGAATTTTTTTTTTGTGGAGAATCGTGAAGGAACGATGTTATGCCAGCAATCCGGAAATGACTCAAGCATACTTAAGGCCAATATCATCCAAGCAATCCGTGAAATGAAGCCCGAAGCCATCAACAAGGTCTTGGAAAATTGGAGTGACAGAATGCGCCACTGCGAAGCCAGCCATAATACATGTAAAAAAAAAACAAAGTTTGTTCAATTTATTGCATTTTTAAAAAAGAAAGCCCACCCTGATGAATATAGGCTTGTTTCGCCAACTAGATAGGTATCTACACTTCTGAAGAACTGTCATATAGGCGTACTTGTGTATTTTTCCATCTTTTGGTGGCCTATTTTGCATCACTGAATTTCGGTGTTCCCAACCTCCCCCGGCACTAAAAAGCGCCCCCTCGCCGAAATCAAACGAAATACCTTAAACATAAAAATATTTTTTTATTGTTTCCCACAAAAAAAAATTGAATTCCACTATCAACCTATGTATAAAACCTTTGTGTGTGTGTGTAAAAAAAATAAAATAAAAATGCGCGCCTTGTCACATATTGCACCATTGATGTATGTACACGTGGAAGAGTCCTCTGCGTGTGTGTGTGTGTGTGTGTGTATCCTATATGTTTGTCATTTGTACATCCTATAAAATGCACCCATGATATCACTTGAATCCTTCAAATTACATATAACCTAAACGTGTTGCTAGTAAGAAAAAGATAAGAATACCGCACCCGCACCTATAACTTATCGAATGCATTCGCGTTTGTCAACATCTCCCTGGTGAGCCGCCACACCTGTTTGGCGGCATTCTCCAGAGCACTGGGCGACTTGCCCTTAAACATGTCCAAGCTGGGCAAGAAATAATGCGGACATCTACGATATTGTAAACACGAGATTAATTGCAGAAATATGCCATTAAGACGATCCGCGACACAGCACTCGTCCCATTCGAACTCGCGCGGATGTTTCTCACACTCGTACAGCAAGAGATTCTTCAGATGATAAGCGTTGATTGGATTGCCCGGCAAATCCAAATGTCGATCGCGCAGTGTCTTCAGGATACTGAGGCAGCGCTTGCGACATCCACCTAAGGACCAGTGGTTGAGACTTGTATCAAGATCATGTTGGTTTGGCTTACCTTGTAACAGTCGGTTCTCGGCGTCAAAGAAGCTCAACACCCAAGCGTCACCTTCCATGCTCGCGTTCTTGCCCTGCATAATGATGCTCTCCTTGGAGAGTAAATCAAAGCCTTCTGTCTTCACCTCGCCGACGAGACTCGGATGTGGCCACGGTATGCCGGGCAATGGCCAATGGGCCGCCGATCGTGGCCAAATGCCGGAGCACTTGAACGACGGCGTTATCTGGACAATGTATCGATCGCGTATTCGCAACTTCACTTCACTTGTGTCGGCGATCATTTTCACCATGTCACGGTAGATGCTCTTGTCGCATGCCTGCGCGACCAGTGTCTGAAAGCGGGAACGGATCTTTCGTGACGACAGATACCCGGAAGCTGTGATGAATTCCACCCACAGGGACATCGATCGTTTGCGGCCATCGCTGAGTTTGAGGACGGCACAGCCGGGCAACGTGCCATCATCGACAAAGTTGAAGACTCCCATTTGATTGAGGTAGAGAACGATCTCGAATTCGTTGGGCGAGATCACCTCGACACCTTCAAATCTGCACACAGAGAGACGGATAGAGAGAGAGAAAGAGAGAGGAGGAGGGGAGGCAGCTTAGCTGGGGCTCAACTGAACGGCCTTGTAACTCACCGTCCGTTGCATTCGACCAGGCTCGAGATGAATCTGGGCTCCTGCACCTCGACTTCCTTGAGTATGTCCTGGATGATCTTGCAGATCTCGCGGATGGCTGTCGAGATCTTCATCATTCGTGTTTGCACTCGCTCAACGAGGAACTTGTTCATCTGATAGATCATCCGCGTCTGAGCGGCCATCATATCCGGTGGCACAAGCATCTCGAACCGAGAAAACAAACCGAAAATAACAACAGAACACCGAGTCACGTGGTAGATGCACTTTTGGAGGTCACAACTCACATTGGATCACAATTAACTATTTTTTTTTGCGTGTGCTTCACTTTTTTAATTATCTATCTCTTGCACTAGTAGGTAGGTCGGTATTTTTAATTTTTTTTTAATGCACCAAACAATGGGAGAAGGAAATTTTCTGTGGGGGAATACGATACGCGTTGTGTTTATCTGAACTGCATCCGCAGTTTCCCATCAACTCTTTCAGTAAATCTTTGCAATCTTTTCGATAAAAATTGCACAATTCGCACATCGCACACTGCGCCAATACATTGACGTGAGTTGTAGATGTATGCGAGGCATCCACCCACAAGCGTGCGAAAAAAAAAAAAAAAATAATAATAATGGGTAAAAATCAATACAGGATACAGATGCAGTAACTTTTGTATCTTTTGTTTCTGTTTGCGAAAATGAATGGGGATGGCGCAGGTATAAATTGTGTTTGCGAGCGTGTGCGTGTGTGTAGTGAGGCGGGATTTTGTAGCTCCACCCACTGGCAGGGTGCGTGCGTGTGAGTGAATGAATGAGCCAGCCATTGCTGTCAGTTCACTTTGAGAACTCATATACAAGAGTAGTATGCGTATCTATGGTTCATTCATTGGCATTGGCATTTGGCATACATGGATGGAGAGAAGAAATACCTAGTGATTGATGGCTAAGTCGGAGAGATACAAACCCAACACACACATGCTTTCTGTTTTAGCTTTAAGAAGGGAGAACGCCATCTGTTGGTTTACGAATAAGAATGACTTGGCGGCTTCCCCATAAACAGTTTACAGAGGTACCTATCCTATCTGTAAATATTTTATTTTCCCCTCTTTATTTATTGTTTAAAGTTGTTGTTATCGCGCATTTTCTGTGTCCGTGCCCTGTTTTGTTAATGATTTTCCGTTTTTCCCGACTACCTCGTTTCAGCTTACCACAGCTGTATAGGTAGACAGCTTTATTAATTGAGTCGTTCGATTTATGTTTTCATATGTAGCCAACGCGGGGTGAACAAAAATTCAGATGATGAATTTTTATTCCCTCCATAAGTGAGAGCAAAGTTTGGAATTTATTTTTCGGCTGTCAACTGTCACATACATACAGTCCTGCTCTCTCTGTCTACTAAATGATTTTTTTTTTTTGAATTTATTCGACTAAAAGCCATTTTGCTAGCAGTTATTGTGTGTTTCCAAAAAGAATTTATTATGCCAACGAGTTAAATTTGAAGTGACAATATATCTTGCTGTTGGATGGATGCCCGCGCCAATGGGGGTGTGGGAATTTTTAAATATTTATATATTAAGTAGGGGAATGGCAATGAACTGACGCACGAGTTTTAGATCGATTGTTGTGTTTATTTCGTGGAATTTGTATTTTGTTGAAAAATTAAAAGATTACCACCCAACTGCAATAAATAAAGTTTATAGAGAACTGTTTTCTGAAATTTTGTAGACAAGGAATACTAATGGGGTTCAATGCCCTCGCAGAAAAAAAAATCACTTATTTAAAATCAAGCAACTCTCAGTTAAAAAATATATACCGAGAAATACTGGAACAAAATTATAAATCCATAGTCTATTAGGAGAGTAGGTGTAGTAGATACAATGTTAAAGCTTTTTAGTTAGCTTTTCAACCTATACTTACAAATATAGTATACCCACTTAAGGAGCGGGCGCGAATTTTGACAAATTTGTCAAACAGAGCCAAGAATTGACAGTTTAAGAAAACAAACAGAACTTGGGAATGTTTTTTAAACAATTTTTAATGACAGCAAGAAAAATAAACAGTAAAAAAGTTAATTTTAAAAACCATAAGACCCGACAGACTGCGTAGAAAAGATTTTAAATTTAAGGTTTTTTAAATTTATAATAGGTATTACATTTTTTTTTTAGCCTATTGACACTCCGGGAAAGAATAACAATTTAATGAAACCTCACTCTTCGAAATCGGTCAAGCCGTTTGAGCTACAGGGCGTCACAAGGGAACGTACATAGGCGATACGCGCGAAACACGTAACCCTCTCTGATACGTCCATTTGGGTAAAAAATGAAGAGCAATTACAACTTGCCAAAAAGGCCAGGAATGGGATTTGTTATAGACTCCTGAATATTCAGATCCCAAGTAGCATTCGAATAAACATTTTAGGCCTGGCGACGTTCTGGCGTCAATTCGTGATCCCATTTAGGAACTCATGTTTCGAAACAATCAAGTAATAGTTCCTTTTATGTTTCGGAAGTGGCGCAACACAAAGTAGGAATTGTTTTTGACGCAAATCCTATATTCCTACCATCTTTTAACATTTCCATTGCATTCCTCAAGCAATAACGTAATAGTTTCTGATAATTTCTGATGTTATGATATGCCATTCATTTTGTGTACCTATATTATATAGGTACCAAAATAATATTCTGACTATATCAAACATTTCATTAGTAAACAGAAAACAGCTACCTAATAAAATTTGATGGGGAACATCATTTTTCTCTGAAATGTTACTAATGTACTTCGAAAAAAACCATGATCCTTATAAAATATTCTATATTTAATCAAAAATCTCTCTTATAAATATTTTTGCTATTTTATATGCTGATAAGGACGATTATAAAATCAGTACAAAAAAAATCTACGATGTCTATAATGACATATTAGGAGCATTTTAATCTGTTTAATTGAACCATATCCACCAAAACTGTATTTTTTGTTTTCCAATACAAAATGGATAACTAGCAAATTCCTATTTGGGAATAGTGGTTACAGTAAAATATTCCCAATTAGGAACTCGTTCTTATTTTTGTAGTAAACATTTCTTACTGGGAATCGTTGCTATTATGCGTGATAAAAACTTTTTAATTGGGAATCTCGTTTAAATTGTGTTGAGCAGGAATTTCAATTTAGGAATTTGTTCTAATTTGCGTGCAAAAAAGCAAAACGTCAAAAAGTGTGAGTACTTATCAACATGTCGTTCAAGGTGGTTATGACCAAAGAAAATGGGTCTTTATTAGTCAGTTGTTTAAGCAAATGTAGTTTAATTTTGTTTTGCAGAGAAGTTAAAATTGCAGTTCAGGGTGACAGACATTTTCCTGAAGCAAATGAAGCAAATGAAGACATTGAAAATGCAAATGATGGAAATGCAGTAACTCTGAAATGACAATAATTACTTGATGAAGATGTTGTATAACAACAAAAAAGCTTTGAATTCATGTGCCTGGAAAAAGAAAAATAGAACTTGACAAATGTGTTTAAAAACAAAAATCCATTTATTGTTTGTTGTATTTATGTTGGCCGGATTTGATAGCAAAGCAATTCTTGGGCATACTTTCTTCGCTGTATGTAAAAAAAATTGGTACACTGCTACTATATAGGAATTGTGTGCACGAACACACATCTCCACATATTTTACACGCTGCGGACAAAATCTTTCATTGAAGAAACAATTTTGACACAATAACGTACCTGTGTAGATACAAAATTCCTAGATAGGAATATTCCTAAAAGGAAAATGTTACCTAGCATGTGTCTAAAATGTTACTCGTTGGGATTATTTTTTGGTAACAAAACCGTCTTAAAGACGTCGCTCATCATGACACATGACACATGAAGTCGCAAAATGCTCCTTGGGATTTTCGATCATGAACTGAAGAGTTATTTTATCAAATCTGTAGCGAGAGTTAACACTTCATCATCAAAATTTTCAAAGGGATTTGTTTGGATTTTGTATTATTTTGGTTTTCATAAAAGCTCAACATTTTTAAATATTTTGAAATCTTCAAAATATTAATATCATGGGCAAACGTTTCTTTAAAAATATTAAAAAAAAAATAATAATTTTGGAGTAGAAATGAAGAAATGGGAAGTGGTTCACAGTCCACACACAAAACCCTAAGTTGGAATTTGGGATTCAACAACACACTAACCACTAAGCCACTGCGCCTACAAAGTGGACCGTATCCGGCTATAATTTTGGGCCAGCTCCCACAGAGTTAGTGGACTAATAATATCCGAGTCAACTTGTTTAAGGAAACTCGATTAAAAATAAACTTCCAATCATTTCAAATGCGATATTATAAATGTGTAAAAATCATTTGAAATGGATTTCCAGTGCAAGTGAACAAAAACCTCTTTCCTTTTACTAAAAGTCTGTGAAGGGAACAATCTTATGACAAACAACTTCGGCAGCCAGCCAGCAGCGTCGTCTCTATGTAACGCGTGGACAAGCATCTGCAGGAACTCTGCTTAAACGATGCTGCCAGTGATTGCTCGTTGCTTTCGACCGAAATCACTGATAAGTCCATCGCTGCTCTGTGTAGCTTCCCGTGTGTGACAACACCCTCACGGACAGATCTCGAAAACAGGTCACTTGGTCGTGAGACCAAGGCATCGTTGCGCATATTTTCCCGTCTTCATTCGAAAGCTGAAAAAGTATGGACCCAGCTGGAGAGAGCTTCCTACTCATGGGCAACGCCCTGGGTATTGGAATTCGCGAACAGGGACCCCACCCCCTCTACGTCAAGGGTCTCCATCCCGAGAAAACCTTCTGCCCCACCGCTGGGCACCAAGAGATCGCTCGTAAGAGAAAACCAACCTCGGAAGACTCGTCGCCTAGTTAACAGCTCATCGAGCGTTACAGGGGGTAGAACTCCATCAGGAGAACAAAAGACGCAGGTAACTTGAAGGCTAGAAGCTTAACCTTGTGTTCCAAATCCTCCTTTGACGCGGCCAAGGACAACCTGAAAGTCGCGAATGAGGAAGGCAAACTCTCCTACGACAAGTGGGGACTCATAGAGCACAGAGTGATGAACCTTCCCGGCGGACACCCTGTATTTATAGCTGAATTTCAACAAACTACAAACCTCAAATAATTTTATCTCATTTCAATTCCTTTTTAAAAGTTAGGACGTCTATTGGGTTGGGTTGGTTTCAGCTTTAAGAATTAAGACGTCAATCTCAAGTGCAGTGCTGCTATGCTTATTGGATATTTTTTCCTCGAAAAGTTTAAAATCTCCCTCTCTAAAATAAATCCCTTATGACTTTCCCTTTTAAATATTATTTATATAAAGGTATAGCTGCCATCTGCAATACCTGCATTTGGTATACTTCAGTATACCGCCGATAGTACCAATATGTTTTGCGAAATGTCTGCTGATGAATTTTTTCCCCCCTGTCTAACTACTTGTTGACTTGGCTCTGCCTAGGGAGGTTCCACACTGGATGGAACAAAATGTCTTATTTTGTTTTTTGCTTTGCCTTGACTTATTCAGTGTGAGCTTATTTAAATGTGTGTATTTAAATTTCAGAAATACACAGAAAAACGGTTTTGTTTGTCTAAGGCGTTTTGTTCCATCCGGTGTGGAAGCAGCCTTAACCTTCGCAATCCAGGAATCAAATTTGCATTCCGCACGTATGGTATAACAAATGACCAAATCCTGTGTTTGAGATTGTGACAAATTTGAAAGTCCTCCACGAATACACAATTAAAACTGTCAAGCGCTGCCAATGATCCACGAATTTGTCAACAGAAATAAATACGTCCCAATGTTAATGCAACTTTAATAGCTTTGGCATCACTTCGTCTCTTGTTTCAACCCAACCAACAAAATTACCTTTTCATGTGACGTACATGGGTACATTGAAACACGACTTATTTTCTTTTCTTTTTTAAAATTCTCCCCTTCGACTTTCCTGGGTTTTTAACTACCAACCGATTTCACTTACGAAAAACATGATTTGTTAAACGTTTGCCACCTAAAACTTCAACAACAGTCTTTCTGTCTTTAAGCATCTTTTAAATCAAATCAAAGTCAATTACCAAATGCCAACTAGGTATTTTAGCTTGTTCAAACTTGTATTCAGCCCACTTATAGATGGCACGCTGTGCACAGCGTGTCCACCATTATAAATCAATCCCATAAATTTCGTAATTATCCAAGAGTTTAAAATATACTTTTCTAAGAGTGTCCAGTTCGATGTATAGAAAACCAGCTGCGTGTGTGAGATTTACATTCACAAATATGCCAAAATATTTTGTTCGAAAAAAAAAAAAAAAACAAAAACACAAAAAGATGACTACCCGTCGTGACAGTTCGAGCTGTGAATTCCTATCTCTAAAACAATGAAAGGCGATTATCACCTTCTAGTAAATTGTATAAATAAAACAAATTGCGCAAAACTGTTGCCATCGCTTGGATGTGTATCTCTTCGTTTTTGGCTTTCAATTCCAATTATGGTTTGTTATTTCCTTGTTTCTTCTCTTGGACTTGACATTTATGCTAATGAGTTTGGAAAAAAATAAGAAACAACATCTAAACGACGTCAGTTAACATATTTTATTTTATTTTTACTGATCTGAATATTTCGTTTGGAAATTAATTTCTAAATAATTTACATCAGCCAGTGGTATAGAAATCGTTGTCGCGATTTAATTTAATGACTCCAAATGTGATTTAGATGTAAAAATATCACCAAAAACCCGCTTGTTGTGAACAAGCCAATGAAATACGATTGAACTCGGTTCATTGCTCCAATTGGAGTGATACTATACCAAAGATGATGAAGGGGTTTGCAACATTACAAGTTGGAAAGTAAAATTTGTCAAGCGTTACCAGAAATATTTTTCAAGCTGAGGAAAGGAACCTTTTTCTGGCTGGAGTTAGAGTGGTACAACCCAGCGACAAAAACGGACGCATTTTGACAGTGACAAAGTGGTGGACATGTTGTTTTAGACGAGAAAAAAAATGGTGTACGTTTTCTAAAAATTTTTGTAAAATTTATGTTCGAATGCACTGCACAGATGGAAGGTCCGTTTTCCTTTCCACTGCTGCGGACTGTGCTTCAGTAAATTTTCTGTGACATGTTGACAGTGCGGGGTAACGACCACGTACCCACACAGGGCACACATATACTTCATTTGAATTTTAAGCGGGTCCATTAAAATTTATTATGGGTTCGAATTTTGAACATTAAAACTTATGTTATTTGAATTAACGAATATCCAATGAATATTTTAACGGCCATAAAGAATGAGTAATGGAACGAACGTGAATTTAAATTCGGACTGATGTATGTAGGTGTAGGTGCAGTTGCTCGGGCGATTGAAATTGATGTACAAATTGCACTGTATACAACTAATCATATGTCTCGTGTTGACTTCGAATTTTGCCAACTCGCAAAAGGTTTTTTTTTCTGTTCGAAATGATGTAGGTACCCATTCAGATCTATTCTTTTAGCACTGCAAGTGGGAAGAACAGATGGGTCGGGCTGGCTCGCTCTTAGAACCAATTGGTTTTCTATGAAGCTGTAGTTGTTTGCGCAGTTGCTCAGAGGTTGGTGCGTGCACTAAGCGAGCGGCCGCGGGCTTAATTCCTGGAAAAAGACAAATTACATTTTAATTTTTCACTGCGCCACCCCTCGGTGAACGTGTGACAAACAGTCGAGAGTATAACCTGGAAAAAAACTGTGAAAAAAGGTATTGATCTAGTGGCATGTGCCTAAGAAGTCCAAAAATGATTTCAACCTCTACTACAATCACTCAATTTTCTTTTATGGCGTTTGCAAGTTTGGCGGAGGTTACCCCTCTTAATTTGAAAGTCTCTTGTAGCTTTTCTGGTGCAGCTTTGATCATATTAGTTAAGCAGTGGTAGAAATTCTACCACAAATATTCTAACCTGGTTCATACACAACAGTTTCGAGCAAAATTGCACACAGCATTTCTACACAGCAGGTAAAGCCTGCCAGGCTTGTTTTATAAATAAGATCGAATACGAACTAACCTCGTTCGTTGATGTCCTTTTCATACTACCCCGAAGTTTATGGCGCGCACTGGCAATGGTATCACTGCAACGATGTCCCGTTTCGCCTTTACAGCTTCCTGGAAAACATACTTGCCTCGTGGTTAAGGGTCAACGTATTTATCATGCTGTATTGGGAGTAACTACAAAGTGAGTCCAAAGTGCCAATGAATATACCGCAGAGGCTAAGTCATTCAGATGTGGAAGCAGATGAGGTCTCATTAGAGTGCAATGTCTCCTCTCCAAGCTTCTAGTTGCGGACTGTTACATCTAGGTTTTGAAAGGAATGTTTTTGAAACTTTGGCTAAATCGCTTGGTACAATGGGAATGTAAATATCTTCCTGTGGTCGCAGAGTATTTTTTAAATTATGCGGTAAGGCTTCTAGACAAATTTGAGTGATGTCTTCTTCATCGTCAGTAAAGTCCACAATTGCGGCCATAATTCTTGCGGTCTGTATACTGACCTGCGTTCCTGCATTTTGAACCTACTTTGTATCGATAAATCAATCTTAAAATAGCTTTGAACAAGAAAGTATAATAAGCTTTTGAGTCGGAGAGACTTTAGGCCTCTAAACTAGGTCCCACTTCCAAGTTCAGCGACTGATATAAGCCGGCTGCTGTGCCACCAGGTATTGGGAACTTTAACCGTTTTTAAAGCTTAAGAAATCCGTTTTTATGAGGCAGGTTTGCAACTGCGCAGCTGCCAGGGAAGTATGATCATTTAATGAATGGTCCATTTCGCAAGCAGTTTCACTATACGTACTTGATTATAAAAAGGGAAAGACTTGAGCCTCAAGCAAGCTGCCCCTCCATTTATTGCGGTTTTTTCTAAGAGCTTGACTTGCAAACAAACATTCTTTTCCAACAACTAATACCTCAAACACCACTTTAAAATCTCAAATTGCAAAAAATATTTCGTAATTTACCACCACTGAATGATGAATCAATAAAATCTTATAATAATTTCGCACTTTGAAAATTGAATTCGTAAATTGAAAACGTAAATTGACGTAGAGAAGTCGCAAATTGCAAAATAAGAATTGCAATTTGATAAAAATAAGTTGCAATTTACGATTAAGAATTTGTAAATTGCAACTACTGAAGTAAATGAACCCCTGTTGTAATTTACAAAGGGATACAATCGTAATTGCAACAGAAAAGTGGTACTGAGCTAAACTCTAGAATGCGACAAACTTTTCGTGCTACGGCGCTTATTTTTCTCGACTTGACCTTAAACTTTTTTCCGTGTGTTAGTAGCGATGAATCCATTTTATTTTGCGGTTTAAACTGGAATGTCAAATGTCACTTGCATTACTTGTTTGCTTTTGTTTGCGCAGTTGATGCGTATGCGTAGTAATCCGTTTGCGTTTTAGAACGCTTGATTAAGCAGCAATTCATTAGTACTGCGTTCTGGAATTCAGCCTAACTTATATCTAGCTTAAAACTAAGGAGGAATGATACATAAGTAGCGCACCGGCCCGGAAGAGCGTATCAACTCTCACGTCACAAAATTTGGTGAACTGGGGTTTAATTACCGTATCCGTGATCGACTAATACGTGATTGAATTTGTTATTGTTTTGCTTGTAAAATCCACAAAATTCAGTGACGTACAGTGTTGTTAGCACTCTCTCTTCATTTATCCCACGAAGCATGGTCATTTTTCCCTTTACACCGTACTCAAATTCCCTTTTGAAAATCCACGATACTTTTTTGCCTCAAAATCCAGTTTTTAAAAGTAAAATTTGTATTACAAGGAAAGAAAATCACGGTTAATTAAACTTTTGTATAAAAATCACAGTTTGTAACATTTTTACGATTATTTTTTGGTACTCAAATATTTTGATAAGAGACAATTTATATGAGCTGTTTTTTTATGCACATTCAGTGTGTTAATAATCATGGTGAAATGTAGTTTTCATGAAATTTCAACAAAAATTTATAGTTTAATGTTTTTTGTTAGATTCCTCAAAATCCCACGAGTTGGTCCTCTTTGCCTTTATCCCACGAAAGGCTTTTCGGACATCGAAATTCCCACAAAAAGGGATAAATCCCACGATATTAGAACACTGGTGACGTATATCTCGCTTAAGGATACGGTAATTCGGCTCCTGCTTTACGGTATCGACTGGCCATTTGTGTCCTGCTGTAAATTTTCACTTTTTTTGTTCCGAGTTTCGCTCTTAAAAATATGGTCACCGCAGTCGTAGATATGAGTTTATATGTGCTTTAACATAGGGCCCCTCACCTAGTGTAGAAACCATTTTAGGTGTTTATCTCAATATTATGTCTCAGGAACATCCTCATTTTT
Organism: Cheilosia urbana; assembly: GCA_946477585.1. Classification (NCBI taxonomy): domain Eukaryota; kingdom Metazoa; phylum Arthropoda; class Insecta; order Diptera; family Syrphidae; genus Cheilosia; species Cheilosia urbana. Next base: position 25,594,924 of record OX297854.1, on the reverse strand, counting down.
GTTGCAATGCTGGCGAAACTCGACGGTAATCGCCAAGTTATGTGTTTTTTGTTTCTACTAGACAGGTAAGGTGTACAAAAAAAAAAAAGTCAGACGCTTGACCCCGACGTGATTTGAACACGCAACCTTCTGATCTGGAGTCAGACGCGCTACCGTTGCGCCACGGAGTCATATGAAATGTTTACACCAAATACGCAAAAAGTTCTCATGAATCAAAGTCGTTTGCATTCCATTATTTTAAATAGAAGTTCAGAAGTTTAAAGAGAGACGTCGACATTTTTACATTCTATATAAATAAAAAGAACAAATAAACGTCAAATGCTGCCCGAGCGATATGTGTTTATTAAAATTCACCGAGAGCGGTAATGAAGAAATCATAAAACTGTACATCAAAATGAAATATTCTTCTCAACGAGCTCGCCGTGTCGTCGCGTCCGTCGGTTGGTGGTTTCATTGCTGGCTGTTTGTACCTTCTACTCCAGCCGCCGTCCGTCGTATCTGTATATCTGGAGAGGTATGTACCACTCCCATTGAATTAATAACAAAGTCAGAAAACAAACGGATTCGCGGCAGAAAAAGGGACGCACGGGGTGGTAAATCAATCACACATTGTCAACGACAAAGAATTTCGCCTTATATGGTGGTTGAAAGGCTTTCGGCATCCGTCTGTCCATCGGTCAGCCAGCGGTCCCGATCGTAGCTCATACATGTGAATTGCGAACGCGCTGTACCGTGTACGTGCTCTGGGCTCAATATCATCAACATCAATTGAAGGCATTGCTGCTGCTGTACTGCTGCGCTGCCTGCCTCTGGTGCTCCGCTACCATTGAGGTGATTTAGGATCCCATTTTCACGTACGTGATACTCATTTACAAGCACGAGCAATTAATTGTCAGCGATCGCAGCAACTCAATCGATTGGATGCAATCGAATTCGAACAGTGGAATTGAAATTGTCCACCCATTTGTAGGTATGCTTAGTTTTTGTCTATGGCAGCCATGGGAAATTATTTGTGCGTCCATATACGGGGATAACGATCTGATGGGGATTTTCGAGGAATAGGGGTGGGCATAGGTCGTGTCGATGGCATACTTAAACTCGATTCGAATGGGCATGGCAGAGAGCAGCGATTTCGTAGATAAGAGTCGATCCTACGTAACCTAGATCTCAAGGAGTGGAATTGTGCACTTCTAGGGAAGCCATAAAAATACAAAGTGTTGTTGAACGAGTCGCTGATAACACCTCTAATGACACCACCATGACGTTCGGCAAAGTCAAAGGTTTGGGAAACTATTTTCATCCAGCTCCTAGGGCAGGTAGATCTTGATAAGGGAACGTCAATGCGTGAGAAGCATTCGATATTGGCAAAAGTCCGCGTTGGAATGTTGACAACTTTGCACATATACTCGCAGCAACATCCTGGAGTGCAGTTCGGTTGCGTTGTAAATCGTCGGAGGGGATCGGTGAAGAGACTACCATTGCCGAGCTCTAGCTGACGACAAATGGTCAATCATCCTGGGGCTTGTTTCCGCATACCTCCAGGGTGCCGTCTCTTCGTCTCTTCAAGTTGCGCTTGTGGCTCATGTGGCGGATATCGCCCATAGGTATCGCTCTTATAGAGTTTGACGCCCTTGTCAAGTATGTCGCCAATTTTCGCATTTGTATCTACTTCGCCTATATAATCTTAGGAAGACAATCATTTTTGCGGCTCGATCGATCTTCCTACTTATATTAAGTGAGGCTTGAAGCTGTGAAATTCGTTCTGCGTACATCCCTTCTATAGCTAGCTGTAAGAATCTTCAGTCTATATTTTTGACAAGTCACGCTGCGCCACTTACGCCTCATCCAGTTGACTTCTGGAGAATTTGTCACATAGAGGGTTACTACACCGCGCCAGCACATCAGGCCGCCCCTCCTTTGCTTATGTAAGCTAAGCTAAACACTTTGTCCCAGTCACTTCATTAAGCTTGTTGTGTAATTTCCTTAACAAGCTCCAAAACATGTTCGTGGTCACCATTCTAGTGGCCGCACCACAGGAGCTGTCCCGCATTTTTGTTATCTTATCTAAATTACCAGTGCTGGTGGACATCATCGTGAATGCGCCTCAATTCCTAATTAAAATGGCACTTCTTCAGCGCCTAACGAGATTTTAATTTAAAAACAACATAAATTTGACCAGACACACACTCCAGAGAGAGACAGCGAGCGAACTCTCAAAACAAGGCACAGCCCCATGTCCCATCGCCGAATGATGGTCGTTTGGAAAATTTACATTTTTACGACACACTTGGTGGAGGTTTCCAACTTGTACAGTAGTTCACCATCATTATCGTGGAATAGCTGCGCTATGGTGGCTCGTAAAACAGCCAAGACTTGTAGTGACAGCCATTAAGTGTGGTTCCGATGTTAGTCCCTCATTTCTGTGGTGCGCATCCTGCAAAACTTGTACTCTGCTCATCCATATTGGCGCTTGGCTATTTTCGCACTTAGTATTCCAGTCAGATGAGTCAGCTACACATGTCCCCATACCACGATCGTCAGCAGCCGCCTTTTCCAACCAACCATCAACGTTCGTGCTAATTTTGCAAGCAAAACGCATCGTGCCGCATCATTTGTGCGTTCGTCATAAATGGATAGACAATGATGATGAAGATGACTGTGAGTGAGGTTATGATGAGCTGCTTTGATGGAATAATTTGCTGTTTGCTGGCCTTTTGTGGCGCTTCTCGCACGGATGTGGTTATGTCCCTTTCATGCGATAATTTGCGCGTTGGGCCGGCTAAGAGTGACGTTGGGACAAAGTGTCAGTTTGCCTGTTTGAAAGTGATACACGAATGACAGGTGTTGAGTTGGCATTCAGTCTTGATGAAGACATGTTTTTTTTTAGTATAAGTCGCAGGAACAGGGGGATGCTTCGTGCGGATGAAGCGTGCACTTCAATGATGTGCGGTTGGTTATAGTTTATGGTCGAATGGGCTCTGAGGTGTTTGTAAAAGGATTCATTTCTTGTTTGTGCTGCCTCAAAATGGGGGTATAGAGTTTCAACTCTTTGTTCCTAATCGTGGTTTAAGGGGGGAAGAATCACGCTCGCCCCAACGAGGGAACGCGGCACTGGGCGGAATATTTTGAAAGCAACCGAAGTTGACGCCTGGTTGCACTGTTTTACAAGAAACTTTTGCATAAAGAAGATAAGTACTAGATAAGTAGTATTTGCTTGGAGGTTGTGGACAGACTGGGAATGACTGCCAAAGACGGTTGATGAATGGATTTTGGGACGATTTCGGAAGGTTTTCCACATCAAGAGTTTCTGACGGACCAAAAACTAAACTTGTAGTGATATACGGTTACCGCGTCTTGTGCTTCATTAAACTAGGTATATGCCTCGCTTGTATAGTGTTACCAAACAGCAGGATTTTGCCTTTTCAGGTCTCTGTCAGGCTCAGGCCGGGGCGCACGCGTTGTCAGACTTTTTCATTATTAACATAAATTTAATTTAACGAAAAAAAAAAAAAAAAAAAAAAATCATCGTAAAAGTTAAATACGTAGTTGCAAATATGGATGCAACTTGATCATTCTGAATGCTTTCATTTATCTTCGTTCAGAGACAATACTATTGACGAAGTGACAGCAGTCATATGCGGTCATTCAGTTCCCCACTGTACTCCCTAAAACGAAAATTATAAAATATGCCCTGTTTATGATGAGAATGACAACCGAAATACAAATGCAAAGTTGAACTGACATAAATGTTGTGTCATGTGTCACAATCCCAGGGATATTTCTGAAAGAGCAAGTACGCCAACTTTTAAATTTCAACCGAGGAGTTGAGAATTAAGGTAGTGAATAAAAGTAATTTTCAACTTGCCGCTCAACTCTCTCTTTCAAATCAACTCCCAAGTTGACCAACCTCGGATATTGAATTAAATGGCCATACGGGTGCTACTAAAAATACATCCTCTATAGTTACTGGGACACTGGGCTTGATTGTGTTTCCGTCGTTTTTCCACCAAGCGTTGGTGTTGTTTTGGTTTTCAAAGCCAGCAGAAAGTGGTTTGCCTTTCTTACTAGCTTTAAATCTGTTTAAGTTTTGAAAGGTTGTAGCCAGAGTGCTATCTAGGCCGGACATGCTAGTGGGCGCATTGCTATCTTTGTACTTGTGACTGTCTTTATCTGCAATCCTCCTCCTGCAAGTAGTAGTGGTGGTTGCGGCAATCAGCCTACTATACGCATATTGCGGGGTGTTACAACTTGGTGAAAAGTTGAGTTCGGCCGAGTGGATATTTATTTTGCATATAAGAAGGGTGACCGAAACAGTCTACCCCTCAATTGTCATCCACAGACTGTCCATCTAAGAGGTGCGGGTGGAGCGAACAGTCTGACCTTTTAAGTCTTGGATAAAAACTTCCGACGATAAAAAGTGAATCACCTCATATGATCCGAGCAAAACCGCGCAACTGGCCAGATTTGCACAGCATACTCACCGCCACCAGCACAAAATCGATCTCTTCGAAATGTCAAAAGTATCAGTCACATTCATATACTTCTGCCAGCGATAATTGATATCAATTAACATCCCGTCAGCCTGGCTATTAAAAATAGATAAACGTTTTGCCGAAGACCGCCTCCGCCAGCTCCCAACTTACATCTTCTGATACATGCCTACTTACCACTCACCAACAATTCAATTTGCGAATAAAAATTCATCCGCCAAAACAATTTAATGTTTGCAATTATTTATTCCGCACACGGGGCGGCAGCGGCATGTCTTTCATGTCGAATCCGCCTCTCTGGCTATAACTATACACATATTCATACAATAAAAATTGTTTTTAAAGATTTTTTTCGCCACCGTTTTGTGCGGCATCGTAATTCGTAATCGCATTCGTGTAGGTACACAGTAATGTTGGCCGTGGTTCATTGAATTCGTGATTAAGTTGACAATCTTGTTGCAACCATGATCGAGAGAGCGAGATAGAGGGACAGGGGACAGGGCACAGGGCTGGCTGTAGTTATTTTCTCTCCGAAAAATGCCAAGCGCATTCAAATTTTTAATTCAATCACGATCTATCTGTGGTTTGTGTGCCTGCTGTAGAGTTACAATTATTGTTATAATATACATTTATGGATTCATTGGTATTTCGTGGTACCAATCGATATGGTAAGTAATTTTTATTTTATTGTCACATATGTTTGCCGACGTGAATTGCTTGTTATGGGGAATTTACGAGCGCAATGATGTATTTTTTTCTTTCTTTTGTTTTGAATAATATTTTGTCATAAATACAATTGTGAATTAAAAGTGAAATTATTGCTTGTTTATGAAGGGAGTGAGCATTTAATGTGACAGTTTAGCAAGGCTGACTTTGAATTTGTGAACAGATGGAGTACCTAATCACTTTTTATTATATAGTGCAGTAGATATTTACTAACAACAAATTTTAGTGTCCAGGCTAAGTCTTGCGAATTCAAAATGGCGTGTTCATTAACAGTTGTTATAAATTGTTTGTGGGGCCTACAAAATATATATGTAAGATAGATTTGCGTTGGAGTAAAGGACTATTCACATGAGAGCGAACTGCGAATGGGCGAATTGCGAATAAATCAATTTAACTGTATTTATGAATTGAAAATTGCCATTTGTTCAATCACAAAACCATTATATTTAATTAATCTAAGATCTAGTCCAAAAAAAAAAACATGACTCTCAATTGATTTAAACAGCTAAATTAACAATTAAAGTAATTTTCCCGCGAATTGAAAATTCCTGCCGCGAACTGTCACAATTTATTCACAATCCACACAAAACAATCGCGATCCACAATCTCACGAACGAAAAGTTCGTTTGAACTTAACTTTTAAAAATGAAACTGATACGCTGGTATCTGCGACCAAAAAAAGTTCATGTGAATGAAGTGTCAGAAACTTCGAATATTCGCGTGTTCGCCGTTCACAATTCGCTCTTTTCATGTGAATACTGAATAGTCCTTAAGGTGTCAGTAAGTCAGTCAGGTGGTTTTTGTTGTTTCGTTTTAGTCGTTTTGCAGTTTGTTGCTTCAGCATTTTTATTAATGGGTTTTTCAATTATTGGGCCTATATTTTCGAAGAAAAATTATTTAGTCTTTGACTTGTTCGATTAAAGCGCATTTCGCCTTTTATTGCTTAGTTTATCGATTATATCAGTGTTTCAATTATTTCGAAATCGTTTATTTCAATTTGTTATATGTAAAGAGCCTAGAGCATTCAAATTCGCGCGAATTTACATAAAAAAATCGAAACAAACGGTGGTAAAATTATTGAAGAAGTTGAATTTGAATTATTTCTTTTTTTTTTTTTACTTCCACAGACTGCTTATCTTTTTATTAAACTGTTTTAATACAAACTATAATATCCACATATCGCATATATTGTGATAAACAGAAATAATTGTAAGAAAAGCGACACAACAAAATGCCAAGAAAGAAAAAAAAATAATAGGCACCCGGTAGGTACCTACTAGCCAGATTAAGCGAAATTCGTTTATTACTGAGAACTTTAACTTAGCGTTTTATCAATAAAAATGTACCTACTTTTCATTATCCTTTTTTTCCGGCTGTAAACTGTTTGCTATGAAAAGATTCCAAAATTACTGCATGAAATTGATTCCGGTTTTCACTGTTGCATTGGAAATTGTCCAGATTAGGTTATAGGATATGTTTCACCATTATTCGCTGCCCAGAAGCGGAAATCTAAGCTGATATCTAAGAAAAGTTGTAATTCTCGAATGCCTTCTAGCTCCTAGCTTTGGAATGACTGATCCAAATGAAATTGGATTTTTTTCAATACAAAGTCCAATTATTTACAAAGATTTAAAGATATAAATTCTTTGACGTTAGGCAAAAAGGTCTTGAGTTAAAAAATGCAATTTGGGTTTTGTATTGGGTTTAACTCAATTTTTTTCTATTTCGTTTGGTATTAACGACTTAAGTCTAGCACAACTTTTTCCTATCGTAATAATTTAGTCTTTACCTCTCGCGATCGTCTGACAAACATCCGAGAGTATAACTGTCCTGAAAGAGCTTCTCAATTAGCCGTTTGGAGTCGGCATAAAATTGTAGATCCCTTCCATTCGTTCCAAAAATTAAGAACTCACACAAAACGAATGGTTGTGAGAAGCTAAGCCTAGGGTCCCTCCGGGCCTGTTGCGCCAACTATTTTTTAATAATTTAGTCTTTGGGCAATAAGTCAGACTAAACTAAATTACTTTTAATTTGGTTTTACGAAAAACTGCATTTTCTGACTTAAGACCTTTTTGCCTAACGTCAAAGAATTATCTTTGTACGTTATCCTGAAGTCGAACAATAAGCAATAAACTATAAATTTTATACAATTCAAAAAAGCCAAATGTTAGATCGATGGATTTTTCCATTTTTCAGTGGAGAAAATTTTGTGTGTGTGTGTGCGGCAAAATCTGTTTCTCTCTCTGTACACTTTCTATGGTGCGCTTTTTCTTTCTCTTTTTTATGCACCTTTTGGGCTTTGTGTTGGTTTTTTTTTGCTCACGTTTTTAAATTGAAATTGGAGAAATGAATAATGGCAATGAGTTGCAGATTGCAGTTGAGTAGTAGAGCGAATTTGGTGCATGGGACTGGGATTGAGAGAGATAGGAATGTAATTGAGATTAAGGGAGTCACACTCAGTTGTTAATAATTGTGATATTTAAAATGCGCTATAGTGATTCTGATCTTATAAGTGATTCATGTGCATGCTAAAACCTGTTTGTGCAATTGCACCTATTTTGCTTTTTTTTTTTCTCTTTTTTTAATTTGAACTTGAGGATGCTTATATGTTGAGAGCAAGTGTGGCGCATAGGTATGGGTTATGAGATTGGAATGGGCTATAAAATTTTACAAGTGGAATGTAAATGAGATTGAGAGGGAATAATAGAAGTTGGCCTAACTATTTGTTTGGACTGTTTTACTGACAGTTTTTTTTTTCTCTATTTTCGGGTAGGAGCTACTTTTGTATAACGCTAATTATTTTGTTTTAAAATTTGAGAAGTGGAACTCTGGCCAAGCAAAGTGAGCGCGGGTCAGCTAGTTATTTAATATAAACTGTAATTATAAGTGCACTCGTAAGCAGTGATCCCAGGTTGAAGAAAAAGGGGCCATTTTTGGCGCATTTTGAATAAAAAAGGGTAAACGAGGGACAAGCTTGAAAAGGGAAAAATCACAAATGTCTGAGAAACCTAGATTGAAGAAGTTTCAAAGAACGAATTGTTCATATTAAACATGCCAGAGAACAGCCCATACAGCGTCTAAGTAAGAATTTGTTGTGTACCTGCATTCACTTGTTTTGATATTATGGGCCTTACCAATAAATATTTTCAGTTTCGGCTCTGAATTTTAGTAGTTCACAGTGACTTTATTTTCCATACAAATTTTGTAATTGTGAGCGAAATTGCGAAAATTAAAAGTCGAGAAAAATTTTATTATTATTACGGCTCTATGTCTCATATAAAAGGAAATTATTGTATAATCTGTATATTTTTATTTGATAAATGTTTAAATTTTTAATTCAATTTTAATTAAATTTTTAATGTGTTAATAAATGAAAACAATTGTAAATTTCACTTAGGGTAGAAAAGAGGGATTTCTTTTCGAATTAAGGCGAAAACTAAAGCCTTTCCTGATAAAAAAAAGGGGAAAACAGTCTTCAAAGTCCGGGAATACTGCTCACAAGTATCGCTTCTGAGCTTTTTACCTACCTACCTGATAAAATAAGAAAAAAAGAAAAAGAAAAAAACAACCAAACTTTTGATGAACGAGTAGCTTTCGTGCGACGCAATCGTGCATTTTATTTTAAATTTCGCCAGTGGATATATTCATTTGGAAACCATGTAAAGGGAGAAGTAAAAAAATCGAGGAAAGCATAAATCCACTCTTCCGACGGTCATATTGTGCATATGTGAAATAGCCAAACAAGTACAAGCCAATCCATTGTGTTGAATAATTTAGAAAATAAAAGGCTCAAAGCCTTGAACCACTCACACGTCAATACTAAAAAAAAAAAAAAAAAAATTGTATCAAAGTTGAAAAGAACGCTCCATGCCCGACAGCCAATTAAAAACGAATAGATCCATGTTGAACAAAAAATGTTAACAAAACACAAGTTGTCATACCGCGGTGCCAGGGCACTCTGACAGATCGTAAATTATCTCTCCACACAGCCGCGCACTACGCTCATAAAATTCACGTGACATTGAGAAAACAATTTTTCGTTTACTACATGTACCTACACATATTGAACGCAGCTCCTTGCGGCTTGTTTTTGTTAATTAGTTCCGCTCCTATAAACTCATCAAAAATACAAAAACAAAAAACAAAAAATTAAAAAGCGTATTCCTCTCTCTCACATCTGATTGATAGCGAGCAGCTATGCGATTAATCTCCCTCCCTCCATCACCGTCAGCGTCACCAATTTGCAGAGCGATTATTACCGTCTGCAGTGGTGGTGGACAGGACCCATTATTTGGTCGTTTATCATCGTCTAAAAAAAAATTAAATTCTGGTTTTGAATCTTCCTGCGGATATCTGCAATGCACTACTGCACACACATTCAAACAGGGAGGAGGAATAAAAATTAATATTTACCTTGTTTTGGGCAAAAGACTATAATCAGGACGATTGCGATGAGAGGATAACAGCCCGTAATTACACCTTGTTAGAGGCCCACACACAGAGAATGGTGCTGCAATCTGGACTCGGAGCGAGTTGAAAAGTGCACGAAACTGACTGCTGGGGCCGTTGCTTCATATTTTTGGCCTCAACCGTGGACTATCAAAATATGCAATTTGCCTGGCAAAAGTGAGTCGGAAGAGGAACTCCTAGTGTGAGTGTTCGCCTAACCCCGGGCACACTGAACCTGGCCCTCACCCATCAGTCGCCCGGACTGTAATTTAATGGTTGTGAAAAATGGGCGATTACTGTCATCACACCGGTTCGTAAAAAATGTGGGACAAGTATGATATGTGATGTGATGATTGCACGATAGGTTTTATGGGAGCCATTTAAGCCGATGGCCTAAGGGTGATCGTCTTCGGGGATTAGATGCGGAGAGCTATGTGCTATCAGTTTAATAAAGCATTGTACCTGGATCTGGAAAGAGAGAGAGAGAGCGGGAAAGGTGTGCCTTTGTCAAGCGTGAGGGATAAGTAAATGGAGCAACTTGTGTGCTGGCTCTTTCTTGCCCACTCTTCACCCCTTCAAATAATAAATAATCCTTGGTAACTATCGTCAACAGTTGAACATTGACCTCTGATGGACACAAGTGCTTGTCTTCTTTGAAGTGGGAGAAGTATGCTTGGCTAGGTCTACTGTTTAGTGGTTTGGTGAATCCTTCATCTCCACTCTTAATGTAGGTTGCCGTCGCTGAGATTTATTGGGTTGTTTCTTCTTGGTATATCCATTGCAAGCATTATCAGTGATCGTAGGTAAAAGATCCATCTTCCATGTTACCCTCGCTATAGTGCGTATCACCCCAATGGCGTATGGGGTAAACATAACCAAACTGGCCAATGCTCGCAACGTGCGTTGTCTAGTCGTTGACACCTTAATGCCAAATGAACCATGTGATAGCAACAACCCACTTGTGCGCATATGCAACTCCTTAACTCCGTTTCCTCGCAACCGACGGCAAGTTCTCCTCAATATGACTAAAGCTACGATTACAAATGCCGCACTTTTCATGTCAAATTTTGACACTCGGACGTCATTATTTTTTTTCCAAAATTTGTCACTGCGTGTGATCGCCTGTTAAGCGCCTTGTCGCTTGGGCTGTCGCAGGCCACTTCCACGAAAAGCACGCGAGTGACAACTGAATTTCCGAATTTTTGTGACGTTCAAAATGCCAAAATTAGCCAGTAATCCCAGCTTTACACTTCGCTTTGGCAGGAAATTTTACAAATGCCGATGGTAGGAAAGTGTGCATGAGAGATGCTTACTGATGCTACATGTACCCTGCTGCCTGCTTACATTTTTGGTGACCAACGTTCTTTTAAAAGAAGTTGCTAGTACCGCTCATTGAAGTATACTATGCTCCGCGTGGTCTTAGGTAGGTCTTAGGCCTAAGTTCCGCTGGTAATACCACGCATCAACGAATATTTGAAATCTTGTTAAAACAGTACACACCATTTCGCCTAGGATCAACATTGACATAGGTCCGCAAGTACCGCCCAACGGCAAAGATCTGAGCCTATGTTGGTACCAATCTCGGACTGCGACATAAATTCCTCGGGAGTCACGTATTGAAAAAGTCTGAGCTGCATTAATACAGCTTATCGAGTAAGGTCTCAGCTCCATTGGTATCATACGCGTTTATAAAGGTCTCAAGTTGACTACCATGGCTAAGACGTAGGCTTTAGGTATAGGTAGGTAGAAGTGGCTGTTCAGCTTTGAACCCAAGTAGCACTATGATGTGCCTTTTTGTTACCACGACTCTTGTGACCCATAGTCTGTGGCTTAAACTACTGCTAAATCACAGCTCCGCGAGTACTACTAGCATCGACTGGTCCAAGTTCGGCATAAGCTATTTGTGAATTGGGAAGCTCCAAAGGTGTAACTCAAATGTTACCATGAGTACGCATCGACAAATTTTAACCTCCACTCCTTACTTCCATGATTTACGAGAACTTTCTGATGTTACATACCTTCTGATCTTTACAGATTTTTGAGGACATCAGGATGCCTGGACGGCGTCCGGTAGATACAAGAAAGAGACATCGAGCTAATTATCTCCAACATCAATGGATAAACCCAAAAAAAAAGGCATCCGAATGGGTCCACAGGGACCTTAGTGGGGTATATTAGGGTTTACCCTGCTCTACCAACCCGTAAATCTTACCTAACCCAACCTAACCTCCATTCCGCGATGAAGGTATAAGCTTCTAATAGAACTGTGTACTCGTTCTACGAGAGCCTACATTGATGACGGTCTTGGCAATGCGAGCCTTGCGGATCCACAGAGATCTAAGCTCCATATGTAAGTAGCACTCGTCGACAATGGTTGAAGCCTGTACAAGTATCGACCCGACTCAAGACCACGCGAGGATTTTCTTGGGAGATGCGGCGCCTAAACCTTTTTACCGGGCCTGAACGCCACTTGCGGGACACCTTTTAAGTCGCAAATACCAAGAAATCGGAAATTGGAACTATGTTCATTGTTCACCTTGCAGAATACTGGACCAAATTCAAGTGTGAAATGCAGGCAGAAATTTATTAGACTGACCGTAGTAAGACCAAAAGGTAAAGTTCTACAATAAAGACCCAAGGGACCTTATAAAAATGAGGCTGTTTGTTGACGAGGCACGCTGGCTCTACAGAGATTACCAAAAGACGACGAGATATATATAGAAAAGAGTGTTCCCGAACTCGCATGAGATTTGAAACATGAAACCCGTGAAAGAGTACCGAAGTTTATAAACAGCCTCAGTACCTAATTCTTAGTATTTAAGAAAAAGAAGACAGAACAAAAGACCTCTTACAGTGTAGTCTATAATTCCAGGGCATCTTACATGCGGTACGTAGCACATTAACAACAAGAAATCTAAGGCGTCTCGAGAAGGCCAACGTTAAGCCAAAAGTTGTAATGATAGTGTAAAGGAAGCCTCATTCCGAGCGCAGCCGTTCCGTGCGACAAACATCGTCGCCTGTTCGGAATTGAAGGCAGTTTTAGCTGGGCAAATCTGTCACTATCGTGGATCAAGGTTGAGTCGGCCCATTAGTGTCACATACAACACAACCTTTCATGGAACAAGAAGGGATAATTAAGAAAGTCTGTACTTGTTTAAGTTGACTTAGTCCTGTGAATTTATTCATTTTCTGAACTCCATATTGGACCTTAGCTTCATATTCAAGCATTTTTTACGTTTAAAGGCGACTCGCAGTTATATGACGTACCCTGATTAAGGAACCTTTCTCAAGACAGCTGTACATTTGGATGTCTTTACAGATGGTAGAAAATAATAAGCTAAAAATTGTTCCTAAGCCTAGCTAAAAGCTTACAATTTTAATCCGCAATTTTTCCCATCAGATGTCGCCCAAACTAAAGGCAGTGTGTAGAGGAGCAAAGTTAAATGCCCTCCCAATTTGTAATAGTGTTTAACTCATTCCAAAAGTACACCCCGCAGCTACCCAACTTACCACAACTCCATGACCAATAAAACGTCTCCAAAACGCAATAAAACCACCTCTACGTTCTATATTTACTTTATAATAATTCTTTTTATTGAAATTTGAATAAATTATCTAATCTATGCAATAAAATCTACAAAAGGACAAAAATTCATATGCGCTAAACAAAAACTACAAATCCTACATAAAGTCATATAAACGTATACTTTTTAAAAGCACCATTCTTTCGAGGAAAACTTCAATTAAAATAAATAAAAAAAAAAAATAATCGAGATATAAAAAAAAAACTTAAACTGGCCACTGGTAAACTTTTTATAAAATTTTCTGAAAATGTACAACTCTCACTCTGATCCGCACTCATTCATTTGCATTTACACACCTATTACAATATTTATATAATAAAAATTTCTTTTGTGAACAATTAAGAAAAAAAAATAATAGAATAGTCCTTCGCTGCGCGCATCTACAACTCCTCCAGGCAGCGTACATTCGTCAGCATTATTCTCGTCAATCGCCACACCTGCTTGGCAGCATTTTCTAGCGCACCAGGACTCTTTCCCTTGAACAAGTCCATGTTTGGCAGGAAATAATGCGGACACCGTCGGCACTGTAGGCAGGATATTAGTTGCAGGAAAATTCCATTAATTCGATCGGCGATACAATTCTCCTCCCATTCCATTTCGCGGGGATGCTTCTCACACTCGTATAGTAGCAGTGTCTTTAAATGGTACGATGTGACAGGATTGCCGGGCAGGTCTAGATGACGGTCACGCAATGTTTTTAGGATGCTTAAGCAGCGTCGTCGACTGGCACCTGAAATCGGGAGAAAAAAAAAACGAGAAGGTTGTTGCATTAATGGATATTGCGTGTTAGGTGCGTGTATGTGTGAGTGTTTTCAGTTTTAAAGCGATATGCAATTGCAGAGATTGATGTTTGTGCTAAAAGGAAATTAATTGATATACGGGTAGAGATGGTAGGTTGTGTGTGCGCTCGCGCAACCAGCTCAGCGTGTGTGTGCCTTGATAAAGTGAGACACTAATGGTGTTTTGAGAGATCGTCGTCAGACTGAAACACATTTCTTCAATTAAATTGCGATAAGCGGGGCTAATTTATGGCAGAAGCGGATAGATGCAGAAATGGAAGCTCGCCGAGCGGTTGGACCTGTATTCCGCGATAGATTGATGAGACGGATCTTTTGTTAAAGATTTCAAACTCATTTGGAAAGTGTAGGTACTTTTAGGTGGCAATCAGAGTTTCTTGGGCGAAGATGGGTTGCCAAATAAACGGTAGCGGATGGCAGCATGTGTAGTTGGAAGCTGTAGGAATAGGTTAATACAGGAACAGCGATGCTGAAACTCTTTCTAGGTAGGGGAGAGCGGGGCTGGAAGTCACATTTTCGACTGAATTTGATGCTGCTCCTTCGATTTTGCAAATCAGTGAGACAAACCTGTTTTTAAACAAACAGCAATATTTAAGCTAACTAATTCACAAAAAAAAATCCAATGTAGTCTGCTAAAAAGATGTAAATATATTGCCTTTTTTTTATGTATTAACATCTAAGCGCGCGTTGTTGGAATCTGGTGGAGTAATTCCACACATTTAACTTGCGGGGACGGAAATGCGTTACTGTGTTTTATCATTGCATACATTTTATCATTGCATACGTTTTTATCATTGCATACATTTATGAGCTGGGGCATATTTATTTCAGCTTTTTGTTGATGTGAAATAAACTTTCTCCATTTCGTCCTTGCACCGTACTCAGAAGAAATTTCAAGAATTCTGCAGCGAGATTATCATCTTTTACCAATGATCATAAGCGGAGACTTCAATATCAATTTTGCAACTCCAGAAGCTCAACCATTTATTGATTTTATGCAAGATAAATTTAATCCTCAAATGAACTCCAACCGGAAAATTTCAACAACACGATATGGAACAACCATCGATGCTGTCTTCCAGCGTAATCTAGATAGACTACAGTCTCGAATGTACATATCTTACTTCAGCAACTCAATCCGATTGTATCTATTCTACCGAAACTAGCACAGAACGAATAAATTATTGTTATTTCATAATATATCAAGAATACGGTTATTACAATTCCCTCTTTCCCAATGACGTGTATCAAGCCACACATATACCGCACGCACGGTGTTTGCACATATTTCGGGACTGTTGGATACAGTCGCACCAATTTTTTTTAAAATAAAAAGGGTTTGTAAGAACGACCCCTGTTACTCTTAACCCCGCCTTCCCCTATTTGTACATCAGTTCTGCTTATGCTTCTAATGGCCTACCCATTTGAGGGTTTTCGGTAACTAAATTCCAGCTATAAGTTCTTATATAACTAACAATTTTTGTTAGAAGCCCTCACTTCAACGTTTTTGACAAAACTGGCCCGAATCGCTTAGATGCATCTATTGTATAAAGCAATTTGTTAGCCAAAGTGCGTCTGAAAAAAAAAAAACACTTTGCACGGTTTAAATAGTGTCTCACTGCCAGAACTCGTACTAACAGTGCAGATGGCGCCATCAGGTGCTTTAAAATGCTGCAAGACTTAAAAGCAGTCTAAGCAGGGGAACAATAGACCACAAATTCGCAGTGCACTAGACCCTGTCTATTATTATTATTATTATTATTATTATTATTATTATTAACTTGTTTGGTAATAAAGGTATAGCATTTCAGGGTTGATAGTTAAATGAGAGCCCCCTAATTTATCATTT
Source organism: Cheilosia urbana (assembly GCA_946477585.1). NCBI lineage: Eukaryota > Metazoa > Arthropoda > Insecta > Diptera > Syrphidae > Cheilosia > Cheilosia urbana. The sequence goes on along the minus strand of OX297854.1, from coordinate 25,579,029 downwards.
CTTTAAGGACACAAGAGTTATCTGCTAAAAATTATTGAAAAGCGAACATGACAGAGGCAGAGAATTGGTTGAGTTAAATTTTTTCTATAAGAGTCGCTTTGTGACTATTGCGCAGTTTTAACTGAGATGCATGCCTATTTAGACCTAATTCAAATTATTTTCAAGTATGGGAAAAATGTTTTACTCTTACTTTTTATTCATATTCCTATAGTTCAGAGACTAGGTTCAGTAATCCGTCGAAACCTAAAAATTCAAATAAGCCGGCATCTAACTTTGGGTTATTGTTATTGTTTTTTACTCCAAAATCATCATCGACTCTGTGTCTGTTTGAATGTTTTTAAATGCACGTGGACTGGTTTCAAGAACGCCCACTGTCAACCATATGACTCCGTGGCGCAACGGTAGCGCGTCTGACTCCAGATCAGAAGGTTGCGTGTTCAAATCACGTCGGGGTCAGTTGAAGTGTGTTATTTTTTTTTACTTTTATTTTCCGCTAAACAAACAATTTACATTTGCATCAAATTAAAATAAAATTTCATCGGAAAAGCAATAAATATTTAACTTAAATTGTTTCTGTCACAAACACGGCTACAAGTGGGCACAAATTTATCGTTGACTTGACTTTACAGACAGCCACTGATGAATGTGGGTTTGACGATATTCGACAGCCACTCGACTGCTTTTTATTAGAACTGCATTCAGGATTTTTGTAAAAGGAAAATATACTTCAACTCGACTTTGTGTATAGAATTTTAGAATTTAATGAGAAATTAATTGATTTGTTGGGGAAATTTACGATTCCTTGTTGCGTTCATAAATTCTCATAATTTTGTAATCGGGTCAAAACAAAACAATTTATAGTGTGTTGAGTGGGAGTTGATTTTAATGATTATTTTAATCGTTATACCAATGTGAGAATCAAATAAACATCAAAAAGAAAATTAAAATAAAAATGAAAAAAATAAATACATAGATTGGAAGCGGAGGTATGTGACGACAAGGAGCTTGTAAGTTCACTTGGGTTTGGATGTCGTAAAACTTTTACGACTTTGAAGTTATGGTTTTTGATCGGTCGCTAAAGAACGATGCTACACTGACATATGACAATCTAGAAACCATATTGGGGCGACTAAGCCGAATATGAATTGAGCTATTTGTGAAAGAAACTATAGTCCACAAAACTGTGTGGGATACTGGGAACTATTCAATGAAAACTATTTTCTATAAATATTCGGAGAATGCATTCTATTAAATAGAGCAAAGAAAAAAGTTTTTCAAAAATGGTAAAAGTATTTTTTTTTTTGGGTCCGTTTAAAAAACGTTTTTTATCTTATTTTTTAAAAATATAGTAATCTTCGGATTTAAACGGATTTATCCGAGAAACGCAATTACGAGAATCTCGCTTAAGAGCGTTGTCGACGCAGTAAGAACCTCGCTTTATTTGTTGTCTTGAAAACGCAATAAAACGTTTTTATTAGCATGTTTATATAATTTATGCACTACGTCACAAAACTTTAAATTTTAACCTATGTCATATTAATTTGACAACTGCCTTTAATTTTGATTTAAGCTGTAAGCACAAGAAACTTTCGAGGGTCACTTATCCGAGGATCACTGTACTTCTTACGCGCAGGACGAACCTATCGCCTCAGATGCGGAAGAGAACTACATATTTATTTGATGAGTTGTTTACACGGAGCAATAACTTGTTTTCACGGTTTACTGAAAGAGCCAAGTTCATACGTTGTGCAATACTCCTAAAATATCTTGCAGCTTGCCCTATGCCTAAGACCGTGTTAGCTTATTGTGGAGGGTACTTAAAATACCGCGCATCGCGGTAAAACTGTTTACAATTCTTTTGGATTTTTCAGACATAATAAGCTGTTTAATGCAACATTTAGATTTTATTTTACGTAATCGGAAATCTCTCTCGGAAGTATTGCGAATTTCAACTTTTCAAAGGGGCCGAAACTAGAGCTCAATGTTAGTCACCCACGGCATATACAAAATTCGCATAATGATTGGACGCACTACTCACTTACGGATGCGTTAATGCAAAACATATAGATGCTTGCCCTGCTGGGGCTAAGAGGGCCTACGCTCTGACAAGGAGACTGTTTCGCAGCAGTCAATTTGACTTCGGGGTGAAGGTCATTTGCTACGTGGCCCTTATAAGGCCTATCATCGTCCCATGTGGTTCAATATAGCGCCGTCCTATATGGAAAAGATTCGGGTGTTTGAGAGGCAATGCCTCAGGGCCTGTATAGGGTTGTTTAGAACTCCTGAATCTCAGTACATATACTATCCCAATAGGACCTTATACAATGGGACCCGACTGAATAAGATTGACAATTTCCTTATTAAGGTGATTTGGAGGCACGTTGCCAGGGATAATAACCTTAAATTAAAATACTCTAAGAAATCCGTATACCTATACGTAATTTAGAGTCCGCATAATGAACAACAAAAACAAACATTTGGGTTTAATTATTTACCAGGTGGCAATGGTATCTAATATGTAAAGTTATGTAACCACGGAGTTACAGGTTAAGCCTGAAGTACCTAATTAGGTAAGCTTAAGTATTTCAGCTTTGCTCAGAGCCAATAAGGCTCACATTTGTCTCAAAACGTAAACATAATTTTCTTAAAAAAACATACATTAAAAAATAAAGAAATATTAACCAGAAAATGAGAATTTGAGAATAAAACTGGTTAAAACTATTCACCAAGTAAACGCACCCAGAGGGTTTGTTTTTTGAATCATAGGTTTATTTTAACAGAAAGTCAGTATCATACTCATACCTCCGCGGAATGAAATGAGTCGCTTTACCCTTGAACAACGTTGGGGAATATTGAAAACTTATTTCCAAATTGAGTGCAGTGTAGCCCAAATGTTGCATTTTTTGAAACGAAGTTTTGGCCGAAATGAAGCATCCACCGCGCCTGCTGTACACAAGTTCTTGAGACTTGTATGCTAGTGGACAACACTCATGGTTCCCGCCAAAGCCTCCATAGAGAGTGACAGTTTGGTGCGGATTGTGGAGTGGTGCCATCATTGGACCATTTTTTTTTTTCGAAAATGACGCTGGGAACAACGTTTTGGTCAACTGTAGGCGTTACAGAGCCATGTTAACGGACTTTTTTTTTTTACAGAAATTGAAGACATGTATTTCATGCAGGATGGCGCGCCATGCCACACAGCCCATGCGACAGTCGATCTCTTACACACAAAATTCCCAAATCGTGTTATCCAGCCGTTTATTTATGACTTTTTTTTGGGTGGGGAACCATGAAGGACCGTTGTTATGCCAACAATCCGGAAACGATTGAAGTAGGTACTTAGGGCAAATATCATCCAAGCAATTCGTGAGCTACAGCCTGAAGCCATCAACAAGGTCTTGGAAAATTCGAGTGACAGAATGAGCTACTGCGAAGCCAGCCGAGGCAACCACTTGAACGCCGTTGTGTTCCAAAATTAGTGGGAATGTTTGCTCTCACTAATAAAACCAAAATACACGAAAAAAAAAATATTTTGTTCAATTAATTGCATTTTTTAAAAGAAAATTAACCATCACAACATATTCGCTTGATTTTTTTTTTTTTTTTGTTGGAAAGGTACAAACATGTAATGCTGTGTGTAATTTGTTTGACAATATATCCTCCTTCTTTAAAATAGTGCTGCTGAAACTTTTGTGGATTAACTCAGAGAATGGCTCAACTCCAAAATATCTCCACAACAACGTTGCTCTCAAACCTCCGAGAGAAGAAAAGTCCAAAGAAATCTCATCAATTGAGAGTCTTGAGCTCCTTTTCAAATTTTATTCGTCCCAGCAATAAGAGAGTGCCTAAACTGCTGGTCGTATGGTATAAGAAATAACAATAGTCCTGTCGAAATGTCAAAATAATATTTTCTATAGAAACAAAAATTAATTTTCTGCTGGCTCATTTAACAATTTTTCTGCTGATCATGGCAATTTTATGCTTCGACGGTTCTGCCAAGGCCACCTAAGATGCTAAAATGTCACACAGTTCATTAAAGATCAATAAACTGACGCCCAAAGTCACTATACCTTTAACGATCCATATTTGAAATAATATCCATATATTTGAGTACTAACAAGAAGAGAGTCTCGAGAAAATACCAAAAGCACAACTTTCTCCCGCCACAACCAATAATATGTACACATCCAACTCCACGATCTTATCATGCTCGATCTTTTTCGACAACTTAAACGGCCTAAATTATCATCTTGAGTTGAAATAATATTTGAATTGATAATTCGCCGTTCGCTATCATGCCCCCCATCGACCATCGCCACCTGCCGCTGCCGAAGGGGAATAAACACAACGATTTACACCAAAGCTCGTCATCATTTCTGTGAAAGACAGAGGAAATTCCTTGTCGTGTGTTTACGAAAATAATATGTCGCATGCTAACCTCTCTCGCACGAAATGAATTATTAATTCAAAATCTAAATGCAAATTTCAACAATAAGAAACTGAGCACAATCTCTCATCGATAGCCCAATTGAAAGTAAGTCCACTAACAAACTTTTAGATAAAGTCATGGCAAGTCATTCCTAAATATTTATTTTTAATATTTTTGGCAACCACTTTGCGGGTATTTTTCTTGTTTTGTTTCAGCGAACAAACTCCGAACTTTGAGGTGAACTCTTCGGCCCAGCGGGTGGCCCGAACTATATCTATATTTCTTTTTCAGTTAATTTGTATAAATAAATAGTAAATCATTGGAGGCGAATCATAATAGAAGCATAGCAGATGGTAGCACAATGGTTGCGGCGATGAACACTCTTTGATTTATGCGACTTGGTGGAATTTATTGTGGTTTTTGGGTTATGTAAGTGTGTATGCGGATAAATCATTTTTTTGGAAGAGTGTATTTTTTTTTTTTTTTTGTTGATTACGCACTGACGCCTACTTTTGTTCGCGGTGACAGCAAAGTGCTATCTGGCTTGGTCTCTATTTTTGAGCTAATTGTTGGGAATTTCAGCATAAATCTTTGAAGTGTCAAACTGGTGGCATTCAAGTTTCGAATATGGATGGAGGGAGATGAGTGAGAGTGGTTGTCGCCTTTTTATAAACTTATGTAGGTCGATGAAATGTGAGAATTGGAGATTCTACAACTCATACTTATATGGAAATTATATAGATTTCGAATGATATTCGATTCAGACCACCATTTTCGGGTCTCTTTTCGTCTCTCTACCACTATAAATCTTACCCAGAGAGACTCTCTGGATTTCCCCAGAGTTCTTCCCTGATGGGCTCAATTCCTAGTGTAAACGCTGGCATCTGTTTATGGGAGATCTGTTTCATCGACTGGGTCACGATCCAATGATGTCCCAAGATCTTCATTTTTCTACCAGCCCACTCTGGACATTGTCACAGTATACCTATGTACCGCTGTCTCAGATTCTTTCAGGGTCAGGGGTAGTTTACAGGTATTATTCTCTCTAAGGAGCATCTTCCTTAAGTTAAGTTACCTAGACCTAGCTTCTAACATTTTTGGAACGAATGGAAGGGATCTAGAATTTCATGCCTAGTCTAAACGGCGAATTGTGCAGCCTTTCAAGACAGTTATACTCTCGGCGCAGTGGAAAAAAAAAACCCTAAGGTGGAATTTTTTTAGGGATACGAAACTGGGACCCCTCCACTAAGCCACTGCAACCAAAGCCAAACAGAAATCCCATTGGAAGTGACAAAGAGATTTTGAGTTCAACTTCATAGGCCACGAATTAACCGGCTTTAGAATTCTCACAGCGCCTTTCTCATAATAAGTTTTAATCTCGACTTTAAATCTACGGAAGCGCACAAAAGCAAAATTTGTATTTAAAATAAAGCCACTAAAAATTTAGAGTTGAAACTAAAAATGCTTAAAAATGTTTTTGGTATTCAAAAACGAATTGTATTAATAGACGACGAATGGGACAATATTAGGAATCCCTTTCGTAAAATGCTACTCAAGGTTACAAAAACGTTCTCATAATTGATGAATGGTGGACGCAGGAGTAGATTTCTAACCTTTTCCCGAAGTGTAACCCATAGTGAACCAAGTATATACTGGTGGTATGGAAAGCCAGGTTAAAATAAATTACCCTGTGCGAAAATAGTACTAGCGAAGACCCAAACCTGTAACTTTTTGGACACCGAAACATTAACTTTTGAGTTCCCAACCAACATTTTAAATTTTTATAAAATTACCAGATCATATTCACAACTTTCAGATGTGGTACTTGGAGGTGCCTGCTTAAGATTTGAAGGATTTTCTGGCCAAACCGTATATCGAACGAAGAGCTTTATGAGGGAACCGGCCATGAACCTATTGGCACAACCATACAACGACGAAAGTGGCAGTGGTCTGGTCACACTTTCCGAAAAGGTGACAGGTCCATAGCTAAACACGATGCAATGGAATCCGCTTATTCAGGAAAGCAGGATACGCGGCGGTCCTAGAAGTACATGGATTAGATCAGTCGAGAAGGAAGCACGGCAACTGGAAAAGAGTTGGGGAGAGCTGAGGCACCGCACCCGATGGCGCGTAGACATTATAGAGGCCCTAGGACCCAAGAGGGGATATCGGATATCAACAAGTTCCAGTGCCTTAAAATGTTAGATGAAGGTTCTTGCGGAAAGAAACCTGATTGATGTGAAAAGAGGTGTAGTTTCACTGGTTGGGGAAAAAAGGAGAAATCGTCTCCTCAAAGCGAAAAAATCCTTAATCTACAAACAGACTCTACGACGGACATAAAACTCCACACAAAACATTTCTGCAGTGGCCTTGATTGCTTAGAAAGCTCATTTTAAACCTTATCGTTTTAAAGTGTGTGTTTGTTTATTATACCATTTGGTTTTCCAAAAGGGATACCATTTCAAACGTTTTTGACAGTTTTTTTCCTTATAAAATCTGGTTTCCTTGATAGATGAAGCTCGCAATATATAGGGATTACATGGGCTATAAGAAGGAAGCTTCTTCATCTATCAAACTTAGATATTTTAAGCAAGTTCTTTTTTTAAGCTAGGTACTGAAAAATCGTGCTTAGTGACGAGGCTTGCTTGAGACGGAAGATTCAATCAAACCCGCTCAAAACTGAACTTTTTAGTGATCTTTAAGCTACTCATTCTCACTCAGCCAAGCCAGCCTTATAGTCAAAAGCATTACAATATTTTTCTAATTTTCTGATTGTTTAATGAACGTTCTGTTGTTCTTAGAAAAACATACAGTGATTCATCGCATGAAATAAGAGCTATAGTGTTGACAAGATTTGGTTATTGCCAAAATGTAAGCCAGTTAAAAAGGTTAACGCCTTAGCCCTTGCTCCTTTGGGTCTGTAAGTCAACATTCTCAGAGGATGCTATCGGAACTTGTATAAAACTGTGACGTCCAGACGGCGACTTGCCATTCTCCTGTCAAAGTTGCCCTTAAATTTGGACTGAAGCAAAGACGGATAATGCTGTTGATAATCGAAATCGAGTTTTGAATTATAACTTGTCCTCTGTCACTTAGACCCTTTGCAGTTTATTTAATGAAAATATGAGAAAACTTGTAACTATTTGGAGGTCTGATATTTTCGAAGGTCCAAACAAATAGAAGAATGCCTTCCTTAAAAAAAACTGTCGAAACACCTTTTGATGCTCGAAGGTTGGATAACACCATAAGGGACTAGCTTGGTCTGGTTAAGAAACACTCAGATTCGATCGCTCCTTCAATACAAAAACAGTCTTCTGCCGAGCTGGTCATACTCTTACAGTTACAGTCTCTCTGGGGTTAAAACACCTAGTGAACGAGTAATTCCTGGTAACTGCGGTATACTCCCTCTCTTGTTTCGACTGATAAGGCTTTTCCATCATTTGTGAGTCATACCGACGGAATATAGCTTACCTACCTATGATTGATTCCATCTATCTTCAATATTGTCTTCACTATTTGCCAAACACTTTCATTTGTGTCCCACAGTGGCCTTGGTCTCCATTTCGTTCATTAATTTTTTAATGTCCCGTCTATCCATTATAAGCTTTCAGATACCTTAGTTGACACTTGATCTTCGGTCAAAAATTCTCAATCATCGAAGGTAGGCCCACTTACATGTAGACGACATAATATATCGAACTTCATATACCCATCACCTTCTGCGCGTATACCTAGAGGTCGCCTGCCAGATGGCACGGACTCCTTAAACCATGTCCTGAATTCCGAAATCCGAGCTGGGGGACTTTCATTTAACGTATAACGGGAAGTAGTCCATCGGGAAAGATCACAACTCTTGCACCAAGAACTTCATGCCTTTAAGTCCAATCCAAGGTTCTATCTGAAAAGCTTGAAATTGATGCATGTTCGGAAAGGAGCTTCGTCAGTCCTATCTTTAATGCGACATGCTTATCAGGGCGAAAAATTCTACAGGACTCTGATTAATAATACTTTTTGGAGGATCTCTTAAAAAGTGTACACGTTGGGCACTTTAAACGATATCGCGGGTGATTTCGACAAGCGTGAGAATGTGTAACTTCGGCTATAGACAGACAATAATGGAGTAAACCAAGCTTTGGTAGCTTGAACTCGAGTAAGAGCAGTGAAAGGACGATGGTAAAAGATGGGTTTTGTGGCTTATATGTGAAGCCATACTGTCAAAAACACATGTTTAGAGCAAGGCGTAATTTCATCGCTGAAGGTGATACTGACTTGTCACAAACTAAGTCGCGATCAGAGGTTAGGCGGTTGAACCGTTGAAGACGATGGAAATCTTTTCGGAAACAAGGAACAGGATAATCCAAATTAAATCGCAGAAGAATACTTTGACATTTGACATGTGCGTCTGCGAGCTCAATTGCAAGATACACATAGAATATCGTACCGAAAAAGCCTTGCTCGCAGAAGAACGCTCGGCATAATTTATGCATTATGCCTATTTAAACTGCACTTCCTAATTATTCCTTTCAATTTTCCCTTGAAAATATATATGCCAACACTACGAGAATTCCTCAACAAAGTAGTGACAGAGGTGGCAGGTGTACCCAGCTGTCTCTATAGCTACGATTCAAAGATGGTTATCAACGTAGACTCATGTCGGCATCTGTTGAACTCGCAGCGTCCATCCCAATCACGTATAGAAACTCCGACGATTACAGAGCTTTTCAAATCCAGATAGTTCTTATAAGTTAAAAAGGACATAGACAGGGACAGGGGTAACTCATCTCTGATCCCTCTTTCAAATAGAAATCCGCCGAGTCTCGAGCAAAGATTGAAAGTTAAGCCAAATGGAAGAGAAAACTACGTTCGACCAATTTCGACGCATTCAGGCATGCGAGAGCACTCTGATAAAAAATCCTGATATAAATGAAGTCTAAATTCGAATTAAGCAGCAAAGATATACACATTGAAGTCCATGTAAGACCCTACATGCGAAACAGCTGCAATACTGCGCACAACGACTATTAACTAATAGAAGCTTTGAGAACGTTGATGAGCCAGAATCTATCCATCGCCTTCTATGGGAAGGGCAGCGCTCTCAATTGGGGTACTTCAAAGAGTCATGGTAGCAACTTTTTGATAAACTATACATATCTATAGAGCATCTCACCGAAATGTTGGGCTTTATAAGCTTCTAGGTTACTAAAAGCGGACTGATGAAGCCCCAATAGTTTTCTAGGTTTTTAAAATCTCGACCCAAAGTGCTCGGGGCAGATCACGTAAGACGGTGATCCTCTAGACGACAATTATCATTTTTGAAATTTCGATTATCAAAAATAAGTTATGTTCGTTTATATCGTTTCGATGATAGTCGTCTTAAAAGTTACGTTATTAGGGCCCTGATCTTACAGAGTCACGAAGATTGTCATCTACCAAAGTTTTCGCCATAGTAAAAGCTTTGCGCACTATACTGCTTCAAGACGTCTTCACCTCTGCTTTATATTTACATAGACCTCACTTGCTTATTTTGATATTCATGCAAAACAGGCATGAGAAGTAAGCATCAATTTGTGTATACGGAGCCGAATCGCATCATCTTTGAACGATCAAAACATGACGTAATCTCGCTTATCCACGGATGTGGCGAATTGACTTACGGCTAATTCAACAGATACCCAAATTGGAACCTAAAAATATATGTTAGTACCCACATCTTACTACCTTCTGAGCTTCTCTCCATATAAAAGGGACTATTTGGTTTTATGTGCGACTCTACTTAGAAGAGCCAACACAAACTCTTGTTTGGCAAACGCCTTTTTAACATTTGCCAAGAATTGAGACAGTTTAAATTGGCTACTAAAGCATGTTCTTGAAGCTTTTGAAATAGGTACACAGTACCTAGCCAAGTGCACTGAACCGCTGGCTGGGAACCTTTATAAAGGCACACTTCGACGTTCGAAGTTTTATCTGGAAGTGAGGGTATGGCGTATTTTGATTTAATTTTTATAAGAGGGTATGGTGTCATCAGAAGCTTGTTATAAAAAGATCGATCGGAAAACTATGTGCGAAAGTAGATACAGAAAGTCTTCGTTGGCAACCAGTTTTCTTGCCAAATAGGTATACACTCTACCGTCGGGTCGTTCTCTACATCGCCTTTAGCTGCGGGTATAGGTAGGTACTCGTAACTTGTTTTTTGAAATCAAAGTCAGTGTACAGTAAGACCTACTATCTCCGATGGCCGGTCACCACATGTGACCATATCTATTATACATTTAGAAACTCCTCTACAGCAGCTAAAGATAGGTTGAGCTTTTGAATGTTTTAATGGACGTCTGGAACTCATTGGCACCTCGATTTAGATCTGCGCCTGTTTTCTTATCTGTTACTAGTCACAAAACGTTTTTATATTTTTTGCGCGGTATCACATTGGACATATCATATCACTCAAAGGCTCTTGCTGTCAGCCACCTTCACCTAACCTAACCACAAAACACTTTAAACCTTGATCGGTATTTTAACACCTACCTACGTTACTTCTCAACGTCAAAAGATGATAAACGCACATCCAACCTATTCCGCCAATGTAAAATTTCGACAAACATCAAACCCCAAACGCACACTACATTGCCGTCGGCAAAATGCCACCTGAGCTCACCTTGCAGCAGCCGGTTCTCGGCATCGGTGAAACTCAGCACCCACGCATCGCCCTCCATGGCGGAGTTTTTGCCCTGCAACGCGATACACTCCTTGGACAGCATGTCGAATCCTTCAGTCTTAACTTCGGCCACGATATTCGGATGCGGCCACGGTATCCCCGGCAAAGGCCAATGCGAGGCCGAACGCGGCCACAGACCGGCACACTTGAATGCCGGCGTTATTTGCACTATAATGCGCTCGCGTATCCTCAGTTTCACTTCGGTAGTATCGGCGATCATTTTCACAATATCCCGATACGCGCACTTGTCACAGGCTTGCGCCACTAAGGTCTGAAAACGCGATCGTATCTTGCGAGCCGACAAATACCCGGACGCGGTTATAAATTCCACCCACAATGACATCGATCGTTTGCGGCCGTCGCTGAGTTTGAGGACGGCACAACCGGGCAGCGTGCCATCGTCGACAAAGTTCAGCACTCCCATTTGATTCAGATAAATGATGATCTCGAATTCCGTTGGCGAGATCACCTCGAGACCTTCAAACCGCCCGTTGTAGTCGTTCAGCGACGAAATGAAGCGAGGCTCTTGCACTTCCACCTCCTTGAGGACGTCCTGCACGATGCGACAGACCTCCTGGATGGTCTTGTGGATCTGCGCCTTGCGGGCCTGAACCCGATCGGCGCAGTATTTGTTCATTTGGTACACCATTTTGGATTGGGCCGCGATCATGTCGGATGGAACGAGCATTTTCCCTCTCTTAGCACTTTTCAAATATACTTTTCTCACAAATTGGTGTCGAAACTAGTTTCGCATCTAGCACATCACCGTTCGCACGTCACACCAGACACAAGTTACAAACTACGAGACCCGCCGCACGTCAAAATCTCTAAACAAATCGATTTTCTTCTGAATATAATTATTTTCGAACAGCGAACACATCCGGCGACGACAGTTGCTGTGCGTTGAATGACAAAAGAATAATCCCTCCAATCCACAACCGGATTGTGTGTGCACGACGACGACGGCGACAGAGGAATGAATTCCTGTGCAAGTGTGCGTGCATTATAAACGAGATGGCGCTGATAGGAGGCGGGACTATCGCTATGTTCCTTTGTCAGTCGCCGCAGATATGGCGCAGATGCATCTGGAGATATTTTCGTATCTACGCTCGAGTGTGGAGTTGGATGTGTGAGTTGGTCGACAGGGCGGGCTTATCGCTTCGATGTGTTGGTAAACGGTAGCCGGGGTTATTATTTCAATATTTACATTTGGAGTGTCAAACTTCTTCGAGTTGGTGTCCACCTCCTTTGGCTTCTTGTGCGAACACACCCTTTGGGTACTTTGTTTGTGTGCGCCAGTTGTCCTGAGGTACATTCCTATGTGTGGATATAGTTACTAAGGGAACGTTCTGAATGGGATTTTCGTTTGCGTTGCTTTTGTTTGTTTTTCGTTTTTCGTTTTTGGGTGAAGTGCGAAATGATTAATGTGGCAATAACACGGATAATGTGTGTTTTTCTTTTCTCTGGTTTTTATGTGCGTTATAAATGGCGTTTACTTGGACAAAAAAGAAGAAGAAAAAAAAAAACCGAAGAAAGGGAAAATTTGTAGAATAAAATCGAATTAATGCCGCGAATGTAGTGCTTGCTGGTCGCCAAAAGGTTGAAATGGGGGAGAGGGTTGCCATTACAGTGGGATAGCCGTAGTGTCTGAGCCGACGGGCTTATAGAAAAATATCATTTGGTGGTAATAAATCGTTGTAAATGCGGAAAGGGGACGACATTCAAATTTACACGAGATGGTGGACGGTGAATTTTCTGAAGTTTTTCCAGACAGTTTACGTGTTTTGTGGGGCAGCTTTGCGATAAGTATGTAAAACAATCCGGCCGCATATGGGGCTGATGAAAAATGGTCGACCATCAGACTGCGAGGAAGCTTCTTTGATGTCGGCAAATGTTGTCACGGGAAATTATTAGGGAACCGCTGCTGTCGGCAAAACTGTGTGAAGTTGGGGAAACATTTTTTTGTTACCTACCAAAATTTTGAGTGATGGTGATAGGCAGCTACCTCTTATTCGGAATGATAGGTTGGTTGGTGTATTTAATGACTTCTAATGGAATATTAATTACAAAGAGAGGCGTGTGTGTGGCATTTGCAGAAAGTTATACGTAGCTCCTATTTGTGGGTAGATTTGGCTTGAACTTTTTTGAGGGGATGGGTACCTACATATGTATCATTTACCGGCACAGTGGCTTAGTGGTTAGTGCGTTGGACTACTAGAGGGGTCGCAGGTTCGAATTCCGCAACTTAGGTTTTTTTTTCCACTGCGCCACCTCTCGTGTCGTCTGAAAAACATCCGGGAATGTACCTACCTAACTGTCTTGAAAAAGATTCTCAATTAGCCGCTTGGAATCGACATAAAATTGTAAATCCCTTCCATATTTATTTATTTATTTATTTATTAAGTATCATTTACTAAGAGGAAAAGGTAGCCCGTTTTGAGTCTTTTGTTTGTGAAATTAAAATCACTAGTAGTAGTACTTAATTTCCGGTGTAACGATTGACATGTCGCCAAACGTAGTTTTCCCAAAATTCATCAAACCAGGTATTTACCTACACATTTGTGTACCCAAAAGTACCTGTGGTTGATCCGCGCTTGTCACAATTGGCTCTCACTTCAATCAAAGACCTTGAGCATTGTAACCATTGGGAGCTTTTTTATCGGAAAAACCGGTAGTCCGAAGTCCTAAGGCCTTGACAGGAATTATTTGCGTTCCTTTTTGGGAGCACCAAGTGGCTGTCTTAAACTCTATTCCAACGAGACATCGCGATATTGGACGACCTCACTTTGAGTGGCGCCCAGTTGGAAGGCCCCCTCAGCCAACATGGTGCAACTAGAGGCTGCTATCGATGGATCGAGCATAAATACAAAAGCTGGGCAAACAATATGGTTGAGGCCCAGTATCTGAATGAACTCATACACGTCTACAGCAGTGTACCTATAGCCAAAATCAGAAGATCTCTCTGGAAAGGTACGTTTTATCGTTTAAACCTGCAATCACACCCGAAAGTATATTGCGACTTCGGATTTGTAAGGCCTTCACAACTGACATTTTGAGCAGTAGGTCAATATGGACCCATCTGAATGGGCAACTTGCGGCAGTGAATACAAAACTGCGACGTTGGTAGATCGACAAACAGAACACTGGGAAGGTTTCTTTTAAGACCAGGAAATGCCTTTCGTACCTTCTAAATCATACAATTGGTGCTCCTTGTTGCACAACGGAAACGATTTAAGCACTTAAGACCAATATTACCCAAGCAATCTGTGAGCTACAGCCCGTAACCGCATCAACAAGGTATTGGAAAATTCGAGTGAAAGAATGCACTACTGCTAAGCCAGCCGAGGCAGCCACTTGAACGACGTTGTGTTCCATAATTCATGGGAATGTTTGCCCTTACTAATAAAACCAAAATACATGGAAAAAAAATAATTTTGTTCTTTTTTTTTTTTTCATTTATAAAAAGATGCTTGTATTTGGCCCACCCTGTACAATTCAGTGTGAACCGGGGCCGCCACTCACAAGCCTCTCCAGTTAGCCCGGTCTTCCAACTTGATTGATAGATATCGATTGTAAGTCACAATTTTATGTTGTCAGAAACTGTCAGAAACTGGCAAAGGTATAATACAACCGCCTTTGGTATCATTGCTCATAGCGGCTCTGTGGACTCCAATTTGGTGTCGGTAAAAACCGAGATGTCTCAGGTTCAACAGCGGGAAAGGCGCGAAATTCCAATATAATAATTCTAAAGACTGTCTGATGTTTGTCAGACGGTCGCGTTCATTTGGTAAGAATGCCTTTAAAAATGTACTTTGTGTATTTGTGGGGGTTCAACCTGAGAGCGCTCACTGAGTAGCTAATGCGCTCTCCTTAAATGTCCCATTAGTTTCAAGATTCTACATTGTCACAAAAGACACCTCCGAGCCGGAGAATCTACTAGGTATCTAGAACCTTCAAGCTCAATATCTAATAGCCCACTAGCTGCCCCTACACTGACTTATGCCTTGAAAGAAAACTCACAGCAAGTAGAAGTCTTAACATGGGGAACTCGGCAAAGTTCTGTTTTGTTGATCTTATTTTCAAATTTGTTGGTAATCGAATTTTCGACTTGTGATTGACCATGCGACTGGTTGGGGCTGTATGTTTGACCTTGAACCGCAGTCATTATTTTGTGGGTTGTTCTCCTGTTGTTATTCGCTTCCAATTACTTTTCGCGTTCTCTTGTTGGATTGGGTGTAAGTCAAAAGCCTCATCGTTCGAGAAGAGCAAGGAATTGCCAGGTTATGTAGAAAGTTATAAATGAAGGGCTTGTGAGTGACACTGATGGCAATATGGAACTTTAAGTCCAATCTTTCTTGTAATGGATGCATTGCCCAAGACGGTTTTCAAAAGCCATATAATTTGAAATCGTGTTTTTTTTTATATATTTTCTATACCCTCCACTAATGCCGATCTTTCTGATAAATGTTGCCATTGGCAGTTCTGTAGTTTTTGTACCTGTAGAGTGAAAAGCCTGCAATGAGGATTTTATTTTTTCCAAATGAGCCCTAATAGTACCATAGCTTCTAAAGTTCGGATCTTACTGCCTAGATATATGCGATATCAAAGTTCCTCCTACTAATGGAGAGTCTTTGACTTGCTGCATTATATCTGGTGATCCCGTGCACTCAGCTGCCATTCAGTTATGTACTAGCGCTCCAAGCATTCGCATTGGCCTGATATTTGATACCGACGTCCGGTCTTTATGCTACAAGCTCTGACTAGAAGATCCTCATAAATGGGGCTTTTTTTCTTAAGCCGACCCCCTGCAGTCACGGTATTTGGTCATTTTGGACATCATATACTATGCAATATTTTGAGCCTCAGCCTCACTGCCTCTAATCATATCCGCACTGTACCTTTTCAAGTCATTGCAATGGTCACGGCTATTGAATATTTTATACTATAAGAGTACACTCCCCAACTTCCGTCACCGATTTAAAAGTTATTTCCCTTAAGAGTAGCTGAAAAAAGTATCGAACTTGATCCAACTATGTCTATTGGGGCCTGGTCTCAGCAGTAAGGCCCCATTCTCGGGGTAACCTCAGCTTTTGCACCATAAATTTCTCGAAAGTTAGACCCCGGGATATTCTCAATCTATTTTTGGTGTAAAAATAAAAATTCCAATTCGCATCCTCTTCAATAATCATAAACTGGGCAGATGTACAAAATTTGTACTAAATCCGTCCAGACGTTAAGTTTAGCCTAGGTTAGGTTGCTCTTAAGTTGGATCCCGTTGAATTCTCACTTTGGGGTAAAAGAAAAAAGTTCGAATTCGCCTCGCCTTGAAAGATTATAAGCTGCGTGAGTGTACAAAATTTTAAATAAATCCGTCCAGCCGTTTAGTTTAGCCTATAAATTAAGTTTTCGGGATACTAGTTAGGCCTTAGTTTACCAAACAATGGGTCTTTGAGTTCCATTGCCATGCGCCCTTAAATGGGGATTAGCTATATTCGCCCTTATCTTGTGATTATTCGACCCATTTTGATATATATCCCAAGAAACCTGTAAAAAACCCGCTTAGGAAGCAGTTTTAGGTACAATACGAGAAGCTTTATAGCAACTCTCTCATTGCAGTGCCAAATTTGAATGGAATCTTTAGCTCGACATTTTGACAAACCTTTTAAATACCTTTTTGACCTTAGAATTGGGTATACAAATATATAACTGGACGGTGAAGCTTCAATTCGACCCTGTAATGATGTTTTGCGACTTATTTTCAAAAATGTTCCTCGAAAATGTCCCCGCAAATTAAGTCATCCATTCCGATACACACATACACAATACATAACTTCCTCTGACCGTTGGTGTTATTAATTATTCACTTGGATACCTAGGGAAGCTACCAGCCGTACCGTCATTAATCCTCATTTCGCTTAGACGTTGCAAACTTTCATACCCACCCGGGCGCGCTACGCTGCGCTGGTGCATGGCGGCGGCACCACTCGCAGCATTAGAAACGAAACAACGCTCACCGGAGTGGAAACTCGGAAAAAAGAATAAGAAATATATTCATCCATCCTTGGAATACCAATCTAAAACTGCCGCATCATGACATCTCGCCGAGGGGCAGAGACATACATTCTCTGCTCGAACCTCGGTGATTTTCGGAATTCCACTGTAAATTGGGATACTCAGTGGAATCGCTTTGCTCTGTGGCCCTTGAAATTACATTTTATACTTCGATTCGTCGCAAGGATTACGGACAAGGACCCATTGGCAATTCCACACAAAATCCGACAGTTGGTTCGTCTCAAAACGACCCACCTCCGAGATGAACTTGCGCCATGTAATTGACTTGAGGTACGGGATTTATTTGAACAAGGGGTGGGAATGGTATGTATGCGCCTAATACACGGGGTGGAATCCGTTTGGTCTTTGATTTATGAGTTCTCCAGCAGCAGGCAGTGGGTCGTTGTTTATGGTGGGATTAGAGTTAGATTTAGAGTCCATTACGAATTAATGAGCCTTGTGATTAATTTGTCAGTCTAGGTATGTGTAAGAGCGTAGTGAGAGAGGTATTGGTAGAGGATTTTTTTACACTGCGCTACCTCTCATTGGTTGGCAGCATCAGCACCAACTTAATTAAGACCACTTTATACGCTGATAATCCAATCCCACACACAATACGTCGCGTCGCGCCTCGGGCACGACTTTCGCTTAATTAAATTGCCCCTCTCCGACAACTTAATTCGGCCGGAGACAGTATCACTCCCCGAAAATCGATCACGCACGGAACGCGAACGCTGCGCTCCACGCTCCACCAGTGTCTGCTACCAGGAGCACCGCCACTGTGTCCGTTCGGTTTTAATTGAGCCAAACGACCATCTCGCGATCAAATCTTGTTTTTTTTTTTTTGCTGGATGTGGTGGCGAACTGTTCCCCCCACATAGGACGTACACGTATGTGGATGTGTTTCTGGTGAAAACTGGAAAAACGAAAACAGTGGCTAAAGTTGCAGTTGCATTTGCGGCAAGCATGTCCCGCGATTGCAAGCGCAATACGTCATCGTCGTATCTGATCGTGGCGACACACAGAGACACAACAAAAACGATGCGACGCGACGCGACGCGACGCTCCCTCCCAGCACTTAGGAGGCACTGCACGATCATTAATTTCGGATCCATTACAGCGTGTTTCGGGAGCACACAACCAGCCAGCGCAACGAGCAGCGGTGTCATCGGCGGCAATTGAGGGAGTCCGTTCTGCCGGTGCTGGATGCGGAATGAAATACGAGATTAAAAAAGGAAACTCCATGACATGGATCACTGATCATCGCTGACAGGCTGATTGTTCTTTGAGAAATGTTTCCACTCAGCTTGTGGAGTCAGTCGGTGCCGCAGCTTTAGCAGCACAGACTGTGGCGACACACCATCATAGTCTCATCACCGATTGGGATGACATTTCTGAGATGGCAACAGACTCCTCTCAAGCGGATTATAGGTCTCGTGGATCTCTATACGATCGGTGATCACCTGTTGGGTCAGTTACCATTTTACCATTTTACCAACCAGACGACGTCGTCGACGGCGGCGAAGATACTGCATCTCGAATATGAATATGAAGATGCGCAAAAGAGCATGGGCTGCGCGCCGGTGCACCCTACCTGGCTGTATGGCGGTGGCGCCTGCATCCCGCCGTGAATTGTCTGATAATTGTGGAATGCGTCCGCATGCGAACACGATAGACGACGGGATGCGGTGTGGTGGCGCACTTGGTGCAACTGTGTGCATCATCAGGGTCTCGGAGTTAAGTGTGTGGATTAAGGGCCAAGTGTAGTGTGCAGGGTAATCAATTGGGATCTCATTCGGTTGTGTGTGACTGTGGTGGGCATAAGTTGTGAGAGATTTCCGCAGAAAAAATATGGATGGACACGAAGCCAGATTTATGACAGTTATGAGGGCAATCAGCCAGCAGGCATCTAAGTTTTGAAAAATTCCCAAATCTCTTTCGCACAAGCTGAGAGATTTTTTTAGGCATGATGAAGCATGATGAACCTGTACTCAAACAGTGTTGCGATTGAGTCACAAATAACCTACCTGCCGATATTTTCTAAAGAAAGTTTCCAGGCTCCGTCGTGTATTTGAGATGTTGAGTGAAAGAAGGTTGAGGACTTAACCACGTAACATTTAAAATGACTGTTGTCAAAACGATCCAAAACAAATAGGAACTACCGGTGCCATATCCAAGGGGTTTTTGGACACTAAATCTGGTCCAATAGCCACAACTTCGATATGATCGGTTCTGGAATCCTGTCAAGTGGGGTTAACGTTTGGCAAACAGCGCAATACCTTTTGTTCAGCTAATTGGGCCGTATATTTACACCATCGAGTTAGAGTTAGAACTTGAACCTAGGTCATCTGTAAAAAGTGCTCAAGAGGCTGTATGACCGGTTAATGGTTTACTTCACCCAGTGCAGTTCTAGTTTGTGCAAAAGTAATAGCACGGTTAAGTGAGATGGTTCCAAACAGTTACGCAGCTAGACCTAATTTGGTGTTTACAGAAGGAGTGATCATGTAGGAGTGGCACGATCAGTTCAGCGTGATCACATTTTGTAAAAGTTCAGCCGGGGGGATAGGCGATCGCAGAATGATCATGTCACGCGAGACGATGTAAATCTTTTCATAAAATCTAAATCAATTTGGAGAAGTAGAAAATCGTCTTCGGAGATGATGGGCACGATCGTAGAAAAAAACAGTGTCACAAATTCTCGCAGGGGCCTACTCTGAAAAACGATCGTTGAGAAACAATTCCACATAACTATAAGGTATACAAAAGTGACATTTGGTGATCGCGGATTGATCGTGTCGAAGTCAACTTCAACTTATATGGATCCAGGGTTTCCGAAATTTGATTTGCTTAAAGCGCCCAAACCTTAAAAAAATGTAGCCCAAAATCGTTGCCCGGAAATAATCCCAACAAATTATGGAAAATTTTGGTACTTTTACCATTTACCCATCTCACCCCGGATTTTATTTTACTTCTATTTTCAACAATTGGCTTTTTTGGCTTCTGTCAAATCAAAAGGCCTGAAAAATAAATTGGTCTGCGTGTAAGTTGAACGACTGTTCTATGTCACTTCACTGGAAGAGTGCTACTAAGTTTTAAAACTGCTTGTTTTTTCGAAAATATTTTTTTTTCTGAAGGAATAAAACGAACAAAATTAACACAAAATTTGTAAAACGATATTTAGCCCAAAATTGTGTTGGGTGCTAATTTTTTATTTCTATAGTCTTTAAAAAAAAGATAGCCCAAAATACGACAAAGCGCCCAATATGGCAACCCATCAGTGCGAATCACGCAAACAGGTATTGAATTAGTACCTCATCCGTGATCGAGTAATACGTGGCTGAATTTGTTTTGCATGTAAAATCCACAAAATTCAGTGACGTATGGCTCGATCACGGCTGCGGTAATTCGGCCCCCGATTTTAAAAACACTAGTTAGATCGTCACGATCGCAGGCTGATCATTAACATAATAGCCGCAGCTGACGCTAACCAATTTATCAAGACAGTCAAGATACGATCGTTGTGGTTTAAAGAAATACTAGACCTAATACGCTGTGGAAAGTACATCGACCGGGTCATATGATCATTACCGGGAATATCCGTTTGGGCGAGGGACACTTAAACGGATTTGTAAGACGATACGTTCGCATGAGCATTGATCATGATAACTGATCATGCGAATCAATTGGGTAAACCAATACAAAAAGACAGTCGACAGCACGATCGTTTCAATTTTAACAAGTTCTGGGCCACATTTTAGTCCCATTTTGATCACAAATGATCCTGGCAGCTTTTAGCTGGCAAATTTGAAGAATTTAAATCGCGATCAGTTCTTTTAAGAAAATTGTCAATAGATCGATATATATAAATAGGCGAAGGGAAATAGTTAAGAACCACTTTCACTGCCTTAAACACAAAATATTCGCATGAAGTTTTTTTTTTGTTGGAAAAATTGTATGCAGGTGCAAAGCTGTGTGTATTTTTTCCAATAAGTACTTTGCGTATAAGCCAGGTTACTAAAATGGTAGAATTTCTACCACAGGGCGAACTCTAGTATAGGTAGATACTCGTAAGTGGATGTCGAATAATATTGGACTCGGGTGAAAAACCGACTTCGGAGGATCATCCTATGCACGATCAGATCCACGACATGTAAAAAATCAATTCTGTGAGAGATGTACCTGCTCTTGAATATAATCTACAGTATCTTTTTCTGGATTTCAATTACTACTAAATTTAACGATCACTTGACGATATCGTCAATATCAGCTGTCATTATCGCATTCGAAGGCAGAAGCCTCAACAAATAGTTCCACCTACTTGAACGCAACTGCATCATGTCAGGTTCCCATGCGGTCCGTTGAGCATAGACTGTAGCACAGTCTAGATCACAAAGTTGCGGTACATTTACATAAATTAACAAATTTATTCAGAAGTTTATTTTTATTTCTTTTATTTTTACACTCGCAGTCAATGCCGAGTGAGCACCAAGCTTTGTAATAAAATTCCTTGCATAGTGGCAACAAATTTCCTGTCTAACCGGTATCGAGATAATTTGCTCTGTCCATAACTGCTGTATCCAAAGGCTTGTCTCTGCTGCTGTCTACATCGACGGCGACGATCATCCTAAGTGACGATCATGCTTGACGATCTCCTTATCTCATTAGAAGTAGTTTAATGGTTCCCTTCGACACCAAAAATGTCACATTGGGCAACGACTCATTTAGTTTTATGGCCCACAAACTTGGCCACTTGGGACGCACATTTAGATACTGAAAACGGCCAGGAAGCGTATGACGCTCCCAGATATTCATATGGTAGCCCCAGTGGATTCCAATTGAGTCGTTTCATATCTGCTGTGTTACTCACCCGTTCATGTGGTAAAGTCCAGTTTTTAATTAGCTAACCTTCATCTGATCTCTTTCGTTGCCTCTCCCTGGACTGGGTACGGCTACAATGAATTATTCATGAGCGACACTTAGATGCGTCTGTGCGCGCCCTTCGGTGAGAGTTGCTCTCCTCTAATCGATATAATTCTTTCCGAAAATGTGAAATGTCACAGGTGATAAACTGCAGAACAACGATGAGGATGGCGCGGATTGGAGCGTTCTGAAGTAAGAATGCCGCTAATTAAGGGGGATGGAGTTGTTCCATTAACATCACCATTTAGCCTCGTTTCTCTTCCGTTAGAACAGATAATCTTGGGACCGCGGCCAACAGGCAATTAAAGGCAACCCGCCTTGATAAGAGGTGAAGAATAATAGCTCAGGGCTGGAACAGTGTTTAATCTTCGTTTCGTCAGATAATGACTTCGAATCGGTTTGATGGTGGTCAAGAAGTACTTGTAAATTGAGAAAAGAAAAGATTGCTCATTAGCTGATCGAACCAGGGGTAGGAGCGAAAGTCAATCACCGAAAATGTGCGATATTTTTGACAAAGAAACGGCTTCTTTGGAACCAGCAACCTTTCCGCTGGTGCCGGCTTGTCTTGCCACAGACATTCTGCACTAAAGGATGTTACAAATCACACGCATTCCGCATGCACTCACAATGACTATGACACATTTGCGAGCACAACGAAATTGCCACGTTCTTTACCAATTACATCCCATTACGGGCAATCCAGCCCCGGCCCGGCCCATCCCGGCAATCGTTTGTGCGCACCGTACCACAAATTCACGGCAATTTATTACACGCCTCCCGAGCAAATTGCCGGCCATAAATTCGTCGCCCATTTCAACAATGCGAGTTGGCAATTACACGCAGCACAACATAATTATTTGCCACTTTAACTTTGTGCATCTGTGCGATGCATGAATGAAATTCTATGCGATGTCTCGAGTATCTAAGAATTTCAATTGCAATCAGTCGCTGGGGATGGTGTAAGTGGTCCTGAACGGTGCTTACAAATTGGAATGATATATGCGCGCCAGTGCATTGATGAACGGGGAATGTCGCCCAAATTGACTTGGCGATTCGTTAAATGCGTCGCTCGCAACGGAGAAATGGTATTTTGAGAGAGTGTTCCAATGGAGGAGATACCGTGGCGTTCGCGTTGGGAAGACAGCAGCAATTTGGTGCTATTTTCGGGATACGAATGCTTCAATGAATATAGAGGATGGGTGCACTGTAGCAGATAGAGAGAACTCAGAACTTCGCTACGCGCTGTCAGGGTCAAGAGAACACGAAGACGAGGCCGTGTCGCAATTTTTCTTCATTAATTTGCAGTAATTAAGGATTGCGGGTATTTTTCGAGTCAAATCGTGTGACATATAGCGAGTGCTGTATGCGTGACTCAGATGGAAGCCAAGTTAAGCGAGGACGTAATGAAATTTGTCAGCAAGTCGCGATTTGGATTGGAGAACGATCATGCCGAAGAGTGGGGCGATCAGTTTGGAGAACGACTGATCTTGCCTTTGGTGGTAGATCGGGCTGAATTGTAGTAGATCGGGCTGAATGATCATGATATTGGGATCGATTTGGAAAATTATAAAATTTGCTGTGAAGTTGAGACACGATCATAGAGGACCACAACATTCATTGAAAAGAACACACCAACATAAACTGCAAGAGGTAGCTAGTTCAAAAAAAAGATCATTGAAACAAAATTTTGTACTGGAACAATGAAAACAGCGACAGCGATAAATGATAAAAGCAGTGATCTTTAAAAAGATCTTCTTATCTGCGAACCCATCATAATGTTAAATTGATCACCTCGATGATACTATTTCTGATCATACACTTATTGTGAACTGCTTCCAGCAACAGGTCTTATAGCAATTTGTGTTTATTTAAGACTGAACCGACTTTCTGCCTTTAGAGATGTATATTTTGGACGGTATTATTTTTTTTCGGTGATCACCTGTACGGATATGTTAATGAATGGATGCGAATGATCATGCCACTCGCTAATAAGCTAATAACTCTAATTACATTCGTTTCGCACTATCCTCCCATATATCGATCGCTAAATGATCGTGCAACCCAATAATAAACTTTCATCAGTTGTGGCTGACTTAAAAAAGAACAGTATTAAAAGCGATCGTTGATACCTTAAATGTTGGACGAAATTGTCCAATGCAATCTTGCAAATATACGACAGAATATATTGACCGGGTTATATGACCATGTATAAAAGATCACTTGTACCTTTTTAGATATCACCAATGGCCAGTCCTGCTTCTGGTAAATTGAAGAAATAGTACCAACTGTTGATATACTTAAAATGTCGATCATTGACATTCCGCTCAATACAAATATAGGTATTCAATCAAATATCAGCTTTCGATAAGTTATTTCTCGATCTGGTCTTCCTACTAGGTACTTGCTACTCCATATATAAGACAATGTGAACGTCATTTTCACATATATCATAGTCATAGATCGAAATGTAGACTTTGGAGGATCACTACCATATAATCAAATAATGTATAACTTGAGATCGTCAGATGAAACCACTAAGAGATTGCAAAAGGATCAGTTTCTTGAATATACCAATTGAGTCGAATTTTGTCAGCGATTTGGCAAGTGATCAAAACAATCATAGCCCCGATCGTAAAAATTGAATCCTAGCAATGAGAAATATATTCATGCAGATAAGAATGAGGACAAAAGGACCATGTAGGTTGAGACCGTCGTCCACCCCGGACTGTAAGCACCATATATCCTCAGATGTTTTATTTTTAGAGATGCCAGAACCACGATCGTGTAACTTTAAGATCGATTCCAGGCATAGTTATGTATGCAGATGCAAACATAACGTATAGACAAACTAAAAATGTAAATAAAATCATCGCCAAAGACTGGTCCAGCATTTCGAAGATAATTCATTACCTGGCCCAGTGATCATGTCAGACAACTTCAGCTTTTGAAATCGTTTTAAGACGCGATCATTGACACTTATTCTGATCGAATTGGTGCATATGGGAACGCGTATTAGGTTTTTGGGAATTCTTTGACTTTACAGACAAGATAAAAATATTCACCACATATCATCTTTAACGGAAAACGCAATTGAGCCTTAGGTTAATAGAAAGCAATTCTGATTAAACTGTGAGAAATGATTGCTAAGTGAAATTTTAACTCTACAACTTCTACTATAGCTGATAATGAATGATCTTGCCAAATGATGTTCATGAAATTCTACACGTGATCAAAATACTGATCGTGCTTTAGAAAAACACGTCCATTAAAACTAGGTAAATTACTTACCGTTTACTAAACTGCATTACTGCAATGGACAAATTTAGAAAATGATCGTAATAAAACGATCTTGTCTCCAGACTTGTAAGACGAAGGCGATGGCTACCACTACCAATCACCCAATCGTAACTCTAGTGTGATTTAAAATTAACTCTATTCTCTACTTTGATCCTTCGTTCACACTTCTCAGATCGACAAAACGTTAATACCTACATCATCATGGGAATACCTTGGGGTTTTTGAAAAATGATCACTTAACCAAAAACTGACTTTTTGGGGCGTGTTCCAACAGTCAAT
The DNA here is from genome assembly GCA_946477585.1 of Cheilosia urbana. NCBI lineage: Eukaryota > Metazoa > Arthropoda > Insecta > Diptera > Syrphidae > Cheilosia > Cheilosia urbana. Next base: position 25,553,341 of record OX297854.1, on the reverse strand, counting down.
CCCATTAGCGCAGCTCGAACCCATCAACCACTTATCCACACATCCTTCCATCAACAAATCATAAAGAATCGGGAGTGTTTCACGCTTCTCAAAAACAGGTAGCACTTGTGGCGCCCACTTTTATTTTGTGTTCTCAACACCGGAACACCTCAATTGACCCCTCTCGCTGACCATATTATTTCCAGCTCCGCACTGCAAACGCAAACAGAAAAAGAAAGAAACTCCATATCCTTCAATATTCTTTTTCTTTATTATTTTTATACCGTGCATGTATGACTCTGTCAAAATGGGCGGACACGCCTATAAGTCATAATTCAAGAGCATTGCGACCGCCGAGATCATGGTGTGTGCCTGGCGCATAATAACAATAAAAACTCTGAACAAGGGGCGACTTTGATAAATGTACATCCAAATCGGCTCCTGACCTCCTGCTGATGATGATTGTAAGAGGGATATGCCTGGTGTCTCCTCTGTTCCAAAAGAATAAAGAAAACACAAAAGAGACTTCATGCCAAGTGGTAATCAGGGGCTTTGAGGTGAAACTCATTATTCTCTGGCGCTAATTTGAGATGATCGACGATTAGAGGGGGGGCTGGCCAAAGAGGCAACTTTTGGTGACACTGAGATATTTTATATACTGCGATCCCACCACGATCGGTAGAGGAGGGTCTTCATATCTTATCAGAAAATATACTTTGATCATAGCCAGTGATCGTGGAATGCCAGTAATCGGAGTCTAGATCTAATCATAATCATTGGATCGAATTTCGATCTTTCTTGCTGATCACAAAATTGCCCAACCGATCGATTTTTTGACCTCGGGTATGGTGATCGAAGCGGTGATCAAGTGGAGAAGATGTCACTATATCTGTTCTGAAATGGGCCTAAGATACAAAACCCAAAACAGTTTCAAAACATCCGTTCAAGTGACCGATCGCATTGATCACTGAATTGAAATCAGATATCGACGATCACCAAAAGTATTGACAAACCACCAACAGAATAGTACGTTATGGTGGCAGAAAACTGCAGATGTGATCACAGAAGGCCGCATCTTGTCCAACCAGGACTCAAAGTATTTCGTCTCGATCTCCAAAATCGTATATGAACTCATTAGCATTCATTTCTGTGTGGTCAAGTACGCGACCGAAACCTCATTCGCTGTCACATACGATACGTAAGCCGAATGACAAATTGCAAGTGACTCACTTGGGGGTACACCTCATTCATAAAAATCTCAAAAATCAATTCAGAAATATAAAACCAACAATGCGACCATAAAAATAATCAAAATCCCACCCAAATGGCACACTTTGCGCTGCCAAAACGAGCAGTCAAACATTCCCTGGGCACTTCGTTGTGGTTTTTGTTCCGCTACACCCTGGCGAATGCGAACAAAAGAAAAATCACATAAAAACTAAGAAACGACATTAACAAGAAAACAATAAAAATCGTTAAATGACATTAACAAGCATCACAGAGTCCAGATTAATTAATTTACAATGCAAACATTTTATTTCCTCGATTATTGACTGCAAGTTGGGTGGGAGGAAGAGAGTAAGGGACAGAGGCGAACTCTCTTCCCACCAGCATCATCATCAGCATCAACATCATGCAGACACGATGCACCACAACGCTCAGCATGAGGTCCTTGGTTAATTGATAAAACAGGAAAAAACGTTTTTTTTTTTTTTTCTTTCGTTTGCAAGAAATACCATCGAAAGGGGAGAAGACGCCGAAAAAAAAAAAAATTGAAAACAACCAAAAGCATCAATAAAATACCTGGACTTGGGTTTGTGGACGCATACGATTGTGTCTGTTTGACTATCCTCCTGGTCGTCGAGTTCAGAATATCAGCCGTATAAATCGACAGAAAATAATCGTCTCAATATTGTGTGTTGATTTTAATCAGACACCTTCTCTTGCGATCGGGGAATCGATGTCAGAAATGGGCATTTTCGAATATTTATCACATGATATTCAAAATGGAAATGGTGTTTTTCGGATCACATCATAGTATTCGACAATGAACTTGTAGGTGTCAATATTTCGGACCGTTTTTTTGGCACAGTTTTTAATACGTTCTGAGAAGACTCTTAGACGCGTTTTTGGACTATTTTTAGAACTAGTGGTGCGTTTTTTTATTTTTAGATTGTTTTTAACGTATTTTTTACGTCTTATTTGACACCTTTTTCTGTGTGTTTATTGGACAAGTTATCAGAGGTTTTTGAAGCATTTTTTGACACAAATTGAACGCATTTTTGGACGCAGTTTTTGAGGAATTTAAAGACACGCTTTTGTAGCGATTTCAGACCGGGATATTGAGGCGACTATTTTTTTGACAGGTCTACAAGTCTACAAAATAAGTTCTACAACATTTTTCGACGCATTTAGGATTATGGATTATTTTTTGACGCGTTTTTGACACTTGTTTTGATTGGTAATATTTAATCGTTTTTGGAACGTTTTCGATGGCGCTTTTGAATTCATTCCTTGACGCGTTCTTAGAGACTTTTTAAGCATGGATTTTGACGCGTTGACGCAGTTTTGATACATTTTTTGACTTGTTCATTGACGTGTTTTTGACGCAGTTTCTGATAAACGTTTTTGGACGTGTACCTTGGTACGTTTTTTGAGGCGTCTTATGACGCCATTTTTGACGAGCTTAAAACAATTTTTAGAACCATATAGTCGATGCGTTTTGACTCACTAACCGACACGTTTAAAATTATTCGTTAATACGTTTTCAGAGCGTTTTTGACAATTGTTTTATCGTTTTTGAGAGTCTTTGGCACGTTTTCGAAGGCGTTTTTGAACTCCGCCTTTGAAGGCTTTTAAAAGGAGATTTTAATCATGATTTTTGACGCGTTGACTGCAGTCCTGATGAGCATTTTGAAGCGTTCTTATTCTTGTTTCTTAACGTGTTTTTGACGCAGTTTTTACTGGTTTTGGGACGTGTTTTTTGGTGCGTTTTTTGTGGCATTTGAGCATTGTTTTGCTTTGTCGTATTTAATTATTTTAAGCACGTTTTTTTGAAGGCGTTTTTGAACTAATTCTTTGACGGCTTTTAAAAGGGTTTTTAATCATGGTTTTTGACGCATTGACTGCAGTTCTGATGCGTATTTTGAAGCGTTTTTGAAATTGTTCTTTGACGTTTTTTTTAACGCAATTTTGAGGGACGTGTTCTTTGGCGCGTCTTTTGACCGTTTTTGACTACTTTTGGGACCTATTTCACGCATTTTTAAGCCTGCTTTTTTACTCGTTTTTGAACGCATTTTGCTGTACTAAATAAACCTCATTATAATACCTAAGTTCCAGAGGAAGTAGGTATTTTGGAAAGGATTTTATGGCTTTCCTCTATATTAAATTATGATAAACCCATGTGGAGCCAAAAAGGAGCCTTTCGACGCCACATGAAAGCCTTCAACGTTTCACGAGTTATTCGCTCTCCAAAACTTGCCCAAAGCTTAAAATACACTATATCTCAAGCTGCCATAGAAAGAACTGTCAAATTTACAGGTATCAAGGGTGCCACAATGGCACATAAGTATTTTGACCACGCTGCCTTCTCTGCTGTTTTTGCTGTCCATTTTATCGAATCTACTTATCACCATCTGCATAAATTCACCCAAACATGAATAGCTCCAGTATCTCAAGACTTTAACTTTTCACTCAAAAACTCACCAACACCGCTTAGCTGTGATTTTCTGTTCTACATTCCTAAACGCCTTTAAATTTCCCCCATATTTCGGCATTCAATTCGTCGTTTAACAAATTGTTCCTGCCATTAAATAGAATACAACAAACGCAGCATTCCATTCCCCCCCTTCTGCTGTCTCACTGTCTATCTCTATGCACAGTATTCCCAAGACCAGTAGTTGTATCTGGAGTTTTATACGTCCACTGGGAAATCATCAAAGTAGCTACTACAAAAAACATGTTGTGTCTATATTTTACTACTTCAGCCAGGAGCATGACCCTTTTAGTGGAACAGTTGTTCTCTCTATCGAGCAACCACCATTGGACAGCGATACACTGTAAACGGGAATGCATCCATATAGACTTTTCTTTCGGGGGAATTCATTTCTCCGCATTAATTGGCGACAACCTTGCTAACAACATCTTCTATCAAAACTCCAGAGCACTGCTGCTAATGGTTGCGACAAAGTATCTCCACTCGAAGACGACTTTTGACACTTGCCAACAGCTGATCATACGTCCAAGTTGCATCTGGAATTGATATTTTATATATGTCCCTTGGGGTCGTCGTCGTCGTCGTCGCTGCCGCCACGCTAAAGTGGAATGTATCTCAAAGTGTATCCGAGAGGGTGTCTTGAGATGTCTTCCATTTCTTTCGGCGGCTAATCGAATGCATACGATACCGCGAAGCGTTAAGTGAATTAGACGATAAATTATGTCAGCGTAACACGCGCTTCGATTGCTAGAACAAGACCGACAAAAAGTGCTACTGCTTCGGCCTTATAAGTGGTCTACGCGGGAGAAATGCCGTCGTTAGGGCAGGCAGAGGCAGCTACTCGTATCTATATCTAATCGAATAGCTGTGCTGTACTAAATTGTTCGGTGGATATATATTTTCAATTAAAAAGACATTCGGCAATTAGGGGAATTCCCCGGAGAGGTGTTCGGCCTCGGTGTTGTATTTTAGAGGTATACTTGAGCTCACGTGAGTCCCATATATCAGTCGACTTGATTGGTTTCTTCGATCGATGTGACATCAGCAATGCCACAGGAAGATAAAAGGACGCGGATCGGGAGGATGTTTAAAAATAAATAAACCAACGGAATGTGGGTTCAAGTTCATTGACAGTGCGGATGCTTCGATTCCATGAAATGAGCAAATTCCTTTCGCCCCTAGGCACACACCGATACTTGCACATACTTTTAGTTGATCTGGAAAACCCTAATCAAAATCCACAAATTGGCATTATCGCGGCCATTTCTCAGTGCGTCCGTAAGCCCCTTGAACACAGAACGTCGCCGCCCTTGTTAAAGTGATATTTCATCTAGAACCGATACGATATATACGGTTTACGGTACCCAATCAAAGGAACTCTCCCAATACGCCGACTTCGATTTATTGAATCGCATTGGACATTAATCCCATTCAGCGTTTAACCATGCGCAAAACAAATAAAGCCCTCGAGATCCGAAGAGAACTAAAAAACCCGCGCACCGCCTCCGTCGACACACAAAACCTTAAACAAACAATCCAGAATGCGAGTCCACAAGGTGAGGTTGGAAAATAAATACACAAGATACACGAAATGACTATGAAAAGACCACAACAAAAGGATTGAGGACGCCATTACACCCCATTGAATTGTTTCGCTTGATTGTGATTGTGGTGGACGAACAAAAGCCTGAAGAGCATGGATAAAAATCGAGAGCGTTAACATGGCAACAAAGGTGTCCCGCTGTGCCATTGAAATTATGTGAGCGCGACTGTGTGTTCCGTGGAGGTATTCCATGGAACAAGACACCACATGTGGATGTTGAACACTGTGCCTGTGCATGGAGGTGAAGGATGTAAAATAAACAACAAAATTGATAATAGAACCTGCGACTGCGCCACTGTGTTTTATCCACACACACACATCGACCAAATTCGAATTTTGTTGGTACTTTTTTTTTGAATAGGTACCTACGTCATATTGAGGAATTGACAAGGATCGAGATATAGAATATCCTATGTAGCTGTAATAGCGCTGAGGTAATAAATTACGTAGCTTGGAGAGTGCGGATAGGGGATGGAAATATTGTGTGAAGAGCTCTTGCCGGCGAGGTCCTCTCTTCGATCGCAGCTCCAAGACAAGATCGAACCATAAGTTTTTTATATTTCAATAAATGTTTCTATGAAAATCTTCCTGGTTCATGAGTTAGGGATATCCAAAGTTGGCTTTTCAATAAAAGGAACAAAAAAGTCATAGAGTTTTGAATAAAAACTTGAAATGTGTTCTAAATGTAAAAAGGAACAATAAGACTCGCTTGAGTAGGCCTTCTACACCTGCAGCAAAATTTTTGGTAAAACCTGGGGACCATCTCCTAAAATAAACTGTGGATGTACATGGCTATAGTAAGACCTATACTGTCCTATGGCAGCCTTGTATGGTGGCCGGCAACAAACAAAGCCACCTACCTGCCATGAGAATAAATCAATCAGTAAACGTTGATCCTACAGAAATATTTTGGCTATACCTTACACAGATTACATTACAACATGCTTAGATTTCACAAGACCTTTCTCGAGCGCCTATCCCAGCAGGGAAGAATTGAGAGACGGACTCATACCTAACTCGCAATCGATAGCCGTATTTACAGACGGATCTAAAATGGAAACTGGGGTAGGGTAGTGTCTTCCAAGCAGAGGTCCCGGCAGTGGCAAATGGCAATAGCAGCCCGTGAGTCTGTGGTAAGGGCAATACCGCCTTAAGGTACTTCTTTATCGACAGCCAGGCCACAATAAAAGCATTAACTGCAGTAGAAATAAAATCAAAGCTTTCCACAAGCTGTCGCGAAGAACTAAAGGTTCTTGGCACTCAGTATAAGGTATTGCTCTGCTGGGTTCCGGGACATGAAGGCATTCCTGGCAACGAGAAAGCGAACGAATTAACTAGACTAGGTTCGACAGCTGTATCAGAACAAGCTGATACCTCTGTGAATATCCCGCTTTGCTCACTTAAGCTTGAAGCGGAGAGAAAGGCCACAAGAGAGGCGAACGCAAGATGGACTGCACCAGAAACTTGTCATACCGCAAGAATGCAATGGCCAACCTTCAATGAAGCCAGAACCGAGAGTCTCATACAACACTCTGCGGTATCACATGAAGAAGTTATGCTGCGGTAATGAGGAAGCGGACACAACTCACTTCCTATGTCACTACCCATCAGGTCTCCAACACAATAGGCACAGATTCCTAGGGAGACACTTCTTCCACGACCTAGACGAGCTTTCCAGCGCACATATAGACAAAATAATGAGCTTTATCAAATCCACAGGATGGTTTGTATACAACAACAAAGTGAGTACTTAATCCTAGGTACTTATAGACAGAGTTATCATGGGTAAGGGACATCCTTTTCCCCCAATGGGCATTACAATGGGTCAATATTGACCTGAGTGTGGCACGGAGTACTCCACGCCAACCCGCTTACCTAACCTAAACTTGAGTAGGACTCGATTACAAAAGTGTCATCAAATGCAGGACGGATTGCTTTTTTTTTTTTTTTTTTTTTTTCTTAAGTTTCAGAGTGATGAAAAGGCATTGCTGCCGAACAATTGTTATAGTCCTTTGCAATAAAAGTGTTGCACTTTAGAAACAGGATTTCGCAACAACTAAGTGGGACAAAACTATACCACGTCAACCTTCCTCAGGCAACGGAATGGCTTAGGCCAGACTCTGAGCCAGGAAAAGAATGCTATCGTTTATTTACGGATGGAACCCCTGTCCGGTTCTGGAGTCTTCGTGGAAAGCAAGAACATTACAGTGGCCACAAGCCATAACCGCCTAAATCAACTTTTCATACTTTCCTCTTACCTCGTCTAAATTAGTGCTCGAACTCAAGCTTTCTCTGAACTTGGTTGGAAGGCTAAGCACAGTGTATCTTTTTTGGGTCCCCAGGTCACACTGGTATCCAGGGAAATGAGATCGCTGATGAGCTTGCCAGGCTGGATTCAGAGGAAGAATTCTTAAGACCTGAACCTGCGTTTGGTCTGCCTACATCGGTGGTTAAGTCATCCATTGATACTTGGTTTTCACGCGAACACGAGTATCTGTGGCGAAGCTGCGCTGGGTGTGGGCAGATTAAACGACTGCGTCCGGACATCTGCAAAAGCTCAGTGTCTTTCCTTCTGTCTCTCAGGAGAATCGACTGTAGACTGCTTGCGGGCGTCCTTACGGGCCACCAAGCTTTTGCCAAACACTTAAATGTTTTGGGCTTGAGCGTCACCACCATCTGTCCTGCCTGTGGAGAGGATGATGATACAGCGGAGCACTTCCTCTGTAGCTGTCCTGCCTTTGCTCGCATCAGGTCTCAGGTGACGGATTCTTGGGGCTGACGTGGTGCCGAAACACTAAAGTAAGGTGTCTGTTTGGCAGTACAATGGACCAGCAGTTGTGTCTGAGTACTCCATCGGATAGTAGATAACAGCCTCCGACAAAGGCAAATCAAAAAGTGGGACAAGCAACGACGACTTGGTCGTTCCATAAAAAAATTCTCTTTAAGATTCCCTTCAAGATCGGAAAGGGAGCAAAATGCACATACGCATACGAATTCAACATAACTACATGCACAGGTGATTTTAAAATGAACTATGGAGTGAGAGCGGGCGTATTCTCAACAGAATTCGTAAAAATTCCAAATCGTTTCGCCTTCCTAAGGCAGCCGGCTTTTTCAGGCAGAAATACCGGTAATCGCAGAGAGGCCCTTAGATTGCTAATATGAACAAAGCGACCAGGCCATAATTAACGCCCCTGATTTGACCAAGGTTGTTATGGACTGCAGGAAGACATTCAACAAGGCGTGTCTTTGATTTAAAATTACCCGTCCTTTTGAGTTCCTGGGGTCATAGGAATATAACGGGAAATGCGAAAGCTAGTTTCTTATACGAAGGAAGTTCACCCTCCGCTGCAATACGAACAGAGAGAAATCTTTCTGCACTTTACTTCAAAGTCGGAGTAACCTGATGAATTGCGTCATATTAAGGACGATTTGGCCAACCTATGACACTCTTAGAACAAAGACCCACCTGGGCAGAATGGGTGCAAATATCGCTAAAATAATTAGTACCTACTTAGGCACTGGTCTCTGGTACACTTGGCCACCCCATATCACCCACTGCTACCGTAGCTACGCTGCAACGACTGAGAGTGGAACAGTGATTCCATTTTCTTTTGTAACTGTCCAGTCATAGCCAAAACGATCAGACACCATCAGACGTATATCAACAAGGATGGAGGGCGGCTTAACTTTCAAGTAGTAAAAGCTGGCGAAAATGTTTTCGCTATAGAAGACTGCCTTCTCATGGTAACCTTTTGTTGACCAAATTGAACTCTTGGCTGCATCAGCGACTTTCTTTCGAACATTTCTGAAGGCAAAATGATTTTTCAAGGTTCATACAGAAAGGGCATCGTTTCAATTGTTATAAGCTCATTTCTAGACGCAAATTGAAACTCGTGAGTTTGTTTGAACCAACTCTCAACGTAAAGCCCTCGCCATATCACAAATTGGGTTCAAAATAAATAAACTGCCCCCACTTTCTCTATGCCAGTCAGCAGAAGGTCCATCAACCATACTCACATCACAAGCACACAACAAACTATAGTCCACTGCCCCATCGTCCACTTGAACATTTCCTCCTCTCAGTGTAGAATTAATTAGGCACTTTGGGGCTGACCTACACACGAATAGGCCGCTTTGTACATCTTGTACATCTGCGATTCCCAATCCGGATGATCCGCCACATCGTCGCAACTCATTTAAGAAACAAACAGCAGAGCGTGAGGGAGCCTTACAACCAACTAAAACTGAGACTGAGACATGGGAATTGGGATTTGGGAATTTGATACTTTTCCTCCATCTCAAACAAGCGGGGTAACTCCATACAAACCCAATAAAAAAAAAAAACGAAAAAACATCCGAGTTCGCAAATGTCCGACGTATAGCTGGGAGATGTTGATGAAGGTAGAAAGCGAATTCCACAGTACATCCACAAGTCCGAGATAAGCTGCAGACCCCCGATAGACAATCCAAATCTCGAACATTATCATTATAACCAAGAAGATGCTGGCACTCTGGCTGGTGGACTGCCTGGGCCTGCGCTGGGATTAGAAGAAGCAGCGGATTATTATATGAAAAAATACATTACGTCAATCATAATTCCTGGCGCTGTCGTGGTCGCGACGTACACGGGATAATCTATACACAGTCGGGGAGCGGGGGCGCGCTTTCGCATGTAACGCACAGACTCCATAGGTGAACGTGGCCCGCAGGTGAAATTTCTTTCCACCATCCGCCTGCGGTAAGCGCGCGCGTATTTTTGTGGGACGCCAAAACCGAAAGAAACTCTGGCAATGCCCCCAGAGGGGGTTCCACTCTTGGCGGAATGTCGTCTCCACTGCAGCAGCAGCAGCAGCAGCCGCCGTGTAAGCGGAGCCCAACATGTCATGATTAACTTTTTAAAGATGCAACGAAACAAGCCACCACACAGGGCTCGGTAATTAGGGCCCCGAATTGGATGTTGACCAACCAACCGAAGGGGTCGGAGGGGATCGAGCGAATATATTCAATTGGATTGATCGCCACAGCACCGTGTATATCCATCTACCTGTGGCAGGTTGATGGATGTTTGCGTTCGGAATGAGTTGGTCCACTGAAACCAATTTAAAGTGGCTCCCAGGAGAGTGGAAGACAGAATTAATTTGACACGATAACATTCTGATGATGATTTTGTGGCGCGCGGATAAAATTGAAATAAATTGAAGGGTTAATTAGACCCGAACGCCTTGCGGTCCTGCGATGCGTTTATGATGAAAGTGATGCATTAGTATATGGCGTGGAATGTGTGACGCTGACGACCGCGCTTATGATGAAATGATAAATGGGATTCTTTGACTTTTGGATGTAAGTAGTAGAAGACACGTGGGTGATGAAAATGTTATGCGAACAAGTCTGATACGAATCCCTTTGACTACGCAGAGAGAGATGTTGATGGACCTCAATGAGTTGGTAAATCCTAAATGATCTTGAGTGGTAAATGGTGTCGTGGCCTGATCTGAGCAATATTCAGAAATTCCCTTTAGGAGATCAATCGATTGAAACCGAGCCTCTTTCTCACTTCGGTGTCAATGAAGAATAAGGTTTTGTATGGAGAAGTTTGGTTGGGACGGAATTCGGAGTTTCTCGCGGAATACTAGCAACTAAACTTATATGGGCCTGATAAGGCAGCAACATTTAAAACTGTTCCAAATGTTGTCTTTAATTTAAGCAAAATTTAAGTTAAAAGTAGTTAGAAATACTAAATACAATAAAAATAAAAATACTTAATAAAAAAAAGGAGAAATTCCAACCAACAACCAGTGGTCAAAGTATCGTGTCATCATCAAGGAGGTAGCCGAAACTACTCTAGGGTACCAGCCACCCCAGAGAAAAATCCCGTGATACGTCGGAAAAAGGTGACAGAAAATGCACAAATGAAGACGCTGCACCGCAAAACAAGGGCAGCGAAGGAAAAGCATCGAACCAGGAGGAGGGAGGAGAAGAAGATCCTGTGTCGAAAGAAGAGGGCCTAGGCAGTTTCCCAGCTCAAGGCGATCGAAGAGTCTCGCGATCGAAACAATATCCGGAGGTTCTACAAGAAAGCCCAGCAACTGGCTGCTGAATGGAACGCAGGCTTCTCGGAACAGCGAGGTAAATCTAGTCACCGAAGCGCATGGAATAGTAGATGAGTTTCAGCAGCACTTCCAGTTCCAACAGCTGCTAAATGGGCATCATGTAAAGAGGGTAAGAAGAGAACCCACGTCCAGTTAATGAAGAACCAGTTTTACCACCCAGTATAGAGGAAGTTTGCTTAGCTAGAAAAAAGCTTAAGCACAACAAGGCCGCAGGCTCCGATGACTTACCAGCGGAGCTCTTTCTACAAAAAAGGCGATCCTATATCTTGCAAGAATTATCGAGATATATCCCTGCTTAATGGGATGGGCTTAATGGGATGGGCCGGGCAAAAGGAGGATGAAAAACTGTGACATTTACTACGGTGACTGCTACAGAGAACAAAAGCAGCGTCTATTTGGATGCGGATTTGTTGTAAGCGGCAGACTTAGGCAAGAAGTCTTGAGCTTTCGACACGTTAGTGAACGCCTTACAACTATCCGCATCAAGGCTAAATTCGCCAACATCAGCCTGATATGCGCTCACGCCCCCACAGAAGATAAAGACGATGCTACCAAAGAGTGTTTCTACGAGCTCCTCGACAAAACATATGAGCAATGTCCTAAGCATGACGTTAAAATCGTCTTGGGTGATTTTAACGCCAAAATAGGAAAGGAGGACATCTTTGGTAGCACAATCGGAAAACACAGCCTACACGACACCACGTCTGGAAACGGACTTAGGCTGATTGATTTTGCTGCGGGACGTAATGTTACCATAGCTAGCTCACGGTTTCCTCACCTCAATATACACAAAGGAACATGGCGGTCACCTGATCATCAAACCGTCAACCAAATTGATCACGTTGCGATCGACGCAAGGCACTCCTCCAGTATTCTAGATGTCCGAACTTTCCGAGCGGCCAACATAGACTCGGACCACTACCTTGTTGTAGCCAAGGTACGGATGCGGATATCCAAGACGCCACAACAACGAGAAAATACTGTGAGGAGATTTAACGTTGGACGACTACAAACGCAACAAACCGCCAGAACCTTTGCCGATCGCGTATCCCTCAACCTCTCGAGAAGTCCTATGCTGCCAGCATCAAGTGCCGAAGACCAGTGGCGCCGATGCCAAGAAGCCATCAAAAACGCCGCAACTGATGTGCTCGGTTTCACCAGTCCACCCCCCCGAAACCCCTGGTTTGACGAAGAGTGCCGGCAAGCACATGCAGCAAAACAAAGTGCCTACGAAGCGTCGCTGCATAGAAGGACGAGAGCAGCTCGTCAGCTCTACGAGCAAAAAAGGAGGGAAGAACATCGGCTTCTCCGGAGAAAAAAGAGAGAGCATGAGAAGCGCGCGATCGAGGATATAGAGAGGTGTTACTCCAGGAACAATGTTCGGAAGTTTTACCAAAAGGTAAAAAGAACGTGTCATGGCAACAAGACCCGAACGGAGACCTGTAGAGACGAGCAAGGAAACCTTGTAGTAGAGTCACAGTTGGTGCTGAGGACATGGAAAAACCATTTCTGCAGACTGCTAAACGGCGAAGACGACACAAATTCCGCTGTTAGACAGAACGATCCATTCAACCTGGACGATGACAGCCAAGATTTCCGTCCACCTGACCAAAATGAAGTGAGGATAGCAATATCTAAGCTTAAATCCAACAAGGCTGCTGGTCCAGACGGCTTACCTGCCGAGCTCTTCAAGGCAGCCGGAGATGACTTGGTAGAGTGCATACACCAACTCATCTCCAAGATTTGGTTAGAGGAAAGTATGCCTGATGAATGGAACCTCAGCATTGTTTGCCCGATCCACAAGAAAGGAGACCCTCTAAACTGCGCCAACTACAGAGGCATCAGTCTCCTGAACACTGCGTATAAGATCATGTCTGCTGTATTGTGTGAACGCCTGAAACCATTCGTCAACGATCTGATAGGTCCCTATCAGTGCGGTTTTAGGCCCGGTAAGTCCACGACCGATCAAATATTCACACTACGGCAGATCCTGGAAAAAACCCAAGAATACCAGATCGATACTCACCATCTTTTTGTCGATTTTAAGGCCGCATATGACAGCGTTTATAGAGACGAGCTATACAGAGCCATGTCTAGTTTTGGCATCCCTGCCAAACTTGTCAGATTGTGCAGAATGACGATGGAGAACGCTCGCTGCTCCGTAAAGGTCGGAAACAATCTCACCGAGACCTTTGATGTCAAAAAAGGATTTAGACAAGGTGATGCGCTGTCATGTGACTTCTTCAACATCATTCTTGAGAAGATTGTGCGAAACTCACAAGCCAACACCAGAGGCACAATTTTCTATAAGTCTGTGCAACTGCTTGCATACGCTGACGACATTGACATTGTTGGTACAACACAGCGAGCTGTCACTGGTGCGTTTGCAAGTATTAGTACAGAAGCGGAAAAAATGGGTTTAGTGGTGAATGAGGGTAAAACAAAATATATGCTGTCAACAAGAAGGGACACACGACATCGACGAATCGGGCAGAACGTCACGATAGACAGCTATAACTTTGAGGTAGTTAGGGACTTTGTCTACCTCGGCTCCGCTATAAACTCTGATAACGACATCACATCAGAAATCAAACGAAGAATCACACTTGCCAACCGCTGTTTCTTTGGCCTAAGACGGCAACTGATAAGTAAGGCCTTGTCGAGAAATACTAAGGAAACTCTGTATAAGACCCTCATCATCCCAGTCCTGCTTTATGGTGCAGAAGCATGGGCGCTATCAAAGGCGGATGAAGATCTCCTTGGTCGTTTCGAACGCAAAATTCTTCGAGTGATTTTTGGTCCCGTTTGCGTTGACGGGTTTTGGAGGAGAAGATTTAACAGCGAACTCTACGAGCTGTACAGCGACATCGACCTAGTCAGAAAAGTACGCATCAGTCGTCTAAGATGGCTGGGACATGTAGAGCGAATGGACACCAACGCTCCGGCCCGAAGAGTCTTCGATTCTAACCCGGAGGGACAACGCAGTAGAGGAAGACCTCGCCTTAGGTGGCGCGCGCAAGTGGAAGGGGACCTCAACCAACTTGGAGTGCGCAACTGGAGGCAGTTAGCCAAAGATCGCGCTAACTGGAGAGGCGTATTGGTTGAGGCCCAGGTCCACCCCGGACTGTAGCGCCACCTAAGTAAGTAAGTAATCCCTGCTTAATGTCGCATACAGATACAAGATCCTATCCAATGTACTGTGTGAACGTCTTAAGCCATTCTGCAACACACTAATCGGCATGTACCAGTGTGGCCTCCGGCCCGGCAGACCGACCACAGACCAATTTTTCACACTGAGGCAAACCCTGGAAAAGACCAATGAATTTCAAGTTGAGACTAACTACCTATTTATCGACTTCAAAGTCACATATGATAGCATTCGTCATTTAAGAGCTCTATACGACGATGGCCGAATTCGGGATCCCAGCAAAACTGATCCAGCTGTGTGTAAATTAGTTCCTCGGAACTATTTCAAACATGCGCCGGATTTCGGCAAGGAGATGCACTATCGTTTGACTTCGTCAATCTCGTGTTGGAACATATAGTACGCAGGGCAGGTGTCAACACGGATGGCACTATCTTTAACAGATCCGTTCAGCTACCGTGCCGTGATAGAGGCTTTTACGGCGATTGCAGGACAGGCGAAATTCGTTGGCCTTGCAGTAAATGATGACAAAACTAAGTACATGCTATCAACAAAACATCACTATTGATAGCAAAAACTTCGAGGTAATTAAGGAGTTCATATAGCTCGGAGTAAACATGAACCCCACGAATGGCACTCTAGTGGAGATCCGGCGAAGAATTACCATAGGAAACCGTTTCTACTTCGGTTTGGCAAAACAATTGGGCTCAAAACTCCTTACTCAAAGGACGAAATGTACGCTTTACAAGACACTCATCCTGCCAGTTCTGCTTTATGGCGCCAAGTGCTGGACGATAAGCAGGAAGGGAGAACTCTATGAGCGATACCAAGATGTGGATGTAGTCCAAAAAGTCAAAATACGTCGACTACAATTGGCTCGGCCACATTGAGAGAATGGACAATAATGCTCCACCTAAGAGGATCTTCGAATGCCAGCCTTCAGGTTCGAGGCGGAAAGCAAGACCGAACCTCCGTTTCAAAGACCAACCCATCGCGTATGCCAGAGCGCACGGATCGCCGAGGATGGAACGCTGCAGTTTCTCAAGGTAAATAAAGTAACTTGAGATATGTAGTCGCAGTAGCTTAGTGGTTAGTGTGTTGGACTGCTATGCGGGGGTCCCAGGTTCGAATCCCGCAAAAACCCAATTCCGACTTAGGGTTTTTTTCCGCTGCGCTACCTCTCGCGAACGTCTGACAAACATCCGAGAGTATAATATGTCTTGAAAGAGTTTCTCAATTAGCCGTTTGGAGTCGGCATAAAATTGTAGATCCCTTCTATTCATTCCAAAAATGAGAAACTCACATAAAAACGAATGGTTGTGAGAAGCTAGCTACTTGAGATATCTCAAAACAAAACATTTTATTGGCTTGAACTGCTATCAAAACATTTATGAATGGAATCCGACTTCGTTAAAATATCCAGCACGGGCACGTACGCAGCGGTCGATACGTTGAACCCAATTTTCCATGGATCGGTCGCGCATTCCAACCGATACGGCTGCTATTTCTCCTGCAATAATGGCTCTGAGCTCCTCTAACGTCGCCGGCTTGTTGGTATAGACCAATGAATTATTGTACCCCATACAAAAAAGTCTAGAGGCGTTAAATCACACGATCTCGGCGGCCATTCGACGGGTCCGTTAATCGAGATAACACGTTAACTGAACTGAGACTTTTGACTTTTAGGCGGATGAAGTGCTGTTCCGTGAAGCACATGAGGATTCTCACCTGCCCAGCAACGCATAGGTATTTTGTTTATTGACGAAACATCATCATCATCATCACCGCCGATTGAAAAGCGGCGTTAACGCACTTAAAGTTGCTACCACCGACTCGGAATTTCGGTAGTAAATTTTAGTTATTTGTAAACGTTGCTCCTTCGTGTACTTCTTAAAAATGTTGACTTTACTGACTATTCTCACATTGACAGTTCGGTAATCAAGGTTCAAGGGTGCGTTCACACTAAAAGTTTGATGTTGTCAAGTCGCTAATGAAAGACCCTTTCGCTTTGACACGTTCTTTTCGCCCTGAATACTGTTCCTTAAGCTTCATCACTTGACTTCCTCGATAGCCCAACGCACTTAGACTTTCCTGCAGCAAAGCCATTGTTCCTCCCTTTTGCTATATAAGGACTATTCCTCATCCTTTGTGCAGCTCCTTATTAACTTATTTGTAGTAATTTTTGTTGTCAGTCATTTTTACTCCAACACTGATTTGCCACGACTTTCGAATCAACAAAAAATGTCGATGCAGATGATGACTGCTTGCACACGGCCACATCATCCGATTCCAGACACCTTACTCATTAGAATGTAGTGACAAGTCAATTACACCAGATGCCGAGTTAAAAGCACCCACAGCAGAACATGCCATATGGACTTTGAGTGCATCTAGATAGTTTTTCAAAATCTCATTCCCAGCGTGTCAAACCAACCCCAGTTGATGCGATCGGACAACTGTAAACTAATGACATTCCGGTTCATCCATTAAATTTTATGAGATTTCATATTTCAACCCCCGTCCCGCTGCTCATTCGATTCGGACACCCTTGGGAGGATGTTTCAATTATTCCACAGGTCCTGGCTACAAATGATTTACAATAAACATCCATCCCCGCCCAACAGAACACACAACACCAGTGGGTTGTGTGCGGCAAAAGAGCAAAATTCACTTGTCGCAACATAATCGGCAATATTTTCCCGATTACATGACGCAAATCGCAACCCAACAACCACACGCGGAGGGTGGTTCCTGGTTCACTCTCTTTGGCATATGATTAACGGCCAGGACCAGGACTTACACTTGGCCCGAACTCTGATGCACTTAACAAATTACGGATTGTGAAAAATTCATTTGGCATCCTTGGCGCTGGCTGGATGATTAATGGACTCACTCGACACTTGAGAGCTCGGCGGCGCGCACACTTCACTGCACAGGGGCTGATCCTTTGGTGTGTCTCTGGTGATGACGGCGGGGGTGTGCAGCATCCGTAACGGAAGAAATTGGATTGCTGCTGCACGCGACGCAGCGGGTGAATCGAATTACATTAAATCCTTGTTTAATCTATGGAGGGTTGGTGTATCCTGATGCGGTATCCTGTTGGGCTGTTTATGTTTATGTTTGTTTTGTCTGATTTTCTTTCTGTCGCAAGAATCTTATTTAATTACACGAAAAGGGGTTGTGCGTCGGGAACAATGAGATATTCTCAGGATGATTAACATTACGTCGAATTACGTCATATAGACGAGCGACGAAGACAGATGCGCTGAAAGGGTGAAGACGTTGGCGCTGAGATTCTCTCTGTCTAAATAATTCGAGAGGTGTGTCTCGCATTCATCTTTTCCGCGGATATTTGGTCAAGACCAGGATCTCTCCTGTCACCGAGAACGAATTCCACCAATGTCAACACAAGTCCTAATTACTACCAAAACATGCTACATGTCCTTATTTGTGTATAAAAGACATCATTCCCTCACCTATCACTCACTCCACTCACTCATGTCAAATTTGATCTAATCATGTGTCACAGCCTGCGTTCGATGATGAACGAAATCCGATGCCGATTGGAATTCGGATTTTATTCCTTGGCTGAAAAGTGTACAACCAAACGGGATTTATATGCATGCGCGTTGTATAAACCAC
Source organism: Cheilosia urbana (assembly GCA_946477585.1). Taxonomy (NCBI): domain Eukaryota; kingdom Metazoa; phylum Arthropoda; class Insecta; order Diptera; family Syrphidae; genus Cheilosia; species Cheilosia urbana. The sequence continues at coordinate 25,535,144 of OX297854.1, read as the reverse complement.
CGAGGGGTCCTTAACACTAATGCACTTCACTTTAATTTCAACAGCCTCGAGAACCCTCATGTACACAACAACTTGAAAGGACTCTTGAAACAACAATACCAGCAGGATGCTATTGTTACATTCTTATTGTTGAAAGGATAACAGCGGAGGGGTAGCATTGTCCTTTTGTTATTGCTCTGCCGAACAAAACTTGATTACATGGATGATAGCAACACAATTAGGTGCGCATAATAATGGAACGGAGGTCCTTATTGCTGTTGGCACAGCATCTAGTGTTTTGGCATTTCATACGAGATAGATCCTCTCGCCTCAATCGAAAGTGCGGAACATATGTCGGATGTCGGAGAGATGTGGATGGTTGATTGCAGTCAATGGAGAAAAAAAAAAAAGGATTTCTCATTTGCCAGAGCCGATCATTGCAAGGATAAAGATGTGAAAGTGAAACTCGAACAAACGTCCTGCTGTATATGCGTGTACAGACATCTGGTAATTGGTGTGCGCATTTCGAAAATCCGCAAATGATCCTCGATTGTCGGCCCGTGAAAGGAGCGTATAAAAAGTGTTCATCTGAGCGTGTAAAATGAGATGAAACCGATCGTGCGATACGAGAGCATGTGTGGATGGATATGAAGCTCGTGTTGTACTTTGTGGAAACGCGGATATCCTCGAAGGATTGGAGGGATGTACATAGTAAAATATCGAATTTTGTATATGGAAGACTTATAAAAATGATCGACGCCTTAGATCCTCCTCAAGGGTGAAATCGGTACATACCCGAATCTGGTTCCTTGTGGATACTGTATATTTTTACAGCTGTGCATTGCGAGTTTTATTCAAAACTTAACGTCGCCATTGGCTGTAGTTGGTGGTTATATATGGATCAACTGCAGATCGGGCGATCTTAAGCGAGGGGTAGGGAGCCCATTAGGGATGTTTTTGGAGAGCTAGGGGACGTTTAATTTAGGGATGAGTGCCTCGACTTGATTGAGTCACAGCTCATAGCGTTTCAAGCTGCATTTACGGCGAAATCAGACTTATGGGTGATTCGCCCTAAATGGGGTAACTGTTCTAGTACTGTTGAAGTGAAGTTCAAGATGATTAGTGTCAAATAAAAACTAGATCGTTGAACAAACTTCAGAACCAGGAAAGACTTGGACTATCGTAATGGCAGAGTGTACTCCTTGGACTGCAAACCGGTGGATGTTGTGAAACCTCCTTGATAGTCATTTCTATTTTTATTTGTCATACCGATCACGACATTGTTTCAAATTTAATTTCTATGAAATATGCACCAAGTGGAAGACTCATTTCCGAAAGTGATTTCCCTCAAGTTGCATGAGAGGCGCATGAGAGACCGCACTTCAATTAAGAAACTTTCCAAGAACGACTTAAAATCCCGCTGCAATTCTCATCTCGCATTTTATAGATCCCAGTCTATTTTCCCTCTTCTGAATTAAATAGAAATAAATTCAATAAACACTCACCTTGCGATCGTTCCTCCGGACAGGTTTATTGTTGATTTGCGTGCGACCTGCGCAGCCAACCCGAGGTATGCTTATCACTTTTTCTCTAATTAATTGTGAACTTCCACTGTGACGATCGTTAAGCAAAAGAGATCCTAAATAATTTCCACTCATCATGCCAACTTTCAACGGAGTCAGTCGAGTCAGAGACCGACACACCATCATCAAGGTGACTCTCCTATATAGATACCTACACCATAGCCCAGGTTGATCAATTTTTCCATCTTCACCGGGATGGAGTTGGTGTAGATCGTGGAGCCGAAGTTGAGAATGCAAACTCACTCACATGAGAGACAGCGGAGATTTAATTTATTTTAAATAAGTATCTGTTGACATGCGATTATTCTTCTCTGTATATACTCTCGGTGCCGTAACCGCTACTTAACGCAATTACTCTCTGTCAATTCAATGAAATGCAAGATCACTCAGTCCTGACGCCGCCGCAGGTAGGGTATATAGAGGCCGTTTGCCTGGCTATGTCGGTTCGGTTGGTTTGCTTGTAAGCTGCGTCGTTTGTTCATTTTAAGGCTCATTGATTTCACTTAACACGTCTTAACTGGTGGTACTGTAGTGGGCTTGAGCAGTTTGCTGTGGAGTGCCGGGAAGATTTTCCTTAGTGACGCAACAGTAGCTAGAGAACTGACGTTTGATGTCGTTAGGTGTGGATGTGCGATGGCTGATGGTACTTGTGGATGGTTAATTGGGGAAATTCGCAAGATAATTGTGAGCTTTGTTGCACTTTAAATTAATTGTAAGAAAAACGGATGATTAACGGAAGCGCCACAGAAATATTATGGACACGGTATAAGTGGGCTGTTGATTGAGGCTCTTAAAGGTGATATGTTTCACAAACTGCGAAGCAAGGGACACTCAACTTATTTATTATTTAACGCGCTACGGATATTTTGAAAGCCTCGCCTGAAACACTGCGGCCTTACAATCTCAACCATGAACCGAGCAGGGTGCTTCTTATTTCAGGCCAAGCACTTTGAAACGGAGCTAAAGGGTGATTTTTTAAGAGTTAAGTTTTTCAGGTTGACAGCACTGGTTAGTAATGGCGTCCAAACGTCATCTGTCAAAGTGAAAATTTTTTAGTATACTCTGTCATTTAATCATGGAAAGACTTACAAACGAGCAGCGATTGCAAATTATTGAAATTTATTATAAAAATTCGTGCTCTGTGAAAAATGTGCACCAAAGACGACCGGGGAAAAAACGTTACCGTCAACGGCGATATCGAGCCAGGATACGGGTCTTTTTTTTGCCCCAGTTAGCTGAGTTGAACTTGGTTGACATGTGGTTTCATCAAGACGGTGCCACATGCCATACACAGCGACACAGCTCGTGAAACAATGGAAATGTTGAAGGATGAATTTGGTGAGCAGCTTATCTCTCGAAATGGTCCTGTGAGTTGGCCGCCAAGGTCTTGCGATTTAACGCCACTTGATTATTTCTTGTTGGGTTATGTAAAGCCGTTGGTCTATGTGGACAAGCCGAACACGATTGAAGAATAACAGGATAACATAACATGCGGAATTCGTGGAATACAGGCCGAAATGCTCGAAAAAGTGACGCAGAAGTGGACACTCCGAATGGACCATTTGAAACGGAGCCGCGGACAACATTTACATAAATTTGTCTTTAAAACGTAAATGGCAACGGCCTATTTATCGATAACAATAAAATTTTTGAATATTTGATGCAAATTTGAGTGTTTTATTCGATTTAAAAAGAAAACTACGCTTAAAAAATCACCCGTGCATCCCCAACGTCTACAACGTACTGGGAACTGTGATTCAAATGTCGCTTTATTATGAGATCAGTGTTCATTCTCTCGATTTTGCAGAGGTGTTTAAGAAGCCTTTCTCTTTATTCCCGCACAGGACCAATTCGACATTTTTTTGTTCTTTATACAGAAGTCCTTAATCATATAATCCTTCTGAGTCGAGTAATTCTCCTTCGCTAGGACTGGGATAGTCCCAAAAGCAGACTACTACATTCTTAGGTATACGAGGAAGACAGGTAAAATATTTTTAATTTTCTCATATAATTCACACTTCCTCATTCTTTATTTTTTAAGTAACACTAGTAGCTTACGTGTGTTATTCGGAGAGCTATCTGAGCAAAAGCATACAAGTCTTGTGATCCTAATAATACTCCTCGACCTCGTATCGAAGTTAGGTTAGGTTAGGTTGGTGGGCTGGCGGGGAGTGTCCCGCGCCACACTCAGGTCAAAATTGACCCATTGTGATACCCGTCGGGGGGAAGGGTTTTATCCCTTATCCGTAGTAACCTTTTCTGCCTGTAAAAATTAATTAATTAATTACTTACTGTGTCATTGCATACAAACCATCTTGAGGATTTGACGAAGTTCATGATTTTGTCCGTTGGTGTGCTAGATAGCTCGTTCAGGTTGTTGAAGAAGAATTTTCCAAGGACTCTGTGTCTGGAGTGTTGAAGAGCTGGACAGTGACATAGGAAGTGGGTTGTATCCTCTATAACTCCCTCGTCACCGCAGCCTCTGCAAAGTTCTTCCTCGGTCAGTCGTATTTTCTTCATGTGGTATCGCAAGGTGTTGTGTCCCGTAAGGATACCTACAAGCGTAGAGAGACATCTCCGGTTGTTCCGCATGATTCTCTCTGTTCTGGATTTACAGAAAGATGGCCATAGTTTCCTTGTGTTTTCGCACGTATCCATGGATTTCCATCTAGCGTTTGCCTCGTCCGTGGCCTTTTTCCCTGCTTCTAGCTTTAGTGTACAGAGCGGGATGCACACAGAGGGGCATGTTAGTTCTAGAGCATTAGCCGAGCCATGTCGTGCTAGTTCATCCGCTTTCTCATTGCCTGGAATGCCTTCATGTCCAGGGACCCAACACAGTAATACCTTGTGCTGTGTTCCAAGAGCTCTGAGCTCTTCGCGACAGCTCTTCACAAGCTTCGATTTTATTTCTGGGGCAGTTAAAGCTTTTATAGCTGCCTGGCTGTCGATAAAGAAGGTGATACCTTCCGGAGGTATCACCTTTATCGCAGACTCACGGGCGGCTCTTGTCACTGCCATGACCTCCGCTTGGAATACACTGCAGTGGTCTGGGAGGCGTATTGATGTTGAGATGCCCAGCGGTTCAGAGTAGATGCCTGACCCCACGCCGTTGTCCATTTTAGACCCGTCTGTGTACACGGGAATGGATTGCGTGTCAGGTACAAGTCCATCTCTCCCTTCTTCCCTGCTGGGGTAGGCGCTAGAGAAGGGTCTTCTGAATTCCAAATATGGCGTTATGTAATCCGTGCTAGGTACATTGCCAAGGTACTTCTGTAGGATCGTTGAGTGACCCTCTTCATCGTGTTTCCAGTCTATTGATTGGCTAATTCTCATGGCACTTGTTGCTGCCACAGACTGTACAAAGATGTCTAGCGGAAGCAGGTTGAGGATAGCCTCAAGCCCGGCGGTTGGAGTTGATCTCATCGCGCTGGTGACCCCGATGCATGCTAGTCTTTGCACTTTTGTGATAGCCTTTAGGTGTGTAGCCTTTTTTGTTGCTGGCCACCATACAAGACTGCCATATGTCAGTATTGGTCTTACAATAGCTGTGTACAACCAGAGTTTGATCTTCGGAGATGGTCCCCATGTTTTCCCAAAAATCTTGCTGCAGGTGTAGAATGCTATTGTGGCTTTCTTGATTCGTTCGTCTATGTTCATTTTCCAATTTAGTTTCTTATCTAGTATTAGTCCCAGGTATTTTGCATTGTCAGAGATTCTGAGGGGTGTACCACCAACAGAAGGCATGACAAACTGCGGAATACGAAGTTGATTTCGTATTAGAAATTTGGCATCCAAGTCGGTAGCTTGAGCACATTGAGGTCCTGCTTTTCTTCGCACTAAGCCTGCAAAGTCACTCTTCTCGTGGACCTTCCCGTTTACCCCTACTCTATCACTTTTATAATCAAGTGTCAAGGTGCTTTCTGACACGTTGACCCAAGAACGGGTCCATAATTTGAAAATAGTAGGGCGTGACGTTCTCCAAAGCACAACTTTTATCGTTGCTATCTTCACCCTTCACCCAGGAACCACTCTCTGTTAGTAAGTTTGGTCGGAAGGCAGAACCAACCACGTTTGTCGTTGCTTGTTTTCAGTTTGTTTTTTAGCCTTAGGGCTTTTTGAGCCGTTTTTCGGAGCATTTGACATTTTGTTGAAAAATTTGGTAGCATTAAGCGTTTTTTAAGACCTTTAGAATTTTTCGATGTGTTTTTTAGGGCGAAGTTTTGGCCGGTTTTTTTCCAACTTTGTTGGAGCGTTTCTTGAGGCGGTTTTTGGAGCATTTTCATATAAAAAACTCTTGGCTCTCGCGTCAGTAGTAGCGTACATTTCGCTCCTTGAATCAGAAATTTTGAAGTGTTTTGTAGCGGTTTTCAATGCCGTCATTGGGGCGTTTTTTGAGGATCAGCTCAGACCCAAATTCGTTGTTGCTGGGCGTTTTTTTTTTGTTTTTACATTTTTTGAGGCGTTGTTCAGTGCGGTCATTGAGGCAGTATTTGAGAGATTTTTCAAAATGTTTTCTTAAGCGTGTCTTACAGGCCATCTTTGGAATAGCTTGAAGTAAATTGTGATGGCGGTTTTCAGCTCCAAACTTTGTTTTTTCATTGCTATGAATTTTCCGTACATTTTTCTTGGCAGTTTTTCAGAGAATTTTTGAAGTATTTAGCAGGCGTGTTCGAGGTGTTTTCCATTGCAATCTTAGTGGCGGTTTTAGTAAATTGTATCGAGGCATTATCCGGCGCAACTTGGAATCACTTCGCCGTTTTGTAGGGTTTTCTTGGGCTATTTTTCGGAAATTTTTTGATCGTTCGTTCAGGCATCTTTCTAGAGGTTTTTTTTTTTTGTAATTTTTTGAGGTGTATTCCAGGTCGAACTTTTGGGTGTTTTTTTCCAACTTTATTGGAGCGTTTTTTAAGGGGGATGTAGCCCTTTCATTTTCATTTTCAAAACTCTCGCTTCAGTAGCATCAGTGTACATTTCGCTCCTTGAATCAGAAACTTTTTGTTTTTCCTAACCGAAGACGCAGTGATTCTCTTGATACTATGTGGGATCCTTTTAGAGAACGCCTTCCATTTGCCGTATCTTAACGTAAAGTCACATGATAAAGGTTTTGCTTGATAAAATCCTGTGCATGTTTGGAACCACTCGAATAATCTATTTGCGCAGCGTATTTTAATCGCTTTTTTCCAATACACCGATCAGCAAAAATATGGGGATTCCTGGCTTGAAATTCATTGGCCTTTTCCGGGACGGTTTTTTAAAGACAATTTGTTCTTCGATTTTCACAACAAACTGGTCTCTGTTTATTTTAGCCTCATCGAGTCCTAATAATTTCCTCCAACCAAGCCCATAGAAAAGGTTACAGCCCCTTAAACAGTTTTAAGCTCCGAAAAATAGGCCTGCAATATTTCTTCGCCTCCACGAACCTTTCACCAACCAACACCTAGTTTATTACGACTGCAATTGCGAGCTTTTTTTTTCTGGACCGAATTTACAGTGATTTTGGTCTTCTCCACCTTCACACGCACAAGCCAATTTCCGTGCCAAATCAAGAGCCAGTCTTCCAAACCCCAAAGACAACTATTTCAGTCGTCGCGTCGCAAGTATAATCCTTCTTCCCAAAGTTGTTGCAGATAAATTTTCTACATAAAAGGAGAACCATCGACAGCTGCCATAGAAACAAAACTGCTCACAAAAACACACACACGCACGCACTCAATCCACAAAAAGTTCAGTGTAATCCATAAATTCCCGTACCTACTTAACTCTTTATCTGGAGCTCAGCAAGTCCGCGAGTGCCCATAGGGATAGGCAGTCGGGAGTACCTTACAGGGAACTTCAAAACTCCTTCTGCTTGGCTGCATCGCGCATTGGTTCTTGGTTATAAGGTACTTTGAAGGTAATCGATCGTTTGTGTGTGCAGCGTCTTGCCGCCGCCGCCGCCGCCACCGGGACAAAAACGGATGAAGAGACTATACAGCAAATAAAGAAGAAGAACAAAAAAAGTAAACATCGAATCGGACGGCGCTTTTCCTCTGAAGTCTTAAAGTCATGCGAACTTTATTTGTTGAACGTAGAGCGGCGACGCGGCAACAGTGATATGATGCTGGACGCTCTCAGCTCCCTTAATGGGATCGCCTGAATTAATCGAAGTGATATTTCGCTTGTCTTGAAATTCAATTTGGCCGATCGCTGTAAGTTGGTTTTTCTTCGATTTATATATACCCTTGTACACGGTTGCCGCCGCCGTCGATGATTGTGTGTATCGCTTAGCTTTTGGCTTTGTTAGAAGCGGCTTTCAATTTGAGGAGGAAGCGATATCTACATACAGTGATCATCAAAAGTATTGGCAAGTGATGGAATTATTGTTTTAGGTACTGCCAATTTTTTAATCTGTAGTTCTCTTCTGTTTTTTTTTACCAAGAGTGGGCTCAACTTCACGTCCCTACTGTAAAAATAAAAACTCACTCCAGCGAAAGTTTGTGAGAGGCTTCACCGAGGGTCCTATATGGACTCAATATGTCAACAATTCTATTTCTCATTTTCAAATCAGATGGTAGAGCCTAGTCAAATAAAACTTGTTTGATTGTGAAAGTTTTGAGACTGTCTACTGGGAAATTCGATGGTAACTTGTACAGCGCCATCTGTTGCCTGTTTCTGAAATTAGTTTCAGAGCTACGACTTTACCGTTCAATATTTTAGAAAAAAGTGTATTCCACAGAAAGCAAGCCCATGTGACCAGATGTCGCCGATAGGTATAAAAAAAAGCTCATTTTGGCAACTCAACTTTGAAGCTCATTGCCAACTGTTTGCGACTCCATTTAGTACCTACATAGTTCGATTGATGTTTTCTTTTAGTATGTCAATTGTCAATTTTTCAGCTGTGGATAAATAGTTTCCGGTTCATAAGTATATGTCTCCGGTAAATTAGAGATATAAATAATAAGGACTTATGCAAAAACAATCGAAATTAAAGGATATTATTTGAATGTGGGTTTGAACCCGCATCAGGTTCATACCACTCACCCAATTCCTAGGAATTTGTCTGAAAACAAAGGTCTTAGCAAGGAGCAGGATCTAGTTTTTACTAAATTAAAATCGTCGGATTTGTCAGCAACTTATTTGAAGCTTTCTGAAAGCTAAGCAATGTAAATTTTAGTCGCCGACTGAACATACTGTTCCTACATTATAGCTCACTTCATTGTATTGCCAATTTTGAAGGTTCCGATATCAACTCTCACGTGTCTCTTATTCGGGAAATATTTGCCCAAGTGGCAGCGGTAATCGCGTGTCACGTTGTTCTTTTTTGGAGCAGCTAAAACAAAATCTCAGTAACTGAACTTCCGATACCCACTGTAAACTGATATAAGGTCTCTCCAACTGGGACGTACAATGACATGAATTGTGGGCTAAAAGGGGATAATAACGCTACTCAGTTGGGTGCCCACTGCTTGCACTTATAGCCGGCTAAAATAAACCTGTATTAGGAAAACTGCAATTTCTAACCCCGTGGCCTCGGTGCGCGTTTCATGTTCGACGGCGATCCTATAACTAAGTGAAATCTTCACTGAATTACACTGTCAGATGGATTGCAGTGCCTTTCGCTGGACCACGATCAGCCAAAGTTAATTGATTTTACTGCGCGAACCCGAATTTCGCATGGAATGCCGAAGCCTGCTAAATTCATCACCCAATCGCCAAGTGGTAGCGCATTTATTTTGGACACAAAATCGCACACAGCCCTCTGAGGAGTGAGGATGTGTCCATCATTTGGGCAGTCTGAATGATGGATGGATTCCTTTGTCGCGCATCAACCTGGGTTATATTATGTCAAGAGCAAAAACGTGAATCCTTTCGGCTGCAACGTGGCAACACTTGGATGGTATTTTGGAATTTAAATTCGATTGAAGACGAGTTTTCAGCGAGAGTTTTTATCGTGCCCATGTGTCAGAACAATTCGAATAAAGTTAACACACTTGGCGGCTTGGGTCTTTTGGCAGGGGCGAACCGAAAGAATTTTGCAATTTCCAAATTGGATCAGCAATTTGGAGGACATTTTAGCAAAATGTAAAGGGCGGCTCTGTTCCTCAGGTGTTCATCGCCAGATTGTTGCTTTTTGACTCATTCGCAACAGGAGGCGATGTGCAGGTAAAGTGATTTTGATCCCGGGACAGTGTTCCGTGACAGCAATTGTTGAGAAATTCAACAGGCAAGCTACACAGTAGGGCTTGCAAGTATGCACCTTTCACTTTCTTCTTCTTTGCGCTTTCTAGGGCCTATTCCCTTACACTCTTACAGTCATTGAGGTCTCATCATCTCGCATGCACATATCTTGTCGAGAAAAAAAAAAAACAAATGCGTTCAATTATCGTTGACACCGCAAAAGCAACGAGTAACCATCTCTCGGTGAGAAGACTCAGCACTTGCGAGTTGCAAATTGCGTGAATGTACGCCATTCTGGTAAATTTCATTTTATTATGAAATTAATTTCTATTTCTCTTCATTTGGCGCAGTTAATGTCCTAGAACAAATGCGCAACGCAGGACAATTTATTGGTTTTCAAAACGAACAACGATGATTCCTGTGTGCTGTTTGGGAACCGAGGATGATATGGCGTTTGTGTGTGTGTTTTTTTTATATCTCTCCGTCTCCCTGCTTGGATGGGTTGTTGTTTGTTTTCGTTTCTTTTTAATGATGTAGTTTTATCCATGGAACACGGACAGGGATACTTAAATATTCTTTATGCTTTTCAGGTTGTGTTTTTTTGTTTTGTTTTTTTTTTTTTTTGCTGTTTAGTGGAATGTAAATATAGCGACATGTGCTATGTTAGTAAGCAGGTGGAGTCTGAACTGATGGCAACTACAAACCAAACTTATTATCGTTGTGTGAAACAAAGAAATCGATGCGATCTAGTCCTTTTTTGAAGAGTGAGAGTGAAGATTCGTTGTATTTAATCGGGGTGTAGTTCATCTTCCAGTAAATTTTGGTATCCATTCATTTACATGGAGGCACTTGTAAAATATGATGACACGTGAGAGGAAACTGGGTTTGAATTACTGAACCCGTGATCGAGTACTACATGACTGAGTTTGTTATTGTTTTACCTGTAAACTCCTCTGGCTTCTTCGAAATATCAGTTCTAATAAGATACATTTGAATACAAACACCTTGGTTGGGACTGCGGTTATTTTGAATAATATTTTATAATCACTCATGAGGCTCCTTGGTTGAATAGGTACATATTTTGGATAACATTTCCACCTTTGCAAAAAAGTACATTAATTTATACACTATTACATACACTTTGCGGTCAATTGTTCAATGCTCTGCTGCTTGATGTGAATATGAATAGAAAAGAGGAAATAAGGACACAAGTGGATTGCATTTTTGTTGCTCTTTTCTTGCAGATTGTAATATTCATTTTGTAGTGGGAGATATGGAGCTTAATAAATTTGAAATAATAGAAGAGCCTTACACTATGGGAATAGAAGCTTTTGGAGCAACTCGTAAGCACAGTGCTGCTAAATCCTCGGTATTGTCTTGGCCTAAATTTGAACCAAACCACCTCAAGCTGCCCGGAATTAACTCGAAATTTGTCTAAACTAGTTTTTATATAAAATTCTCTTTAGCAATTCTGAACAACAGCAACATCAGCATGTAAAATTCAGCCGTTCGGACTTGGCATAAAGTTATAGGTGCCTTTCGTTCGTCAGAAAAATAAAATTTCGTACAAAATGAACAATTGTGAGAAGCTGGGTCTGGTTAACCTATAAGGATCTGTTGCGCTAACAATGTTATTTTAGTATGTGACTTGTAAGCTTATAAATTGATACTGCAATGACATCTTTCTGGTAGGGTGGAGGCCTAAAATGCTGCTGGTAAGCTGCTTTCGACATTAGGTTCGTTCGTGTTCTTTCAGCATTGAAAAATGAAAAATGTCAAATCTCAAAGATCGAGGGAGAAATCTCTCATTTTCAAGAGAATTACCTGACCGGTTTTCTTACTAAGAGTGTAAGAAATGTCATTTTGACATTATCGTAAAATAAACAAACGTCCTTTTTAAATGCAGCATCTGCAAAATATGTTGGAATTGAAGTTTTAAGCTAAATACCTATTAAACTTACCAATTGGCTTTTGCTGGGAATGTAAACCTAGTGTGAGTCCTCGAAGTGTCAAGTAGAGCATAGTAGTTGTGATTGCATGCTGGAAATCCTACTTTACTTGAGTTCGAAGCTAAAAAACACTAGCCTATCGTTGAAGACGAAAATAAAGTTTTACTTGTCAAACTTTTGAGCTGTCACTTAGTTGTCAGTTTTCATTTTTCATTTTCCAGTAGGTAAGTCGAAATTCGGCGAGTAGGAAATAACGAAAAAATGAAAATAGGGAAAAGGTATATCCCTCCCATTTTTCAGTTTTCTCAGTACGTTGTCGCATTTGCACACAGTGATGCCAACCCTAATTTTCAAAAGTCTGTAGATGAAAGATAAAAATTCTGTAGAATTCTGTTTTTATGCCTGTCGAAATTCTGTGGAAATCCAGAATTCTTTTAACATGGTAAAAGTGTATAAAATATCAGTCTTTAATTATATTTGTTAATTTTGTACAATTACATAGTTTATATTAACCGCTGGTATCGGTAATACTCGTCGTAGTGCTGGCCTTTTAAATCTTGATCGTCGATTCCATTTTTATCTTCATCCGTCAATTTTAGGTACCTACTCTGGTTTAAAAAAAAAAAAAAAACACTCGAAGAATTTTTTTAAACGTTATGAATATTTTGTCGTAGAGCAGAAAGAGTTTTGGGTGCTCCGATTGCATTTCTTTGTTTAGATCAGTGAAATATACCAACGCAAGACTAAGGAATTCAAGTTTTTACTGGAATCTGAGATTTTAGTATGTTTTAGTTTGAATTCTGTATTTCTGTAGGCAAGGTGAAAATTCTGTAGGGTTGGCATCAGTGTTTGCACAGTTTCTTAGGAAATTTTAAATAATTTTACGTTTCCAAACAAGCGAATGTATTATTCGCAACGTCAATGGCTATGCCCTCACATGACTTTTCATCTGTTTTATCAATAGGAATCGTTTTGTAGTTTTAACTCAGAGTTGAAGAAGGTACTAGAATTTGCAGCTGAGCCATAAAACTCAATAGAAGAAGTGCTGAATATTCGCTTTTTAATGGTAATGGTTAAATGACTTTCTTTTGTGACAATCCTAGAAACATAGACCCTTGAATGCAAACACATGCAAACGCAACAATCCCGCCGATTCTCTCCTCTAGAGAACAGTCCCTATACATCCACATCATAAACAGATCCAGAAGCCATCCAAAGAAAACTCCCCCTGTTCTTAAGTTCCGCATTCCACGCCACAGACCAACCGGTCAACATTGTTGTCCCATGTCATCGCATGACGCAATTATATTTTCAAAGTTATTCGATGTCATCCCAGCCAACATTTTTTATTACAATTTTTTTTTTTTTTTAACGATACCAATCGAATGTCTAAATGACTTACCCAACCACTGTGTGCAGTCCATAATATTCTACATCCTTGTGGTGATGTCCCTATCGTGTCTGTAGATGGCCACCAAACTCCAGAGCAGAGAGAACATTTGCATAATTCGATCATTATGCGCGATGGGAGCTCGTCGTCGATCGTCTCGTCGGTAATAATAGTTTCACCACCAGTGGTGCAACAAAGTTGTTTGTTTATCTAGGTTTCTATAAAATAGAGATGAACCCTGTCGGGAACCGTCTCGGGGTCATCAATCACTCTTTGATAGTGAATTCCTTTGACAACCATTAAACCAACATAATCGATCTTATTTTTTCCATCAGTGTATCTTGATCTGGAAAACAGGTGCTGCATTCCTTGACCCACAAGGTAATTTATCACCGAAACGAAGATATCCTTTTTGTGCGGTTCGTTCGGAAACCACATAATCTCATTAGCATCCATTAGGACTTAAGTAGATTGCGTTTGTGTCCATTGTTCGCGGCTTAATTAAATCGATAACCATCCGTCGGTCGGTCGGTCGGATGGAGGGAGAGGAAATAATTTTTTTTAATGCCTTCTGTGGGAAGGCAGCGATTGCTGATTTTTGAAATCCTTAACACCATGGGGCCCGAAAAATGAATTTACGAAGCGCCTGCGTGATGCAGGATGACATTCTGGGACATGATGTATGATGTTGTGAAAATGTTGATGAGCTGGAAAAATGGTATGGACAAACCCAGCGGCGGCGGCAGAGTCGGCGCAGCGTCACGCTGTCCATCAGTTTCGATGTCTGAGGTAATTTTTCTCTTTCACTTCGGCGGGTTATCTTTGGCCGGCCTTCGGAGTGGACAGATGTCATAATTGGATGACAGAAGACGTTTTGAAAGGAAACAAGTAAAGTGAATGAAGGTTCGGTCATGGAGGCGATGTTTTTGTAGGTATTGGTTCGGGTAGGGGGGCTGACGGAAAAACGAGTCGTAAGCATATATGCAAATATAGGTACACCCATTTTTACCCGACTGGACACAGGGAGGGTTATGTGTTTCGCGCGTATCCTATGTACGTTCATACGTGACACCCTGTAGCCCAAACGGCTTGACAGATTTTAAAGAGTGAGGTGTCATTAAATTGGTATTATTTCCCGGAGTGTTATAGGCTAGACAAATAAATATAAAAATATAAATTAAAAACAAAAAACCCCAAAAAACAATTGTCACACAAATGTCAGTGAGATTTTTTTTTAAAGTCAGTCGAGTTTTTTGGTTTTTTTACTGAACTTTTTTATTCACTGTAGTAGTTTGATTACATTTTTAATTCTACTAATTCAACCAAAGTTCGCTGAACTCGCTGAAAATTCAATATTAGGCAGGGAAGCGAACTTGCCCTGTATTGATTGATTTCTGCCAGGGGGTATAACCTATAAAAATGCGTGCTCTCAGTGGCGACGCGTCCTATTGTTCATTTCGTTCATTAAAGCCTAACTTTTAGAGAATAAATATTGGCAATTAAAAAATGCTTTCACTTGTCCCCTAAATTCTAACTACAGTCTAGTCCTAGCGTATTTCCCAGCTCGTGCCACCCTCTCGTGAACTTGAGCCAAATCATAATTCATATAAAACGTAATACTAACCTGCGAGAGCAATACTTTCCACTCATTCCGCTACAACATCAAAGTTAAGTCCTAACCAAACTTTAGTAAATTTCGTAGGCCCGTTTGCTGATACTATTCATAGCGATTTACGACCCAAAATATGAAAATATTATGTGACAGCTTATAGATATAGAACTTAAATCGCTATGAGTAGTATCAGCAAACGGGCCTTAGTGGAGCTATTTCCCAACTCGTGCCAGCCTCTTCTGCACTTGAACCCTTTCGTAATTCACACCAAAACTAAAAACTACCCTGCAGAGTAGATTGCGATCAGCGGCTGCGACTGTGACACTACCGAAAACAATACTTTCCATTTCCACTCATTCGACCATCAAGTCGTTCAGATGAGTTTGAAACGAAATGTATCCAACAAAAGTAAATGGTGTGAAAAAAAGTACAAGGCACATCCTACCCACTATTTCGTTCAGCTCAGTTATAAACGAAATCAACTACGGATATAGATTTTGCGTTTGGGTGTGATAAAGTAATGAAAGCATTCCAAGTGAAAGTGAAAGTTGCTTTTACGTTCTACTCGTTCTGGAAGGCTCTGAACGAAATAGGAAATTTGTATATAATGTTTTGGGTGGATAAATATCATTAAAATATTTTTGAACAAATCTAGATGGCTGGATTTAGAATATAAGTAATTTTCCTGTGCATATGTTATGTTATGTATATCACAAAAATTTTCAGGTCACTCCCTGAAAAAAATGTAAGCTTCTTCGTAAAGCGATCTTAGCGATCATATGTGGCTAGCATGAGGGCAACATGTGGAAGTTGATTACGAATGCATTACATCGTTATCATCAGACCGGTGGCCGGTACCCCGTAGGTCTTATTTGCTTCGTTAGCCTTATGAATCTCTTAGCCTTTGTCTGCCGTCTGGCCCTTGAATTTGATAGAGCGAGGGAGGCTTTAGGACTGGTGAACCTGCTCGTTCATCACCCTCACAGCTCTCATAACTTGACAGGAAGGCCAATGTGATATTCTTACCTTCAGCCAAAACTTTCAGAGAGAGTACAAAACCAGCTTCAAACGGATCGAATAAGATCATAGGGCTTCTAGAGCTGCTTGACGATGTAGATCCTGTCAAATATAGTTCGTTTGCGGAAGAATTTTTAAGCAAGCTATATGTAAGTCGACTTGAAAAGTGTTGAGAGATTTACCCAGATTGCCATCGCCATATCTCTTTGGAACCTATGTCCAATTTTTGGGCGTCGGAAAATGTATGGTCCCGGTAGTACTGCAATTCTTCAAATTTTGATTGTCGCTTGAGACTTTTGTCGAATTTCTAGAAAAGCGGATTTTTTGAAGAATTGTGTCTTATGCTTTGATGACAGAAACGTCTTTTGAACACTTGGAACACTTGAAATACTTTGAGATAACCTCTAAAGTTGCCGATTTGCGATTTGGTATATTACTCTGAGGACAGAGTTGCTGGCGTCTTTCTTTAGAGATGTTATGAAGTGCCATCGCCTCTGAGTTTCGCATACGATATACCTCCTGTTGAATAATTTGTTCCCCCCGGTTATACTTATGCATAGCTTCGGTCTTGGGCCGAATTTCGTTCAGTTTCGGTTTAGATCGCACTGGTTTTATGTATATTGCCTTCTTGGTTACTTGGACAAATTAATAATTTCAGGGTTTAGCCAACTTGAAAGGTTCAAATTGTAAATTCCTTTCTCTCGAGAGCGGCACCATGGTAGTTTTTGCTGGAATAATAGTCAATCCTTGGCTCAGACGCCATCTTTTGATGTTTTGTACTCTGATTGTGTATAGAATGATCTAAAAGTTTATAGATTTAGAAGAGAATACCACTCCTTGAGGACTGATCCTAGTGATTTTTGGTGCGTCTTGCGAGCCTCCGTAAACCAGACTCAACATTCTCCATTCCACCGAGCTTAGAGTCACTTCCTATTCATAGCCCCTTTACCTCTCACAGCATTTGGAGGTTTTGTCCAAAGCTGTTTGACTTTGACTACAAAGTTTGAGATTCTTAGGGGGGCAAACCTGGCTTATATGAGTCTTACCTTAGCCTTCCATTTTCGGATGAATGGAGTGGACTCATGAATCAAGTGAATAAAGTTCTATAAACCTCATCGCTGAAAGTAGTACACGGTCTGGATGAAAATATGTTTATTCTCGAGCTCATTTCCTGTTGTCTGATAAAAATATATACCTAGTCCTCACCAGTCACCACTATGCATGTGAATCAGCTTGATTCAGATTGAGTTAAACGAACCTACTCCCACATTGACCCCTGTCTTCGGCTCTTCGGTGCAAACTCCTCAGATCCAAATCCCATCTGCGCTCTTGTGAGTTCTCTAAACCACTCCCCCCTTCACCCAAATTCTAAAAGCAATAAATACTCACACCCGTGACACACTTCTCCACAAAAACTATGCCAACTCGTTCCATTTCAGAGCTAAATCTACCCTCCAAATCGGATATAAGTATAAGCAAAACAAAGTATAACCCGTTCCGAGCGACAGGCACCTCCACATCGACCCCATAAAAGACAGGTTATCGCGATATGCGGTTGGCATGTTTAAGACTTCCCTTTCAATCGATTCACATCTATACAACAGTCGCGCAGTGTCCCTGTTAACAAGCTTCGCCCACATATCACTGTCAGCCCTAAGTACTGGTTCAGGCATTAACATTTGTTAATTAAAAATTATCCCCAACCACATTATCCATTAAATATATATCGCGAGCGCGACTCAAGGATGCATCCTTCGCGGCCCATTCTATCGATCACGAGATGTCCAGGTGTGTTATCGTACCCGCACCTTAATTGCCATTAAGAGCGCACTCCAAAAAAAGCTCCATACCCAGTCCGGCCTTAAGTCGAGCGCATAAAATTGATTCACATGTGATGTGCTCCCCCATTAGTGCCGTGTAAATTGCCCGTTCGAGTGTTTTAAGGTGTACGGCCCACTAAAACAGCGACACCGATCGAGGGCCACAATGAACGACTGCGGCGACACGAATTTGCCATTTTGCTCTGCCGGCCGTCATCGTCGTCATCCATTTCCAATAATACATATATATCGATCGTGTCGAGATGCAATTGCACCTACTTGCACTGCACTATGGACGGTGACACGCAATGCACCGTCGTCCAGAACTGCGACTCGAACTGGCTATAGTCATCGTAAAACCTCTCGGTTCGCATAATTCAAGATAATGCAACCGCAGCGGCGATGAATTGCGCAGGGATTATCGTTACCGCACGTTTGTTCGTCGCATCCGCCTTGGGACGCGGTGCGAACGTACATGGATATTTTTATGATTTTTAACTTTTAAGTGTCCACTAATGGCACTTGGCCAGAGATAAGGCTGCGTTAAGTAGGTTGGCGAGGTGGAGAGTGATCACAAACCGGTGATCCCATTAACTCTACAGTTTATTGCATGAAATGCATTAGTAAGGGTGGCTAAGTGGGGACAAATAATTAGCCAAAGGGACACCAGTTGGGCAATTAAAGTTATTTATGCGCACCGATGAGGTGCGGGTCATAGTGAGTGCGCGAGTTATTAAGTGGAATTGGCAGGAACTCGATTTCTGTCGAATATTTGACTGCAAAACTGAATGAATGAGATGGGAAGTCTATATATAAGACTAGCTGTTCCCACCTGCCTTTTTCCGAGAGGAAAATCTACTAAATAATTAAATTTATGTAAAATTTTTGACAAACACAAAAAATAAAAAAAGAATCCCCGTACAAAATGTATGGAAAATTAATTTTTATGCATTTTCCAATTTTCTCATCGTTTGAACCTTCTTTAGGCGTAGACAAACACATCAAAGCAAAGAGAGCTCAAATCGGACGATCAGTTCTCGAATTGTAGACGGTCTTACGCATGCAATCTTGTTTCAAATAGGTATAAATATATAAGTTACCTACAAATCCAGCAAGTATTTGCTGTTGACGTGATGCTCCAACAAAAGACAGCCAAAATGAGAGTTCTATGCAAAACTTACTTACTTACTTAGGTGGCGCTACAGTCCGGGGTGGACCTGGGCCTCAACCAATACGGCTCTCCAGTTAGCGCGATCTTTGGCTAACTGCCTCCAGTTGCGCACTCCAAGTTGGTTGAGGTCCCCTTCCACTTGCGCGCGCCACCTAAGGCGAGGTCTTCCTCTACTGCGTTGTCCCTCCGGGTTAGAATCGAAGACTCTTCGGGCCGGAGCGTTGGTGTCCATTCGCTCTACATGTCCCAGCCATCTTAGACGACTGATGCGTACTTTTCTGACCAGGTCGATGTCGCTGTACAGCTCATAGAGTTCGCTGTTAAATCTTCTCCTCCAAAGCCCGTCAACGCAAACGGGACCAAAAATCACTCGAAGAATTTTGCGTTCGAAACGACCAAGGAGATCTTCATCCGCCTTTGATAGCGCCCATGCTTCTGCACCATAAAGCAGGACTGGGATGATGAGGGTCTTATACAGAGTTTCCTTAGTATTTCTCGACAAGGCCTTACTTATCAGTTGCCGTCTTAGGCCAAAGAAACAGCGGTTGGCAAGTGTGATTCTTCGTTTGATTTCTGATGTGATGTCGTTATCAGAGTTTATAGCGGAGCCGAGGTAGACAAAGTCCCTAACTACCTCAAAGTTATAGCTGTCTATCGTGACGTTCTGCCCGATTCGTCGATGTCGTGTCTCCCTTCTTGTTGACAGCATATATTTTGTTTTACCCTCATTCACCACTAAACCCATTTTTGCCGCTTCTGTACTAATACTTGCAAACGCACCAGTGACAGCTCGCTGTGTTGTACCAACAATGTCAATGTCGTCAGCATATGCAAGCAGTTGCACAGACTTATAGAAAATTGTGCCTCTGGTGTTGGCTTGTGAGTTTCGCACAATCTTCTCAAGAATGATGTTGAAGAAGTCACATGACAGCGCATCACCTTGTCTAAATCCTTTTTTGACATCAAAGGTCTCGGTGAGATTGTTTCCGACCTTTACGGAGCAGCGAGCCTTCTCCATCGTCATTCTGCACAATCTGACAAGTTTGGCAGGGATGCCAAAACTAGACATGGCTCTGTATAGCTCGTCTCTATAAACGCTGTCATATGCGGCCTTAAAATCGACAAAAAGATGGTGAGTATCGATCTGGTATTCTTGGGTTTTTTCCAGGATCTGCCGCAGTGTGAATATTTGATCGGTCGTGGACTTACCGGGCCTAAAACCGCACTGATAGGGACCTATCAGATCGCTGACGAATGGTTTCAGGCGTTCACACAATACAGCAGACATGATCTTATACGCAGTGTTCAGGAGACTGATGCCTCTGTAGTTGGCGCAGTTTAGAGGGTCTCCTTTCTTGTGGATCGGGCAAACAATGCTGAGGTTCCATTCATCAGGCATACTTTCCTCTAACCAAATCTTGGAGATGAGTTGGTGTATGCACTCTACCAAGACATCTCCGGCTGCCTTGAAGAGCTCGGCAGGTAAGCCGTCTGGACCAGCAGCCTTGTTGGATTTAAACTTAGATATTGCTATCCTCACTTCATTTTGGTCAGGTGGATGGAAATCTTGGCTGTCATCGTCCAGGTTGATTGGTTCGTTCTGCCTAACAGCGGAATTTGTGTCGTCTTCGCCGTTTAACAGTCTGCAGAAATGGTTTTTCCATGTCCTCAGCACCGACTGTGACTCTACTACAAGGTTTCCTTGTTCGTCTCTACAGGTCTCCGTTCGGGTCTTGTTGGCATGACACGTTCTTTTTACCTTTTGGTAAAACTTCCGAACATTGTTCCTGGAGTGACACCTCTCCATATCCTCGATCGCGCGCTTCTCATGCTCTCTCTTTTTTCTCCGGAGAAGCCGATGTTCTTCCCTCCTTTTTCGCTCGTAGAGCTGACGAGCTGCTCTCGTCCTTCTATGCAGCGACGCTTCGTATGCACTTTGTTTTGCTGCATGTGCTTGCCGGCACTCTTCGTCAAACCAGGGGTTTCGGGGGGGTGGGCTGGTGAAACCGAGCACATCAGTTGCGGCGTTTTTGATGGCTTCTTGGCATCGGCGCCACTGGTCTTCGGCACTTGATGCTGGCAGCATAGGACTTCTCGAGAGGTTGAGGGATACGCGATCGGCGAACCTTTCTTAGGCGTAGACAAACACATCAAAGCGAAGAGAGCTCAAATCGGACGATCAGTTCTCGAGTTGTAGACGGTTTTACGGATGCAATCTTGTTTCAAATAGGTATAAATATATATATACCTATGTAGTTACCTACAAATCCAGCAAGTATTTGCTGTTGACGTGATGCTCCAACAAAAGACAGCCAAAATGAGAGTTCTATGCAAAACACATCTTCTAAATCGTTACAAAAGATGGCAGTTCGCATTTTGTTCGCTTCGGGTTCCCGGAAGAAGAGTTCGTTTGACGACAAGGTTATCTAAGGATCCCAGGCAACACATAGCTCGCCTGATGTGGTTGTGAAGTCGCGGTCAATGTGGATTTAAGAGATCCTGTCGATTCAGAAAAAAAAAAAAAAAAACACGCGAAAGAATAAAAAGCGAACATCTAAAGGAAGCTTATGCAAATCGGGAAACGAGGGCGATTTTTCTAGTAAAGAAATGTGCGTCACAGCTTTTAAAATTCATTTTTGTAAGCATTATAGAGTTATAAGCCTGTGCTATTTTATAAGCTCTTGCACTTTACAACATTTTCGAGTACAAGGATAAGCGTGGTAGGAGTTTCTGTTTCCTGGTCTGTTAGGGCATGTTTTTATTTTTGACTGGAGTAGATTAGTACCGCTGATGTAGACGATTCGAAGTAGGGTTCGTGATAGACCGATATCTTTAAATATATACGTACGAATAGTCAGAGATTTGTATTTGATTTTGCATAAGTTAGTTGTTATAAACTGAATATCCCGATGGACGTGCGTGGGGTGCAAATAAAGTGGAAGTTTCTAAGTGTGTATAAGCCCATAATGGTTGGTATTATTTTAAGGTGCAGGTTGACGTGGCTTAGTGGTTAGTATGTAGAACTACTAAGCGAGGGATCCCAGGTTCGAGTCCCGTAAAAACCCCAAATTCCAACTTAGGGGTTTTTTCCACTGCGCCACCCCTTGCGAACGTCTGACAAACATCCGAGAGCATAACTGTCTTGAAAGAGCTTCTCAATTAACCTCATTAAGGACACAATAATTTTGAAAACATCAATTTTACCCTAAGTTTGCATTTTGGTGACTCATTAGTGCCGTTTTCAGGTAAACTTAAAAGAACTAAATTTTTAAAAAAATACATTTTTCAAAAATCTACGATTATACCAATTAAGAAAAACAGAGTTTGCTATTAAATTTGAAATGAATTTTTTTTACAATCGTATTGACCGTTTTCGAGATATGCCCAGATTTCAAATGTGTCGTTATTCGATGCTTGAGCGAACAGATAAATATGCAGTCATGCTAACGTCATCTACTTAAGTTTTAATATCCATCTTGGTTGAAGCCGTTAAAGCTGTTTCTGAAAAAATCAAAATGGTACGAACATTTTATATGAGAAGTACCCGAACTGTAAGGTGTAAGCCCCCACACTCCGAATCCGAAGGATGGATAGACGGACGCACTTTTTTGAGTTCCTCAATCATTTTTATGTCAGAATTGAGTAACAACTCGAGTTCGAAATTTTGTACGAATGCAATAGGTATCTTTCTCTTTCGTAATTGGAAAATTAAAAAAATGGCTACAATCATTTCTCTGTTATTGTTTGGACATTTCGCCACTGTGGGAAAAAATCCCTAATCTGGCATCACTTTTTTTTAAGAGGTTTGACGTAGTGTCCTATGTTTATCTGCTACACCTGCGTTTGGTTAGTTTAAGAGCAGTTACAGTAGTAGTAAAGGGTAGTAGTAGAGTAGTAGTAGTACCTATAGCACCATACGCTATAAAAGTGTCAGCAAAAGTGCCAGTATCGGGTTCATGGAAGTATATATCAAAGTCCCGTCCTCTATACGATAGTGCAGCGAGTTGAGCTGAAAAACCATTCAAAAATATTTCAAACAGTCCATTTTTATCATTTAATCCTATATAGCCCTAAGTAAGGTACCTAAAGTCTTGATTCTCAGAACCAGGCTTTGAAGTTTAGTCCAAGTGAATACTCCGCTATAAAACAGAAGATTCAATGTACTGCTACTGGGAGAGATGCAAGTAATATCGCTAACTCAGTAGACAGTGCAACTCTCCCCGCAGGCGATCATCGATCGTCATTTATTACCGTCCCACCTTGCCGCACGGATACAAAACACCACATCACACCTAACCTAATTAATTGCCTCAATTAACCCACATCATCCATACACTCGACCGATCATCTCTTGAGGCTGACAATTCACACCGAAACCCTTTTTATTGCACCTGCCATATAAGAGATGCAATAAAGCAAGGCGATCATCAATACCCCGTCTCTGACGCAGGGACGACTAACAGCCTCATTAAGGCCTGAATGTAGGTGCACAAACAGAACATGAGAATACTGCGTACTGCTAATGCTACTCCAGTTGAGCCTCTACCACATTACACCCAATCCCGGTCCGTGTTCAGCAAATGAGGCCTAACCACATCCATTTAGACTCGGAGACAAAGTTAACGCTTAAGTTAATCTGTCACTCAGTCCAACATTCGCTTGGCATTGGCATATATATACGTGTTGCTAAACACCGAAACACTGCGGATGCCCGGCGTATGTAGGTAGAGTACAAGTGCACACTGCACAGACTACGAAATTGTGTCCTCAATACAGCTAACGAGTGCAGCGCAACAATGCTGCAAGTAGGTAGCCCACGTCCAGCTAACAGAACATAAATGAAACACCTGATGTTACCAACAAGGTCACGCCGCAACCAGAGTCATTACTTTATACGGCCAACCTGCAGTTCTCTCCGGGATAATCCCGCAGGAATGCTTGAGACAGGAAAAATAAAAGATGTCAACATAGGACAAAGAGATAATGAAACAGATACCTAGAGATGAAAACGGCGCCAGTCGCTGCACTGAGCAAGATAGCAAAAATCGACGACGAAACTCCTTGTTTCGCTATCTTCTGCGATAAGGACGATGTACGAGTAGATGAACAACCATAAGAGGTATCTTTCCACCGCCGAGTTGAATGGAATGAGCCAAACGACACAACGACGACGACGATAAGACGCATCATCATCGATTTAAGACCAATAAATAATTTTGATGGGACCTCATGGATCGTCGTCGTCGTCGTCGTCGTCTTCTTCGTCGTGTTCATCGTCGTCGTATCTTTTTCCTCTTTTGAAAGATTTTTATCGGCAAAGATGCAGAATGTGTGAGCATAGCGCTAGTCAAGGGGGGCGAGCGTACCTCAACGAGCGTATCGATTACGTGTCTTCTTCTCCTTTCTGTCGATCTTATAATGCAATGAATGTCGTTGATCCTTTTGTTTCGTTCTCTTCGTATTACCTTTCATTTCCATATAAAGGATTCGGATTCGGATTCGGACCAGCAGAACTACACACTTACACGCAACTCGACAAGGAATAAATAAAAATCGAATAAATTATCGAAAAAGGTTTCGATTACATCTGGAAGAGAGGGACGGTATATGGGAATTTATCTGACGACAAATTATACCGAATGAGACAGTTGGTACAGCGTACACGTAGAGGATGCATGCTCACTGTTGTCATTTGTTGTTATCATCATTCAGGCGACAATGAGACGATAAACAATACGAGTTTGACAATTGCAATTGCCATCCCAATGACGGGCGAGATAAGAATGAAACAGGTGAATGGGACAAACCGGACGAAATATCTCATCCTTCTGCTACGAGTATCGAGATAAGATTTCGTACCTGCATCGGATGGGCCATGGTATACTGATGGTTGTAGTGTCGATTTAGCTGGTCGTAAAAACAGCTAATTCCACGCATAAACAAGGAGGTTGTCCAATGTCCAATTGGGATGTGGTTGCACTTCTAAGCAAGTTCGATTGGTAAGTATTTTGAAGTCAGGGCCGGCATTCTGTAAGGCGAAAACGTCTACACGTTTTCGTGCGCACGAACAGTTTGCTTCATGTAACATCAAAAACGAAAGAAATTCTCGTGGCCGCGAAAAAAAAACAAACGAACACATTTTTTTTGACGTTTTCGCTTTTCTTGCTTCATGTAACCCTAAAAACGAACAGATTTTATCGTCTCCACGAAACAAACGACAGCTATTTTGTTGACGTTTATCATTTTCGTTTTTATTCTAATTGAATTCTGTGGTTTTAAGATTGTGCTGAATATTTTATTAGATATGTTAGCAAATTATTATTTTTTGACCAGCGACAGCGAAGAAAGTGAAGTTGAAATTGAACATGTGAACTTAAGAAAAATTAGAAAAAGTTTGCGGGATTGTTCAAATCCTCTCACATTACCTGACAAAAGGTTGGTTTATTTTGATTAAAAAGTTAGTTAATAAGTTAGTTAAAAAGTTCGTTTTTCTATTTAGTTTTGTGCAACGTTTTCGATTGAACAAAGCCGCCTTTAAGTACCTATGTGCTGGACAATATTATTTTTGCATACAGGTACACGAACGACAAACGTGCCTCCTATTTTAAAACTTTCCGCAACATTAGAAGTACTGGCTGGAGGAGGATCCGCTTCGTAAACAATCAAATTCCACTTTAAAAATATTTTCAATTGTCAGCTGTTCGTTGTCAAAACAACTTAACGAAAATAAAACGACATACTGAGACTGCCAAACTATAATTTTGCTGTCACACAGTTTCTCAAACCTAAACGAATGTGAAGAAAAAAACGTAAGGAGTTACATGAAGCAAATTTTCGCTATCGTGTGATTTCTATCGTTTCTTGAAAAGCGAAATCGTTTTTCGTTTCGTTTTTTACAGAATCTGGCCCCAGATCTATGAAGTCCGGCGGAAGATATTGTATAAGACGCTAAACCATGAGCATGGACTTTGACTAAAGCGGTTTGAAGCTTCTTAGGAATTGCCTGTGACAAAGATTTCCCACTTAATAATCGGCTCAATTTGGATCGAAGTCTGTTTAGAGGTTATAAAGCGAAGTTGACATCAGAAAACTCCAAATAAGAGAAGTCTTTTAAGTGGTAGGTTTTTCGAATGGGGATACCTTTTTTCTACAACTTACAGCTTAACACAGCAGTTTGCGTTAATTTTGGTTTGCTAAACTTAAGTAGGACACAAGGATAGCTGCACCTTCTTGAAAAACTAGTCGAAAAATAGGCTTCTTGGGTGCGGTTCATGCGAGCCAGCTGAACCGTCTAATTGATAAAAATTCTACCTTAGCAGTAAGGGGCAAAGACATCAACGAGTCTTTGAATCCGCCTCTGAGTAACAAAATAACTAAGGAAGAAGTTTCCACTGGCCATTTTATGTGGCGTGCACTATTGGAGAGCGATATCAACCTTTTTGATGTGTGTAGCTAGGGTCAACTTGACCTGAGTTGGATGAAGGAGTTTATTGGCTAAGGTCGTAGTGGACACTGTTTAGCGCTATCTGAAGTTAGAACTTTAAGTTGGTATAAGGAACTTGTTCTCGTTTTTGTAACCCAAGTTGGGTCCTGTTCAACCCCCAAGAAACAACTTCGAATGTTTTTCGTACATATATTCCACCACTTTTTGCAGATGTTTGGATAACGTTTTAAGGACACTGCAACACACAGTTGCATGAAAGCAACATGAGATAGGTATAGCTCGGTTTATTTGTCCCAAAAATAAAAATGTCACACATCCAAACATTTGTGAGGAATTGAGCATTTAAATAATTCTGGGAAGTTGGATAAGGTAATCGATGGAAATGAAAGCATCCTATCGTTTTAGGAACGGAGTAAAGTTATACGACCGCAAGGAAGACCTTAAAGTTTAAACTTATTCTTGCATCTGTAAGCCACTATAGTAGACTAGTGACTTGGAAAATTTAGCTGCGGAGAGTGAACCTGAAGAATGGTAGACTGGGGAGCAGGTACCGAACTTTGTTTAAATCGTAATAAGAGAAGTACCTACCTTTATTATTTTCGTTCAATATTTCAATTAATCAATTCCGACATTACGTAGATAGAGGAACTCAAAAAAGTGGGTCGCAAAATTGTGTCTTACTGTGTGTCTGTTTGTCCGTCTGTCCGTCTGTCCATCTGCCTGTCTGTGCCGAGGCCTAAAGCCTACACGGCCGCCCGGTTTTCGGGCCTACAGTTCGGGGCCTTTTTTTTTTTGCACCGTAACCTCAATATCAATGGTACTTCGCATATACAATTTTTATATCAGTTTGATTTGTTCGAAAACGATCTAACGATTTCAGCCAAAATTGATATAAGAGTTTAAGTACGTGAGGTTAACACGACTGCATACCCAGACTTTGGCTAAAAATTAAAATATCAAAAATTCATTTTTAAGGTAATATATGGTAATTTCTACCTCAAAAGCGAACTCCGTTTTTCTATATATTACCGTTCACTGGATTTTTGAAAGCAAAAAACCTTTTTTAAAAATTTGGTTTTCTTTAGTTTGCCGGAAAACGGCGATAACGATTTTGACCGAAATTGATGTTTTCCAAATGATTGCGTTCATAACTTTTACTTCGAATCACCGAAATCGCTAATTTTAAAAACTGCTCATATCTCAAAAACTCCATTTTCGACTTCGATAAAACTTTAAAAACCAGGTAATGCTTACATCCCGAATAATATCCTTTACTCAATTTTCAGCGAAATACTTAAGAAATAGAATTTCTAAAACTAAACGCTGCGATATTTGTTACTGTTTTGTCTGCCAAATCTTACAGAAACCGCTCTAACTATTTTGATCAAAATACATACTTAGGATAGTAAAATAATTCTAATTAAGATCCCATACTTTGTGTTTCTCAAAAAATTCAAATAACTCAGTTTTTTTAATTATTTCTCAAAAATTACTACCCACAAATCCCGATATGCCTTCGCATACCTATTTTTCTAAAACTCAATACCGGATTGCAAAAAAAAAATGCAATTACAGCTTCGGAAAGCTTCTTTTTAGCTTATATTTCTCCCTTCTTATTTTTTTTTTTTTTTTTTTTTCAATCATACTAAACGTGTAAGTATCTTATGCCCAAAACACACGTGCAGAATTTTGCATGCAGTGGAAAGAACCCACACGTTTAAATGGGAGTGAACACATGTAAATTCAGAATGCGTTACAGTACTGCAAGTTTTCGCTATTTCTAAATCCACTGCAAAAGACACTGCCACCAGAACACAGAAAAAAAAACTAAATTTGAACGGATTTGGCATCATTGCGTTTGACGTTTATTTCAAATATTTTGCTGCTGAAATAGAAATGGAAGAAAAAATGATAGAATTTTCAACGAAAACATTATTTCAGCTTATCGACTAAGGTATACAAATATCCTGTACAACTGGTAAACCGATAAAAGCAATACAATTTTTCAAATTTTATTGAATTTCTCAATTTTCATTTTCAACGAATTTAATAACAAACAAAAACAAATAAGCTACTTAGTCGGCGAATGGCAGTAGCTGATGCATGCATGTCAAACAATTTTCTGCACATGTGTTTTGGGCATTAGAATAATTCCAACCACTTATGGGACTTACAAACTCAGGGACTCCCACTTGATTTGCACCCCACACACGCCCATCGGCAGATTCACTAGAGCTACTATAATGCAAATTCAAAAACGACTCCCTGATTTCTTACAAATATATCCATATAAAGATATCAGTTGGTCTAAAACGAACCCGATTTCTAATCATAGACACCTTAAACCAAAAACAAACAAAAAAAAATATGCCCTAACTCGGATTAAACTCCTGCTAAACTTTGCTTTGTAGGTACTCAAAAATCTTGTATAATCTTAAAATAGTACAGTTCGCCCTTAAGTTAGGTTAGGTTAGGGACCTCATGCACTTCCTCGTCACCGCATCCTCTGTGTAGGTCGTCTGTGTTCTCATTTTCTTGGTATGGTATATCAGCATATTATGTCCGGTAATAACACCCACGAGAGAGGTGTTTATTTGCAGAATTCTTTCTGTTTTCTGCTTCTTATAGAGTATCCACATTTTCTTGGTAATAAAGTATCAAGCTTTCTCGATCTTTCATTTCTCGCTGACAGTATTATTAATTTATTTATTTCCAGTAGGTGCTCAGCCCTACACTGTTCACATGCGGAATCGGTTCACATGCCGCTTGGAGCAGTCAAAAGATCTCCTCAGAATTCCTATCGAAGGCCAACCTCAGGTGGAGGAGGCTGACGAACTGTATCATATCCAGAGGGATGTGACGAAACTATAGCAGGGACAAAACAACCCACCTTCTAAGTAAAACACGAAAATATATTGCCAGAATAACGTAAAACGATAACCACAGGCCGTTGGCCAATAGGAGAACACGCAATTAGATTAGGCATCCGCATCCCACATAATACACACTGCCGCCAGCTGTAATGACGCAGCCGAAAAGGAAACACTCACTCATTTCCTTTGCGCCTGTCCAGCACTAGCTAGGGCCAGAGCGGTCTTTTGGTAAACCCCTTTTCGACTCCCTTGAATACTTATACCTTGATAACCTTTTGAATTCAACAGGCTGGATCTAAACTCCGCTATTCGAAAGTCTTAAAAAACCAGGTCGAATGAGTTGTGGTAATAAAACGGCACATAGTGCTACTTGGGTTTTTAAAACAAACACCTACCTACCTATCTACGGTAGGCGCTTACAACTCTCTAACCAGAACTTGCGACAATTGCCTATTATTGAGTGATTCAACTTATAAGAACTAACATTGTTATTTGATATAGGCACTGCCATAATTTTGGATTTTATTTAACACTTTTAATATATTTTATGAACCGTTTCTTTTATCTAGCATCGCTTATCAGATCTTTACCTACCTACCTAATAAAATAAGGAAACAACCAACCAAACTTTTGATACACGAGAAAGTTTCTTTCGACCCAGTCGTGCACTTTATTTCATGAGCTCTTCTTCAATTCCAAATTGCCTATTTGTCAATTTGAGAATCCCCTTCAAGACTGAAAATGAGGTTTTGTGTAATATTAAACATTTTTTCATTTTAATTCAATGCTAGCATTAAGACATAAAATTATCGCTCTAGAATCAACCATTTTAAACCTTTCCAGTTAAATAAACCGTAGGTCTGTCCAGCGAATTTGTAAGCCGACTGAAGACATACGTGCAATATTGCTCGGATCAGCATCATTTGGGGATCTGGAACTAGCTTCTCGCAAGTCGCAACCACTTTCGTATGCGTGTTTGAATTAAATTTTGTTAACAAATGTGCCTAGCCTACAACCTGTACAGATCATATTCAAATCCGATGAGCTGAACCCACAAACTTTGTTAGTTCCTCGAATATTTGGCAGTCAATAGAGGAAGGCATCAACAAAAAGTCAGGTTATTTCGTACTGGGTATTGCAATATGAGCCTTTTCAAATACCCAAAAAGTGGAGGACTCAAAATAAAATAATTGAAAATAAATCGTTTTATTGACCTCAATTTTTTGTGGTCGTTTCACTTGGTTTATTTATTTAATTTTTTTTTCGCCCCTTCATCCTCCTTATTTGCTGAGGCTCCGATCGCCTGGTTAAAAACCGCTCCAAGCTAAGACAAACCTTAAATCAGCGCCATTTAACCAATAACCTCCTCACTTCCACTTAGGACTTCGATAAATCAAACCGAACGTATCATTTTCAATTCAATTTCTTCTTCCTCCTTTGCAACATCCTTCTTCACGAACAGCGAGAAAAAGTCGTTTTTTCGTCAGATCCCCATATCTCCCTTGCAGCCCGCTCCTAATTGTCGTCTCCTTCGATAACTGATTGAACCGCCACAAGCGATGCACATCGTACCAGCAACATCTATGCGGCTCAAAAGGATGGTGCATTGGCCAACATGTTCCTACAAAGTACAGACGCCTTTCTGCGCGCACTCGCGCGCCATCTCCAAATCGGGTGCCGCTTAAGGACTGTAATTAGGCGCTCATTAAAGGGGTGGTCCTCGGCCTCAACCACGGCTTGGTGTGGTGTACAAGGTTTTTGTTCGCCTGCACGCGCACAAAATATTAAAACAAATAAGCGCATTTAATAATTATGGAGATGAAGTGAATTTTCGCCCAACAATGGGCGGACAGCATGCTCTTGCAACAGGTCCACGTATAGTGTTAACCTACATCTGTGAGATGAGAGATGCGCGTGCGCGATCGCCTTCGCCGTGAAGGATCGATCTGTGTACCGACGACCACGACGACGACTGCTGCGACCTACAACAGCGTCGCATCGTTCATCATCACAAGCTGTCCGCTGATTGTTGTGTTTTACGCACACAATTCGCGCCTGGAAGCTATTTTTGGGGTGGATACAAATTGAATTCCACTCTTCCAGGACCGGGACAGCTTGTTGATTTAAATTTCGCTGTACACCACAATTTCCGAACGTAACAATTAAAATGCAATCAGCGTACATATATGGGCACGGAGCACGATATAGGGAGAAAAAGCGCAAACCGAACGAAATTGAAGTGATGACATTTATGATGGGAGGTATTTATGGGGCGTGCATTCGAGTGAAGATAGGGAGAGGTTCTTGCAGGCGGGAGACAAAGTGTGGGGAATTTATAGCAAAGCATTTAGCGGAGTCTTAATCGCATCAGTGTAATTGCATTTTTTTTTTCGAATCAATTAGGGCTGTTTATTACATTTTTATATTCTTTGAAGATGTGTGATACAGTCTTGCAGGCTACAAGATGACGGGTGCGTTGACATTTTTTCAAGTTGGACTTGATGATGTTCATAACTTGTTCACCTGAATCGTAAGCTATTCATCATAGCAATCATGCTGATGAAAAATATTTGAATATTTAGCATAGGGTAGCTTTTTGTCCAATTTGCAATTGGTAAATATTGACAATTATTACAACTTACGTAACTTTGTGTGTAAGAAATAAGTATGATCTTTGAGTCCTTTGAGGGAACAACAACTTGTTAACAACCACTTCGGCTGGAATAAGACCTTTAATTTAAACAACTTGAGGTGAGTATTTGAACAGATCCGGTTCGACGGTCATTACCTACTTGAAATGCACAATTGGAGGCATTTACCTAAGGAAGACTGCCCTAACTGACCATCAATTCTCTGAAAATATTCCCCTTTGTTTTCCCCCCGTGCTAGGTATTTGTGTTCGGTATTGAGAGAAATGGAATACGAACCGTCGCCGTCAAGTGCCAACATTTTGGACCACCTATGTTGTGAATTTGAACACACAAAGTACCTGCAACAAAGTTGGGAAAATTAGGCAAATTTATTATAATAATTTTGTTGCCTTTTCAGTGCTATTTAATTTAATTAGAAAATTCTTAGCACACATATGCGTCTTCGCCGAGAGAAAAACACTCAATGACAGTAGCTATATTTTTCTTATTGGTCTGATGACAAAACACGTAGTAGGTAAATGACGCGAAATCGAAATAATTGGAAAGCTGACATTTGTCATTTTGATGAGGCATGTCATGACCATGTGATCGTAATTTTTTCGCTCGTCATGTAATGGCATCCCAATGAAAAGAATGACGCGCAGTGTCCGTCATTTTGTTTTGGGACAAAAATTACGATGATGGTCATTTCGTGTGATCGCTATTTTTTCGCAAATGACCAATGATGAATCGTAGCTTGAATGTCACACTAAAGGTATGGTTGGCTTTTTTTGCAGAGCTACGATTGGATTGGATGGAAATGTCAAATATTGGACGAAACGTATACTATATACCGATACCAATAGGAGCGAAAAAGGATCGGTATCGTTCGATTTGGAATTATAGTAAATCTAACTGGGACGAGCTGCGTAATTTCTTCGTTTTGTTGCCATGGGCTGATATGTGCCTTAGAGATACTGATGTTAATATGTGCGCAGAAGCCGTAACCGAAAATATTTTACTCGGTATGGAACTTTAAATAAACCGTGGTTTAACAAAGAATGCAAGCGAGCTACCGCAGCGAAAAACAAGGCTTTCCGTGAATGGCGCTCAAACCCTTCAGAACTAAAAAGATCTGAATTTACAATTCTTCGAAATAGATGCAACCTAATTATTGAATCGGCGAAGACAACTTACAGCGAAAGAGTCACTAACAAAGTGATTGGATGTCCTAGCGGCTCACGCGCATTCTGGTCCATGACAAAGGCAATCAGTAATAACTTTAGTTGCTCTTCTTTTCCAACTCTAGTAAAAGAAGACGGCACGCTAGCAACAACACCTAAAGAAAAGGCAGATCTTTTCGCTAGCATGTTTTCAAAGAATTCCACCCTAGATTCTGCACAGCTAGAGCCACCAAATATCCCGAGGATACAATCATCGATGGCAGAAGTGAAATTTCGGCCTCGAATAATTCAACGCATCCTTAAAGAACTAGATTGCAATAAGGCAACGGGACCCGATGGAATCCCGGCTATAGTACTCAAGAACTGTGCACCAGAACTTGCACCTGTACTCTGTAAGCTGTTTAGCATGTCGTACTCCCAGAAGACGTTTCCTTCTTGCTGGAAGACCGCTCGCATTCAATCTATTCCAAAGAAAGGGAAGAAATGTCTGCCACAAAACTATCGTCCAATAGCGTTACTTTCAATGCTCTCTAAAATAATGGAAAAGGCAATAAATGTCGAGATAATCAAATATCTAGAAGGCCATCGATTAATAAGCGACAGGCAATACGGATTTCGGAGCCGTCGTTCCACTGGTGACCTGCTAAGCTACGTAACGCACTTATGGACACAATCAATTGAACAACACGGCGAATCCAGAGCCGTAGCCTTGGACATATCAAAGGCATTTGACTGAGTCTGGCATAGAGCCCTATTAGGCAAGTTAGCGTCTTACGGATTACCACAACAACTCTGCGGATGGATGCAAAATTTTCTTCTGGGAAGATCGATCCAAGTTGTTGTAGATGGTGTATCATCCAATTCGTTTGCTATAAATGCAGGAGTACCCCAAGGATCTATTCTTTCTCCAACTCAATTTTTTTTTTTTTTTTTTTTTATTATTACAATTATTATTATTTATTACAATTATTATTACAATACAGTACAATTTTACAATTAAACATTTTTTTGTTTTTCCTGCAAAGCCTACGTGGCTTGTTTCTTCTCCACATCAACGATTTGCTTGGATCGACAAATAATAATATCTATAGCTTTGCAGATGACAGCACTCTTATATCCTCCATCTCGAACAGTGGGCCTGTGAATACGGCTACATCACACAATCAGAGATGTGAACAAATTAATTCTTTAAATGATGATCTGGACAAAATCTTGAAGTGGGGAAAGGACAACTTGGTTGTATTTAATGCAAAAAAGACACAGCTCACAACATTTTCCAGAAAAAATGCATCAACATTTCCTCAGATCCAAATGGATGACCATCCAATTCATCACAAGGACTCAATGCACCTTCTAGGAGTCACAGTCAATTCAGGAATCACATGGCAGAACCACATATCCTATATCGCAAGGTCGGCGTCCGCAAAGCTGAGCTACCTATTTAGAGCAAAGAGGTTCTTTAGCCCCAAGCAACTTCTCCTTCTCTACAAAGCACAGGTTGGACCAGGCTCGGAATATTGTTCCCATATATGGAGCTCGGCCCCAAAACATTCACTTAACCTGCTCGATAGCATACAGAGACGAGCAGTTCGACTCATTGGAGACCCTACACTCACATCGAATCTACAACCGTTGGTGCACAGAAGACAAGTCGCTGACCTATGCTTGTTCTATAGGTACTTCCATGGTAGATGTTCTGAGGAACTCAAAGACATTATCCCTCGAAATGCAACTTTCGGGCGCCCAACAAGACAGGCTGCTAATGCTCATGACCATACAGTACACTTGACAACCGCGAGGACATCAACTTTCCAAAACTCCTTCTGTTACAGGACAAGCAAAATTTGGAACTCGCTTCCTGGGGATATATTTCCAGAAGACTACAATTTGCAGCAATTTAAGTGCAGAGCAAACATATATCTGCAAGCATCTCGGGGCGCTGTTGAAGCGTTATAGGTTCGCCTTTCCCGGGAGAAGTAGGTATATAAAAAAAAAAAAATAAAATAAAAAAATAAAAAAAAAATACTATTCACACGTAACGAATAATTTCAAATTCAACGGACAAAATTCTATGTACTCTGGCAGCAACTTTGCCGGCACCGGAAGTCACCGGAAGTTGTTGATGTTTTTTGAAGGTGTGTTGGTGAGCCGGAATTTTTGAAGTTTCGTTATATATTTCTCAATACGAATTTCTATGTATCAATACTAGCGCACTAAATTGTGTAGACTCCATAAAAATATAGCTTGTAGGCAAGGTAACGAGAAATCGACCGAAGTTGGGGGTCTCAGTCTCTCAGTATTGTCTCTGGTACCTACCTAGGTAGTACCATATTATTAACCACGAGTCGTCCTGAAAATAAAAAGAACAAACAAACGTCCTTGCAATTGATCTTAACAGTTTACTGTTATTTTTATTGTGTATCATCTATAAGCTGTTTGTGTTCTAACCTATGACATACAAAATAAAATGTAATCTCTAATTTTTTGTATAAATAAAACAAGTTCACATCGAAATCCTAGCTATTTACAGACAAACAAATTAAATTAAGTTAAATAAATGGAATTGATGACACGAAATGACTTCCTTCACGTGAAATAATATAAATAGATACTTAGTTGCTTCATAAATACGTGCGATGAGATGAATAAGTTTAATTTACGATTTCGTTTGTTTCTTATCTTTTCAATTTGCATTGCTCTTTCTACTGTAATATGTTATTCTTCATACTGCCATCAGTGCCATCTCTTAATAGTTACGATAAGTCTGCAAGAAGTCGACGTGAGGGTTGCTGTACAGAATAGCATATTCACAGTTTGAGTGTTAGTGTAGTTGCGTGTTGTTGTCTTTGATAAGCCTGCATTACCATGGTCCGTGTCATTGCTATTTCTGGTGTATCGTATCGTATATCTACGACATTAGGTCTTCTTCGCAATATTTCGTTTGGAGGATATTTTCGCTCCCCGACAAAATTGGTGAGTTTCGCTTGGGACACAATTTCAAGTGTAAGTCCTTTTCCATCGATTCGATGATTATGTAATCGAGGTAGATCCGTGGCGAGGATATAATGCGCCACGTCAGGGGATTTAGTAAGTTCGTTTGATATTCCCAGAAGACGGCCGCGTACGATGTGTTGTTGAAGTCTCGCCCGGGCACCATGGAGGTGTACTCTGCCCCGGGTGCAAAGTAACGCGGTTCGTGGGAGAATTTAATTTTATCACTATAGCGCTTGCGGTGGGAGTGCAATCGCACGGATAGAGTGCCGATTTCACCGCCATGGAGGGTGCTCTCATGGGAGTCGGACACTTTAATTGTGATCTTGTAGTGGGCACCTGCGAGGGCAAATAAATGTTCGAGGTTAGGTTTGGCAAAGATGGGAAATTTGGTTAGAACTTACGACAGAAAGGTTTACCGTCTCCAGTCATTAGGTAAGTTGTCAGAGTTGAGTTCTCTTCGATTTGTTGATCCTTTATGAGTTGCCTGTAGTCATGGTAGCTGTGCAGACCCATGCGAAGGCAGTGCATTCCATTTTGACCACATTTCGAGCATTTGCCCGCTTTGAAGCTCTGCAAAGGGATGAAAGTGCGTTATTGGGGGTGAGTAGTGTAATGGATTATTTGGGTTTGGGTTTATAAAAACAGAGTGAATGAACCCAAAAGTGTACAAACATTTCTGATGCCAGTTTTGAGGCTGTGGCGTGTTTGCTACTCTGTTTCCCGTAGCAGTGCCGATCTTAAATTTCAAGTTGTAGTTATAGCAAAATTGCCAACTTCGAAAATGCTTTCGAAATCAACTTACAACATGATGCAGATGAAATATGTTTACTCAGAAAATAAAAAAACTCAGTTTCTATAGCTTTACGTTGAATTTCGAAAGCTTTTCATTTTCGAAAATCGCAAATTTAACACCAAAATGTCTGCTTTTCAATAGTCATAAGCATAACTCAAGACGAATAGCGATCAACAGACTTTTAAGTAACAAGCAAACTTCAAAATCGAATGACCTTTCGAACATGACCGAAATGGGTTGAATTTTGTTCCCCCTACTGTCACTTCCAAAAAAAATGTTCAATTTCAAAATTTGGTTTGTACTACATGTTTGCCAGCTCCATTCCAATGTGTGAAATGGAAATTCCAAACCCCAACTCACCTCAAAAGAATCACACGTGATGCCCGTGAAACGGCACTTGGTCCTAATGCTCTCCGTAAAGAACTGATAGCTGCGAATGTGATTGCATCCGAGGAACTCTTGCATATTTATAAAGAACGACTTCTCCTTATTGTTGATATACTGATGGAATCCCTGGCCACAGCCGGGATTGTCAAATCCCCCGTTGGGAAAGAAGTCCACGTGACCGATGCTCTTGTAAATACCCAATCCGCCCTTCATCAGTGGATTGGCATCGGTGTGGATCACATCGACATATGTCGCGTCAGTCGTGTCCAAGCGGACAATTGGCTCCGTTTCCGAAAACAACGGAGCCGCTGGATCCATACCCGTAATGCGGGCGAGTTTCAGACCAAAATCTCTCTGTAAATGGTAGCCGGCATAGCCGGACAAATGCGCCCCCAACGAGTGACCAATGAAATGCACCTTGTCCAAGTTGGGCATCTGCAGTTCTTCCTGTAAAACGGACCAAGCAAAAAATATCCCATGAGATCGTGACGCACGCGAAAAACCTCGTCCTACTTACATAAAGCATATGAATCACATGTGCTGCAATGTTTCCCACCAGTCTTATATTAGCTACCGCTTGGACATAGGGTGGAATGGAACCGCCACCCCAGTCGATTAGAATAACAGCGGCAGTGCCATCTGGCTCACTCGATAGAAGTGCTTTCCCCAGCTCCATCATCTGCAAGTGAAAGAAATATTCAGCATTCGGCCATCGAGGTGTATGTAAATAATGTTCGACTTACCCACGGCATATCGCCGCGTTCCAAGTACCCATGGGCTATCACGAACAGCTTGCCATATGGATTGATGCCCATATTCCGCACCGACTCCGGATCATTCAAGTCTATAAAGAGCGGATACTCGAAGCTTCGACTTGTGTACAGGGTGAAGTGGGGCTGAATTTCGGACGGCTTCTGTGGATGAACGTTGATTTGGCGGGTATTCGTTGTCCATGGGCCATTCAGTGGAAAACAGCCATAGACGCCGTAGCATTTGACTTCGTTTAGGTCTGTAAAGAAAGGCGGGTGAATTTATTGGCTCTGAACAAACACCGAGATAAAGGCTAGGTAAATATTTTTTTCCTGAAACTGTTGTTTCGACTCTGATAAGGTAGAGTTTACATTTCCGATTGATTGACAAATAGTATGGCGAGTGATTTTGTGAAATGCAAACACGTTTTTGTTCCAGATCGATTTGCAAATTGAATTTCCAGAGAAAGGAGGTTGGCTAGTGTCTGCTGTGTCTACACGAGTTCTTGATTGAGAACTAAAAATGAAAACTAACTGAGAGGGGAACAGAAGAAGGTAACTTCTCGGCTTGGATGA
Organism: Cheilosia urbana; assembly: GCA_946477585.1. Lineage (NCBI taxonomy): Eukaryota > Metazoa > Arthropoda > Insecta > Diptera > Syrphidae > Cheilosia > Cheilosia urbana. Next base: position 25,496,836 of record OX297854.1, on the reverse strand, counting down.
GGAAATGTAGCTACCGGCTTTGACCTGTGAACTTGAACACCTCGAAGAACGAGAAGAAACGTTGCGGTTGATGGAAAACTGTTGTTTTAGATGGTGGGGAAAACATTCTTGCTTTAAGTCAAAGTGGGAGCACTGTCCGTATAGGTGTTGTGCTCTTGATTTCGCTTTGGTAGAGGCATATCGCGCATTGAACTCGTTTATGAGAAGAGAATTACAACTGAACAAAAGATGGCATTTAAAGTTGTGATGGACTAGTACAAGACCTGTGGTCTCAATCCGGTGGGGATTCGAAGAGTCTCTAATATACAGACCCTCTCATTAATTCGCTAAAATAAAACTGACAAAGTACAGCCCTAAGATAATGGAATACTACAGAGATATATAACTTTCCAGTGGAATGGCTGCCTACAAGCTGTTTTCCTGAAAAATGCATGAAGTCGCGCACATTTATGCTCATTTCTTTTCTAAAATATGTGCGTTCATGAATTGGACTTTAATGCAAGAATTCGCTATTCCAAAATGTGTATTTCACAACTTTTTTCTATTTTAGTCGAAGCCCTAACAAAAACCAAACAAGTTCAATACGAAACACAAGAACAGTGGATACCCATAAAGCAGAATGTTCTTTTTAAGTCACACGTATTCACAGACAGGGATTGAAATTGCAAAAACAACAATGTAAATAAATGGCTCCATAGATCCATCTCTCTTAATCATTCATCCCTGGTACAGCCTTTTCCAACTTTGGCATTGAAAATTCATTTAATTTCACAGATGGCGTTATGGACTTTGGTTTGTGCATCTACTGATCAAACAGCATGAACACATATGGCGAATTTCAGTTGGTTGATGAACAAACTAATTTTAGAATTTATCGATGCAACACTTTTTAGGCGCTGTGGCTTAGTGGTTAGTGTGTTGGATTACTAAGCGAGGGGTCGAGGTTCGCGAACGTCTGAAAGACATCCGAGAGTATAACTGTCGTGAAAGAGGTACTCAATTAGCCGTTTGGAATCGGCATAAAGTTGTGGATCCCTTTAATTCGTTCCAAAAAAAAAGAATTGAAAAACTCATACAAAACGAATAGTTGTGAGAAGCTAGGCCTAGGTTCACTCCGGACCTGTTGCGAAAACTATTTTTTTGATGCACCACTTTCCGCTCAGTGAATTTTGTGGTCATCGCACTCTTTTGGTATCATTGAATCGAAAAACGCTCATTAGTAGCTCTTGTAAGTGCGCTGAAGCTGACCGCTGATGAAAACCTTATCATAATGTTACATTTTTAGAAAGGGCTTACAATTTTAATTACCGTCGAAGGGCGATCATGAATGCATTTTATGTGCCCGGAGCGAATATTACACAGATAGTTAGGAGCAACTTTCGCTAACCTTTTATTTTTAAATATATGAAACTTAATACATAATTTCCTGAGCTCCACTTTTGATAAATGCATCGCATGCAGTTACGATAGACAAGTTTCAACATATTCTGCAGCTCTCAGGAGAGAGTTAGTAAGATGGTTATTTAGTAAAAGTACCGTGCTGTGGATAGCGTAATGAAAAGCCAGCAAGCCGTCGGAGGATGATTTTGAAAGATCTCGTTGATGGTATTGTTGAAAATCGAATCGTGATCAATCTTTTTCGAAATTGAACTAATTTTGCGCCATAAAGATAGCGGATTCCATGCTGGCATACTACCAGTCTGAGTGATAAAAAGTGCGTACACCAAACGATACTTTCGATGATGCAAACAGATGAGCAGCATGAAAGACTATCACAGTAGTTGATCCGTAGTGGAATGGAAATGCCAAGTATCAGCCAGGGCTGCCCTTTCACAATTTCTTTGGGGAGTGTAATAGACTTTTTTGCGGAGTACCGAGGAGCACAGAACAGAACAGAAAATTTAGAAATTTATTTCTAACTAAGGCTTCAGTTATAGCCATACTTAAAATACAACCGAAAACGTTGGAGCAGTATGAAAATGAGTTTTTTTTTTCGTTCAGGCCGTCATAGCAAAAATTCTGCCACAAAACAACAACAAACCAACCACCACTGATTGGAATCCATCAGAAAAAAAAATCCTGACAGATGGAACAGTAAAGAAATGAAATACTTCAGTGGAATGAATTAAGTTTTTCCTTTTCTTTTTTTTTGTGGAATTGACTAGGAAGTTGATCGGAAAAAGGTTTTCGTACAAATTATTTTTCTAGAAAATTTAAAGATCATTTGCTTATTTTTTTTTTGATAAACGAACTTTATAATTCATAAGCAACTTTTAAGACCAAGATTGAGTTCAACCAATAGGGTTAAAGTGGTGAAAAAAAAAAAAAACAAAAGAAAATGTTTTCGGTTTCGGTTTTACTTATGGCTATAACTCGGGTCTAAGTGTTTTTCAAATGGGACGGTTTCGATGTTGGAAGACCTGTGGCGGCCATGTTGTTTTGGTAGAGTCTCTCTAATCTATAGGTAGTGTTAGTCACTGACTTTAGTATCATAATAAGTTTTAGTCAGTGAAAACGATTTCCAGGATCTGCAAGAGTTTTTTCGACGCGAATGTAACAAAATCAAACAAGAAAACAATTTTAATGAAGCATCCAGAAAGTGAAATTTGTTTTGCAAATTCCTAGGTAGAGAAATGTCAAGGCATAGTAAAAACAGTTCAATCCGAAATAATTGAAAATTGGAGCACAATTTGTCGCTATGTTTAGTACCGGAGTACGGCAGACGAAAAAGGAGTATGTGGTGGTAGGTACTTAACGAGGCATCAAATCATCCTCGATCTTTGGCAACTCTTGCCTCTCTCAATCAAAAAAGACTAAATGTCATCTCATCGACAACAACTGCAGCCAGCGATAGTTGCATTGCAGTCCCAAAAAATTCTATTTGTCCTTTACACCGCGTCTCCACGAGTCTGAATTATTGTCCGCCATATTTGCATTGCTTTGGTAGGGCAAATCGTGTTATGACTTTTCATTTCACAATATGTCATCAACGAAGAAACAAGTGAAGGTGGCACTTGCTTCTTCAGTTTCGTTCATATTTTCGTGTGTCTAATCCAACATAAAAACATCACTTCCTCTTTTTTTGTTGGTAGATATTCGTGCGATTACAATATGCGTAGCCTTCGACACCCATATCGATTTCCAAACGTTTGTAAATAAACAATTAACAGAAATAGATCCACCCAATGCAATGCGTTTGCTTGCAGTTGAAAAATGTCATGAAAACGTAACCAACCTCCACAAGTTGTTGTCCAACTCAAACGCCTTGCATTGAAGCAAATCTGAAAAAAAATCATTTAACAAGGCAGAGTATCACTTTGCGAAAGTAAAAAATCAACCATAATTGAATCCGCGCACGTGTATTTCCGAGAATTACCAAAACAAAATGATTTTTTGCTGTCAAACGCTGGTCTAGACTTCAAATGTCAAATTTCAGTCCAAGTTTCAGTCTGCAGAGATGTCAGGGAAAAAAGTCAGACTGAAAAGTCTGGATTTCTGTCATGTCCACAAAATCGCGGTCTACACGAGACATATTGTTCTCATGACTGAAGTCTTGACTGAAACTAAGTCTCATCGAGACTGGGTGTCAACTTCAATTAAATATTATTAAATATTACTTTTGCGTTGAAGGAAGTATTATTCATTTACATTAAGTAAGTATTCATTTTTATTCACACTACGGCAGATCCTGGAAAAAACCCAAGAATACCAGATCGATACTCACCATCTTTTTATCGATTTTAAGGCCGCATATGACAGCATTTATAGAGACGAGCTATACAGAGCCATGTCTAGTTTTGGCATCCCTGCCAAACTTGTCAGATTGTGCAGAATGACGATGGAGAACGCTCGCTGCTCCGTAAAGGTCGGAAACAATCTCACCGAGACCTTTGATGTCAAAAAAGGATTTAGACAAGGTGACGCGCTGTCATGTGACTTCTTCAACATCATTCTTGAGAAGATTGTGCGAAACTCACAATCCAACACCAGAGGCACAATTTTCTATAAGTCTGTGCAACTGCTTGCATACGCTGACGACATTGACATTGTTGGCACAACACAGCGAGCTGTCACTGGTGCGTTTGCAAGTATTAGTACAGAAGCGGCAAAAATGGGTTTAGTGGTGAATGAGGGTAAAACAAAATATATGCTGTCAACAAGAAAGGACACACAACATCGAAGAATCGGACAGAACGTCACGATAGACAGCTATAACTTTGAGGTAGTTAGGGACTTTGTCTACCTCGGCTCCGCTATAAACTCTGATAATGACATCACATCAGAAATCAAGCGAAGAATCACACTTGCCAGCCGCTGTTTCTTTGGCCTAAGACGGCAATTGATTATTAAGGCCTTGTCAAGAAGCACTAAGGAGATTCTATATAAGACTCTCATCATCCCTGTCCTGCTCTATGGCGCAGAAGCATGGACCCTAGCAAAAACGGATGAGGATCTTCTTGGTCGCTTCGAACGCAAAATTCTTCGAGTGATTTTTGGTCCCGTTTGCGTTGACGGGATTTGGAGGAGAAGATTTAACAGCGAACTCTACGAGCTGTACAGCGACATCGACCTGGTCAGAAAAGTACGCATTAGTCGTCTAAGATGGTTAGGACATGTAGAGCGAATGGACACCAACGCTCCGGCCCGTAGAGTCTTCGATTCCAACCCCGAGGGATAACGCAGTAGAGGAAGACCTCGCCTTAGGTGGCGCGCGCAAGTGGAAGGGGACCTCAACCAACTTGGAGTGCGCAACTGGAGGTAGTTAGCCAAAGATCGCGCTAACTGGAGAGGCGTATTGGTTGAGGCCCAGGTCCACCCCGGACTGTAGCGCCACCTTAAGTAAGTAAGTAAGTAAGTATTCATTTTACGAACACTGCAAGTACTTTACTCCTATTGTAGTACTTTCGATAGCGCTGGCTGTCAGCTGTTTTTAAGGTAATTCAACGAGGTTGACAGCTGCATTTGGTATTTCCCGACATGTGGAGAGACACTGCATCCCTCCATTCTCTTTGATCCCGGGCACGCTGCTTCCAGTTATCCAGATCAAGTGCTCTGGCTTGGTCATTAAAATATTTTTCTTAAATCTTTTTTCTGTTTATCGAAAAATGCAAAAGTCTCTCTAAGAGTTCAAAGGTACTACGTACTACCTCCAAGGGCACACACAAGTGAAATATCATTTTCAAAGTTATACCCTATTCACATCGCACCGAAAACCGTGTTCTCCTCGAAAACTCATCGATCCATTCACACCGAACACCAACTAGTTTTCGTTTGACGTTTCAGTCAGCTGTGAGACACTAGTCGTGCAACTTCTGTGCAAGCGATTTTGGTTACAAATTTCGGTCGCAATAATTAAGAAATAAAATTAATTCAGAGCATTTAAAAATATTATTAGGCCATCAATTAAGCGTGGAAAATGATTTTAAGTTGTGAGTTGTGACTTCTGGTCAGCTTTTCTGCTGAATTTGCTGAATATTCCAAAAGGTGCGTTTGTTTCAACAATCCAAAAATTGGAAGTCATTTATGTGGTGTTTTCGTAGAAAACGTCTTTAAACGACTCGTTTTCAAAACCGAAATAAATATGGGAAAAGTTTTCGACTCAGTGTGAGTAGGGTATTGCCCAATCGCAGACTGCTTGAACCCCTCGTTGAAGTGCACTCTGAAGGAGCATGATTGGGATCAAAGGGGATCTCTGCTGCACCAACCAACATTTATCACGCAGCCCGTTAAACATGCTGAAAATTAATTTTCGATTCGCATTAAGATTTCACAAGTATGACCTTTCGTATATTGGACTTTAGGGCCATTTTTGCTCATCAACTTAGCTTGGGAGAGGATAACCCAAACTGAACCAAGCCCATGAGTAATCTCATGCCTTATGCTAATGTGCTTCCCCCACCTTATCAAAGAAATTCTTCGGGTTCAAGGCTCGTCTGGTTCTCTGCCTCCTTTGGTGCAACGCTCGGATAAATTGGCTAAAAATACCACCATTCTCGGAATCGAACTCGATCTATTTCCAGTTATCAATCCGTTCTCTCTTGTCCCGATAGCACGCGGTCAATCGCTGCCGCGTCCGCCACACCACACTCCGTATAGTTGATAAGTGTTTGCAAAAAGGAGTTCAACAATAGCTGACCCTACGTGCGATAGTATGTTTGAGAATATTCTATCTGACACAATTTTCATCTGGTTGTTTAATTGTGCAAAGTGATACTCGTGAGATTGAGTGCGCTGCTCTGCGTGAATTCGATTTCATCCGCTCAGCCCACAGTGTAATTGAGCTAATTACCATTGGACTTGTTAATGGTGTAGTCGAGTGAAACCGATATACGAACACGAAGGTGCGGGTATGTTGAGTCTGCATCCTGAGGTAGTCTCTAATGACAAAGAAGAGATGCGCAAAGTCACCTTGGGAGCGTTCAAGATTTTTGGGCAATTTACCGCCTCGTTAGAGCTAATGACAGCGTTAAAGACTTTTCCATCGTTTTATATCGCGACTAATCAGAGCATAATAAAAGAAACCGGTAGCTGAGTGTGGCAATTTTTTTGTGTGACCGAAATGGGGCCATTCTTCGTGTAGCTAGACATGACTGGTATTGGTCGGAGATCATAGACTGGCAGTTTATCGATATATGAGTGCTGTGTGAATACGGACAGAAAAAGAGAATATAAAGCGGAAATTACTAAACTTCTTGCTGCCTTGGGATACGCAAATTTATTGGTATTCGGTGGAATGGTAGACGCAATCGCTTGGATTGAGATGAGGTAGATTGGATCAGGGAGATGCTACAAGTGGTTAGAAGTTTTTTTTTTTTATATTTTGTTCACCAACTTCCGAGTTGAGGACAAAGTTCGAACTGATTTTTACCATCAGATCTTTGCAGGAATTACAATAGACAGACGCGCAGTCCGGTCACTTTAAGCCCTGCACATTTTTACACAAGGAACAGGCATTGTTTTCCAAAGGTGAGCCTCTGTTGACTTACTCAAATGTTTTTGTGTACATTGGTTACACCCTTCAAGGTCTTTTACGGTGATATTTGGACAACGACAACGACATCGACAGAGGAATGCCACTTTTATCCGAAGGTCGGGAAAAGATTTCCAGTTTGGTTGAGTATTTCATAAGTCGCAAGTCCAACTATTAAATGTTGCGACACACTTTGCTGCATACAAATTATAGCGGTGTCTAAATAATGGCCTACCGGAAGGTGGGTATTATTATTTCAAACTGTGCGTTTACCTTCAGATCTGTTAACAGTTGGCAGAGAAAAGTTACAATTATTTGTCATTATGGGTGCCAGGCGCCAGGGTTCTCAAAAATGGTGACAAACGGTGGTTACACGAAAATTTCCAATTTAGGGTATTTACTTTCGACGATTTACTTTTGACATTCGCTATTACAGAAAGGCGGTTCATTTTTAAATAAAAGATTTGATGGCAACTTTAGTGCCACACTGTTCTCTCAGATCGTGCACGAACTATGAATGTTCTTCTGTAGCAGTTGCGGTGGTTTGACCGGTTTTTAATACGTTTAGTAATTTTTTTTTGCAAATTAAGCCTTTACACGGGGTAAGTGATATTTAATTGTTTCTTATGGGATTTCTTTGGTTGTGAGTGTCAAACGTTTGGGTTTATAATCTATTAAAGTTATTTGTAACTTTTAATTGAATTTTGTTCTTAGTTTTGTGAAAACGAATAACGTTTACTTAAGCAAAGGATGGGGCACTTTCGATGAAAGTACATGGGGCTGCTGGATCGTCAAGATATTCAAACCTTAGGACCTCAGGACTTTGATATGGGTCGATGCAACGTGCAATGATTTTTTTACAAACTCTTTTATTTAACATTTATCCTTTACTTTTTTTTTCTTTTTTTTTTTGTGATCTCTAAACTAGAATGAAATTTTAAATTTATTTATTTTATTTAATTTAATTTTTATGTTTATAGGTTTAAGATTTGCTTAACTTTTAGAAATAAAGAGAGTATTGATTCTTAACACATTGCGTCCTCTAAATTTATGACGAAAGTGCCCCACCATCGGACAGATTCGCCTTTTTAGGGCAGTTTTTAAATTGTTTTTTTTTTTTTTTATTATCAGCGTTAAGTTAACTTATAAGAAATTATTATTTTTTTTAGTAAAATAATCATAGCTTTCAATAAAAAAAACAAATACTTTCAAATATTTATTTGAAAAAGAATTTTATTTCAAATCTGCGAAAAAAAAAATGTTGAATCTACCCCACCCTACCCTACAAAAATATAACATTTTCAAAGATGAATCCCTTTGGACTGACAACAGATTTTCATTCGATGATTCACAAATCGGGGACCAGGAAGCAAATATTTCATTTTATTCAGGGCCACCATTAAAAAAATGCAGAGCGTTACCAAAAATGTTACATTTTCATGAATTTTTGACTGCTTATCGATTATGGACTCAAGGAGCTAACAACTCCGGAGAGTCACAGCAATGCTCACTAGGAAATTTTCTAACGTTAAATTTTAAGTAGGCTAACCTAAGTAAAGTTTAAAAAATTTCCTTGTGAGCTCTTTCTGTGTACCATCGAAAAGCGGTCATAAAATCAAAATTTTCAAAAACATCCTCTTTGAACTTTAACGATCGATTTGCTAAGGATTTTTGACAGTGCACACAAAGGGTGTAAACGGTTTTTATATGATGAATTCGAAGTGTTACCAAAGATGCTATGTTTCCAAAAACGCTGACTCGTGGCCCAAGAGCTCTTCATAAGAGAACTTCGACTGTGAAAATAAGGTAATCCCGAAAATGATGCAGTGATTTTCATGCGAAGTGTTCGAAGCATTACTAAAGATGTAACCTTTTAAAAATTATTCGACGACAACAGCTTTTCGACAGCCTTTCAATGGTAGTAACAACCAATCAGTCGAGTATCATAAGAGACTAAATCCCTAAAAGTCGGTTCAACACAAATTCAAACATCTAACCCCCAGTGGATCCTATCGTGGACAATGTTTCCAATCAAAAATAAATTAATTCCGAACTCAACAGCAGCCGATTGTCAATTTGCCCAAGTTCACCGCACACACCGCCATTACCACAAAATTACAGCGAACATTTCTGTCAAACGACCGCATAAAATCGACATATCAATCGCAATTAATTGTACGCACAACAAAGAAGCCCTCCAGCTTAATTATGGTCGGGAACAAAGGCTTGTGCCGCCCATTTCAAAAGCAACACGAAAAGCCTTTCCACAAGCTGTCTCAAAAAGTAAAAGTAAAACCTAATCAAGTCGACTGCATTGAAAGTAAAAGCAGGTACATCACCATTAGGTACCATTAGCAAAACGTTCCATCATCATTTGCTTAGCACAACACCTTCGTCTCCCGGCCACAATTTCACTTACCACTTTTGGTTGCTGGTGGAAAATCGTAGAGCGTGTTGACAGCTCTGCTCGACTGATTGGCCAGATATAGCATGGTCTGCAGCATCAGACCACCCGTTGTGTTAGCGATGTACATTGTTGTTTAATATTCGCACTAAACACCGCCCGCGTCTATTTTTTTAATTATTTTTTTATTCAAATTTAATTAAATGGCTAAGAATAAATTAATTTTTACTTCTTTGCCACTGCACTTTGCACAACAACGACGCGACAGGCACTTGTGTTGAGCTCCTTTTAACCGTCAATTGATTGGAATTAGCGGGCACCCACTCGCATGCAAATGGCTTAATTATTATAGGAGTTCGTAATTAAATTCGCAATATTTTCATATGTGAAATTGTTTGTTTTATTTATTTGGAAGCGAGACCGTCTTCTCTTGTATGGCTCTGTGGAGTACCGACACGGCTCAGAATCTGCACTTAACTGATCGTGTTCGCTGCGGTTGCCGCGGATTTATGGGTCTGAAGTTTGATGGATCAATCGTCATCTCGATCTCGGTTTCAGCTCGATTCGCTGCGGGGCCTACGTCAGACGAGAGATGGAGACGCACATGGAAAGCTTGTGCGATCTGAGATGTGTGTTGGTGCTGGGTAATGGGTTTCGGTCGGTACGAATCGACGTCAAAGAGAATTGCTGCTGGAGAGCTGCACTGCAGAGGCAGTGCCACTCTGAGTAATGTCGCATTATTCATGATTTCTTCTCCGAAGAGTATCCAATGGGGAATGGAGAGGACCCAGACCCCAGCCCTCAGCCACCAGCCCCAGGCGGTTGCTGTTGAGATGGAGCGTCATTGTCGTTTTTATTTTGTTCTACTCGACGACAGCGTGTGTTAAACCGTAGTTGCCGCTCTCGATGCGATAAGAATTGCTAGACGACCCATAGGCGACTTGTTATCGCACTCTGTATGCCAGAGTAGCTGCCACAATGCGGCTCCCCGTTCGAAAACCTTTCCCTTTTCCCACTGTCTTGGCTTAAGGCTGTTAAATGTTGGAGTGCGAATTGAGGCGCGGATTTCTGTGTTGGGTTCAAAGTCGAATAGCGATTGCGGAGCCGTCTGAGATGCGCGAATCACTGCCAGCCAAAATATAAGTGAGAAGGGAGCTAGGAAGGGGGGAGTGGCATATGTTCATCTGAAGGACTAACCTTGCTCGACCCATTTTGTTTGGCTTGTTCAATCGATTGACGTCAATTGCCAAAGTCCACGCACTGCCGATAATTAAATAATATAATATAAAAATCTGTAAACAACTCATTAATGTAAGTATGTGTGCGGAGAATTAGGGGAGATGGGGTTCAGTTGGACGAAATTCAGTCGTGAGAATTAATACGTTTTTTTTTTTTCACGCTTTTACGGGGAGAATGTTTTTTTGATTTTTTTTTCTTTTATTGATAAATTAGGATGCTAAAAATTGTTTGTCAAATAGTCGGATGAAAACGTAAACCCTACTGACAGGAGTGCTTCTAGGGATGGTTCTATAAAAGCCACACGTTAACTCACAAAGAGCAGAGGAAGACAGGAGTCAATATTCTATGACAAAACACAACTTGGAACCTGAAGTCGCTACTATAAGGACTTTTAAACATTGACCCATGAGCCAGCGTCTTCGAATGTTAATATAAAGTTAACGTACGTAAATTTAACAACTGTCAGGAAAAAAAGATTGTTAAACGAAGAATTTTGAGATTTTTTAAAAATTGTTAACTAAAAGTTCTTGCCTTAACTATAATTTTTTATAAAAAAAAAACAAAAACTTTTTTTAACCCGTTTTAATGAGCTTAAAATATTTCATTCGTTTCGTTGGGTTTTTCCAACTTCCTCAATGGATATATATTAGGGTGTCCCTTATATCGGATAAAAAAATTTTTTTCAGAATTTTTTCACGCATACCCTTTATTTTTTTTCTTAATGCGAATACTAACTTCGATGGTCCTGGAATGATGCTAACCCGTGCCGACTAGACTAGCAAAGTCAACATTGAAAATCTGTACGAAAAATTAAGAAAAAAAAATTTTCACATGCATATATTTCATTTCAATTTCAAATTTGTATTAAATAACTATACTAAACACTTCAATAAGAATAATTGGTAACAAAAAGAAATTATTGCGGATACTTCCTCTTCAAAACTTCTTTCCTGCAATCAGGATATAACTTCCTGTGCTCTTTCACATAACTAAGAAGATATTATTATTGCTCTTCTTCTGCTGAATGATTTTTAGGGGCCTGATTTTTAGTTACTTATCGACATCTTCTTCTAAGAATATTGTTGAAGGTTCAGTAAGAACTCTCCAAAGTAAGAACTTAAAAATTCGGTAATTTCAATGTCTGCGCCGGTTTGAAAATTGTTGAAATTAGTGTTAATATTTTTCCATCCATCTGGAAACGCTTTAAAAATAGGTATGTCTGGACTTATTGTTACTGTTCGTTTCGAAGACACTTTAAAGCACGAGCTCATACATTTGATGCCGACAACTAGAAATGAATATCTCTCTTTATAATTTCTGTTCCAAGAGAACAGGTCTAACGACATGATGTGTAAGATGCAGTTGTACCGCAACACATAATCTGAACTTTATCATCCAAATTTCAGCCTTTAATTGCTCTAAAAAGCTTGTTCTTTACCAGAAGAATTTTCCAATTTTGGCACGGATAGAAGTTGTTCCCCATCTCCAAAAGTAATAGTAATAGTAAGTCGTTCTTCCTTAGCACACCTAACATTCAAGCCAGGAAACAATTTCCCATCCTAGTGAACAGTAACGACCTCCGGAATATTATTTTGAAAATCGGTTTTAATGTTTTCTGCCCGTTCTCTTCTAGTCCGTGCCCGCACGCGTTGAATCGAAGACTTATTGATTGCAAAATCCTCAAAGTAAAGCCCTAGAGATTCCCCTGTAGTCTGAAGTATATAAACAGAGACTCTTATGCTGAACTGACATCTGTCTAAGGCTGAAACTCCTCCTCCAAGGACGCTAAAGAAGAAGATGGTATTGCCGATGACATGTACTTACTACGTTTTTGTTCTTTTTCTAATCGCCTTTGTCTAAACCTATCTTCCTTTTCAGCTTGTTTTTTTTTCAACCCCCGCTTAACAGCCCGGTCGTCCTGACTGTCTCTAACGCTGTAAAACGACTCTTTCCTCTTCTATTTTAATTTTTTAAAGAGCTCAACATGACCTATGTCAAATATGTTGTCCAAATCGTCCTGGAAATCTGATTCTCGTCGTTTATGCAACTCCTGGGTTTTCTTTGCATTTTTTTGCAATGCTCTCCAAGCTTGATACAAAGCTTCTTCACAGAGTTGGGTAGTGCTTTTTTAGGGATTCTTGACTTTTCCTAAAAAATAGTACACTCGCGAATAACAAGATTTTCGCTTTCGCTGACTGTCAATTTAACTTCCCGCATATTAAAAAATAAAACTTCAAGAACTTGTCAATTTGACGGTTATTTAGCACAATTTATTTGGTGATTTACATCTCCCGTTAAGTAAATGCTTTTTATATTGCTTCTTAATTACATTGACATCATAAACTGATTAAAAAATATGTGTTTACCGTTTAAAAATTAAAAATGCAATAAAAATTTGCTTAGACACGTGCTACTTTTTCAGTGCAACTTATACTGACATGTTTCGATCCAAGTCGGCACGGGTTAACATACTCCAAATGACCAAATTTTTTTTTCGGTTGCGTTTTAGAATCAAATAAATAAAATAAGAACATATGCGTTCAAAAAAAAAAGTCGAAAAATAAGGGACACCCTAATATATATACAGTAGTAACCGTTTAAAGCGAACCCGGTTAAAGCGAACTTTCGGTTATAACGAAACATTTCATGAAGTCCCAATCAATGCCCCATAAGAATTATGAATTTTAATTTCGCATATAGCGAACCCGCCTAAAGCGAACTTTCGCATATAACGAACCCATTCTGCGCGTGATATAAAGAAAATTTCCGGTTATAACGAACCAAAAATCTGTCGCTTTACATTGTCATCCAGATTTTCCCAACTTTTCGGGACTTCCCCGAGAACTGTATAGCTGCGTACGAACCAACATTCTCAAAAGTCAAAATTTTGTCCTTCAATATAATTTGCTCGGTACTTCCCCGAGTAACCCTATGTTTACAACCGAAAGGTTGATTGAAGTGACGCGCTTAAAAATCATTTAAGTAAAATGGGAGATTTATAAACAAATAAAAGAAAATGTTTCACATTAAAAGACAAATACGACTTAACAAAGCATTTAGAACAAGGCGTAAAACAAAGCGATATAATATGGACTTGCAGACGTCGAGTTGTTTTTAAGCGAATTGAATCTTCTCAAACAAAACAATCTAAAATTCATGACTTTTTTAAATAAAAAATTTAATAAAAATAAAATGCTTTTATACTGAAATATTAACTTATTTTTTATGTGTTTTGATAACCCCCTTTTTTTTTTTTATTGATTTTCAAAACAAAACTTTATGATTTTCTTAGCGTATCACTTATAACGAACTTCGGTTATAACGAACCAATTTGGTCAGTCCCTTCGAGTTCGTTATAAGCGGACACTACTGTATATATATTTAAAGTGCATCCCCCAAAATAAGGTTTAAGTATTTTTATTTTATAAGTTTATTTAAATACTAAAAAGAATAAATTAATAATAATAAATACATATTTAAATAAATTGTGTCTATACGATGTTCTTTCAACTTATTTTTAAGAGTCAGTGTAAGAGCAATATACTCTCCATAACTATATTCTTACATCATTACCAACAATTTCATTCTGAAATAAAAAAAAAAACATTGATATTTAGGTCTAACTCCAATCCGTATCAGAACAAGCTTGAATGCGTTTTAAGTATTTTTATTGGCGGTCAAAAACATCTCTTCAAATAAAGTTTTAGTTTTCACCGGCATTTGCCGTCAAATTAATCATTTCACACGAAACATGTATCGCTTGGGATTCTCAAATTAATTCACTGACGAATGAAATCTATATTCACGGGGAACTAAAAGCGATCGAGGGTTTGCTGTGTGAACTAAGACGAGAAATAACAAATAATGACAACTTCATTAGCTTTAAAAATTACAAAATTCACACCACTCGAATGGTGTTAAGAAATTAAGCTGGAGACCTCTACAACAGAAAAGAGGTTGAATTACCGCATCCGGGATCGAGTTATACGCGACTGATGTACTGATCATACGCGATTTGTTATTGTTTTGCTTGAAAAATCCACAAAATTCAGTGACGTATAGCTCGCTCATGGATTCGGTAATTCGGCCCCAGTTGCGGCACCGATTTATTTGATTTCCACTGCCGCATAAAGAAAGCCAGGTTAAAGGAATAAGACGCCTTTATCCTCATAATTCTCAAACAGTAGAGAAAAAATATAACTTTTAAGAACGTTTTTAATTTTTAATTGTTAAAAATTTAAAGTTGAAAAATTAAAATTACTACCAAGCTAATATATTTTGTTCGCGTAGCTACTCTGTCCTTACTTTGACTGGCAAAAATGGCAGCCCTATCTAGTCAAGTTTGATGCACAAAATGAATAATATAAGTATCTACTTTTAAAATTAGCTTATTGTTGAATCTTTCACCCATACTTATGAGTGAATCGTTTTCGACAGTTTAATAAAATCAATCACCAATCCACGCCTATCCACGATACATTTAATAAAACGTAAAATAGAGAATCGTAGTTTTTCTGACCGGCGAAACCCTAAAGTACCCTTTTACATAGTTAGTTTCTTTAAGAAAATTGCGGTCGTAATCTATGTCCTTGCCATAGACGGCGACCTCTATGCCAAAGTTAACAAATCAACAAATTTACAAACAAAATTGTTTACATCTTGATTCTGTATCATTTTATGACTTTAAATAAATGATAATAATAATTAATGAAAAATATTTGTTAAATTTAGTACAAATTCCACGTTCTTGGGCACAAGAAGCTCTTCAGGGTGTTGAACTGTAGTGCTTTGGTTTCAAAATATTTTGTATAATGTATATCAACAGTGATAAGACGAAAAATACATTTCAGAGGGGCGGTAATTTTGAGTTGTTACTAAGGAAAGAGATTGGGGGATGAATTTTAATTTCCCATAGACGAGTTTTGAAGTTAAATAGTGAGGGTGGCTGCAAACTTCGAGGCATATTTAAGTAGCTATCGAAAATAGATTTTGAAAGCCCAAATCAAGCTCCCTCTAATAGCATATTCACCCCACATAGAAGTCAAAAACTCGTCGATCCATTCACACCATCTATTTTTTGTTTGACCTTTCAATCAGCTTTTTAGACACTAGTCGTGCAACTTCTATGTAAACTATTTTGGTCACAAATTTCGATCAGATTAATTAACAAATAAAATAAATTCAGAGCCTTTAAAAATAATATTAGCCCATCAATTAAGCTTCGAAAATGATTTTATGTTGTAAATTGTGGAATTTGTTCGGTCAGATCTTCTGCTGAATTTGCTGAATATTGCAAAAGGTGCATTTGTTTCAACAACCCAACGATTGGAAGTCGTTTTCGGGGTGTTTTCGTAGAAACTACTCGTTTTGAAAACTGAAATAGTACATGGGAAAACTTCGGTATTCGATGAATTTTCGAGTGTTTTGGCGAAAAGCCGCTTTTCGGCTCGGTGTGAATAAAGTATAAGCCTTTTTTACAGATCTTCAGTATCTTACAACAACCACACTGCAATTTTGTTGTATTTTTCAAATCATAGGGGCATCAAGTTCTGTGAACTCGTCGCTAACTGCGATGTAGAATCTTAAAAAAAAAAACGTATTCATTTCATGTATAGAAAAATACAAAAGCTTGGAACCTTTAGATATTCACCCTAGCATCAAAATTTTCTTCCTGTACTCCTAATTTAGCACGAAGTAAGAAAAAATCGCCCACTGGTGGACATCAGAATGGGAATTTCTTAAAAATATTTACAAAGTCTTTTTTTGCTTTTATCAGGCCAAAAGTAAAAAGCGTCAACTGATGAAATCCTAAGATTTCTTAAGAAAAATTGAGAAAAGCCAAGCGATTATCTTGAAGACTCTCTTGTGGCAAAATAGATGAATCTTGTAAGGTAGAGAGGCTGAGAAATATCGTCCCACAAATAGTCTCATGACAAGCTACTCAAAAAGACGTTCTAGGTAACCATTAGCGTTGAATTGCTTAATCAGATACCGGACAGCTCAAATGTTTCCACCCAACTGTGTTCATATAAATCAAATGCGCTGATAGAAATCCCGTTCAAGCGGCTTTACCATCTAAAGTTCCAATATCTTTCGAAAAGTATTGACAAAATTCTTCTACTCTAAATTTGCTTGGCATTCCTCTGAAATGGAGAGATAAGCAAAATTGGTTTTTATGCACAGGGCTGGCTGGTCAAAAGATCTTGATTATTTCGTTATTCTTTCTAATAACAACTGAAAGCAACTGAAATCTATTTTTACATCAGCATTAAGAAGAAACTTCCATGTTCCATCTTCCAAACATTCCGACACTAAACTTATATCAGTGGAAACAACTCATCATCGATGATAACATACTGGTCACTGGCAAAATTGTGAACTCGAATCTGGGTGGGACATCTGTCAGTGGAGGGAGTCTATTTAAGGTGGCGTTTTATATCCACTTCTCTATCTATGCTGGTGATTCTACTCTTGAGGTGAGAGTAACTCTTAAGCTTGCATAATGCTCTCACAAGCTTACAATCGTTGCAGACATCTTTCAATGGCACATAAGCATATTATGTATAAAGAATCTAAATATTTGGGTCTTATTTGAGATAGCAAGCCTAAAAGTAAAATAACATAAAAGAAGGATGCCTACGACCTCGTACTCGTATTGCTCACTGGCTATTCGTGTTGGTCATATAACCAATACTTATGTAAGAAATTGTCCCCCAGTCATCTGAGCGAAGGAACGTATTTGTGTATTTGTCGGACATTGATAATCACTTCAATCTAGTAGAGTTAGTTATATACTTTTCGAAACGTTGGAAAAAAAACACTAAAGAGTAGCTACTTAAAAATCCTAAAAAAAATTAATGGAATAGATCTACTACTTTCTGTCCCGCGAACTTTTTCAAACCGAACCAAATCCCGCCTGCAAATGGCTAAACAACGCAGTTCTTCACAAGTTATAAGCCATTCAACTCGTAAATTTGCTATAAGCTCAAGAAAATGTTATAAAAAAAAATTGGTGCGACTGTATCCAACAGTCCCGAAATATGTGTATGTGTAAGCACCGTGCGTGCGGTATGTGTGTGGCTTGATACACGTCATTGAGGAAAGAGGGAATTGTAATAACCGTATTCTTGGTATATTATGAAATAACAATAATTTATTCGTTCTGTGCTAGTTTCGGTAGAATAAATGCAATCGGATTGTGGGGAAATTCAGCTATGAGAATATCCCTCGAGTTCACAGGAGGCCTAACATATGCAGTGGAAAATATTAGATTAGATTAGATTAGATTAGATAGTTGATTTTATTCATTTCATACTTAAACTAATAACAATATTAAAGAATGGAATAGAATAATAGTAATCATTCTTTAACTAAAAAGTTAGTGGTGAATGACACATCAAAGATTTAAAAATTCAAATGATAACTGATGTGGGGTGACAAACAGTGTAATGGTTAAATATAAATAATTTTGTAAATCTCAGAGGCAAGAAAAACCTTTACACATTTGAAAAAAATAATATAACGCCAAAACTATATATAAACGTAACAAAATAGAGATAAGATACACTAAGGAAATTACAATATTTATAATTTATAATTTATGTGCTAATGAAAAAGCAAGAAAAAAAGAATCTAAAAAAGTGTTTCAATGCAATCATAATTTAAAGTGAACAACCAGTCTTTTACTTTCCTGACATAAGCGGAAAAATAAGGTATTTCTCTGATAGAAAAGGGCAATTTATTAAAGAACTTTGCAGCTGTACAAGTATAAAAACGAGAAAAAAGTGTTCTGTTTGCAAAACGTGCAATGACTAAGCTCATATTGTTTATACGTAGGTTATACATTTGGGAATTTCTGCTCGGTATATTACCACTTTGTTTAAAGAACTCTCTTAAAACTTTAAAAACATATAAGTGTCTGATTGGTAGAATTTGCAACGTTTTAAATAAAGGCCAACTCTCAGTAAATCGATTTTCGTTTAGTATAATTCTAACTAGATGTTTCTGGGCTATTAATAAAGGCTTAAATGTATTAGCATACGAACCACCCCAGCTAGTGATGCCGTATTGTAACTTTGAGTGCGCAAGACCATAGTAAATAGTGGTTAACACTTTCTTGGAACAAAAAGGTTTTAACAGATACATCTTACGTGTGACCAACAACAAATACGATTTTATCGCTTGAATATGAGTTTTCCAATTTAGATTGGTATCAATTGTAACTCCTAAGTACTTAAAATGTTGTACCGATTCAATTTTGAAACAATTTTTTGAGCATTGCATATCAGTTACAAAGTTACTTCTACCACAGTTATGAACAGGTAATGAGAACAGTTTACAGTCGCATGCGTGAAACCAGAGGTTATAATCATATAGATTATTACCATTTGTCATGAAAGACATCAACTTTGTTTTCTCACTTATTATCAATTTGTGTGCAGTAAACCACAACCTTAATATTTCAAGATCTTCCTCGATCCTTGTGACACAATCAAATACAGTTTTGAACTCATAAGTAAACGCTATATCGTCTGCAAATGCAGTTGATATACCATTTAACTTGAGTTTGAAAAGGGAGTTTATGTAAATTAGGAAAAACAAAGGGCCAAGTACAGAGCCCTGAGGAACACCGTTTTTCAAAATTCGAGACTCGAGACGATGAGTGAATCGATATGTTTTTTTTGATTTTCTTCAATTGAGATTATTTTTGCATAAATCATTTCCAGTGTAACTGGTCCAGAATTAAACTCCAGTTGTGGCACAGTAGTGGCGTTGGTTGTTGGAACGGGTGTTGGATTGGATGGAATTGCAACCGAAGGTGTTGATGAAGAGGTGGATGGTGCGAGGCAATTTCTAGCCGCGTTCGAAGACGGGTGAGAAAAATATTCTCTTCGTTGGAGAGTACATGCTGGGCACCTCCAGGTGGATTTGCTTTTTTTCATGAAATCCAGCTCGTTTGCAGTGAGGTTAACACAATTAGCATGAAAAACTCCTTTGCAACTACTGCATTCCACTTTAAGGTCAGATCTTTCAACTTTAGATTTACAGATTCTGCACGACATTATCAAAAAGTTGTAAATAGAAATTTGTATTTAACTGATGAAAGCTCTCGACACGTGTGTACCCCACAACGACCGCACAAGAACATGATCATCCGTTTGCATTTCCATCCCCGCAAGTTAAATGACATCAACTGTTATACAGTAAATGAAAGTGTCATTGGAATTTCATTCGGCTTGCATGACATAGTTGTTGTCCAGCTGTGATTTCTGCGTGCCTGGTAATTCACGAAAGATTTGGCACTGAATTTTGAAAAACATGCTTTATTTCACATCAACAAAAAGCTGAAATTAATATGCCCCAGCTCTAAATGTATGCAATGATAAAAACGTATGCAATGATAAAATGTATGCAATGATAAAACACAGTGACGCATTCCCTGTCCCCGCAAGTTAAATGTGTGGAATTACTCCACCAGATTCCAATAACGCGCGCTTAGATGTTTACACATCAAAAATACCTCCGTCGGTAACTGTGTCGTATACGCAACAAAAATATTCAAATTGTGTGTCTGAACTTATCTTGATTCAAGCTTAAGGCGTGGTAAGAACTTTGCGTCAACTTTGAATAGTAGAAATTATTTTTTTTACCTCGTTCCCGTTGAGGATATAAGAAATTACGTCTACATTCAGCCGATCGTGGAAGTAATTTTCGGTAGCTAGGTCATGGTTGAGTAAGGGGTAAGTACACCTGGTTTTCTCTGTTGCACTTTCAATCTAAACTCCGCTCGGGTAGACTCTTCAATAGAAATAAAAATAGAGAACGCCGACAAGATTCTGCATTATGGTCCGTTAACTGGATATTGTTAAAGAACTGCAGTTGCCGTCGTATCAATCAATTTACGACGATATGTGCAAGATTATGTCATGGAAGTTCCATCACTTTAAGTGATATACCAGTTTTCAAGTGGCACATGTATGTCGGCGTATTTTCGGGTAGTCTAACTTTTTTTTAAGAAATAGGTACCTTAAACATTTTTTTAACCTCTACCTACTCGAATACCCCTCAAACTTGAGGAGAGTAGCACATGATTGATCTCACAACAGCCTCGAAAATCGGTAAACAAGAATTTTTTTTTTTTTTTTTTGCTGTACAAAAATTAAAATAATTACTCTAGAATGTTCTGGCGAATTAAAGTCGAATTTTTTTTTTTTGCAAACAAATCGATCCGGGAACAAAGTTCAGTAGCCACAATCACAGTGCTCCTGCATTGGCAGTCCCCCTCGATTGCACAAGACACATACATCACAATGTTGTTGTTTTCGCTTCCTTGTGTAATCGAAGAAAAATATGAAAATATATCTGCTCGAGCCGAATGCAAAATATAAAACACATTCCGACGTCTCGATCGCTGATAAAACTGCGTTATCATGATTTGCGCTGCGGAAAAGAGTCAAATTGACAGGAGAATAATATTTATGCGTATTTTTAGCAACAATAATGGATTATAATTATTAAAATTGAAGAGGACAACAAAATTGCACTCTAGTGACGCAGGCAGGTTAGGATTTGTTTTTGTTTTGATAAACAATCTTTGGACTATACGTAGGGAGAGGCTTGTCCAAACACATGCAGGGGTTGTTACCTAAGTCGCAGCGGATGCTCGTCGATCGGGTTATCAAAGCGCCCAACGAACTTGGCAACAACAGGGGAATTGAGACGTGAAAAGGGGTAGGTCGCAAACTCTTTAGTCTGTAGCTTTGCGTATGCGATAAGTTAATCAGTCGGTTGGTTGCTGGCCGCTTTACTTTTAAGCGGCATTTTCTAGTTTATTTCAGTTAAGAGTGGTAAGATCGAATGAACACCGCCTTAGCTTCAGATGGGTAATAATTTTGTTAGCACGCCTGTTGACCTTGTACCAGTCTTTAGTCCTTCGGGGTTTTCAATAGATTCCACAAATAAAACGCTGAAGCTTCACGCTTAGAGAACTACAAAAGCAGCAGTCCGTAAAACTATACTTGGCTCCGTCTTGGGGATCTACTATACTACGTTGCAAAGAAAAATTTATTATGAGGATTCGGTGCTCCAGTCCTTTGACTTCAACAAAACTTGTGCCTTAGCTACCTGTCATATCTAGATTCTTTCTAAATTGCTTGCCCCGGTACCTGAGAAGTGGCCGCTGCGTATACGGAATATCGCTGAATAGCTGAATATCGACCCTTAAAAACTTAGTTCAAGCTTCGCCGCGTTGCAATAAATCACAACTTAAACTTATCAGCATGTAAATTACACATGTACGTCACGTACAGAATACGGTTAGTTCATATATAGCAATCGGTTTTGCCGGCCAGTCCTATTCATAGCTTCGCTTCCATAAATTTAGTAGCATGACGTTCGTTTTATTCGTCACAATCAAAGTGTGGCTCACTTTCGAAATAAACCAAAGTACTTACCGACGTCATCAGGTTATTGTGCTTTGCACAGTGACTGACATCGACATGTTACAACTTCTGAACAACTCATACCCTAGACATAGTGGAGTCTGGGTATATTATACCGGCTTTTGCTTTATATAGATTTTGCGTAAGCGGTTATTGGCAAACCGATCAAATGACCGTCGAGAGGTTTTCCACACTTATGGCTAACAAGAATTCAGATCGTTACTAAGAACGTTGGTGGCACGAGCGCGCAGTTGGATTTCCCCCCAAGCGAACCAAATTTATTAGCGAATGCGAATATGGTATGATGAATAATTTATAGATACACGGAGAATACAAGTGCTTAGGTTTTTTAGTGGATAATTAAGTTCCCAGAAATATGTGAAAACGATACGTGTCGTCTGTACAGACAGAAGGTGTCGTTCAGTTCATGGAATTCTTTGGAATTGACAAGAGTTTCAGACATGGAATTCAAATTCCTTTGAAATATGGAACAATAGACAAGAAATCATTTAACGGAATTAAATTGGCGTCCTGGAATTATGTCTCAAGAGCTTTGTTTTGCCATTAGGTTAGGTAGGTTAGGTTCTGGTAGTGACAGGCCGCATCAATTGCAGCCTCACTTAGCCCAGAGTAGGCCAATTGCTTTGCTATTATAAAGGGAGTGAAATTTAATTATTAACAACAACGGCTGTATTGAAAAAGAAAAATGCTTTAGCTATTGTATTAAAAAGAACTTGTGGGTTTCGGTTATTCGCGAAACTGGTGATGCGATTCTGTTTATTGCATTGTATTATAGTCGCACCGGCTCCTGTATTAAAAGACTTGAATATACAATACACCCCTATGGAGGTATCTGTTCGGAAGTCGGAACGAAATTTTCTCCGATTTGTGCGAAATCAATATCAACTATGAAGTTTGCCATACTCATACATTTAAATTAGGAATCTGTCGTGTTTTGAAAGCAACAGTTGCCACAACTCAAAAATTAAAATTTTCTATGATCCGTGTTGTTTTATTTTCGTGATCTGATCCGGATCAGATCACGCTGATAATTAAATACGGCTAGTGAAAACCCAATGCAATTTTGTATGAATCATTTGTTCATTAGAAGAATGAAAATGATATTAATTCTTATGGTAATAATTTATAAACTTTGCGGATGTCGCCATATGGAATAACTATTAAATAAGTAGAGTTGTAGTGTTTGTTTACATAAATTATTATGAACATATATAAATTTCTTGACCAATTTGATGTTTGATATGACAAAAACCCAACGGAAAAACAATTTAAAGAAATCACCCGTAGTTATTATGAACACATGAGTATTGAGTATGTCTTAAATTCAGACTTCTCTACATCTAGAATTAAAGTTTAGCAACTGAAAGGTGTCTTCTAATGATTTAGGATGAACGCAACCTACAACAAAATATCAGATCAAGCGTTAAGACGTGTTTCTACTTAATAATAATTCTTTTCAAACGTAACCATTGTCTTAAAGCCGTCAAATAAGTCTCCGTGACTTACCAATGAACTTCCTGCTTCTCTTTCGATATTCGATTACTTTACACAACATTTCGAAAATTGAACATTTCCAACTGTACGCAATTTGTAGTTCTGTTTATTGTTTGTGCTGAATGAAGTGCTGAATTGCATATTAGGTGCGTTTCAGACTATTTTGTGATTTGCATTGACAGATTATAGGCGCTAGCGAGGTGTCCATCGGAACGGAAAATTCTCCGCAACGCATTCTCCTTCGGAGCCCAAATTGCATTTCGAGGTGTCCGACTTCGGAAGAGAAATAAACAATTGCGATGGCGCACTGCACCGCACCCCATATCGTAAACAAATTCCGCAACCAATTTCTGTTGGAGGATATCGGAACCTAGCTGTCAAAAATTTAACAAATAAAAGCACTTCATCGCACTTCAACGTAGTTCGCCGATATGCGTTACAAAATGTTCTCCGAACCAGTGGTCCCAGACTTTGAAGACTGTTTTCCCCTTCTTTTATAAGAAAAAGCTGTAGTTTTCCCCTAACTTACAAAAAAAAAATCCCCTTTTTCCGCTTAGCTTTAAAACTGTAACTGTTTCTGTTAACAAGCTTAAAATAAGCACAACAAAAAAATATACATATTGCGCAATAATTTCTTTTTGTACTAGACATAATATCAAAACGAGTGTATGCATCCAGGTGCACTAAAAGTCCTACGTAGACGTTCGATGGGCTATTTTCTTCATGTTTAATATGAATATGAATTCATTCCTTGTAATTTTTTCGTAATGAAAATACGTTTTAATTTTATTTTTAAACATTTTACGTTTAACAGATATTTCCTATTTTCCCCTTTTTCCCCAAAATCTTGGACCACTGCTCCGAACAGTTGTTCCGAAGAATACCTCGCAGCAAAAATCCTCCCAATCGTATACAAATTGGAGAATTTTCCGTTCCGACGGATACCTCCCTAGGGCCTTATATAAATTGCATAATTTATTTAAAGCCCAATCTCGCTTGTAGTCGAAAGTCGACCCTATACCTTTTCAAAGTATGTAATACTAAAAACGAACCACAATTTTCGACATTTTTTTGTAAACGAAAAAGCGAGATCTAGATATTGGAAAAAATACGCCCTTTTAAAAAAAAGTTTTACCCATGATTTGCATTTAAATTCGTCACAATGAAAATTTAGAGCACAAAGTGAGTATAAGTATCGAAAAATATTGGTTTTCAGTAACAGCATTAACTGTGTTAATAAAACATCGATTGCTGAAGCTTTCTATAGTTTTCGATTAATCAATAAACAATCGATAGTGTTATTAACATAAACAATAAATAAAATAAGTTTTACAAATAAGAAAATTTAATTTTTTTTTTCAAACATTTTCAAATTAAATATTTTTCAAATACATATTTTTAGAATTTTACAAATTGTTGTCTTTAGTATTGTAGATGTAAATATAAACGTTAACATAAACACCTCAGCTTGACGACTATCGGTGTTTTTTCCAAACTTTTCTAAAGTTCAAAACAATCGACTAATCGATTGAACTATCGATGTTTTATTAACACTCATTAAATGAGACGCAAGTGGTTTGGTCAACACCTCGCAGATAATGTTGCTTACTTTAAGGGGTAGGTAAATTGCATTATTCATATTTGATTACGTTCTAGGATTGGTTGGTTGGTGAGGGTGAGTTTTTCGCTCTTCACTAAGGCCGCTGATGGGCCCGTTGTGGTCCCCTGTTATTCTGTGAACTGTTGGAAAAAGTTTTTGTCAGGATGTGTGAAAGGATATGGGGGGTAGGGGGTTGGTTAAATTATGGGTAGCCATAGCCACTGTATGTAGGACTTGCGTCATCAGCGAATCTGTTTGTTCGCTTGGAGAACTCCATGAGATCGCTTAGTTTCACATTTCTGAGGCATGTAAGGTCTGGTATCAAGTGTGCTCCCAGAATTTTGGTACGTAGCCTCGCTGTAGCTGGACATTGGCAGAGGAAGTGTTCTATATCTTCCTCCTCCTCCTGGCAGTTTGGGCATATCGATGTTTCTGAAATGCCGATTCTATTTGCGTGTTTATTAAGGTTGATTTGTCCTGAAATAATTCCCACCATCATTCTTAGTTGCGCTCTTCCAGAGTTTAACGCTCTTTTTGCCAATTTTCTAGTTGGTGTCTCTAATATTATCTTAGCAACTCTGCATGTTTCTAGGTGTTCCCATCATATCTTAAAATAGTTCATCTGCTCTTTCGTTTCCTGTTACACCTTCGTGTCCCGGCACCCAAATTAGAGAGACTTTGTTCTTACTAGCTACGGTGTTTGATTTGTGTTTACACTCCCTTACCAGAAAAGATTTCGTGACGGGGTTGCTTAAGGTGCTTATGGCTGCTTTACTATCGAAACAGATATCTATTTGTCTCCTCGAGATGTTGAGTTCTAAAAGCGTTTCCACTCCTTTAAGTATGGCAAAGACCTCTGCTTGAAATACGGTAGTGAAAGGTTCCAAATGCGTTGCCAGTTGAATCTCTGGGTTGGCAATATATATGCCTGCCCCTGATTCCCCTGCTATATACGATCCGTCCGTGTATACTGTTATTCCCCTGTGATTTCTTGTTGAGCTAGCTTGCTTCCAGAACTCTCTTGATCAGTTATCTGTAAGTTAATCTCTGCAAAACATAACAGCAGACATAAAGCTCCATACGACGATACATTTGGTGAAATTAAACAAGAGATAAGTCTTAATGTTAACCCATTTACACGTTTTGCAAATTTCAAGCCCTTGCAGTACTTTCGCCCCGTGTATGGGCTGCCTTATATCCGAAATTGTGTAGACGGATTTTCGTGGCATAAAAAGAAAAAAAAAACCCACCTCAACTTAACTACAATTTTATTAAATATACACGATTAACATAAAGTCTGTCCATTGTATAGATAATTCGATTAGACAAAAGTAATAAACGCTTAATGGTACTTTTAGTAGTTAAAAATTATTGTTGTTGCATTTATAGGTATATACGAACGCGAAACAGAAATTTCCTTAAGGCATACTATCTTTACTATGTAAAGCTATTTGTTATACAAAAAGAAAATAAAAAAAATAATAAATCTGTCGTGGTTTATTGTCATCTGAGCAGCTCAGGATGTCCTATTGTCCTACATCTTTCAGATTTTTCTTTGGAATTGTGTGCGTTTTTCTCTGGTTTTCTATTTCGAAGACAAGCTCTCTTTGGTTTCTTTTTTTTGTAACTTTCTATGGCTTACAGGTTACGGGATACATAGAGTACATTTGGTTTGGCTGTGATAATTTTACATTTTAACCTAAACTAAACTTAGCGGGGGAAAAAACTTAACAATTAAAGGCACATCGGGCGAACTATTCCGATCGTTGTATGATTAGATCTATTTTGTCGCCAGCGGCTGCGATCAGGGGCACGGTGAGGCAGCAGTCAAAGTCCTGCGTCTTCATCTCATTGACCTGAAGGAAGGCAAATCAACGGTGAGAATGTAAAGTTAGGCGCGGATTTAAAATCGCTAACATTTACCTGCATGATCCGATCGAAGGGTTTCAGCATGCCACATATGTCGGCCGGTCCTCCCGATCGTATCCGGTTGATGAAGACGCCACGCTCATAGAGGCCATCCGAAACGGAGAACCCGTAATCATCGTAGACCTTATCCTTGTACAGAGTCACATGGAAAGTACGATGTTTGCTGTCCTTGCTGTTCGAACTGGACATACCGTCACTGCTGGACGGACTGCGAGGCCGTCGTTGAACTTTGGCGTAGATGACTTGCGGCTGGGGGTTGCTGGAAGATGCCGAATCCAATCCGTAGCTGTTGGGCACCTCAAGCGATCGCAGAACTTTCAGATCGACAGTTTCGCTTAGTTTTTGTAGCATTTTTGTGGCGTATGAGAGCGGCATTCCCTGAACGGATTCATCGTTGATGGCCAGCAGCTGATCGCCGACTTGGATTTGGCCGGTTTTGTGGGCAATGCCACCTAGTGGGAAGAGACTTCATTTGTAAAACAATAAACCTATGAAGGGTTGGAAATACTCACCCTCAACCATTCCGCTGATCGATATTGGATTGCTGTTCTCCTCACTGCCGGCAAGTGTGATGCCCAGCAGGCCACCCTTGGGCTCTAGTCGAACTGTGAAGATAATCTGATGATGGGTGGTCCCGTACAGTTTGTTCTCCATTGGCGGGGGTATGGCCGTGCAATCGGGGCTGTATGCAGAGAAAAAGCTTAACATTTGCGGTTTTGAAATTGAGTTGCGAATATGTTGGGGGACTTTATAAAGGACATAGTTGTGTAGGCGGGTTAGTTTTGTTCTCGATTAGAAATCACTTGGCTAGTGGTCAGGGCTGTCGTTTGGAGAAAGGAACTCTGCCCAAAGGAGTGGAGCTGTTGGTGTGTAAACTATGATGAGTTGAGACTGCACTCAAGAGGTATTAAGCGTCGACAAAAATCTCTAGCTTTCGAATCATTTTCGAATATAATTCAAGCGTCGTTCCATCTTGTGCTCATGGACTTTGAAAACGCCTTTGATTAGGTAGATCGAAGAAGCGTAAGGAGATCTCTTTTTAGGAGCGAAGCGAACCAAAAAAGAGGTTACTGTTCTAAACTACAGCAGAACAAAGTGCCTCAGTCTGCAAAATCGACAGCGACAGCTCATCGACTTTTTCAAAGAACAACAGGGATTAAAAAAAAGGGATGTCGAGTCGCTAAAACTCTGCCTACTGGTGACAGAAGGTCCACTGACAACGACCGTAACTGAATATGACATCCAAGTTAAAGGGCGCTAATAGAGAACGTTACCACAATAAGGGCAAGCACACAAGACATACTTCAAACTCACCTCGCAAACCGTTCCGTGGGGTAATCCAAATCGTACGGACTCAAATCATTGTACGAATCGTCGGGCAGCTCTGTCGTCAGGCTGACGGTATTCTCAGCACCAAAGGTTCGACCAATCGACGGTGGCGTCGAGGGACTCTTCACGGCCCAAGTTGGATGCTGTCGAATCTGCACCACCGCTGAATTGTACGTGTCATCTGCTCGAAAATATTCCGGCTGCGGTGTGGTGGACTTCATGGAAATGCAATCGGTATATTTCACAGCATCACCATACTTCGAGGCATAGCTGCCATAGATCTCATGATCACTCGTCGCTCCACAATTGCTATAAATCGGATTCACCTTCTGCTGAGCGTCGAACAGAAAATCAGGCAGTAGATTCCGCTTGATCGTCAAGGTTGTGTACTCGTTCTTGCCGCCCTCCTTCAACATCGCATCCACATTGAAATGCTGCAATGGATGATTGTCCACCGCGAGGAGAACATCACCAGCTCTCACCGATCCCGTACGATGTGCAAGACTACCCGGCTTGACCTCCGATATAAGGAAACCCCCATGACTTGATCCATTCACACTGACACCCAGTCCACCCTTGCCAGTCTTTGGCAGTTTGACATTGAACACTCCACTCGAAGGAACCACCGCATCGGACATGTCAAACTCAATCTCCAGTTCGATCCAATTGGCACCCTGATATCCAGGTGGTCGGGGGCCAACATCCCCCAACAGCTGGCGGATTGTGTTCACCTCCAGGGAGGACATCTTGTTGACCGAAATAATACGATCGCCCTTCTGTATGCAACCACTGCGATCGGCAACAGAATCTGTGACAACTTGGGCAATGGTCACTGCCCGGCCACAAGAAGTCGGTGTACCCAGAATGATCCCCGAACCGTGCGTACAATCGAGAACCACTTGAAACGTCTCTGCGCGACAAATTCCCATGCTGGATTGCATTGTGCCGGTGTTACTCGACTCGAGGGGTAGCGAACTCTTCCGGGCGAAACGCTGTCTCTGGCGTGATTTCCTAGACTCCAGCGTACTAAATCCGTATTTCGGGCTACCGAGGGTGTGACCTAGGGAATATAGAGAACAGACGCACAGTTATTTGTTTGCTATTTTTAGAAATTTCTTTATTCGGGTGAGGGTGTTATTTTATGTTCTCAATGCTACGACTAGAGGCTGCGATATGTAATAAATTTCTCATCACCAGACGGCAATTAAATTGCTTGCGTAGTGCAATTGCTGGTGGATTTTCATTGTGGGAACTTAGGTGGGTGCGAACAGTTCGAGGGGCGATGTGCTCGATATCTATTAAAAATATAATTGAGGACCAACCGATGTAGTAAAATTGGAAGCTGCCAGCGATTTCAGTCAATTACCGTACTGGCTCGTGAAAAAGTGTACCAGACGGGGGTGTTGTTACTTCAAATGCTTTCGTCAGAGCAAATGAAATAAAAGAATTGAGGCAACTTTGGCTGTGTAGCAAGTCTGTGTCGTTTTTAACCTTACTAGAGTCAAAACAGCAAGTACTTTCAAAAATTGTTGCTTTTGTGCTACAGTAGTGACAGCTCATTAGGAGAGATTCCATCCACCCACAGAAGACATTGAAGCAAAACTTTGAAGAAAATTCAATCAATGAACCATGGAAATTAGACAACGACACCGATTCTTAAAATAAACTCGTTTTTCGTGATTCGGTTATTGCTGGATTTTCTCATCGGTTCGATACAATTATTAAGAAACTGAGACTCAAAAGGCGGCATCAAGTTTTGTCGAAAAATACAGATCACATGTATATGAAGACTTGAAAGAAGAGTTAATCCATCTGAAACATACCCTCGAAGCCAACAAAAGCAGGGGTGAGATTCTGTAAGATGAAAACGTTCAATCGTTTTCGTTTGAACGAAGGTTTTGCTTCATGTAACTTTGAAAACGAAAGGAAATTTCATTTGCGTGAAAGCAAAAAAGCGAATTTATTTTCTTTTTAGTTTTGTTCAATGCTTTCGATTGAATAAAGGTTATTTTTGACGTCTTCTAAGAATGCATTTAATTAAAATAAACATTTTGTACGTCGTTAATTATTATTCGACTTATTACTTACATTCTTATTCGAATGTTTACCTTATGTTACGACCAAAACATCAATAAACGAAATTCGTACGTTGAAAGCGGTCAGCTGTTAGTCGCTAAAACAATATGCAGTCAAACTTCTTTATAACAAACTTCCTTATAACGTAATTCTCTCTATATAGAATTTTATTTTGTTCCCCTTCCCCTTCAAAAATATCCCATATGAAAAGAGTGTTTCCCGAAGCTCATCCTTTCACAGATGGTCTTTTTTTTTTTTTTTCCAAACGAAAAAAATACTTGTAGAATAACAAAGCTGGTTTATAATGGCCAAATTAGTGTTTTGTTCAAATATTTCTTAAAACCGCATAATTCCCATGCGCTGCTAGCAAATACGTTTCATGAACATCATTTTTCAATTCTACAATGCTTTTATTTTGATTTGTACAATTTATTTTGTATTTTTCAGTATTGTTTTTAACATTAGTATGTATGCTAAAACCATATGAAATCTGTTCTCTTTTTCTACAGGTTTTATAGCTGTCACTTGGCTTTTTCTCCTTTTTTCTTATTGGACACTGACGCTGTGATTTCATGTACACATTTTTCTTAAATAACTAATGTAAATGTGTTCAAAATGTTTTTATTTTTCTACAACCATTCTGCATTGATAATTTAAAAAAAAAATATTTTAAGCGAATGTAAGCTTATTACGTAACGAATAATTTCAAATTTAACGGATAAAATTCTATGAACGCTGTCGTCAATATGGTCTGTCTATGAATATGATCACGCTGCACGTTTAAGGTCTTTCTTTTCATATCTATCGAACTATATTAACGTGATAGATTGCACTGTGGTAGTGAACGCAAAATTCTACCACGATCGTTTCGTGGTTTTTCAAAATGACTCCTCTAACAACGATTGCTAGACGACCGTGAATCGCCGTGTTCAGAGTCCCGGTTTAAATCAATTTGTCTAGTCAAAAGCTCAAAGGTATCAGCAAAACATAAACAAAACATCAAATACCTATAAAATGTTTGTAATTTAAAAGTTCCGAATTTGATAGAACTCAGTGACCTAACAACACTTGAAGCACTTTGAAACTGAAGTTTAAGGCCCAATTTTCGATAGGTTAATGAACTTAAATGTCAAACCCGACAATAGCTATGCTTTTTTTTAACTTTCAATTTCTTGATTTTCCCGGTTTGTTTCTGTTAATACATAGTTGGTAAATAACAAAAATAAATTCACATGTTACGTACAGGTATTCTAAGACTATGGTTTTACCTGCAATTGATAACCGGATTACAGCTCTCAGTATACCTTGGCTCTAGGTTATATGATATTAATGAATGCTGTTCCGGCGAAGCTGTTTGTCATCTTCCAAAAGCGTGTCTATTGCCAAAATACAGTCTCCCCTTTTTAAGAATTCTTCCGATGAGTTGAAAAACTTGATGAAACTGATTTCCAATTACACGAGTTTTCAGTTTATGTTCCAAATGTCCAATAATAATTTCAATGGTACAACTTTAGGTATAGCGTTTGAATTTTTTAATCGTAGGTGCTACGACCCGATTTCCTATCCCGCTTATCTTTTACAAATTGCCATCTATCGGGTCCAAAACTATCCTAATTTTAAAAATGGAACCAACCATATACACCCACGAAATTTCATTAAAATCTGTTGAGTGGTTTAGAGGGATCGACAACAACGCTACAGCCAAAATTGACTGAAATTCATGTGATTTTCACGCACGCACAACATTCACGTACCTTTTCCGATTTCAACCAATCTTCACAAAAACCATATACCTACATATAGACCAAAATACCAAAGATGTGTGAAAGTTTCGTTAAGATCAGTAAATGCGTTAAGGCGTGAATCGGCGACAAACGAACACAATTTTAAGGCTAGGTATCCTATCTTTCAAGTTGCAACCAACCATGTACACCCACAATGCAAAAACCACTGCGCCACCTCTCGCGATCGTCTGACAAACATCCGAGAGTATAACTGTCTTGAAATAGCTTCTCAATTAGCCGTTTGGAGTCGGCATAAAATTGTAGATCCCTTCCATTCGTTCCAAAAATTATAAATTCACACAAAACGAATGGTTGTGAGAAGCTAGGCCGTGGGTCCCTCCGGGCCTGTTGCGCCAACTACTTTTTAGCTCGGAAATTTAAAATGTTCATTGTTAAGACCCACCCCCGCATTCCGCAACCCCCTATGGAGTGGGATATCGTAAAATTCGTTCATAAATTGGAATTTTTCTTTCTTAGCTGACCTCTACTCGGTGAAAGGAATATTCCTACCAAATTTAAAGTCTCTACGCCTTATGGTTCCAGAGATATTGTGATGAGTAAATAGGTGGAAATCTCTTATATACCTAGATATTGATTCATGATTGAATTTGTATTAATTAAAACATAAGATCGTCGAAATCTGGTATGTCGACGACAAGTCCCGGAATATCAACATAATGTCCATAATCCTAAGATCTGACATAACCTTAAGAAACACACAGTTGCACGCCCTCTATTTATCAGTGTCATCATTTTTCTCATCAAGATTAAACTTACTTCTTTGCTGTTTTCGTTTTACTCAAGTTGACTTTTTTATTTTCGTACTGCAAAACTCTAATAGAAAAAATTATAAACTTAGGGTCTTATATCGTTTTTAATCTTCATACTAAATATTTTGTAGGTCACAATGGGTAATTTTAGGAATCTAGCCTGAACACTAAATATGGCTCTTGATACAATAGATCTTTCAGTATCACGCTTAGATTTTATCAAAATAGCTCCCTAAAAAGGGAGCAAACACAGGCAAAAACATGTGTACGAAAACAACAGTAGGTTTGTATATATATATTTTTTTTTTCGGATTTGTTTGAATTTTGGTAGTGCAATACTAATGACGAAATACGTGTCCAGACATTTTAAAAAATGTACCCCTAAAGGGTTTTAAATATACAAACAATTTACAAAAATATAAAAATGAGCCATAGTCAGCACTATTTTCAGATTTATGACAATACAGTAAAACCCGGTTAAGTGCCTCACCTTAAATGCCCCGTTTTGATAGGACTTATGCGGGCTAGGCAGTTATAAAAATTAACCCGCTTAAGTGCACATAGGAACTTATCTCTAAATTTATAAAAAAAAATTTTCTTATAACAAAAAAAATATTGACAGTTTAAATTTTGACAGTGACAGCTGCCCATGCCCAGTCAGTATCCACCATTTTATTAGATTAAGAATATTACTCTTTTTATTTTTGATTTTCAAAGCATGAAACACAAGGAAGCGCTAAGGGAAAAAAATGTTTTGTATTGCTTCAGCTGATTTCAAAAATGTGTACTCAAAAGACATTTTTTCAGGTAAATTTCAATAAAAGTATACAAAATAAAAGGAAATTAAGCGGGAAAGGTAGTTAAGCGAAAGGTACTTATCCGGGTTTTATTGTAGTATCAAGTAGCAAAAAATGTCACAAGCGAAAGTAGCGTTGATTGGATTATAATATTTAGTAGCGTTCGTAACAAATCAATTTTCGAGAAAACAAAACATTTTTTAAGTCCTGTTCTTCAACTTTTTCGATCGGGAGTAACTCCTGTTAACCATAATATTTTCCAATCAAGTAAAGAAAGAATGACAAAGATTAAAAAAATAATCAGTTGGTCCTCTTTAAGCCATTCACTGTTGGATGAAAAATATGGCGCAGCATTGGGACCAGGTACCTACTAAAATTTGAAACATTTAATACCTTAATGCACTGACACAGTCAGTTAGTTAGTTATGAGTTAAACAATTAGTATTAAATTACAAATTGAGTATAATTTAGAAAAAACTCTGAAGAGTACGAAAAAAAGAAACACAACTGACATTTCGGCTTACTTGATAACCTACAAAGAAAAACTGTCACCAAATACACACGGCAACAAAATGTTGAACTACGAACACAAGAAACTTAAAATATTGCTCAAAAATAACGAGGAATTTACCAATATCCACTCCAGCACTTTATTTTCCAACAACCCAAACTTGCAAACTGACTTTAAACCTGGGATTGTTTAAATCTATTATTGAATTGAAATTTAAAATCAAAACACCCAACTTATTGACTTGACAAGTCGCCCTCAACTACTCCATTCATATGGCCCAAAAAGAGTGCCCTGCCACAGCGAAATTCCCCAACTGGAAGTCCGCAAGGATTTTCGTGATATAGATTTATCGCAAGTAAAACAGGCACACATTTCGTGGTAATATACTGCCCTATTCCACCTTTATGGCGGGTCATTAAAAATCGACAGCACTTCACATTCTAAAATCGCTCGTAAATGCTTTCATTTCTGCGTTCGATCTTATGAATGAAAATTCTGAAATATTCAAGCACGTTCCACATTTTACTATATCACAAAAAGCGACCACCAGTAATGCAATACAAGCGCCCACCCGACGCGAGACCGCCTTTGATACCCCACCCACGCGACGCGTTCAATGTTCCCTTTTCCATATAATCTAGGTCAAAATTGTTTTGAAGAACATTTTGCTCATGATTTCTCAATAAAATGTTCCACATTTTTATTGACATCCATAAAGTGTCGTCGAGTATTTTCTTTCTCTTTCTGTGTCATTTTGTCTTTTTGAACTGTTTCGAAAAGAAATTGCCGGTGGATAAGAATCTCAAGTATTCCACGGCTTTTAGCCATTTAAAGATCACTTGGCGTGACATGATCTGATTTAGTCGAACGGTCGTAAATCCTTTGGGAAAATGCGAATTGGCGGTGATTTAAGAAGCGACACGTAAAAGTGACGGCGGTCGCTGTCCAATGCGATGCATAAACATTTTTTCCAAATTAATCTCGTAAATTTGACTTGAATTCATTAGGACTTTGACACATCGACTGTTATGGCGGACAGAAATGCGAAAGTGAGACCCACTTTGACACGGAAAAACAAATTAATTTACCCCGCCTTGGCTTTGCTACAGTTTCTGACAGCTGCATAGTTTATGACGTTCAAATGTCACACGAAAAGCTGCAGTTTTGACACGCAACCTGTCATACGGAAATTTATGTTTATTGAAAATCAAAAAGAGACGGCCAGACGAGCGACACGCGCGCGTTTGGTAGTCGGTACATCCGTTTACCGGAGTGTATATCATTCACTCGAGTCGAAAACAGCTGCACAAGGGCGGGCGAGAAGGACCGCAGTCTACCGCTCTACCTCCGATGCGGTTCTATTTTTGAAGTGAATTTTCCGCCATGCATTTCGCATGAGTGCATCCGTATTATATACGCTGAGTGCTACTTTAAAAGATTTATCCGATGTTATCCGCTGGGATTTGGGAGGGATTGACAAAAAAGTTGTTTTTGGGCGAAAAAGTTTTTTATGGGCGGATGTGCGAACGACATAGACGTCGCGAAGGCGCCTCTGTCGCATATATACGTATACGTACCTCTTCTGGCCAGAGCGTGCGCTGGTAGAATCTGCATCTGTGTAAAGCCCCGTCCCGTGGTAGTGTCTAGGAGTGTCATCACCTCGTCCGGACTGTATGCGGTGTTCTCGATTATTGTGTCGTCTATGGAGAGAATTTGATCGCCAACGGAGAGTGCACCGCATCTGTAATAAATCAGAAATGTGCTTAAGTTATCGTGTGGAGTATTTTTAGACGTAATTATTGCTAGAGCATGAGATGTTATGATATTGTACTGCCGCGCCATCGAAGTCGAAGCCGCCTTTTGCCAGCCGTCTAATGAATGATGACGTTTGCGGCAATTATGTCACAGGGGGCCATACAAAGGAGGCATATATGCGCGCACAGATTAAGTGCTTTGGACATCATGCAGTTTTACTCATCGAAACTAAGGTCCTGTGCAAAATTATTCCAACGCTAGACGTATGTAATGAAAATTGCGGATGGTTGTGCTGGCGATGTCATTAGCGGCAGGCGATGATGTCGGATTTATGATTATTTGCTGCGAAATGCATTATAAAAGTTGAGCAAACCTGGGTGCGTTTCAGTTCCATTAACAGGCAACTTTATGAGACAACTGAGCAGAAGTAACTCATCTAAAAAACATCTGAAGCTCTTATAAGCAAATGAATTATGATTGTGCCTGAGAGAACCCTATAAGCATCAAGGGGTATCTATAAATAGCAAAGAATATATTTCGAAAAATTGTGTTTATTTTGGTTTGCGCATCTGTCAAAAAAATTATGTTTTTCCATAGAGAGGGCTGACAATGGTCCGTCATGACATGCGGTGTTCCTATAGGTTCACATCATACTACTATGATTACATGTATGAATTTATGCTGTGCCTTAGCATAGCTTCTTATATAAAGTTGGTTCTGAAACATCTTTTACATGACTGCGTCTTCACATCGAAATCGGAGCATAAAGTTACAATATGCAACTCAAAAATATTGTTTGTAGGTAGTGAAAATCAAATTACACCACGTCAGAGGTTTTGCAGCATTTATAATTCCCAAATATCGTCAAGAATAGAATAAAAAAAACTTGCATACTAAATAGTAAATAAGACATTTTGATATGATATATATATGATATGATATGAACTGCTAGTGAAACGCACAAGCTCGTTGGGTTCAAAGCGAA
This sequence comes from Cheilosia urbana, assembly GCA_946477585.1. Lineage (NCBI taxonomy): Eukaryota > Metazoa > Arthropoda > Insecta > Diptera > Syrphidae > Cheilosia > Cheilosia urbana. The sequence goes on along the minus strand of OX297854.1, from coordinate 25,459,731 downwards.
TAAAAATTGTAATAAAATGGGGACGTTCGGATACCTAGTTTATGTTAAACGTCAACTATATTCGTCGTGACTAGGAATCCGAAGGCGTTTACTTAGCAACTTGAATTGTTATTGTAATCTCGCCCTTTGCCCTTTATTATTCGGAAAAGACCCCTCATAATTTTTTTCAAAAATTGTTATTTTTAAATAAGTTTATTTAAAATGTAACACGGTGCCTATCAAAATACTATTACACTGTTCTACGAACTATTGGTTGTTTAATATCGTGCGAAAATTCGAAATTTGCAGAGTAGTCTTAGAAATGGCACCTTTTTCTCTCACCGGCCTTTTTTCGACTCTTTAGAATACTGCCACAGCCACTCTGTTTATTTTAAATCTGACTCTTCGAAATGTCAACTGAGTGTGCAGGCAGGATTTTCTTAACTAGATTTGTCGGCTTCCCCTCCATAAACGTCAACTGCAAAAGCTAATCACGTGACCACTCTGGGCCAATCAAAACTGAAATACATCTAGTCAGACAGCCTGTCAACTTACTAAACTATGAATCCGAACGTCCCCTATGAATCCGAACGTCCCCAATGCCAACCATCATGGATTTCTCCATAGAATCATAGAGACACCTACTTGTTAGTAGATTTGCTAAGTAAAACGACTGAAATTCAATTTCTTGCGTTTTGCAATAGATGTCGCATCGAAAATGTGGTAGTTCAAATTGAAAAATAGATAGGAAGATGGAACCAATAAAATTGAAATAAAAAGTATTATTGTTGTAATGGTTGCCACATTGTTCATTTGTGACCAAATTTGGTCGTTATTTTCTCTCTTGGTCACATTGTCAGTTTTTATTCCATTTTGTAATGTTTTTAAAAAATAAAAAAAGAAACTCGGCTTTAATTTTTATGCAACCTAAAGAGCTTTTGTTTTCGTCTGCTGTAAATGGTGCGTTAATGTGTTTAATTGAACGCACTGAATGCATTCATTTCCTTCATTTGACAATTTATTGACAGATGACTCAAAAACTCAAAATTATGAACTAAATTTATTTTGTTCGTTTTTAGCTACAGTTGGTCATTTTTATTTCCAATTTTGGACATGAACTTTATTTTCACGTACATAGTTGCAACCGTGATTTGTTATGATTTATTGCCTCATAAATTGCATTTTCGTATATTGATGGCGAATGAGTTTTTTCTGTTGTTTACCATTTGTTTTTAAAATATCAACAGCAATACCACTTTTGCATAAATTTAAATTAACAGGATTTTCTGGATAGTTTTAGACAGCGAATAAAAAAAGGGATAACGAGGGACAAGCTTAAAAGGGGAAAAAATCAAAAACCCCAGTGGAATATAAATTGTTTAAAAATTAAATTAAACGTATTTTTATTTCAAAGAATGAATTGAATTGAAAACAGCCCATCGAAAGTCTCCTTAAGAGTTTTTTTGTGCATTTGAATGCATTCACTCGTAATATGTATATTTTTAAGTTATATACTTATTTATAGCTTGTTAGTAAAAACAGTAACATTCCTTAATTGTTTTTAATTTAAAAACAAGTGGAAATTTTACTTAGGGAATTATTTACGGGAAAACTTTGAATTTGCTGATAAAAAAAAAGAGGGAAAAATAGTCTTCAAAGTCTTTTCCCAGTCTATCCATGCTGGATAGATTCTTAACTCTTGAAGGTGCACTGGAGGCTCCAAATCATCTGAACAACAGAAAGGCTGCAAAATCGGATGGAATTTTACAAATATAAGACTGGAGAGCTGTTGGATAAACTTACTTCATTGTTCAACTTATGAGTCGAAATGTATTCTAAGCTTCTTTTTTTTGTCCTTAACGTATTTAAAAAAAAATATTTTTAAATTTACCTATCATACTTATTAATAATGAAGCTCAATAAACCCACTTTAATGTTGCTTCTTATAATTTACTTCCTATTTATTCCGCTCTGAACCAAAAGCGCCAGCGCTAATGGTGGAACCAAAGCGAAGTTAGCTACAAGCAGTTCATCTATACATATAATAAAACTGTAGGCATTTTCTTTGTTACCTAATGGCGTGAAAACTACTACACAGATTTCGATGAAACTTTTTTTGAAATGTTCCTTAAGATTATGAGAAGGACATAGGATATTCCTTTCATTGCCATACCTATTTTTTGGGGCATTTTTGACCAACATTTTTTTTTTTTTTTTCTGACTTTACTGCCTTTTACTTGGACTTACTCAAACAATTCTTAATCAATTCAATATTCAATCCAACACTTTTTTAGTTATTTCAAGCCATCAATAAGCTTTCTATGTCTTCTAGAAGCTGAGCTACAACCTAAAATCTAACATGAAAAAAATAAATTTATTTTCTCAAATCGAACATTATCAGCAGCCGCGGTTCTTGATCGTTGTTCTGCTTTGGGGTGGTTGGGTGGCGCACACGCACATCGCACAAGCACGTTCATACGAAAAAAAAAACTATGTGGTATTTTCTCCAAATTAAGTGAAACGAAAGAGAAGTATGCGACGTGAATGTGTATGTAATCAACAGCGACAATGTGTTTCTGAGAAATGCGCAGATGGCTGATGACGTGCGCTGATGGACGTATGGTGGTATATATAGAAATTGAGTTCAAGGTTTTTGTTTTAATGGTGGTTATAGTACCTTCGTTGATACCTACACTCCTACAGTAAGGAAGTGGAACTTTAGTACTTACGCTGTTGAATTTAATTTTCTTAAATTGGTGTTTTAGGTAAATAGATTTGTTTGATTTATTATTTCCCATTGACACCGCTGTTCACCGCTCTTGTTTGGCTAGACTGTTAATTTTAAACAAATATACCGTTGAGAAAACGGTCAAAATCTCTTTTATTGGAAATTACACATTCTCACGCCGCGTACGAATTTGCGGGCACAGTTAGTATAAAATAAGTACTTGAACTATGTAGATCATACTAGTTGGAAGTTGGATAGCAAAAGACTAAAAGCAATGACGAAAATAAAAAGATTAACTTCCACACGTTTGTTGAAGCTCTGCTTAAGTCAAAGAAGTAGAACAATTTCATGGCTCACATCACAGCACAGAGCAAATAAAAAAACAACTCACCTATCAGCTATACTGGCCGGCAGTATACTAGCTATGTAAACAGCCGCCTGACTGACCTCATCGATCTTGGAATGATCGGTGAGCATCGCCGACGAGTAGTTGCACAGCACCAGTCCCAGTTTGTCGTTCATTGGTCGTTCGATTTCAATCAACAACGGTCCCATTGAGAACTCAACACTCTGCATCACCGACACATCATACTCGATCGTTAGATTTGTATAGCCCGTCACATGTCCGCCGCATTTGATGATCGCCTGTGCTTCCACCAGCGTCTTTCCGATCAGTGACACCTGCAAAAATGAAAAGCATTTCCTTGTTAACACAGATCAAAGGCACAAATGCAGGTGCATCATCTCATCTCGCACGCACTTACATTGTCGACACGTAGCAAACGATCACCGGGCTTGATGCGTCCCGTCTTGAAAACGGGTCCATGCGGCCGAACGTGTGTAACAATCAGCGGATAATCACCTCCACCGCGTAGCGTCAACCCGAGGCATCCGCTCTCACGTTCCACGGTGATTTGTGCCAGCTTTGAGGTGACGCACAAGCTGTTTTGGGACACTACATATAGACAGAGAGGGGGAAAACGTTTTGTATATAGAAATGGAAATACGGAAAATTCCCTCATGTCGTTGACCGACCGGAAGCTAGCATGCATGAGATGAACCATGTAAGCCACTCACAATTTAATAATACATCACAAAAGTAAACATTTACAATCCACAAGTGGATTGCATTTCGAATGCAATCAAAACAACAATCATGTTGCATCCATGTTGCATAAACAAATAAATCATCGCATCAACGCATGAAATGGAATTGGGGGAGAGGGCCCGCATCATCGTGGGCGCTCTATATGGCTCACCCTTGGTGGCGGCTGTTTATGTTTACACTTACTGTACTCGGGCAGGGAGTATTCAATCTCAACTACAGACGGTCCATCGCCATGGCACAGCATACTCATGATGTGTTGATTTGTAAGACCGATCGTCGAGATGCCATCCACTTGATGGATGCGATCGCCAGGCGCTAGAAAATCGGCCGCATGACCCAGTGGGCTGAGGGTTCCAATAACAGGTGGATACGAGAGGTCGTTTCGCTCTGAAAATAAGAAGACAACATCACGTGAATGGAATGGGTGATTATATTTCAAATGCAATGTTTTGTTTATTTGTTAGAGTGTGAGAAAGGGAAATAGTTTGAGGACTGGGGTTGTGGGGATGAGTGGCATGTTATAGCGCACTTGTTCGGTTGAATTTGTTAAATGGTTTCGAGAGGAGTTTGGTTCCTAAGTTAAATTTTTATTTGGCTTTTAAGGCTGAATTGCAGAAAGTTTGGAAATAAGTCCTACAAAGTTTACCCTCGCGAAATATGTGAAATCATTACACGAAAGAGGAAAGCTAGAAAGCATTGGCAACAGAAAAGGGAGCCAAGCGACAAAACCACACTAAACAACTGAAATAATAAGCTCAGAAATTCTATACAAGAATTCAAGAATGAGTCTTAAAAAAACTTACCTTAGCAGTCTTACAAATGATGCTAGTACCGACTACTCGCTCTAGAAGGCAACAAAGAAAATGAACCGACCAATAGCCCATATTCCTCCAGTAAAAACCAAAGAAGGCAACTGGGCAAAAAGCAGCCAAGAGAAAGCAAACACTGAGGACGTCTTCATACCCTATGAAGAAAAAAGTTACCAATGAATCGAAGAAAGGTGCGAAGAAGATCGACCAATTTGATCGGTAACAGCTGAAGAGCTTGCGAAAGAAATTAAAGAAAATATACAGGGGAAATCTTAAAACAATTCCCACAAGAGGGTCTAAAAGAAACTAGCACAGATTATAAATGCTGTGGAAGGTCGCGGAGGTAATAATGATACCAAAACCAGGCAAACCACCAAGCGAAGTAACCTCATATCGCCCAATAACGATACTACTAATATTTTCAAAGTTATTTGAAAAAATGCTGGTAAAACGCCTGCAAAAACTAATCGATGAAAAATCGCTAGTCCCAAATCACCAGTTTGGATTTAGAAATACGCATTTTACCATTGACCAGGTGCATAGAATCACAGATAAGATCGAAAGAGCATTTGAAGAGAAAAATGTGTGCTCTACAATATTTCTTGATAAGCACAAGCTTTCGATAAAGTCTGGCACAAAGGAGTGATACACAAATTACAAAAACAACTGCCGAAGCCGAAGCAGTACTCGACAATTCTGGAGTCTTATATATCAGATGGAGTCTTCAGAATTAAACAAGATACAGATTACTCAACATTAAGAGAGATTAAAGCTGGGGTACCGCAAGGCAGTGTTTTAGGGCCAGTGCTATACCTTTTATTCACTAGAGATCTGCCTGAAATCGGAGAAACCAATATAGCAACTTTTGCAGATGACACTGCTGTACTTGCCGTAAGAGAAACTTTGGAAATAGCAACAAAACAGCTCCAAATAGCAATAAACCGTATCTCAGAATGGACTGAAAACTGGCAGATTAGATTATATGACCTTAAGTCAGTCCATATTAATTTTACGTATGAGAACGTACCACGTATTACAACCTAAAAGGTTTTCCAATAAGAGGTGTTATTGTGAATGACCCGCTATTTCGATAGCTGTCACTTTTGAAGCTTTTATTCTTTGACATTTGACAAGTAGAAACTATTACTAAAAATGGAACGATACACGCTTCAACAACGCACTGAAATTATTAAAATTCACTACAAAAATGGTGAAAACCTTGCAGTCACAGTTCGCAAAACTAAAGCATTTTTTGGTCGTCGTGAAGCACCTTGTCTGACCGGAATACAGAAATTGGTGGAAAAATTCGAGCTGTTGGGACAAGTTAGTGATGTGAAGAATAAAACCCGTGCAGAACAACTGAGAATATTTCTGCTGTAGCCCAAAGTGTTGAAGAAAACCCAAATTTGTCCATTCCTCGTCGTTCTTTGGAATTGGGCATTCCACAAACGTCATTACACCGTATTTTGCATAAAAACGTGGGACCTAAGGCGTTTAAAGTTCAGTTAAGACAAGAACTCAAGCCGGCCGATCATCAACAACGTCGTGTCTTTGCTGATTGGTTCATTGAAATGCATGAAAATGATCCGGAATTCCATCGAAAAATCATTTTGACTGATGAGGACCATTTCCACCACGGTGGCTACGTCAACAAGCAAAATTTTCGCATCTGGGGCTCGGAAAACCCAAGAGTTATTGTTGAGAAGCCTCTCCATCCTCAACGTGTGACTGTTTGGTGCGGTTTATGGTCCGGCGGGGTCATTGGACCTTACTTTTTCGAAAATGAGGTTGGATCAACAGTTACGGTGAATGGATTGCGCTATCGAGAGATGATTAATGATTTTTTATGGTCGGAGTTGGATGGTATTGATCTGGACAATGTTTACTTTCAACAAGACGGCGCTACGTGCCACACAAGCAACGAAACCATTGATCTTTTGCGGGAAAAGTTTCCGGACCGTGTTATCTCTCGAAGATATGATCACAATTGGCCACCGAGATCTTGTGATTTAACACCTTGCGACTTCTTCCTTTTGGGCCACGGGAAAGATAAGGTCTACGCCAACAGCCCAGCGTCGATTCAAGACCTCAAAGATAAAATTCGTGAGGCTATCGAGGACATAGGGCAGCCACTTTGCGATTTAGTTATGGAAAATTTCATGAAAAGGATATGGTCCTGTATGCGTGCCCGGTGCTCGTGGTGGCCACTTGGCTGATGTCGTTTTTCATATATACCTTCCTCTTTATTATGAAATAAACATCCGATCATTTGTCTCAAAAAATGATATTTTTCTTTGAATACAAAAATAACACCTCTTATTGGAAAACCCTTTACATTAACAACAATGAAGTTGAATATTCAAACACAGCCAAATATCTAGGCATGACTCTAGACGATAAACTGTGTTGGAAAGCGCACGTAAAGAAAAAAAAAAGATGAGTTGAACATGCGATACAGTAAAATGTATTGGCTTATTGGGAGACATTCATCCCTGTCCAACTACAACAAGTTATTGCTATAAGCAAATTCTGAAACCAGTTTGGACCTATGGTCTCCAGTTGTGGGCATGCACATGCCAAACAAATTTACAAAAAATTCATGCCTTCCAAAACAGGGTACTAAGGAACATAGTCAATGCACCTTGGTACGTACGTGTAACGCTGATCTTCATAGAGATCTAAATATCATCGAAATGGTTTAAGACGAAATTAAAAAAGTTGCTCAAATGCACAGACGTAGGCTTCTCAACTACGTAAGCTTAGAAATAACCGAATTATTAAATACAGACCATGTAATCAGGAGATTAAGTCGGATAAAACCGCTGATCTATAAAAATTTGCTAAGAATAGAGGTTGGGTTATATTTTCTACCAAAAAAGATCAGAAATCCGATAACTGGCGGATTCTTTTTTGAATACTCAAACAATTCAAGGATAAATTGCCGATTAGTTGAACAACTAGGTGCAATCACATTCGGGAAGACGAAAGTCAGTCCCCCGCTGAGGTTTTTAAGATGGGTTAAAGTCCCTCACTATTGCAGAAGCAATGTCTTTCGATGATTTTCTCTTCCAGCGAACCCCCCCCCAAAAAAAAAAAAAAAAAACAAAACAAAGTTGTACCAAATTCACGTCGAAACTGTGCTGACAAGAAAGAATTTAACAATTATTTTCCAAAATCAAACACCAGTACATTTTTGTTCATTTTCATACAAAAAAGCCTCACATTGCATCGCATAACTATTGCGTAAACTACACTAGTATGCTGACCCAATAACAGACAGCGATCATAAACCACACGTTCTACGAGTTGAAAATCAAACAGCCATATTTTCCATCGGCTGTCATATTAATTTAAACAAACCGCGACACAGAGAACATTTTTTTCTTTTTTTATGAAAACAAACAAACACAAATATCCTCTGCCCTCTCATGCATATCAAGCTATTAAAAACTGAATTTTATGTCCTGATTATGTTCCCCATGGACTGCTGTCCGTTCCAATGCCAGAATGTCTTCATTCATTTAGTCATTCAGGTTATACTTACCCCCAACTAACCCCGAGGGAAATTTGATATTTTCTTTGACAAAAAATCAAAATAAACTGAAAACCATTTTCAATGGCTATCTGCCAATAAATAACCAGAAGAAAACGGAATGAGTTTTCAAAGAAAAGCTGTGTGAATAAATTAAAAATACAAAAAAAAAAAATAAGTCAAATATTGCGTAGCGGGTGATGTGTCGCTTCGACTTTTGGCGCAAAACGTAATTTAGCCATGTGTGACATGTCTAGACGGAATTAATTATAATATACTTTACTTCGAGTAGGTATATTTGAATTTTTATTTTTACGTTGTCTGAAGAACACGGAATCATTTTCACGAGAGAGCTATGGCGGAAATATTTATAACTTCTCAAAAGGTAAAAGTGTTCAGCAAACTCTAAGTTCAGTGCGCTTCACTTTTGTGGGCTAAACTACGACCCGTCAATTGGCTCCTTACTTCTTGTTATTGTCCCATCAACAACGTGCTAAAAATAGTCCGATGGCAAATCACTAAACGTCATAATCTCCCACATCAAAGAGAGCAATTTAATTTTGTTCGCCTCCGAGACTCTATTAGAAATGAATGCCGCTCCGAAGTCTGCCCTAGATTTGCTCCCTCTATATTTTGGTATTATGAAACTGTCAACAGTAATCTTCAATTTTTCATTTTTATCAACTAAAATAAGAAATCCAATTTTCTTCTCTTGACAATCTTAGTCCGTTAAATATTAGTTAATCCCCCGAACATCCATTAAGAATTTATTTACATATACCTCACTTCTGTCCCATCTGTCAGATAAAACGTACATGGTGACCAGTCGCGCCAAAATTTATTATACACCCTTCAACAAGGCGTTGCATGATGCAGATGCATGAATTTCCCAATAGATTCTCCCCTTCTCCAGCAAATGGGGTCTGAAATCCAGGCGACCATATTTCTTGTTCAATAAATTTCATAGGGTAAATTAATCACATCCACTTCCTAGAAATCTGAGCAACGAAATCCGTTCGAGAAGTTCACATATAATTTCATTAGACAAGAGCGAATAAAATACGTCACAACATTGTTGCCAGCTACCGAACATGAACACAGCAGATGTGCCGTGAGATCTGAGATGATATTCCAAAATTACGCGACGATTGGTCTTTTTTTGCAGAAATACATAGTTTGCTGCTACTAATTAGTTTAGCCGAAACTGTAAATAAGGAGAGAAACATTGGACGCAATAAATTAATTCACTTGAGTGAACGCGTGGGTATCTATAACCCAAAGACGCCTCTCGGCACCCACGATGCGTATAAAATACGCCCTTTATCCATGTGTGATGAAAATATGTTGTTGCATGTGTCAGAAACGATGACAGATCACAGGCGATCGAAATGTGCTAACTAAACGTGTTTCACAGTACGAACATAAAATCGAGGGAAAAACTTTCAAGTGTACTAAAAAGTGTCAAATTGTCTTTTAATGGAATTTCATGACGGGAAATATTTTTTGTCTGTTTGTTCTTTCGCGTTAAGGGGGTTCGGATTGTATTTGTTGGTTAAAATTTCCAGGCTGAAAAAGTGCAATTGAAAAATGATAGGTGAAACAAAGATGAAAGACGCATGCTTGTTAAAATTACAAGGGAAACCATTCATTAGAAAATGAGGAATAATATTTAAACATGTGAAGCGTTCAGTGGGAAACAACCACTTAAGCGGATTAAACATTGACGAACATGTCAGCAATGTGAACGTGTTAGATTAAGCGTCAAAAAAGAGCATTTTGTCTGAACTCACAAAACGGCCAATAAATAAAAAAAAAATGTGAACACAGCCAAATGAATGAAAAAAGAACAACCAACTTCAGTTTGGTGTCGGCCATGTTAAAGAAAATCCGAAATCGAGAAAGGTGACCGCAAGTCACGTAAAAGAAAGAAAATAATAAGAAAGAGAAATTTCTGCGAATAACTTTACTAAAATTAAAATCAAAGCAACATTAATCAACCGCAAAAATATTCTTTCAATATTTAGACAGTAGTTAAAACTGGAAAGCTCGGGAGCAGAATTTACAAACTATTCGTATTCTCCCCTCTACAAAAAAAAAAAAGAGGTGCAGAGCATGGGAGCTTTGTCGTTCTAATATCACAGATAAAGACAGGGACAGGAGCGGCATTTGTTACCAATTTGTTTGCGCTCTCTTCGCTTCTAAGTAACAAGAGACATTGTCAGATGAAAACACGTGTGCATGGCGTTGATTTACGTTAGAGAAATCGCCACTTACGATTTACCTAGTTGATACGTCACTTTTCAAAAATATCCACCTCACTATGGGTGTAGTAGAAATTGCAGATATGAGAACATTTATGAAAATGAGAAAGAAAGTCATAGGCAGAAGAGAGCATGCACAATGCACTCGCTACTTTATGTAATTCTGTCAATTCAAATTCTTTATTCAAATGTTATATTAAATACAATAGAAATAACTGAAGTATCTATAGCAATGTCGATTTTTTAAGTCAAATCGCAATGATTTTGACGTGTCGGCTAACCTTCCGCTTTTTCACTAAGTTGACCATGTGAGAAACATGGAAATTCAAGATAGAAGTCAGAAATGCACGAATATCTAGCGATTATCCTTAAAACAAACTATTTTTTATTTGTCATAGTGAAAGCGAGACGGGCGGGAAATTTAAGACCCTCAAACACGAATGGCAAATCGTTCTGAATAAGCGGAATCTGCGGACTGAGAATGTTTGCTTTTGAATTTTCAATCAAAATCGTCATTTGATTTGAGATCCTTCTTGATCAAACGCGATACGTTACAAAGTTTCGGTGCATTGAGGCTGCACAAAACAACTATAACTGAGCTGGCTATTTAATTAATTTATTTTTAATTTAATTTAACACCATAAGGTTTTGTTTCACAACAAAAAGTAGCATAAGTGTCCTTTCTTGATCCATGCGATTTTAAACCAAAAATCATAAAAATCAAACGATCCGTTCCCGAGTTATGAGTGCACAAACGGACGTCAGTCTCTTGTATATGTAGCTGTACCCACCCGGCTTTGCTCGTAGCTTTTCAATGTCCATTAATAATTTTAATTATACAACTTTAAAAATAGCGTTTGATTTTATGTTGTAAAGGGAGGTGTTATGCCACAACCACAATCCATTTTCCTATCCCGCTTATGTTTTACAAAGTACCACCTATGGGATCCAAAATTATCCTACCTTTCAAACTGGAAGCAACCATACCCATCCACAAAAATTCGATCAACTCGGTAGAGCTGTTTCGGCGATCGACAACAGCGCCACCTATAGGGTCCAAGGTATCCTATCTTCCAAGATTCAACCAACCATGCACACCAGCGAAATTTCATTGAAATCGATTGAGTGGTTTCGGAGAAACATACAGCACATGCTCATAGGCGCCTACGTTTTTTGTTTTATATGGACAAAATCAGATGTTGACATAACTCACGAACGCGTAGACCAATTTCGTTCAAACTTTAGATAAACTAACTACATAACCATGCAAACAAACACTAAAAATTTGATCGAATTCGGTTTGACTGCTCGTGAGTTATAAAGTCACAACGCTTTTGTAGCTCTCTTTTATATATAAACAGAAGAGAAGAGAAGAGAAGATTGTTTACCAACGTTTTCATTGGTACAGGGAAATAAGTAAGTGAAGTGGACTTAGTTCCCACGTATAACGTATAAGATGGGAAATGAATTCCAAACACCCTGAGTGGTTTTATTCCCTTTTAATGTGAAGTAAATTCTCTCGACAGTGAGCGACTAAGACCAAAGTAAAATTAAAGAGTCAAGTAGGTAGTTTGCAATTTTTATTAACAAAATATAAATTATTAACTTCTCGCTGAGACAGAGTAATATATACCAAATTTAATTAACAAAATTTAAAATATTGAAATTCAGTTTGCAAGAATCTGAAAATAATCAAAGAAAAATCGCCGCGATTATTTAAAAAAAATTATCCAATTCTAAATGTCGGAAGTATGTTCCCTCTTCTTATTTTTGAATGTGTACTAAGTTCCCATAAGAAAGTGGACTTAGTTCCCATGTAAGATGGGAAAATAAGTACACTTCACGAATGTGGTTTTACTTCCCACTAGGTGGAAAGTCCACTGAGGGACTTATTTCTTAGTTCCCTGCACCATTTTCTGTTAGAGAGTGAGCAGGGTGCTAAAAGTTTGTATTTGGTGCTTGGTGAGCACTGTTAAAGTTTCTTTTCAGTTTTTTTTTTTTTTTTTTCTATTTTTCCTATCGAAAGAACTCCAAAAATAGGTATACCTACCGACTGCACTAATTAAAGTGCGACGCAGCTCTGGAAAAGTAGTCAAGGCCGTTTTCCACCATACCAACTAAATGAGCAGCATTTTCAAAATTCCAAATCCCCACAGTATCGTTTCCCCCGAAAATAACATTTCCGCTCTGGAAATACACCCATAATACGCATTCTCAGCTGCACTAAATCATTTTCGAATACTTCTTGAAAAATTCGAAAATTTCCACAGAACCAAATGAGACATTAGTTTCTGTATTTTCAATAGACACCCGCATCATCCTGTCAGTCGGTTGGTCGGACGGCATGTGCCTGTCATACGTTGCTCATTTAGAAACTAAAATATTACCCCGAATCGACGGCGCGCGACAGCGACCCTTTGATGGAAGCGTGGAAAACGCGTGCATTATTAATTACCACATAATTTGAAAAAAAAAAAAGAAAAGAAAAAATCTCTCTCCGACTGTAAATCCAATTGTCATCCGTCCGTCTCAATGTCAGTCAACACCCCAATATGTCAGAGTACTGTGATTATAATAATTGGATTATCAATTCTCAAATGCAGGCTGCCCTATCCCTAGAGCCTGGATAATAACATTTTAAAAGAAAACTTACCTGCAAATGTGATTCCCATATTCTGAGCAACATTGTCTCGCGGCAGGGAAATTGTTGCATAAGTCGATCCACGTTCAGGCGCTAGCCCACTGTCCTCGGACTGGGCGGGTGACATGGCGCGTTCAACTGAAACGAGAAATTTACACAAAATGATAAATGAGTGATGCACTGAAGGAGAAATGTATATTTCTCTTTAAATTAGAAAAATTCAACAAACCCACGCAAATACGCGCCCAAAACATAAACAATGGCAATTGAGTGAAAGATCTCGTATGCAACATAAAACTGAAATGAAAAATGTTGCGCACAGCAGAATGTAAACACTTTTTGTTGGTGTGTGCGGTTTGTCTGTAGACAATTCGAACAGAAGTGCTTGGTTTGTTGACATTTGGGTGAGCTTTCGTTTTTGAACGCGTGAAAAGCGAGAAGAAAAATTCAAAGACGAAGACGACGCGCCAGCTATAGAGTAATGATTAATAGGCACTCGATATGGTTGATTACACACTTGTGGTACAATTTTGTTGTGTAGGTATATATTTTGTATTTTGTGTAGTGGGTATTTAAAGAACACACGGTTCGGGGAAATTTTGAAAGAAAATGCATGGCTTCACAAACTCGTAAAAGAAAATATGAGTCACGATGGCAAATTTATTTCGTGGCACCTCACTTTGGTTTTGACGAGCGGAAGGAAATGAAATTAATTTTTCAGTGGCAACACTGGAGATCGGTTGCAAAAAGCGACATAACAACTGACAAAAACATATGAATTCGAATATTTGAAATTGCAACTGAAAATTAAAACGCTACTTGCCATTTTTCATTTTAAATTCATTTTTATCATATTTTTTTTTATTTTACATATTAAAGATTAGACAAAACCGATTAAATCTAATTTAAAGCTAACGTTTATCTTATTATACCTTACTGGCTCTTGGCGAGCGCTCTGAACTTAACAATATTCTTAAAATTATTGCCTTTCGGCCTTAGATCTATCTATATATAAATTGTTTTGTTTTTTAATTTAAAAGAAACTTTAGAAAACTTGAATTCTTTATTATTTGTTTTATTAAAACTACATTACCTGTAATCAGGGTGGTGAGCAATCTTATCGATTGGTCATCATCCTGATCGCGTCCTTGATTGCCTGTCGGCCGCCAACCGGGGTTCATCCGCGCCGCCGAGACTCGACCATAGAGCCATAAGCATCGGTCAAGTCTCGGAAGCACTCTTTCATGTTGGCTAGCCCGGCGCCTCCCAAAGACCCCCTACTCTAACCCTAAACCTACCAACTTAAATCTAGCTTAAATCTAAGGAGGATGCTACGTAAGTAGCGCACCGGCCCGGGAGAGCGTATCCACCCTCACTTCTTCATCAAGTCACCAAAATTCGGTGAACTGCTTTACAGCTTCGACCCTGTCCCGTTCCATAATTGCGGTGCTAAAGCGGAGGAGCTCTTAAGCATTGGCGGCGTACCCGTCGTGGATGAGCCGCTTATCCCTCGCGCCGTGGTGGCTGTGGTACAATACCGGCACACCATCTTTTGTCTGGACTAACCCTTTCATGTCTACATGAAGAAATGCCTCAGGCGGGATAGAGCCAGACCGAAGCGTACTCTCGTGGTACATTAAATTGGGGTAGTAAGCCCCTGAGATCAGGTTATTATCCCTGGCTATCGCCCTAGCAACGTGCCTCAGAGTCACCTTAATAAGGAAATTGAAAATCCTATTCAGTCGAGCCCCATTGTATAAGGTCCGGTTGGGATAGTATATGTACTGAGATTCAGGAGTTCTAAACAACCCTAGACAGGCACTGCGGCATTGCCTTGCAAACACCCGAATCTTTTCCATATAGGACGGCGCTATATTGAACCACAAGGGACAGCCATAAGCGATGATAGGCCTTATAAGGGCCACGTAGCAAACGACCTTCACCCTGGAGTCAATTTAACTACTGCGAAACAGGCTCCTTTGTCAGAGCGTAGGCATTCTTAGCCCCAGCAAGACAAGCATTTAAAGGGATGTTATTGTGAATGACCCGCTTTCCTGTATGCGTGCTCGTGGTGGCCATTTGACTGATGTTGTTTTTCGTTATTAACGGCATACCTTCCTCTTTATTATGAAATAAACATCCGATCATTTATCTCCAAAAATGGCATTTTTCTTTGAATATAAAAATAGCACCTTTTATTGGAAAACCCATTATATGTTTGTCAAAATACAGATAGTGGTCGAGCCGGACGCCGAGATACCTGGCCACGTTTGTCACCACCAATGGTCGTCCCTGCTGTCCAATAATTGTTAATTTTCTCCAGTTTTTTCTGGTGTCCCTAGAGGCCCCAGCCAATGGAGTCCTGAACAGGATCGTTTCCGATTTTTGGAAATTTATTTTCAACTTCCAATCATCGCAATACCTCTTAATTTGCTCGAAGTCACGCTGCAGAAGGATGTTGATGACCTCGATTTTTGGTCCTGACCTGTACGCCACTAAATCGTCTGTGTACGCTATAGCATGTCTGAGGGAACCCACCAGATCACTTGTGTAAATATTAAACAGGACCGGAGAATTCACTGCACCCTGTTGTACGCCGTTTTTAATTTCGAAAACCCTGCTCGAAGTCACGTTGCCGGCTTTGACAACAAACTTCTTTCCCATAAGCATGTCATGTCACGCTACTTGCCATTTTCACTGCTGTATTCAGTTGATAAATTGGAAATAATTTATTATTGTATAACTGTATAATTAATCAGCGATTCCAGCCTTCTCTAAAATGCGGAGCCCTCAATCTGATTAATGACTCGATGCCCAACAGAATGAATTGAGTACAGAAGGTATTTATAACACCTTCCAATTAATGTCGATGTTGGCGATGGTATACTCCAGTAGATTAAAAACCGTGGAAAGCAATGTTTTGCCACCAGCTACTTGGGACAAGCAATGAAAAAGTTTGAGCATCACTTTTGTTAACCTTAACAACAGGTTTCCTTAATAAACAGGATTTATGTTGCAATGCGCGAACTCGTCAAGCGCCCTTGAAGGTCAGATACGAACTGCGATCTTAACTCAATACGTCTGACCTACTTGACGAGCTGCATTGTGCAGTCTTATACTAGTACTATAATACCTTTGAGCAGGAGGGATTTTCCTGTTCAATGAAGCTGTACCAAAATTACAGGTTAACAGACCTAACATTCTTACATTTGCAGCTAAGTGTAATTTCAACCTTAATTAATTTCACTTAATTTAAATTAAATGCAAATTTGGCAGCACTTTTATCGTCCAAACTGTCCTCAAAAAGGTAATTTCCCTCTAAATATATTGATTTTATATTTTATTGGCCGGGTTCCACTCCCCGCTAGACGTCTAGCACAAAATATCCCAGATGAAGGAACACTCGCGCTCCCCACTACAGGTAAAGGAATGATACAAATTTTATAAAAACAATATCTAAATTGCTATTTGCGCTAGATCGAGAAATGTCCCTGAAAGGGATATTTCACAAAAGTACTATACGTCCAGCGCAAATGGTGAAATGTCAAAATGTCAATTTTCTATATGTAGTTTGACTCGCCGCTAGTCATCTAGCGGGCATTGGAACGCGGTCATTGGCTTCACGCAATTTTCATCTGTCAGTTTGGTATTAATTTTATTGTTTCCTGAGATTGTGGTTTGGTGGTTCTGTTTTTTTGTTTGAAATCTGTTCACTTTTATGTATAGTGCAGTAAAATGAAAATGTATGTCAAATTATTGCTTAAAATACTGTTATTCCTATTAGAATTATTCAAAGAAAAATATATTTAGTGGAATTGGATTCTTTGAGGCGGTAAGATTTTCTATTCTAAAAACAAATGAATCTGCTGCTGTTCCTGTCTTTTTTTTTATGCTTTTTTTAAATAAAGTTATAAAACAAATTGTGATGTGCCCGCATTTATTTTTGAAGAATAAAAAATGTCTGCACTACAATTTTTTTGAAAATACTCCCCTTTTTTGGCTGCAGTACTGCCTTAAAATACTTCTCTCCGGCAACACTGGGCCCACCTTAACAAGGTCAGTATAGAGGTATATGCGTTCGGCGTTCCGTTCCGTGTAATTGGTTCCATACTTGATCTTAATTTGACTGACTGCCGATGAAGTCAACAATATTCGTGTCATTCATAATTTTAAACGTACAATCTTTTAGAAAGCTCCTCTGGTATTCTACAGGAAACGTGCGACAGAAACATTCTCGTCACTAAAAGGACAAAGTACAAGCCATATAATTTTTAATCCATTAGACATGTAAAAAAAAGAAAGAAATACGCCCCTTGCTTGACTAAAACTTGTACATGTGCAACTGAACATTCTTTCGAAACTTCAAACATTCAACATGGAATGAGTAAATCGAGAACACGCTTCCAATGAGTAGTTTTCTCCACATCGCAGAACTAGGTACTACTGCGAAACTTTGCTTTCGGCTCAACCAGACAGACATGTTCATGTCGAACAGTGACTCCCTCGAAACACGACTTCCACATCAACCCAGTAGTGGATTCACCATCCCCGACAGAGACCCACTTTTTCCTCCACATCGATCATCTTAATTACATTTCTTGTGCGCTCCATTGAACAATGTCGATTTGATGTCGTCGTAAGAATCGGAATGGACCGAGATAAAAACAGCAAAAAAAAAAATTCATAATAAACCGAGGAATTTAATTAGTGCGGTGGGCCTCTTGTCTCTATGACAATGCCCATGAGTGGAAAGGAAGACGGTTTTTTCTTCTAAAACAATAAAACCCATTCTACCAGAACAACAGACGTTTTATGTGGCAACCAAAAAGAGAGAGAAAAACAGAAAACCACACACTCTGTCCATATGAGAAAAATCCGCAACATGTTGCTTCCGCAATTCGGTGAATTTATGACTTCTTTCGAAATCAAAGTCGGTTTTGCCTGTACTAAAAATATCTAATCGCAGGGTAAAGGTGTCTCCCTCATCTTTGGGTCAGCCAAGCGACATGGGCACTCGCCTCCCATGCAGATCAAAGCGAGGGCGCACTTAAGCGGCACATATCCCGCACCGAATTGCGAAAACTCGCCTTAGATATCCCAAATTAGCTACGCACAGTCAGCGTATCCGTATGCACAGTTGTACACATATCGGCATGGACATTAAAAAGATTTCATTTCGCGGGTGGAGTGCATTAAATTGAATTGGATGTGGTATCCCGTATCCACCTTTAATTCGATTATGCACTAGGCACGGTTGCATCGTACATCTTTCAACGCAGCCATGTCATTAGCGTTTTAAAGAGACTTTGATGAAAAATTTGTCATCCCCGCCGCCATTCGGAGTCGAAAATAATTGACTTGGAAAATTACATCAAACAACAACAACGATGGAGTGGAGAGAAGTCTAGTAAAAAAAAAAAAAGAAACACTCTGCCTGGCAGCATAGCCCTACTAGATGACTCCCCTAAATGTGAATTACATTTGACAACAACTGGCAGCATGCTGGCAATTTATTTGTCGCTCGTATACGCGTGTGTACGTGTGCACGTGTCATGCTTTATGCAAGAATGAGGATCTGCATGCTGTGCATGATCCTGGATAATTTTCACAAATTCTTTGTATGAATTTAGATTGTTTGTTTGTTGCCATTTGAGGGATCATCAAGTGTGAGTTATCTGATGGAGTTAATTTGCCAAATTGGACTCTGAGTCACAGATGCAAATAGAAAAGTTGATGAATGCACCTCAAAATAGAAAATAGGTAGTCTCAATGGCAGTTTGAAGCAGTAGCGTATGCAGCAATTTTTTTTTCTGGGGTTTGGGCTGTGACTTTATTTGCAGATGAAATTTTTGTTTGCCAATGATGCGTCCATCAATTTCACAGCTCTCTGAGCTTTTGGGGTAGAAGTTTGGGGGCGGGCGTAACTCATGCAACCACTCCCCTCCACCTGCGTACGCCACTGGTTTGAAAACTTGTATCGTGCCATATATCTGTTGAAACAAGGAAAACCGCTTTTTTTTTTATAATTTTACTCGCGCTCAAGGGGTTACAAATACCCTTATAATGCTGGGCACAGCGCGGCATTCAAGTCGAATTTGAAAACTTTTTATATTAAACTTTCGTTAAAGATTTAAAAATTACAAATATTAAATGTCGGCATTGTAGCTCTAATTTTGAAGATAAGGAGCTAGAAAAAACTTATCTTGAAGATTTGGGCATGTGAATTTAGTGATATCAAAAACTTAATTTCGTCTAAACTCGACTTTAGCGGTTTTTCCTTCTGGCAACAAATATATGGAAATAGAAACAGAGATTCGGATCAAAATATGCTGCAGTTTAAAATTTCTATACTTAGAATCTATTTTTAATGTCTAATAACTTTCGAAAAAATTAAAAAAAGTTCATCGCATATCCAGAAACCCTTGGACCTCGCTGGGTCTGGGTATGCAACGATACTAGAAATAGACGTTCAAAATTTGAATTTGAAAAATAAGACAGATCTTAGCAACAAAAAGAAAAAAACAGCCAGGTGCGAGTGTCACTGGCGCGAAGGTTCCGTACTTCACTAGAGTTGGATTGGAAATTGCGAAGATTTTTTATTACAAGCAAATTGTTTTTGTAAAGGTTTGTGAAACGTCAGCGAGCTGTCACTAGTGCATTTGCTAGTATTAGTACAGAAGCGGCAAAAATGGGTTTAGTAGTGAATGAGGGTAAAACAAAATATATGCTGTCAACAAGAAGGGACACACAACATCGACGAATCGGACAGAACGTCACGATAGACAGCTATTACTTTGAGGTAGTTAGGGACTTTGTCTACCTCGGATCCGCTATTAACTCTGAAAATGACATCACCTCAGAAATCAAGCGAAGAATCACTCTTGCCAACCGCTGTTTCTTTGGCCTAAGACGTCAATTGATTAGTAAGGCCTTGTCAAGAAGCACTAAGAAGATTCTATATAAGACTCTCATCATCCCTGTCCTGCTCTATGGCGCAGAAGCATGGACCCTAGCAAAAACGGATGAGGATCTTCTTGGTCGCTTCGAACGCAAAATTCTTCGAGTGATTTTTGGTCCCGTTTGCGTTGATGGGCTTTGGAGGAGAAGATTTAACAGCGAACTCTACGAGCTGTACAGCGACATCGACCTGGTCAGAAAAGTACGCATTAGTCGTCTAAGATGGTTAGGACATGTAGAGCGAATGGACACCAACGGACAACACAGTAGAGGAAGACCTCGCCTTAGGTGGCGCGCTCAAGTGGAAGGGGACCTCAACCAACTTGGAGTGCGTAACTGGAGGCAGTTAGCCAAAGATCGTGCTAACTGGAGAGGCGTATTGGTTGACGCCCTGGTCCACCCCGGACTGTAGCGCCACCTTAAGTAAGTAAGTAAGTTGTGAAGCGTCTTCATTAACTATCACGCGGAAGGCCAACGAATACTAAAATTAAACATATAACCCAGAAGGCCAGAATCCGCATGACCGTTGTGCGACTATAAATTTGCATATTGGTACTTTTTTTGAGAGTCCGCCACAATTTTTTTGCCATTTTGGTATTTTTTTTATTTGGAAAAGGCGCTTCGCAAAATTTCAAAATGCTGTTATTTCGAAATAAAAACCCTTAAAATATAAAGCAGTTGCCTGTCACAACATTATTATAGTGCTTAAACTTAAAGACCCAATGATTGTTAAATATCGTTCAAAAATTCTAAATTTTAAGAAAAGCTTTAGAAATGACACTACTTTTTTTCATTGGCCCTTTTTCCTGCGACTTGTTAAAATTCTCAAGCGGTTACGCTGGCCAGAATCATGTCCACATTCCTCATGGCAACGTCGCCTCGAGAGGCCGAGAGCCCAAACACTAGTGCGGAGTCTGGAATGTGCATGAAGAGTGTGGTGTCGGTGTATGGATGAGTTGAGTATGAGTAGAGTTGAGTTTTGAGTATGCATTGAAAGTTCCAATGGGAATCGATTAAGAGAACATGTCATTGATTGAATATTGGTTAAAAGGAGCGCTTAGTGATAGTGATTGATCTTGATCTTGTTAAATATTATCTTTTCGGCAAAACTGTATATAGCTACGAGCATGATCTACAAAAAAGGTACATACCCATTTTTTTGTAAATCAAGAAATAAACAGTTTTTTTTCTACGAATAAAAATATTTCTTTTTTACCAAATTACTAATTACTCTAAGACCAATCGATGTATCGCCTCCATTTGCCGTTTAACTAGTTACCCCTGATGTTGTGTGGAAATTTCAGCCGTCGACGTCAATTAGTTTCTGGCTTGGATCAAGAAACAACATTTTTCTTATGGGTTTGGGCAGTCGGACAGAAATCGTAGCGAAAATAATAAGGTTCCGCTTTTTCCCTTTGGGTACGGAACCTTAAAAAGTTTACTAAAGTCGCCCTTTTTACTAAATGATATTGACGAAGATAAAGTTGATTTTAGGCCAAACTATGATGCAAATGAAAAGGAGACTGTTCTAAACAGGACAACGGTTGACGGTTCGATCCCCGGAAAAACACATTTATAACATCTTAAAGTTCTTTCCACTACGCCACATTTCGCGAACGTCTGACAAACATCCGAGAGTATAAATATCTTGAAAGAGCTTCTCAATAAGTCGTTTGTATTCGGCAAAAATTATAGATCCCTTCAGTTGGCTCCAAAATGAAATGAAACTCACACGAAACGAATGGTTGTAAGAAGCTATGCCTTGGGTCCCTTACGGACCCGTTGCCCCACCTATTTATTTTTGATTCCTTTTTTTTCAAACGGAGCTCTTCCACTCCCAGTGTTCGCAGCAGCAACAAAAAATTACTGTGTTTAAGTTAAAATTTAAAGATAATATACCTTAAAACTCTTTACCACAATCTCTTCCAATATTTAAGTAGGTACATAATTATACGCTGTAGACCTGCAAAGTAAAATGCTTAAATTTATTCGCCAAGTTAAATTATTTTCGTTTTCCCAATGATCGCGTTTTTATGTTTTCTGTTTAGCTAACTCAAAACATAATCGGAAGAAATATTTAAAATCACTTCTGTTGCGATCACAGCCCAATAAAATTCATTCTTCGCATCATTTCTTCGTTTGTGTTATTTTTTCTAAAATATGTGGCGCAAACCAGTACCTCCTGGAAACACCGTGCACTGTTGTGCACAAAAAATCGTTATTAGGTAATCGAGAATTTTAAAAACAAAATATTCACAAGCGCCGTAAACAACTAAACCGAACAAAATTGACAAGTTAATTATGTCTGAGGATTCTTCCCTATACCATCCCGTAAATCCCCGACTCATGTTTTTGGGGATTTCGGAATTTTTCTTCGCCTGTCGATTTGAAATCATTACGCACCGCGCCGCCCGCTGGTGGTTTGCATCAACCACACCATATCCGCTACCAAAATATTTATTTATTCCATTTCTAATGTGCGTCCAAAAATACACTTCACGAACAACACTTTTTCCCCCACTAAAACCAAAATGTTTTTCGCTAAAAGCCAACAAAAGCGGCAGAAACACCCACAAGAACAACAGCAACAAATTTGTACATCAAATCTGTCCAGTTGTGTTGTGTTGTTGGCCAAATGTTAACAGCATGGTTTTGTTTTTTTGTTTTGTAATTATCCAGCCACCCCAGTCTGTCACAAATGAAAATACGCAAAAGTTAATCTGACGCAAAAGGTCGTCCGCATGCGTTGAAAAATCCCCAAGAAAACCACACCAGAGCTATTTCAAAATATCGCGTTATCTCAAAAGGGAGGCATTTTGAAATTTTATTTCTAGATTTCAATGCGAATCGAATGTGAAAGTGATGGTGGTCAGCACGTTCTGGAGCAAATCAAGTCATCTGCTTCGGTATAATTGAGTCAATTCACTTCAAAGACTGTCAGCCGTTTCCTATATGGCCCAGAAATGCCCGAATGATGATTGAGATCGTTGATTAAGTTTGACGGTTTACTGTGAATTTGATCGAAAGTGAAATGAGGGAAGTGGAACTGATGCGCTGCGCTTTTCAGATGATCAGCAGTGTTTGAAAATTGCATCGTAAATTTGAGTGCTCTTGGGGTGGGGTAGTGGGGCGAATTCGAGTTTATTTTAAAATCTATCGACAATCCAATGGATTTGGGTGAGCTGATATAAGTAAATTGAAATTAGTTCGTTATGATGTGATTTATTTAAAAATACATATACCTTTCACTTTGACACATTTTCAGTGTGAATTGAGTTGCCAGCAAAGATTTCATAGAGTTTGGTCATCATAACCTTGAGTCAAAATATTCAGTTTTCCAGTTTTGTGGAGGAGCTTCATTTTTATTGACAATTTATGGGTGAAATTGTTTAATAATTTCTTATTAAAAATTGTTCAACTTTGGGAAACAAAACATGGAGCTTGAGTTTTGATCTTTTTTTTTAATTTTGGGAGGGAAAAAACTTGTTTGAGATGTGAGATTAAGTTCATTAGGCATGACTTACCCAAATCAGATTTCCCAAAAATGTATCACTTACTGACTTACCTATAAGCTATTTAATTAAAAAAAATGGTTGATGACTGACTTTCCCAGATGTTCCTACCAATAACAATAAAGTCCCTTATATTTTTTTTCACCTTACATTAAATTTACGAATTCAAAAGTCTATGTTGTGAATTCCCCTGCAAGAAAGAGTCAACTTTGAGAGCCACGATGCACTTTTTAGAAGCACTGACTTGCAAAGTCTGTATAACGCATAGTAAAGGCATCCCGCAAAAAAAAAAATTCTAACTTAAGGTTTTTTTTACTACGCCACCTCTCGCGAACGTCTGACAAATATCCGAGAGTATAACTGTCTTGAAAGAGCTTCTCAATTAGCCGTTTTGAGTCGGCATAAAATTGTAGATCCCTTCCATTCGTTCCAAAAAGAAAACTCACACAAAACGAATGATTGTGAGAAGCTAGGCCTAGGGTCCATCCGGACCTGTTGGGCCAACTATTCATTTTTTTAATTTTAAAGGCAACCCAACCTGTATTAAAATCAACCTGAATTCGGTATGTAGATGCTACCAATCTTGGACTTTTTTTTCTTTTTTTTTTTTTTTTAAGTTCTAAAAATAAGTAGATAGATTTAATTTGAGTTTTTTCCGGGGATCGAACCTGAGACATCATGCTCAGTATTCGAACATACGAACCCACTGTACTACTGCGCCCATATTTTATCAGTTCTGCCAACTATTAAACGCTGAAATTCTGCATCAGCGTTACCATAAAATGAAAAAAAATAATGTCACATTTTTTTCTTAAATGTCAACTCCTTAGAAAAGGTAAATAACGTACTTATGCATGGCGTACTTAATTATGACAATTATTTAATAATATAATGTTTATTGCATAATTTCTTATTTTTTTCACAAAATTAGAAAGAATTTCCGTTTTTTAGTTAGACAAAAAATGATCGTTACCTACTTTGATTCCCCCTTGATTAATTTGCTGTTGATAAGTTCTCCAAAACGAGTTGTTTCTGCTCTATATCTGGGGTACCATAATAGGCCTTTGTGGGCTTAAGTTAGCGTAAGCAATAGTCGAACATTTGAAATAGGCTGCTTATCATTATTGTGGTCCCTCAGTTTGGCTTTTTATTACACCCAATGAATATTGTTGATAGCGATTTGGTTAATTTCATTAGACCTATGGGCTGACGAGGATTAGTCCACTCATATCAAACCTGAACCATTTTTGGGGTTAGAGCGTTGTTTCCTAACCCTATCTATACGTGCTGTATAAAGTGTTTCGATTAAACACGTATATTAAGTGGTTAGGCTCAGCAAATGGTACTCTAGTCTCAAAAATGTTGGTATGTTCACGGCGAAGCGATGTCTGCATGGCCTGACAAATGAAAAATATGTATTTGCAATTCGCAATGTAAATAAAAGAAGAATTGAATGCCAAAATTCAAGTGTTCAAACAATGGCCACAAAGAAGTTTGATATGAATTAAGGCCCCAAACAAAGTCACGAGTTCTATAAAAGTTGAAACCAACATGCTTCTTGGTTTTCTTGTTCAAACTGGACCCCAATTCTCGAATTTCGTATACGTCCAAATCCGCAAAAT
The DNA here is from genome assembly GCA_946477585.1 of Cheilosia urbana. Lineage (NCBI taxonomy): Eukaryota > Metazoa > Arthropoda > Insecta > Diptera > Syrphidae > Cheilosia > Cheilosia urbana. Next base: position 25,434,582 of record OX297854.1, on the reverse strand, counting down.
GTTCGCATAGCAAAAAACGGGGGTACGTTTTTTTTCACCTGTGCAAAAATTATATTCACCTCGCGAATGAGGTAAAATCTTACAGCAAGCTCGCAAGTAAACCATTTTGACAGGTTGTGAAACAATTGTTTAACACACAGAAATAAAAAAAAATCATATCAAACTCATAATTCGGTGTACAAGATGTGAATCCGCATATGGAATACACAGACGAGTAACAGTCGAAAAGAATTTCTCGTATGCGAATTTCGAGAATTGCCAATTTCAATTTTTCGCATCGCATCGGAGATTTCGTCAGATAAGCGTACGCGACAATTTTTGAGAATTGCGTCCCTGGCCACGCGCAGCAAAAACTTAGAATGCCCATCATTAAAAAAGTCCTCACAAACTACTAACACATAAACGGTCAAACATGCCATCCAATTTTTAACAAACGCAATAAGCTTGCTACACAATCTGGCTTTCAAAAGCAAAATGTGACGCAAACATGTTTATGTCGTTCGAGACAGCGGTACAACGGTACTTATACTTTCAACCGAAGTATTTATGAACGAGTCCTTTTCTCCCGAATAAAATTCAAAGTTTCAGATCGAAATGGAGCGAAAATTTGTTGTTTGAATAACTTTTCAATTCCCATCTAACACATCTGTCTGTTTGTATAAATGCTGTTTACGAACCTCTATCCCACTATGGACCGTCTTATACCCGTAGGTCTTTGGAGGTTTCCGTAATCGCTATTTGAAGGGTTTTTGGCACATGGAGGATCTCGCTTATTGAAAGAACATATCAATTAAACTCTATCTTATGGCAGGTATGTTTTGTGGGATTTGGTAGATTGATGTATTTTGTCTATACTGACATAGGTACAAAGAGGTTCGAAAATTGATAGGAAAAATGACCGGGTTATGTTTCAGAGATCATAAGCCCGCTATATTTTAGATCTCCTCCGCAAGCTTAGTTGCGAAACGTTGAACTTTTTAATAAAGAATTTGATTTGATAAATCATTCAATGTTTGGAAAAATTTGGAAATCTTCGTCAGACTTTAAGAATAGGTACCTAAGAACATAGCACTCGGCCTCAAAACTATCAAAATGGTAGATTTATAGTTCTGTAAGGTAAACCTGCAAAAACTAAACAACTTTGTTAACCCGTCGTGATCAATATAGGTGAACTGACATTTTTATACCTAGTTTTGAACTAGGTACATTCCCTGAAAAGGTAGATTTCCCGACAGAGTTTAAAGACCCTAATCTGTCTAGTTGAGAGTCCCATACTAAATAACCGCTTAAAATTGAAGGTTCCCTTTTTAAATAAAGTTGAGACAAGGTGAGAGGGTATACATAAATACACCTACACCTAGTTGTATGAAAAAATGTTGTTTTTGGAAAATCTTTCCTTGGCATTTAGCCATACCTACAGCAGAAACTCGTTAAATTGAAGACGAGCTACCCCAACTGATAAAATCATGGGCGCGGCGCTCAAAATTCGAATCAGGCGGCGATTTCTCTGAGGCCGGCCATGTTTCACAACTTTTAGTTTGCACAAAACAAAATAAAAAATTCTCAATTGATTTCTGGCATATCTGATTGGCAATACTATACTTGAGGTTGAGACCATCAATTAGCCAACACGTGTTCTACTTTGATGAGGAATTCCAATTACGTTCGTCTGGTCAAAATAAATCCCGACGGCTGTCATAATCCAATCAAATTTGTATATCAATCAAAAAATAATGCTCCGCTGTCATATCCAATTTGTGATTATTTAGAAAGAAGACTCATTGACCCTTATTACAATATCTCTTCATTTGAATGCCACAATTGGTATTGACGTAATACCAAATAAAAAAAATTATACTTGGAAATCTAAAATGATCTGCGCAGGCCAATACCTCGCACAGTCAGAATCACCCCTCACTGTGCAGTGTGCAGTGCCGCATGCATTTATTGAGCTCGTAAATCTTCCAACAAATGATTCAATTCATGATCTGTCTCTCAGTGGCACTGGTTATTGCTGCTGATGTTTATCGATGAATTCTCCAAGACCACTCAGTGGCACCAGCAACAGCCACTGCCACCGCCAACACCACCAACAGTTCGATAGAACATCCAGCACCAGCACATAGACTTATTGTGTGTGCGCGGGAGTCAAAATGCAATGCACAATTAACTAATTTTAATTAAATTTTGTGAGCTCATGAATTGTGCACAGCTGTTTCTCGCAGGAACTGCCTAAAAGGGGTAAGGGGCTGGAAAGTGTTATGCACTCTTTTGCGGGGTCAGTGAACCTTGGTCATAAATGATTTTTATTCCTTCATTTTCTAATCGACAAACGTCAACAACATTTTTTTAAATATTTATTTCATTTCAACTTAAAAAAAAAAGAAATGGATTTCTGTGTTTTGTTCGAAGCACTGCAATTTGCAGGGATGTCACATGAGACACTGAACTCAGCTATCTGACTACTGACTGATTGTATTGCTATATTATGTACCTACCTGTCAAAAATATGTGCACGTGTTCAATAGTTGATTTCCGTTTCGAATTTAAGGTTAGCGAAACACCATATCAATGGACCATTTAAAGTCACTTCAGATGAAAGAGAACAAATCAATCAAACACCGTAAACGTTTTAAGGCAACATGTAGATGACAGTTGGGTGATGGGTGAGCTATTTCCGTTCAAAAATCATTATAAAATTTGAGAGATAGCGTCGATTACCAGGATTGTGATTGGCCCCCATATACATCATGTTACTTTTGACACACACAATTTTGGCATACAGACGTCAACTTTACTTAGGCCGAATGACAGTTTGGTAAACATTTTTTCAGCTTTCTAGACATATTGGACACTTGTCTTTAAATTTTAGGCACTGTTGCCGATTTATAGGTTCGGCATTACTAAGTAAACTATTTAAAAAAATGCAAATAGAGTTTCTATTTTCACTTATAGTTTTGTATCCACCTTAAAAGTTATAGAACCTGTTAAGGGCAGTTGAAATTTCTTAACAAGATTGGGATGTATTTTTTTCAGTACAACAGTGTCCACAACTCTCTTTAAGTGCTGGTACCTATGTCTCACTTTCTGTTGATTTTTACATAACGGACTGAAATAAATTGTTCTATCGCTGTAAAATGAGAAATACAACAATTGACATCGATAACATAAATAACGTCTCTGTGCATCTTTCGAGGTGCGTTTTTTAAATGCAAGGTGGGCCAAAAGAAGTCATCCGATGTTTTTTTTTCTGAATGAAAAACTTCGATTCTGTTTTTTGATTATGTTTATTTGAACCTTTAGCATTTTAGTGGTCAAGTCGAGAAGATGATATCGGCCGTCACAATTGATTTCCATACGGGCTCGTTTTATGGCATTTTTCATCACTTCGGCGAGAACTTCGGGCGACAGATTCTCGCACTCATGTCGAATGTTGTCCTTGAGGGCTTCTAGGGTCTCGGGCTTGTTCACACGGGACTTCAAAAAACCCCACAAAAAAAATATGGAACGGTTAATTCGGGCGATCTTGCGGGCCAGTGCAAATCGCCAAAACGAGAGATGAGGCGACCCGTCCTGTTGGAACCACATGTGCTCCAGTCCTAATTCGTCCAATTGCGGCAGAAAAAACTCGGTTAACATGGCCCTATAGCGCGCACTTTCCACTGTTGTCGTTTGACCAGCGGCGTTCTCGAAAAAATATGGCCCGATGACTCCTCTAGCGTGACAGGCACACCATTTAGTAATTTCGAGCGGGTGTAATGGCTCCTCGTGCATTTCTCGTGGATTTTCGGTGCCCCAGAAGCGATAGTTTTGCTTCTTCACGTACCCGCTGAGGTGGAAATGAGCCTCATCGCTCATTATGATTTTGGTCGAAAAATCGAAAATTCGAAATTATTCCGCATTCTTAGGCAGTGTATCGCTTGTTCACTTGTATTCTACATCTGTCTAGTCCACAAATGTCAAAACAGATTTGACATTGGCGGCCATTTGCAAAAATAAGAGCATCTTCTAATAGGGTGAGGGTGATTTGGCCCACCTTGTATATTCCCAGTTCCCATAACCTTATGTGGTATTCGATTGGGCTTCTTCAGATTCGCTCTCAGATTTCAGATTTCGTGTGTGTCTAATCGAATTGATTTCTAAACAAACTCCACCAGTTGTCAAACTCAAATGCACCATTGTATTGGTAAATCAAAAGAAAATCTGAGAAAAAATCCAGATTCGCAAAAGTGCTCTGAAATCTGAAAAAGATTGCTTTTTGCTATACCAAACGAACATAAAAAGTGCTCTGAGAGCGCCCAATCGAATACCACATTATTAAAAATATGGACTGCTACAACTTCGCGTTGCGTTGGTTGGATTTATGGTCCAAGATGGTTGGCATTTTACACTTTTTATTCGCATTATTATTTTGGGCAGAGCTTGTATGGAACTGACAGTTCACCAACAGTCCATATATATATAGTATTTCAATGATGTTCCAAAGTGGAGGAATAAACACCTACCACGGACTGACATCAAGGGCATTTTGCTTACGTGCACGTGTCCTTTAGCCCCTTAAAATGCTCAAAAAAAATAATCAAATTTTATATAATCAACGAAAGAAATATCCAACCCGAGTCTATATTCAATGACAGCCTGTCAGTTTCTCACAACATTCTACTCGAAATTTCAGTGATGCTTTTCTATAACTGTTTACGATTCGACATAATCACATCAATGACTTGACATCTAACACCTTGTATCGATGAAACACAACACCCCCTTCAAATCGAATGACAAAATCCATTCTAATTGTTCACACATAAACGTCATAAATCCATTTTCACTTGCCGTGCATATATGTGGAAATCCCATTAACGCAACGGCGAAGGAGGAAACTCCCAATAGCATTCCAAAAGGAATACACTCAGAGCATTACAAAAACAAACAACACTCCTTTCACCGAAGTGAAGTTCCGGCTCTAACGAACCGCCAACGATGCCATCCGTCGCCGGCACAGTATTCTATATCGTCCGTCATCAATGAAAGAGCCCCACTGTGTTGTCTCGTAGTCTTGGCGCACTACATGCTGGCATACGTCATCTGTGATGATTTATAACGCTCGCATACTTAACCCTTGTAAGGCAAGTTGATGCTCGCTTACGCAAACTATCTGTATGCGGTATGAAGGCATTCCCCAAACAGCAAACCCCAGGACTGTGACTGTGAGTGGTAGGAAATTTGTTTGACTCAAAAAAAAGTGCTGAATAAAAAACGAACAACGCCAACTATTAAAGGACACCAAATGAGTCATTAATTGAAGCGCTCACCATGCCCTCACCACATGTGAAGGACTACTATATGTCTCTGGTCTCTATGTGATTTTGATGCGCAGAGGTAGGAGCGGAGGAGAAGATAAAGATGCGGCATACATTGAGTAAGGTCACACATTCCAACCGGCAAGGAATGGAATTTTCACTTCGACTTCGGCGTTGGAAAACGTGATATTTTTGGAAATTATCCATGAAAAATTTAATGAAATTGGATTTATTTTCTCGTTTTTGTTGACATCTCTCCTGGGGAATTTGAAGAGTTTCCCTGGGACAATGAGGGTGGCTGGGAAAACACTTATCCCGCTTATATCCCGCGTATATCCAGGGATTTGTTCACAATGCACGAAACAATAATTCTATCACTAATCCAAGAGCGATTTTGGGGGAGAAAGCGGCCGAAGTGATGGAAATGATCGTTTATGTGAGGATCACCGAACTCTCGCATATAATTTACTGGTTAGAAATCCCTTAAAGGTTGAGAAAAACATGAGAAGTTGTTCAAGTTCATAACGATGTCTAAGAGAGAAAATTATACCACTAAAATATTCATACAAAAAAAAAGCTCAATCACCCGTGGATCGATTTAAGAAAAGGAAGCCTCTGAGAGCACGATCGCTAGGCTGCTTTAGCTACCCATATTTAGAAAACATTTTTATGACAATTTAGTCCGTAAAAATATAATTACTTTCCTTTGGGTTTTGGATTTCCAGTCAACCGATCGCGAACACTGTATCGATCGGGAGGATCGGTTGTGTTATCTTATATTGGGACTTGACGACACAAGTTTTTCAGCTCATTAGGCATCTGTTAATTTCCTCAGAAGGACTCATTCACTGCAAATCACTTGGTTTCCTTTCGTTTCGCTCAAACAGACAAAATGGCACGCATTTGCTACGTTTCGCATGAATAAAAACTGATTAAAGCTAACATGAACTTTTGACATGTTCGAAAAGCGGCGCCACTTTTACTCAGATCCGTATGAATCAAACGAAGCAATTGCGACGAAATTCCTAATCGGCTATTTACCTGACTCAGGCCTTTTGCTAAATATTTTGTATGCCTATTTTTACCACAAAACAATCTACCAAGCATTGTGAACTTTCGATTTTTTATTTTTTTTAAGTTCGAAAAAACCCTATTTGTACATGAAAACCAGCAAAATAGCTATGAAAAAAGCAGCCATTATTTGTAAAGGGTGGTTAAATTTTAAGGGCCGATGTTGAATGTGAACCACACCTAAACATCAAGTTTTTTTCTGCATTTCATTTGACATTTCTCAATTTCAGACTAATTCAATCGGAAAATTTGTGCAAACCGGGTCTGTAGGAGATGTGAAAACATCAGTACATGCTCGTACAGCTCGCACTGCAGAAAATATTGCTGCTGTTCGCAATATGGGCTGGCGGCATCATCGGGCCGTATTTTTTCCAAAATGAGGCCGGTCAGGCAGTTACTGTGAATGGTGTTCGCTATCGTGAAATGATAACGAACTTTTTATGGCCCGAATTGGAAGATATGGAAGTGGACGATATGTGGTTTCAACAGGACGGTGCCACTTGCCACACAGCTAACGAAACAATGTCTCTTTACGCGAGAAATATGTCTCAGAATCATTGAAAATATGGACCATCGGATGCCGTGGCGAGAACTTGGCAGATATTTTGTTTCACACATAATTTTCCTAGATCCTTCTATCATACTAAAAATATTAAGATAATTCTCTGAAAGCTTTTTGTTTTATTTACAATTAACATCGTGAATTATCGTTGGACCATCCTATATGCAGCAAAGAAGGCCTGGCGATTAAATTTAATTTATAAAATAATTCTTTACTTTGTTATGTTGAATATAGCTTTTTTTAAACTATTCCTACTTTTGTTATAGTTATTTAGTTAATAAAAACAACTAAATTTTAGATTTAAGATTGTTTTATTTTCCTCAACCGTTTCCAACCTTTAAAATAAAAAGTTATTTTTTAAAGGTCATATCCCAATGGATATGATAATTTAAAAAAATGTTCTCGTCCAAAATTTGTCGGACTGTATTGTTGACATGTCCGATTAGTCGGTTTCTATGCTTTCTCGCGAAGCTTCTAGTTTCAGCTTCAATTATTGGAATTCCGAGATCCCTGATGATAATTTGAGGTCTCCTATGATAAAAATGACAAAATTGTATAATAACTAACTTCCACGAATATTGTAGCACTGCTGGTCCACCCAAGCAACTTAAAATTTAAAAATTGAATCCCTTGTCTAAGGAAACATTTTTTTTCTCGGTCCAGACCACCATCTCCGCGGAAGGGAACCTCACATTTTCTGAGTGATTTATGACGTTTTCATTAACGAGAGAGTTCTTGCATGTGGAATCGCGAGGTATTTTTGGAAAAACTACACACAAAAACAGAAAAAAGAAAAAAAAGAAAAAAGGAAACGCTCCTCGCCTAAATGAACCTTGTCTGTTGAGGAAAATTCGTTTGATTTCCATTCACCGCCAGTATGTAAAATGGAAATGCACATTTTACTGCCAATGAAAAAGTGTTTTTATTTGAAAATAATTGTGCTCTAAGTTGCACTTTTATTTTTGTAATTTTTTGTTTTGTTTTTTACTGTTTTCTTCGGTTGGATTTTATGACCTCCTTAACGGCTGTGACATTTTCTCCCCACAACTCGACAGCACAATTTATTGAAGAAGTAGGAAACGAATCAACCCCGTCGATGTCATTGAAGTCAATGGGAACATCAATTACCTTAAAGGAAATTATTGCTGTCCATGTCAATTGATCTTGTAGCTGAGAATGAGAATTGAAATCGAAATCGAAATCGAGATCCCCCTACGCAACATCGCAGCGGACAGTTTATGTAGAACAGTGAATGAGGCGAAATAAATGGCGGATCAATGTGCGTTCAATTGACGGCAATTACCTACTGACGTTGCTTTATGACAGAGGAAGTGATTACTGTCACATATTTGAATTGATCTGGGTTCATGTGATCTGTTCTCAGAACGAAGGATCGGTGTGTTGTGCTTGTGCATGCTCAAAAATGCAACGAGTTAGGGGAGGTGGTTGTAACGATTTTCCAACAGCTGATTTGAAAGCAGACATTTTGTAGGTATACCCAGCTCCCAGCTCCTCCAGATAAACCATTTCGATATAGTCACCAGAAACAGGCTGATCGGTATTTTTTCTTTTTTGGAAAATATTCTCCGTCTTCCATTAAAATTGAAAATGTCTTTGGAATCTCGCATCCAAAAATAGGAATCACTCGGCGCATGCATTTTCTTGCGGTGTATAGGTAGATTTACGAGTATCTGCACAGAGAAACGTGAATACTAGTCCTAGAGGGAGGAATGAGTCTGTTTCTGTTCTCATTCCAACTGTTGTTCCTTTGGTTGATTTTCACATTTTATTCCATTTTGGAGTGGCATCGTCGCCTTCGCCGTCGGCGGACACGTGTTAATTAACTAAAGTCCTCGATGATCGTTGAACTTTGTTTTGCGTGTGCATTTTTGTGTCTGCCAGTCGAGGAACGCGCAGATTAATGACAAATGCGTAAAGACTGATGATGGAAGTGACATTCGAAAGAGATACAGCTGGGAACGAGGAATTTAGGTTGACGTAAGACTGAAGATTTTATTTACCAAAGAAAGTGCTGAAAATTTCATTTTCATAACATTTATCTATTCACACTTTACCTCTAAAGGGATATAGAATCTTGTGCAGGCTCAAATAACAAATAAGAATGTCTCTGATTTCTGGCGAAGTCCTGCTAAATTTTGAATATTTCTCAAAATGTTAGCTTTGAGTTCCCATATGAAATAAAGTTTAAATTAAAAAGAATTTTAAACAAAAAATCTGCGTAAGGAGTGTTTACTGCCGATATGCACCTTGAGTTGATAAAAGTGAGAAGCAGAAGAGCAGCAACGACTTTTGGAAAGTTTAGAATCTTTAACAGGCAGCTGGGAGCCAAGCAACTGGGCATATTACTGCGTGAAGAAGCGAGGAGTAACAACGATTCTCTCTTGTTTGGGGGTTACCCTGACAATTTCTGTTGGGAAATTATGTCGAATTTCAGTTTGTGGATTGTTGTCTTTGAGGGAACAACTCTTAGCCTCTGTCAATGCCCAAGCCTCTGTCACTTGAGTAATGAAAAACTTGGTTCCATTACACACAGGAACTTTCTGATATCGCACTTTCTAATCATCACAGGTTCATAAATACATTAGGACAGCTTCACAAGGTCGATTAACCACGAAAGGGAACAAATCTCATTGCCAACAACAACGGCTAACCCCCCTCCAACAAAGGATATCACTATGGGTCCACATGGACCTAAGTGGGGTACTGCAGGGCTCGCTCTGCTGTACTCACCCCTCAACGTAACCTAACCTAAGCTTAGGCCCCTTGCTCCGTAGTCTAGTACGCTATAACCTCAAAACCATTTGAACTCGTATATCTTTCGAGTCAATTAAGCGATAGGAATGAAATAAAAACGGAATACTGCTCCATATTAAGTCAACTTAATGGTGGGAGAGTGAGAGTGATATACCCACAGCGGTGCTACGAGGTGATTTTTATTCAACATTGGCCATATGCTCAGGAATACTGCACGGTTAAAAATATGGGGGTGTTTTTTAATACCTCCGCAATGTTACTGGTCTATGCAACACAAGACAAATTGGTTTTCAATATTTCCAATTTATTAAACTTTTTCCGTAATATTTTCATATTTAAATTTAATAAATGTTTTATTCAAATGCTCATTTTAATATGAATTTTCTGAACTTTAATCCATAAAGATTATAATCCAGTATTTTTGTTCTACAATCCAACCCAGTCTATATTCAAATCATATTTCAATCAAGAACTTATTATCAATTAAGTTATATTTAAGTTTATAATATAACATCTTATCTGATTACATTTTAATACGAACTTATTAAGGCCATCAATTTCAATACATTTGTATTTAGTTTTAATAAAGGATCTGAACTAAAGTGAATAGATTTAAATATATTGGTATTACTTTTCAACCCAAATATATTATTTTGTCGCTTGGTTGAAAATATACATTTAGTTTGAGCTTCCTACTCAATGGAGTGGATGATTTGGATGAAGTTTATTTACATATGAGCAAGTGGAAGTCATGCTTAAAAGGGATTTACATGGATATTCATTGAGAATATTAATCCTACGAGTAAGTAACATTAATTTCAAAGTATTTTTGAAAGCGGTTATAGTATTTTCTTTTTTTTAGTTGTGAAGCGCAGAGATGTTCCTTTCCTAGTGGATTTGCTTTTAAAGGAAATGGCGGTCTAGGGACTTCACTTCATTGCCTCAGAAATATAGCTTGAGTTATTGCATTTATATATTATTACATACCAAGAGGTAAGTAATTAACTAAATAATTAATAAGATAATTCAGGCATTCATGCGTTCTCCTTCATTCCAGGGTCTGGAAAAATATGCATACTAGCTACTACAGGGAGCACAGCGGCACTCTATAGGATTATTTTCCAAGGAGATAAAAGACCACGCGAATTTGCCTACGCCTGACAATTTTGTATATGTATTGTTATATTGAAAACCAATAAAAATGAGTATTAAAAAATAAAATATTTTTGGTGTTTAAATATATCCCATAGTTATAATAAATCAAATCTAAGGAAGTATTAAACTTTAATAAGATTGTATTATATTTTAATATTCCATCGGTTTATAAAAAGCAAAAGAAGTACTGAATTTGAGGTGAAAGTATTATATTTTAATCTGCAGTTTATTTAATTCGAATATAAATGTATTACATTTTGTAATTTGTCAATATAAATAAGGGTTTAATTTAAATATGTTTGCATCGAAACCCATCTCCATCGATATTAAAATTTATTTTTTCAGACATATCATGTAATAGCAGACATTATTTAAAATTAATAAATCTCTTATTAGTTGCTGAATTTGAATATATGCAAAATATTAAACCCCAAAAATATTAAATTTAACGCCAGGATTTTTAACCGTGTGGGCTTACATCCAGTAAACAGACTCTATCGCCCCAACTAAAGGAAACAATCGCCAAAGCGAGCAAAACAGTGAGCCTAGAAAATAAGCTAGTAGAAGCGTTGATTAACTTCAACTGGTTGTAGGAAAAAGTCGGAACGTTCAGGGCAAAAAGGTACTTCGTAGAAAAAATTTGCTAGCTACGTCAATGTTTATGAACTTGCCGATGCACTTGAACAAATTAGGTGTAGGTAGTTAAGGTCATTAAAGGTTATAGTGGAATCCTCTTTCTTTTGTTACCATTTTTAGACTACTGCGTATTCCTCTAAAGCAGTGTTTTTCAAATAAACCTTGGGATCCACACCGCATCAAACTGTCACTCTCTGTGGATGTATTGGCGGAAAGAATGAGTGTTGTCCACTAGCATACCGGTCTCAAGGGCTACACAACACTCCCTTTCGAAATAATTTTTCAATAATTTCCAACGTTTCTCAAGAGTAAAGCCATTTATTTCCTTCGGCGGAGGTATGATACTGACTTTCTGTCAACATTTCGATCGGTAAACAGCTGTCAGTGTCAAAATAACCTTTGATTTAAAAAGAAACCACTGGATGGCCCACCCTTTAATTACCGTTACGTGAACATAGAAAAGTGTAGGACGCCTACTATAGCGAAATTTTACTGGACAGCCACCGTTACAAATGGCGGAAAGTTACAGTAAGATTAAGACCACTTTAAAATTATTTTAGTACGTGACAATTTCCGTATTAGTGTTTTTCTAATTATAGTCGACAGAAAACCCACTTTATCGTTATAACTTAGTATTAAATTTGAAACCATTATCCCTAAGTATGGACTCTCAACAGTCTCTCATATGTCATTTCTATTGCAAAATTGATTTTTTTTTTTTTTTTGTTTTTATGATTTTAAAAGAAATGTTCCCAGGATATTAGTATTTTTAGAGATCTCGAAAAGTTTCACTATGTTGGAAAAACAAAAGAATATAAAACTCGATAGGTTTGTAGCCGTATGTGTAGAAGCTGGCATGAAGGTGAATGTGAACAAATCTGAGGTAATGGTGGTCTCCGGAACGCCTGTTCAATGCACTCTACATGTTAGTGGAGTCCCATTGAAGCAGGTGGAGAAGTTTAAGTATCTCGGGGTCTTATTCACGAGTGATGGAAGGAGTAATGCTGAGTTTTCCTGTAGAATTGGTCAGGCTGGATCAATTCTGAGACAGTTAGGCCATTCTGTTATCAGGAGGACCGAACTTGGTGTCAAGGCTACGTTGTCGGTCTTTAATTCGGTGTTCGTTCCTTCTCTTACCTATGGTCATGAAATTTGGGTAAAGACCGAAAGAAGAAGATCGCGAATACAGGCTGCCGAAATGAGATTCCTTCGTTGTATTGCTGGTGTTACTCGCAGATATCGTATAAGGAACACCAGAATACGTGAGGAACTGAATGTCGAGCAGCTACTTCTCCGGACGGAGCGGTCCATACTTCGTTGGTTTGGTCACGTTAAACGCATGCTTCCAACTCGGATCCCAAGACGTGCTATGGAATCCGTGCCATCAGGTAAGCGTCATCTAGGAATACCCAGGATGAGATGGTTAGATCAAGTCCGAAATCTCTCCTCGGTCCGTATGGGAATGGAGATTGCCCCTGATGATCTAGAGTCGGTGGCGGATGATCGGGAGCTATGGAGGGTCCACTTAGGCATCCTATACCCACGACCCTATTAATGGAAGAGCGGCCATTGAAAATGAATGAATGAATGAATATAAAACCCAAGCAAATGCTTTTGAAGACTTTGATGACGAAGAGTTACTCTCGCTACAGATTCGATAAAAAAAAGAACTGTTCAGTTTTTGATTGGAAATTTGAACATTCAAAAGCCTATAACAATTCGAGGCTTTCCCATTCTTGCATTTTTACAAGTTGCAGTAACTTTTCTTTTTTTTCTGTCATTTCATTAAAGTTTGTTTTAAGAGATCTCCTCAAACTGAGTTTGGTTTCTCCAACTGGCAGTTCTTGGGTCTGTTTGACAAAAAATTGCATCGCGCCCGCTCTAAGGTTTAAAGCGTTTATAATCGACTAAAAAGTGAGGCACCGGCTTTAAAGTCAGAGTGCTGTTATATAGTATCTACTAATCGCTTCCATTACACGATGTCTTTAATTTTGCGCCCATTTTTTGCAAGGGGGTCGCTAAGTTTTTTTATGTGCTCAAGGGGGTCGTTGTCCTGAAAAGATTGAAAACCACTGCTCTATAGCAAGTGAAATCAAATACGAGTACCCAAATTGATGGCCTACCTCCTACTTTTACTTGGTAATAACTTTCCAAATACGAACTGAGTGAGTGTGGGGCTCAATGTACGCCATGACGACTAGTACACCTCTTACACCAATCAACAGCCTTCCAGTGCTCCTCTGTTTCTATTTAAATTCCTCGACAGTTTATCACCCGCGAGATCCCAGTCATTCCTCCGCGGTTAATTGATTTGTTAATTGCACAGCCGACATTCCATGTCCCATTGTCATTACCCCCTGTTGAAAGAAAGACTACACATACACCCTCGAATATCTTTAACCAGAATCTTCACTTCAATTAAGACTGTCCACGCTCTGCAGTTTCCTTTGCGCCATAAAACCAAAAAAGAACATAAACCGATAAACCAAAAAGTGAAAAACAATGGACCTGCGAAATAATTTCTCTCAATGAATTCACTGTCAGCTCAGTGTAGTGTGGGCCCATCATAACTCATATCATAACATAACTCACCCCCAACAATCGGCACTAAGGGTATTCCACTCGAGTCGTATTTCTCGTCGCTTTTGGTGGAATTGCTACCGCTGCCGCTGTTGCTGCTGTTGCTGGATTTGCCAGGAACACAGCTGATGGGTTTCTTTGATTTCCACAGCTTCATTTCTGTTGAGCCTTCTATTATTCGTGTATCTGATTAATCCGCTTGTTTTTTTTTTTTTTTTTTTTTGAGATTCTTTCACTGACACTATTTCACAATTCTTTTTTCTTTTTCTTCTTCTTCTTCTTCCTCTGCTTTTAGCCACTGTTTCCCCACATTTTGGAGATATATATTTTTAAATTGTTCCCTCCTTTCTTTCGCTCACATAATCATCACTTTTCGGTGCTGCATTTGATTTGTTAAAGATTTTTCTAACTGAATAGTTAACACTCGAATAAGTAAGAAATTTAATTGAAATTTTGAATCTTTTCTTTGAGAAATCTAATATTACTTTGTGAAGTTTAAAATTGTACGCAAATGACACATCACGAACATTTGAAGAGGAACAAATCGTTCTTGGTGTATATGTATCGATGGTCTATTTTAAGACGCGCATACCGTCCGTCGCGTATTGCGTGCACGGCCTAGAGAGTGAATTTTCCGAACCCGAAACACAGCTATCCGTACGGCACGACGAGTATCGTCCAAATGAAATTGCACAATGAAAACGGCGATGGTGATGGGGATGGGGAACGCGAAAACACCACGCACCGTGCTACACGATGAACATAGCTACTGTTGCCGGAGCCGGTAGCTTGGCATGAGCAACATAACAAAACAAGGAGCAGGCAGCATCCGAAGGGCGCCGCGCCAGGCAAAGCTGTACGACAAAGCAAAGCAACAGCTTCTCACAGCAGACAGCTGGGAGCAAACAGGCCAAGCATGAAGTGCTACACGGCAGGCAGTAGCGTGTGTCGTATGTGTGTGGGTTGGAAAAATCGGAAAATAATGAAAAGAAAACTCACGAGGAAAATCGGGAAAAAGTCGAAAGAAACTGTGTGTAGATGCAATGTTTCTGGCAACATTTTGAGTGAAGTGCGCGATGTTTGTGGATTTATATGCTTCGAGTTTACATTTCGAATGGTTCTCGAAAAATGTGAAAATGGAAAAGAGTTTCCATTGGACTTGGATGCACCCGCCCAGCGGTGTATTCCTCAAGTGGTGGGGTAGTTAGTTTGATGTCTTTGATAAGGCTTAATGCGAGAAACAGATTAACACAGCGACTTTGACAGCAACAGCAACAGCGAATTTAGGATTAGCTCTAACGTTGATGTCGCTGTCGATGTTGCTAATGTTGCTTATGTGTTCAAAGTAATTTAAATACATTGGTTCTAAAAAGTAAAAGTTGCTGTTGATTTCGCTGTGTTAATCGGTTTCTCGCATAATAGTTTCTTCAAAAAAAAAAGACTTGAAATACATGTAGATGCAGAAATATTAAAATCGCATCTACAGAGAGCCCAAAACCTTCTTAGTGTCATACTCCAAGTCTACTCATAGCAGCAAAGATTTCTACCAAGTTTTTCTCCGGAAAATGTCTGTTTAGAGACTACCAATGTTGGCCCCATTCCCTCAGCGGCGGCCTTAGCCATGCGCACCCGCCGGGAATTTTTTTTCGGACGCCATTTGTTAATTTCTTACGCGGGTAACATGTCACAGGTGTGGAAAAAATGTCACTCGCGTGAAATAAGAAATAAACATGCAGAATAGAGAACTAGAAATTTTAAGAAATCCAAACTACTTGTTGCATCGCAACAAAATATAGTCCATGCCTGTGTCCATTGTACCCAACTTCACAACAATTAGAAGAGGCGTTGACAAGCGCAAGAAGGACAAATGAACAGACCCAATTTCGTATTGAAGTAAGTTGTGTATCTACTGAGTTATATTTCGATTGAGACTAGCAGCATCCTCGAGTGATGTCGATTCTTTATGACCATCGATTATGACTCCGATCGAGAGATGGTGCTGTAACAACCAACCTTATCGTCATTAGCAGTGGCGATAGAAGTTAGCGCAGCTACAAAATTCACGAGTGCAAGTCTTCTTCATTTGTGTCCTTTGATTATCTTTGAAGGTAAAAATGGGCCCCTCTGATCTTAGCGCTCACCTGGAGTTGCTCCACCCTAAGGCCGGCCCTGTTCGCATTTGATCAAATTTCGAACACAGTCAACCAACCTCTCCTCGGACGAATACTTTGCTAATGACCTTTTTGGAAGCACAATCGGAGTCTATAAATATGTCTTATGCTTGTAGAAAGAGGCTTGCAGAAAGCAAATTCATTTGCCACAATGGAGTTCATGTCAATCTGCTCATGGATATCGACAGTTAAAGAGCTGTTAGTGCGTTCGAATATTTACAAACACAGTACACACGTGTTGAATAATTGTTGTGCAACATTTACATCCCAATTTAGAAACCAACAACAGAGGATGGTGAGTCATTGAAAAGCGTACAATGGATGCATTGCAACAGATCCATATAAATCGACTGGCACGTCATAGGTCCGTTCATCTAAATCGTATACTTAGCCTCAGGCTTGATTTAAAATGGTTTTTTAATAGCTATTTCGAGTCACGTTGGCTTAGTGTCACACTCAGGTCAATGTGATGCCCATTGGGGTTGGGGGAGTTTGTCCCTTACCCTATATAACTCTGTCTATAAAGCGGACATCAATTACTCACTGCATTCTTGGATACAACACATGCTGTGAATTTCTTAAAACTCGTTATCTTGTCTATCGGTGCGCTATAAAGCTCTAGGAGGTATGAGACTTGTCTCCCCAGGAATCTGTACCTGGTATATTAGAGACCAGGGCAGTCACATAATAAGTGGGTTGTATCCTTATCAGAGATGTGAACAAATTAATTCTCTAAATGATGATCTGGACAAAATCTTGAAGTGGGGAAAGGACAATTTGGTTGTATTTAATGCAAACAAGACACAGCTCACAACATTTTCCAGAAAAAATGTATCAACAGTTCCTCAGATCCAAATGGATGACCATCAAATCCATCACAAGGACTCAATGCACCTTCTAGGAGTCACAGTCAATTCAGGAATCACATGGCAGAACCACATATCCTATATCGCAAGATCGGCGTCCGCAAAGTTGAGCTACCTATTTAGAGCAAAGAGGTACTTTAGCCCCAAGCAACTTCTCCTTCTCTACAAAGCACAGGTTAGACCAGGCTTGGAATATTATTCCCATATATGGAGTTCGGCCCCAAAACATTCACTTAACCTGCTTGAGCAGAGCATTCAGAGACGAGCAGTTCGACTCATTGGAGACCCTACACTCACATCGAATCTACAACCGTTGGTGCACAGAAGACAAGTCGCTGACCTATGCTTGTTCTATAGGTACTTCCATGGTAGATGTTCTGAGGAACTCAAAGACATTATCCCTCGAAATGCAACTTTTGGGCGCCCAACAAGACAGGCTGCTAATGCTCATGACCATACAGTACACTTGACAACCGCGAGGACATCAACTTTCCAAAACTCCTTCTGTTACAGGACAAGCAAACTTTGGAACTCGCTTCCTGGGGATATATTTCCAGAAGAATACAATTTGCAGCAATTTAAGTGCAGAGCAAACATACATCTGCAGGCATCTCGGGGCGCAGTTGAAGCGTTATAGGTTCGCCTTTCCCGGGAGGAGTATATAAAAAAAAGAAAAAAAAAAGAGCTCCCTCATTACCACACCCTCTACAAAATTATTATGCGACAAGCGCACGCCACATTAAAGTAGCCGGGAATTGTTGTGCCAGATAAATCCGCAGTATTCTTGTTTTCACTGTGCATTTCCTGTGCCTTAGTCCTGAAAATTTTATTCGAAAAAAAAGAGGCCACCAAAATCAACAGGCTCAATGCTAAACTTAGAGCTTTACCCTAAAGTTTAACAAAAGTTCATTCAGAAAATAGCCTATTACTGTTGATGAAATTTCGAAAGCGATATCGTCCAAACGATCGTTGTCATACGTAATCAACACTTCGCCTTTACTCGTAACAGGCTACAGACCTTGAGTGACTTCTGGATTTTTTTTAAGCCTCATAGTATAGATTTACAACGTCACACATTCCTAGCACGGAATATTAAAGGGATGCCCAATACTTATGTCGTTTTCCATTGGTTTTCCATTGTGTTGGCTAAAAGTGTTGGCGGCAATGAACATAATAAAATAAAAAAAATGCCGACAAGTTGCTGCATTAAAAACTGTACGAACAACGCAGTGAATAATGAAGACATACGTTTTTATATATTTTCACAATTAAGAACAAAACCTGAAATTCGAAATGTGTCTAAGGAAAGGCGTAAACGATGGCTGGCTGCTATAAGTTTAAAGAAAATTAATACTAAAATAGCTCGTGTTTGTTCCAGGCATTTTATTCCAGGTATGTTGACATATTTACAACAATGTAACCATTGTGACAAATATTATATTAAGGTAAATGTGCCAAACCATCGGACGATTTGAATCCGGATTGGGTTCAAAGCCTCCACCTGGGGTACGCCGGTATATTCAACTTATCTCTATCAGCTTTAAGATTTCAGCGGCAAAAACAACGCATTGCCAGAGGACTAAGTAGAAAAATACCAGATTAGAGTTACTTTTAACACTTTTAATAAACACTGATGTGGTATTGGATGGACTTCTTAGAGCACTTTGGTCACTTTTTATGTTTGATTGCTACTTAAAAACAACAATCCTTTTCATGAATTTTTATTAAATTTCAAATTTATTCCTATCTCCCGCCATATAAAATTTCGTTTGTTTTCCTACAAGTTGCTCAGCTGTCACTTTGTTTTTTTTTTTCTCATTTGACACTGACGTTGTCGCGAACTACTCTATTAAAGTGAATGAGGGCGTTCAAGTATCTAGTTTAGTAAGTCTGACAGCTGTCTGACTAGATCTATCTCGGTTGTGATTGGTTTAAATCGGTCACGTGGGCACCTGTGACATTTGACGTTTATGGAGGGGTAGCCGACGAATCTAGTCAAGAAATTCGTGACTGAGTACTAAGTTGACAGTTCGGGTATGTGGCTGACGTAGAAAAAGTGACGTTCCCGACCAATCTAGTTTTTGCGTTCAGGTTACATCTTATCCAGACCAATCTAGTCGACTTAGATAACTAGATTCTTGAATGCGGCCAATTGCACATACCTAAAATTAATGACATGCGTCAAACTGAAAGAATCGGTCACAATAAATTTCCAAACTTCACCATGTGATTGTGAAAGTAAAGGACTATTCATATCAGAGCGAATTTCAAACTGCGAACAAGCGATTATTCGTAGATCCTGACATTTCATTCACATGAAAATTTGTTTTAGTCGCAGGTGACTGCGAAACAGTTTCATTGTTGAAGGTTAAGTTCGAACGAATTTTTCACTCGTGGGTTTGTGGATTGAAACTGTTTTATGTGGATTGTGAATCAATTGAGAGGCAGTTTTTTTTTAAGATGAGGTGTTATATTAATAAAATATAAGGCTTTGGTAGTAGAACACAAAAGAAATTTTCAATTCATAAATACAATCAAATTGATTTGTTCGCAATTCGCCTATTCGCTCAAGTGAATAGTCATTAAATGAAAATACAAAATGAAGTATAAGATCAAGCAATAAAACAAATAAAAATACAGCGGATTTTTAAATACAAACGAGAGTTGGAATAGTATAATACAAATATTTAAATAAGGTAGGAAAAATAGCTACGATCTCTTTAAAATTATTGCCTTAAGGTTTTTGGCGATTTATGGAGACGGCGATTTATTAAATTTAATTACCTAACAAGCCTGGCAGTACCTTCAATCTTCAAAGCCAACTTCAGAGTATACGGTTTGCTCCAACAGAGCATAGAAATAACCTAAAGAAGGAAATGACCATTTGCCAAGTACGACGGTCATTTTACATTAAGTGAACGGAGAAAGTTTTTTGCTACCCAATACTGAATTTTATTTTTAGTAGTGATCACCTATACATTTTATCCTTAAAAATGCTGCTGTGTAGTTGCTCGCATGTGATGACTACCAGTTTCATCAATATACTGACCTTCACCTGTGGCTTTCTCAAAGTATTGTATCAAACCGCCAACCGCCAACCGCCTTCTTTTGATTTGAAGCTTCCAATGGCATTTTACCACTCGAATGGAATGATATGTCAAGGCTATCCCCGCTCTCCCTCTAATTAAAAGATTCCTAAGTCATCCTAACGACATTTGTGTATTGTCATTTGTCAACTGGCTGACTTGTCAAATGATCGAGATGAGAGTACACTTGCAGTCAAATGGCTTCCAGTCCTGTTTTCACTTTAATAACAATCACACGGAAAACGTATACGCTATATAACAAACAACGTGCGGTTCTTGGCACTTTCAAAGACAATTGGTTCTATGCGAAGCTCAAGTATCTAGCTTGACATTGATGTTCTACGGGCAGCTTACCATCACCCGTCCAATATGACATCAAACCTAATTGCATACCGCATCTGATATAAAGCTGAAGGTTAAGTGCCTGACATCTTGTGTGAGTGTGTAGCACTCAACTTCTATAATGGGGAAATTGTGCTGTGCCTCTGCCTTTAAGCTTTAAGGTGGTGCATGCACTATGAGATGAAGACGAATCAGTTGCGGTTTTCTTTTCAAGTAAAATGGGGTGGATTCCTGGAAACATAAACACTTTCATTGCAGAGCATTGCAGACCTCTTACAGTATTTGCTCGGCTATGCACCACCACCAGGTGAGGTGCAAGGCAACCTTCGCAGTGGGACTATTAAGGCTTGTATAACGTTTGCATACCTTGAACCGTGAAGCCTCCTTCTCTCAGATAAAACAAACAAACTATATTCCCATTGAACGTGACACTTTGTCGTGTTTGATTAAAACTCCAACAAGCACTCAGACAAAGCGCCAAATGAATCGCATTTCCTATTCTGCACCCTAGCTTCTATAAAAGATTGTGGCCAAAAATATCTTCATTCACGCGCCATAAATTCACATTTCGGTGGTGAAGAGACGCACCAGAAGTATGTATAAAGTCGCGAGGGGAAAGCCCTGGTAGAGAAAGAAAGTCAATCTTCTTTGTGGATGATGTAAAATGTAAACATGGAAATATTGCGTAGGCTAGCATGTTCCTCTTGCTCTTGAGAGCGCACGCCGTTTCCTTATACCGATACAAAGTTATCGATCCGATGATGCTTGGTATTGGTATATGTTTGCAGCTAGAAAGTGATTTATGCTCGACTACAATGGACAGAAGGGAGACTGGTATAGTGGAGCAGTGAACTTCCTGGATGACGGAATATTTTCAAGGAATCACTTAGTTTTGGCAAAGCAAAATAGGAGTTGTGGCGATAGTATACGCGCCACAAAGGAACTACATATATTGACGGCAATGGTGCGTTGGCTGTTCGAGTTCTGACTTTGTGCATGAAGGCAATGCTCGTGTGCACTTCTGTCAGTGAAGTTCATTCAACTTTACTAAAGCTTGGCAAACTTATTGTGCAGCTATATTGAATCGATTGTCGAGGATGGGTGGCAAATAGTAGCAATGAGTAAATGCACTCACAGCTGTAAAATTTTGTTCTGCCTAAGTCTAAGAAAATCATGATTTAGGGGAGGACTTTGGTCAGTCTCGTGGGTTTTGCTTTCTGCATTGAGGCGTATGCAAAATCGAACGTCGTTAGAGGTATTTTCGGAATGCTCTACGATCCTCCTGATTTCATTCGCAATTGATGATTATGTTGATGAAAAATGGTCCTTTTCGCATGCGCTGATCCCTTTTTCAGACCACTTTCTTCTTAGTTTCTGAAACCTCCTTCTTCTATAGTAAAAAAAACCACACCTCGAATTTCATTTCTAATTTAGAATATCCTACATCGATCCTAAAAAAAACTGCTTAAACAAAATATCAGATTCTTTTTTAATAAAAAACACCATCCCTCCCCCATCCAAATTAGACCTTGCAAAACATTTTCGGTCGATCCCTTATCGCATACCAAGTGAACGTCAAAAATCCCAACAGACCCCATACGGAGCTGTCCGTATTGCTGCGATCTCTCAGCTCCCTCCAAATCCATTCGCTGTGATACGCCACATCGGTGTACACCTCTGGATAGTCCTGCATCCAGCAGCTATTCGCCCACGAAACAATTCCAATTTGCTTGCCATCATGTACTAGCGGTGCACCCACATCCGATTGACAAATGTCCCTGTCAGCCTCTGTATACCTGGCACACAGCATACCATCGGTAATAAGACGGCCGAAACTTTTCGCACAACTTAGCGGATCCAGTGTTGAGACATTCACTGCTGTTAGGTGATGGGATGTGTCACCCTGGGAGTCAAAAATTATATATTATTCATGTACGTTGATTTGTGCAAAAAAAAAAACTTACACTTTCAGTCTTCCCCCAGCCAGTTACTTCGCCGGAAATTTCCACTGCCACTGTTTTTCGGTTGATTTCGATTAGCCGCACCGATGTGTGCTCTTCGGGAATTTCCTGACTCAGGAATAGCAGACCGATATCGTCCCACCTTGTGTTGACATCGTAAGTTGAGGGATATCGAATGTGAACAACTCGTGAGATCAGGGTGTGTTCAGTTCTTTGGTAGCGATTAGGTGTTCCCAGAACTACCCGAAGTTCAGCCGGATGACGTGGTTTTTTCGTGGTCAAGCTGGAAAATAAAGAAAGGAACCTCCTTCTAATAAGCCTTATAAAATAATGTCCCCAAACAATGGTAGGTATGAATGTATTTTTATATAATTGCCCTGAATGTGTAGTATGTATGTCTGTTAGCTATAAACTACTCTACACACAGTTAACCACTTCTTGTCTTGTCACCTTTGAAGGTCCGGCATACTTAGCAGACTTTAAAAAAAACACTATAGAGTTCGCCCAGTGCTAGAAATTCTATCATTATATTGACCTGGCTTACATAAGGAAAACTAATTACAGACTAATGGAAAACTAATTACAGCCAGCATTGCATCCCTGCACTATCTTCCCAACAGAAAAAACATAAATCAAATATGTCGCTGGCAACAGCGCCACCTATCAGGTCCAAAAGTTTCCTATCTTTTAAGCTGGAACCAGTCATACGCATAAACAAAATTTCAATGAAATCGGGTGAGTTGTTTTGGAGATCGATAACAACGCCACCTATCGGGTCCAACATCCTATATTTTGAAACTGCCTAAACCTCAAATACACCAATAAGAACAAAACAAAAGAAGAATCATAAAAATTGGCCCAGTGGTTATCGAGTTATATCGTCATCGAGTTTCACCCCGAAAGAATTGTCGGTATATAAAAGAAGATTATTATTAATCAAATATGTCGCTGTTAAGGCAGTGGAAGCGGTTCTTATAACTATTTCCCTTTGCCTATTTACATATAAGAATAAGAATTAAAAACCATACTCATTACCTTTAAAGAAAATGTCACAAAAATAGATCCCCTCGAATCGTATTAAGTTTTACAGTCAAGTGGCATCACTACCCACCCAAATGCCAAATCAGTGGAATTTTTACATTTTAGTTAAACGCGCCGATAACATTTTGATCAAGATATAAATAAAATCACTTTCGCTTAAGCTTATATCTCGTACGTCGAACAAAACTGACACTTACTTGAAGAGACAATGCGCCGACGTAAGAACCACCCGCGAAGTAATCAACGAACCACCACATATGTGCCCTTCGCCGAATGTAATCTCCTGCTCTAGCAGACGTATTGACGCCTGATGACGGGTGTCTTCCAGTAGAGCTACAGCTCTGTTGTTGACATTCGGTTTTGATAGCCGTGCCTCTTTTACATTGTGCTGTGACAGGCCTGAAAAGAGATAATCTGTAATCTGATGTAATGTATTTTAAAAGCATATTATCAGCGGATTAAATATTTTCGGTATGTTAAGAAGCCAGTACCCAGAAATCGGGCAAAAGTGCCAAAAATTAAATTTTTTTTCTAAGACTGATAAATTATTACTGGAGCGATTGAATTGAAACTGAATGCATTTGAAAGAACAGAATTTCCTCTTCAAACATATCGGAAGAGGTTCTTAAAAAACCGTCTCACTTATATTTTGATTAAGGAACTTCCAGAGGTGTTTGGGAAAATTTGCATAAAATCGATTTACTATTGGCGAAAGCATTGTGAGACAGAGTACGATACACCTGAGATCACTAGCTCAGCTAAAATGTAATATTCAAAACAGCGCCACCTATCAGGTCCAAAAGTTTCCTATCTTTTAAGCTGGAACCAGTCATACGCATAGACAAAATTTCATTGAAATCGGGTGAGTGGTTTCGTAGATCGACAACAACGCCACCTATCGGGTCCAAAGCCTATATTTTGAAACTGCCTATACCTGAAATACACCAAAACGAACAAAACAAAAGAAGAATCATAAAAATTGGCCCAGTGGCTATCGAAATATAGCGTCATCCAGTTTCACCCCGAAAGAATTGTCAGTATATAAAAGAAGATTATTATTAAAGAAAATTGAATTGAACTGAAAAACGAAATATACGCCTACGACGCCACATGTTGAGGATTTTCCGATATTTCTTTTTTCCTAAACCATCCTTGATTCAAGACGAACAAAACAAAACAAATATCATTCCAATCGGTCGAGCCGTTCTGGAGCCTTTACCCGACTAACGCACAGCAATTGATTTTTATATATATAGAGATGTACATAATACATATATATGTATAGAAATATTTAGACGTTACTTATGTAGTTTAAATTCCGGATTTCCCGTGAAGGTGGCGGTAGTTCTGTGGTCTGATCTCAACAATTCTTACATAAGATTTATATAAACCTTTTAAGTTTGTAGCCATGCCGATAAATGTTGAAATATAAATTCGTTTATGGCAACCCCAAATATTTTCGAAATTTATACCATCTACATACATAGAAGTGTGTTAAGCAAACCAGTTATAGCCATGGCGCGATTTATTGTTCAGTGTCCTTGACACTTGGGTATATAAGTTCTTTATGGCTATCATTTATCATGCAGTAGCCGGCTGATTGATAAGTCGTGCAGTTCTTAGTCGCTGTCGGCGAGATAACAGTAGTTGGTAGTCGATTCGTTTCGCCAAGTGCAGGCGAGTGGAATTTTTGTTTGTTTTATTTTTAGTTATCAAAGATAAACCGATATTTAAATGGATTTAACTTTATCACGCGCGAATATACTGACACCGAAAAAGTTTTTGGGAATGACTGAAATTACATTTCAGTGTCTGGACAAAGTGCCATTATCGACATCACCAACTTCGACTTGTTCATCTACTTCGGAGTAATCATCAGTCGCGGCGAACGTTACCATGCTACAAATCCGACTAAAAATAGCCCCTTTAAACTGCTGCTACTTTTCCCTGACAAACATCAGTTATGTTCGAATCAGGGTTGACAGATTGGGCGCTTTGTCGTATTTTGGGCTATCTTTTTTCAAAAAACTATAGAAATGGAAAAATTAGCGTCCAACACAACTTTGGGCTACTTATCGTTTTACCAATATTTGTGTTAATTTTGTTCTTCTTCAAAACTACAAAAAATATATATTTTCGCCACTTTTCAAACTTGGCAGCACCGTTGCAGTGAAGTGACATCGAACAATCGTTCAACTTGCACGTACACCAATTTATTTTGCATGCCTTTTGATTTGACACAAGCGAAAAAATTTAATTGCAGAAAATAGAAGTCAAATAAAAAATCCACTCCGCGCATAAGTGAGATGGGTAAATGGGAAAAATACGAACATTTTCAACGATTTTTTGGGCTTCTTTCTGGGCAACGATTTATGGCTACATATTTTTGAGGTTTGGGCGCTTAAAGCAAACCAAATTATGGCAACCCTGGTTCGAACCTCCGTTTGAGCAACTATGCGATGCGGATGCCTTATACGGACCAACATATCCGAATTCTTATTTTCATCTACTTTGTGCAGCTAGACAGGGAAACCCTTCTAAAGATTTAAACAAAATGGGTTCAACTTTGACAAAGAAAAACGAACCACTCTGAGGGTATATTTTTTGGAAACATTTTTCCTTCGTGTAAATATATATATCGTAGGCGCAGTGGCTTAGTGGTTAGTGTGTTGAACTACTAAGCGAGGGATCGAGGTTCGAATTCCGCAAAAACCCAATCTCCAACTTAGGGTTTTTTCAATGCGCCACCTCTCGCGAACGTCTGACAAACATCCGAGAGTATAACTGTCTTGAAAGAGCTTCTCAATTAGCCGTTTGGAGTCGGCATAAAATTGTAGATCCCTTCCATTCGTTCCAAAAATGAAAACTCACAAAACGAATGGTTGTGAGAAGCTAGGCCTAGGGTCCCTCCAGACCTGTTGCGCCAACTATTTATTATTTATTTATTGTTCCTTCGTATATACTTCATCATATGAAAATGTTGATTTTACTGAATATTTTCACATTGACAGTTTGGTAATCGGTTGAAGGGTGCGTTCACAGCTGTAACAAAATTGAGTCCGTGGCACTATCAAAATTGAAAGCCACTAAAACCAATAGTGACTTTATATTGGACTTATGAAACATATTCATATTTGACAGACCGACGCCACTTGCAAGATTATTTTCTGGTTTGCTCTTTCTTATTTCTCACTTAAGCTACTTTTCCAGCTACTACATTTTAAAAGAGTACTAGCTGACCCGGCAAACTTTGTTTCACCCATATTCGTTAATATAATGAAAATAATAATACCGAGCATGCACAATGCACATGTCGTTTACGGTACACGATGTATGAAGCGGAAGGTCATACATTTGACTTTAGGAGAAACATGGCAATTCAAATTGATACGCTTAAATACGAATGGAAAATCGTTCTGAATAAGCGGAATTAAAATGTTTTCATTTGAATTTTCCACTCAAAATCGTCACTTATTGCATGACATTTGATTTGAGATTCTTCAGAATCAAATCAAACGCGATCAGTTACAAAATTTCGGTGGATTGAGGTTGCGCAGCAAAATTATAACTGAGCCGACTTTCAATTTCAAATTGTGTAGCGGTAAAACTTTTATTTTTACGACAAAAAGTAGTAGATGTCCTTCCTTGGGTCAATATCAAAACGAATCCACCAAGCACGATCCATTCCCGAGTTATATGAGTGCACATACGGGCGTCAGTCTCTTTTACATATAGCAGTACCAACCATACCAAAATATTGTCCTATCTATCCAACTATAACCAACCATACTCAGCCACAAAATTTAATTGAAATCGGTTGAATTTATTAGGATATCGAAAACAGCGTCACCGGAAAAAAAAAAACAAAATTTACTCAAATTCATGTTTTTTTTCACGCACGCATAATACACACATAAGTTTTTCGATTTCAACCAAACTTTTTAAAAATCATATATAGACCAATACCAAAGACTTATGAAAGTTTTGTTAAAATCGGTTAATGTGTTAAGGCGTGAATCGGCGACAAACGAACACAATTTTAAGGCTCAATTTCGATATATATAATGGAGATATAGATGTAGATAGATTAAGGAGCTATTACATTTGTAATTCACTCTTGATTTTGTTTTTAAACTTGCATAATTGAACTTAAAAATTAGCTCACCTATTTGAAGATCACCAATAAGAAACACCAAGCAAAATACTCTGCAGAACTTTCGAATCATTTGAATTTTTTTAATGGAAACAATGTCACTTGCACGACGACTCGAACCGAACAGCCAACTGCCGCCAGCTGCAGTGTATAAACTAGAAGTGCTTAGCCGAAAAGGTGCGCTCTATTTTTAAACAAGGGCAATTATGGATAAGATTAAGGAGGTTCGGACCACCTTCACTTTAGAAATAGAAACGCGTGCTGCTAAAACCTCACTGCGGCTTTCGTCATTTATCTTATCTACAGATATAACCGATTGGAAAATGGAAATCCCTTTCCAATAGAGAAGCGATATAAATACTAAGGTGTAAGGTGACTTGTATACTTGTGAATAGTTCGATGACGATTATATTATGGTTTGTGGTGTGGATCGAATATTTTTGAAAATTGAGAATTATCTGCTTATTATTATTAGAATGTGTGTTTATAAGTCGAAAACATTATTTCCACTCTTGATAAGAAGCTTTGTTGTCACAACAATATTATGTTTAGAATAACATCAGAAATAGGTACATATAGCATTTTTCAGATTTAAATCGGAGGAATCATGGAGTTTCAATTTTTGGCAATCATTTGATGTATTTTGAAGTTGAAAAAAGACAATGTGCAATTTTTGAGGCAATTATAACAGTAGGTCTTGTTTGATGTCATTTGCCTGCTTTAACTTTTTAGTGGTCAATATAAAGTATTGAAAGGCTTATAGTGACATTTCCTTATATGAAAATTGTTTGCCCGTATTATAACCACATTATTTTTCTGCAAAAATGTTGTTGTTATTTTATCAGTCCTCCACTGTCAACGCAAAACTCAAGGGATTTCCATGCAATAAATTTTATTACTGTTTTATTGAACAGCTTAGTAGGTTAAAGCAAAGTAGAGGAATGCGCAATAAAACGGTCTACAATCATATTTGTAATAAAGTGTTATAACCTGGTATGTTTTGCTCTGTGCCTCGATTATCAGATTGATTTGTCGTTCTCCCAAGTCTTAAAAAAGAATTGACAAATGGAAAAGTTTTTCTGTGACACCTGGTGGATAGAAAAGGAATATGTAGAGACCTATAGAATTTTGACGTCTGTTTGTTTTGCAAAGGACTTGGATTAGGAATGCATATGTTTCGTGTAAGAAAATTAATTATTTATCTATTAAAAAGTTGAAAACAAACTTAATTTGCAGGTCTTTTTTTTTTATATACTTCACCCGGGAAAGGCGAACCTATAACGCTTCAACAGCGCCCCGAGATGACGCAGATGTATGTTTGCTCTGCACTTAAATTACTGCAAATTGTAGTCTTCTGGAAATATATCCCCAGGAAGCGAGTTCCAAAGTTTGCTTGTCCTGTAACAGAAGGAGTTTTTGAAAGTTGATGTCATCGCGGTTGTCAAGTGTACTGTATGGTCATGAGCATTAGCAGCATGTCTTGTTGGGCGCCCAAAAGTTGCATTTCGAGGGATAATGTCTTTGAGTTCCTCAGAACATCTACCATGGAAGTACCTATAGAACAAGCATAGGTCAGCGACTTGTCTTCTGTGCACCAACGGTTGTAGATTCGATGTGAGTGTAGGGTCTCCAATGAGTCGAACTGCTCGTCTCTGTATGCTATCAAGCAGGTTAAGTGAATGTTTTGGGGCCGAGCTCCATATATGGGAACAATATTCCAAGCCTGGTCTCACCTGTGCTTTGTAGAGAAGGAGAAGTTGCTTGGGGCTAAAGTACCTCTTTGCTCTAAATAGGTAGCTCAACTTTGCGGACGCCGATTTTGCGATATAGGATATGTGGTTCTGCCATGTGATTCCTGAGTTGACTGTGACTCCTAGAAGGTGCATTGAGTAGTGTTCCTTAAACATCGATAGTCTATCGATAGTATCGATAGTTTTTTTTTTACTATCGATACTATCGATTGTTCAAAAAAACTATCGATACTATCGAAACGCATATATAAGCACATATTTAAGCAATGTAGAAGTACATACTGATGATAAAACCGGTGAAACATGTACGTAAAATAAGTACTTCATTTCCACTGACAAACGATATGCGATTGGGCAAAAACTCGGTTATATACCTGCTGTACATAAGAATACGTAAAGCACCCATCTCTTTCTTACTCATTAAAAAATGTAGCACGTTTACACTCAAGTAAAGTACTGATATTCGTACGTCAAAAGTACTTCAGTAATAGGAGTACTACTTTTCTACGTATAAAGATGGGCACCTTTAAGTAAAGTTAAGATTAGACTGTATGTCAAGTGGTCATAAATTGCCAACTTCTGACAGATCTCCTGTCAAAATATGGTCATACCATCGGCCCCAGCGAGGTATCCGTCGGAACGGAAAATTCTCCGATTTTATACTATTCGGAGGATTTTTGCTGCGAGGTTTTCTTCGAAACAAATGTTCGGAGAAGTGTTCCGACATTTTGTAACCCATATTGGCGAATAACGTTGAAGTGCGATGAAGTGAATTTTATTGTTAAATTTTTGACAGCTAGGTTCCGATATTCTCCAACAGAAATTAGTTGCGGAATTCGTTTATGAGTGCGGTGCGTCATCGCAATGCGAGTCTATTTAATACATATCTTGACCACATTTGCTTCGGTATTCCAATATTTTGCAGTGTATAGACATCGGTCTTTTCTAGATATATGTACATCTGGTTTATGATGCTGTAATAACAAAGAGCAAACAATAACAAAACTTTGGCAAAAGAGAGGTATAGCCTCTTTACTGCAAATTAAAACTACAGTTTGATACACTTTGTATGCATGAATGAAATATGTATGTTTTTAAATGTTTTATTAATAAATTATGAACAAATTTACAGCCCCGTCCTTAGAAAATCGTAAACATATAAAACTATCGATACTATCGATACTATCGATAGTTTTATTCCGAAACTATCGATACTATCGAAATGTAAAACTATCGATGTTTAAGGAACACTAGCATTGAGTCCTTGTGATGGATTGGATGGTCATCCAAAATGTTGTCATGGAAAATGTTGTGAGCTGTGTCTTGTTTGCATTAAATACAACCAAGTTGTCCTTTCCCCACTTCAAGAATTTGTCCAGATCATCATTTAGAGAATTAATTTGTTCACATCTCTGACTGTGTGATGTAGCCGTATTCACAGGCCCATTGTTCGAGATGGAGGATATAAGAGTGCTGTCATCTGCAAAGCTGTAGATATTATTATTTGTCGATCCAAGCAAATCGTTGATGTGGAGAAGAAATAGAGTTGGAGAAAGAATAGATCCTTGGGGCACTCCTGCATTTATAGCAAACGAATTGGATGATACACCATCTACAACAACTTGGATCGATCTTCCCAGAAGAAAATTTTGCATCCATCCGCAGAGTTGTTGTGGTAATCCGTAAGACGCTAACTTGCCTAATAGGGCTCTATGCCAGACTCGGTCAAATGCCTTTGATATGTCCAAGGCTACGGTTCTGGATTCGCCGTGTTGTTCAATCGATTATGTCCATAAGTGCGTTACGTAGCTTAACAGGTCACCAGGGGAACGACGGCTCCGAAATCCGTATTGCCTGTCGCTTATTAATCGATGGCCTTCTAGATATTTGATTATTTCGACATTTATTGCCTTTTCCATTACTTTAGAGAGCATTGAAAGTAACGCTATTGGACGATAGTTTTGTGGCAGACATTTCTTCCCTTTCTTTGGAATAGGTTGAATGCGAGCGGTCTTCCAGCAAGAAGGAAACGTCTTCTGGGAGTACGACATGCTAAACAGCTTACAGAGTACAGGTGCAAGTTCTGGTGCACAGTTCTTGAGTACTATAGCCGGAATTCCATCGGGTCCCGTTGCCTTATTGCAATCTAGTTCTTTAAGGATGCGTTGAATTATTCGAGGCCGAAATTTCACTTCTGCCATCGATGATTGCATCCTCGGGATATTTGGTGGCTCTAGCTGTGCAGAATCTAGGGTGGAATTCTCTGAAAACATGCTAGCGAAAAGATCTGCCTTTTCTTTAGGTGTTTTTGCTAGCGTGCCGTCTTCTTGTCCGAAATTTGTATAGCGTGAGTCAATTCATTTGGTAAAACTTGCACAAAAGTCTGTTCAAAGTAGTGTTGAACGTAATGTAAACAAAAAATTAATTTGCTTTTGTTTATATATTTTGGTTGCTTTTTATTTTATAAAAAGTGTGCTAATTATGATTTTTAAAGATTTTTTTGCTTGGATGATGGAGGATCCAGCCAGCTTAGAAGTTTCTAAGGTTGTCACAACATCGCTGTAGGAGGAAATTGAATATTTCAGTGATGTTCAAAGGTCTATCTGGGAAGGCGACGAAATAGTTTAAGCTGGCTGAATACATAAGATTATCCTCTCCCCACCTCCATCCGTAGATGGTTGTAGCTGTATCAATTCATTTTAAAATAAAAAAATAAAAAGAAACATTATGAGAGCAAGTTATTCACTGGGCACTCTGATTCACTGTTGACACCTTTACCCTACCTACCTACTTTAGAGCTCCTAACTTCTTTTGGAAGATGGTACAATGTAATTCCCTCTTTTCGGTATGAATTGCATTGAGGAACGCCACAATGCTGAGCTCCGATTGTTATTTTTTACAAAAATAAAAACTTACCCCCGTATTAATAAACACTGTGTAAAAGTTATCAACTCAGCAGTTATGTCCAATTTTTGTATGCTATCTGACGTTTGCTAGCTAACTTATAGCTAACTTACTCGTGTACCTAAATTTTTTTAAATAAAGGGATTAGTATTCACTTTTATATCAACACTTATCACATTCACCTTTAAGACATTATTTTTTTTTTATAAAATGAGTTTTTTTTTCTTGTATTAAATGTAGGTATATTTTGAATTAAGTACACAATTTCTCATAGTAACTTCTTGGTTTTCCATAGAAATACATACCAGCTGTCAAATTCTATGCAAAAATTTTGCCGCCAGGGGTTAGCCTAAATTCGGCAATAGCGGTGAAAGGAGTTGCCTATAGAAATGTCATGAACACAACCCAAGTTCTAATATGAACTGCTCCTGGCAAGCCAATTCTGTCAAGTAGAGTGTAGTTGTTGTAGTTACGGACTGACAATTATATTTTACTTATATGTGCAGAGATAGATGATTAATTTGAGACGCCTATTGTAGAAAACCCCTTTATAAGCTATTCACACCGAGCCGAAAACCTGGTTTTCGCGAAGATACTCGACAACTTCTTAAAAAAAACAAAAGTTTTCCCATACATATTTCAGTTTTCAAAACGAGACGTTTAAAGTCGTTCCAATCGTTGCGTTGTTGAAACAAACACACCTTTTGCAACATTCAGCAGAGCAACTGACCGAACAAATGTCACAACTCACAACTTAAAATCATTTTCCACACTAATTGATGGGCTGATATTATTTTGAAATACCCTTAATTAATTTTATTTGTTAATTAATGGGATCGAAATTGGTAAGCAAAATAGTTTACACAGAAATTTCACGACTAATGTCTCTCAGCTGATTGAAACGTCAAACGTATACTGGGTATTGTTCGGTGTGAATGCAATTTCGAGTTTTCGATGAAAACACGGGTTTCGCTGCGGTGTGAAAAGCGTAATAGAGTTTATGTAACTTATGTTATGTTAATCAATGACATAAATATAATATATAACAAGACTATCTGTCAAATGAGCGAATATTCAGTGCTGTCAGAGTAATTTGATTGTAGAATTTGAGGCAATTTGTGTATGCATATACTATATTTGTCTAAAAACTTATAATTCGCACCTAATAATTCCTATACATATTTCTGTATGTATATACATATATTGTATTGTAAAACTTTATTGTTGTAAGGTTTGATATGTCAAGGCGAGAATTGCACAACAGCACAATAAAAAGGCAAAGGCAATCAAACAATAGACGCAAAATATTAATCCAATAGCAATATGGAACAATAACAGCGATAAGAATTAAGGTCGCTTGAAGAATATGTTACACTTTTTTAAGGCATTTTGACACGTCTCAAGAGTCACGGCTCCACATCAGAAAAGTAGCTCCAGAAAATTGCATGCTAGAAAGTACAATATACAAAACAGCCTCCTAAAGAACAAGTAAGTAAGAACAGCTGTTAAGAACTTTTTTTTATTAAACCCTAAAACACTACTGCTCTGACGTTTGCTGTTTCCTTTTTCTTGCTATTTTGTGCAAAATAATTTCGTATAAAGAATGTTTTGTCATTAAACTGTACTTTTCTGAAAATTCTAGTCGTAGAACGCAAAAACTGGATTTGTCGGTAACGTCGGCCACATATACCAACTGTCTTGAGTTTATTCGAAATGCACTTATTTATATCACAACCGATTACAATTTCGAACTTTACCAGTTTAAAAATCAACTGTGTCTCCCTCTTCTCAAACTTGCCCTTTTATATCCGCTCTGCCACCTATTGGAATTTTCTCGTGTAGGTATTCCAACTGTTCTGGATGGTTCTACAATTAAATATAGAGAGAGAGTGGTTCTAGAATAAACTATAAAGTTGTAGAAGTGTGGTGAGTTACACTTAACAGATGACAGATGGCATTGCCATTTGACGGATTTGCGTTTTCAATAATTAGAACTGGAAGTTGAACTTGTTTAGTGTTCGCAGGGGTTGTTTTTCATTTCACCATTTTAGGTTCGACACAACAGTAACGTTGAAGCCTATAGTCATATTGTGCATAATTGGAACTTAAAACGAGTCATTTTCTAAGCGAACTTTGTCTGATGGTTGATCGTGGCCTTATCTTCAGAACCGAACGACTATATTCAACCATCCCCCATCAACTGATTGAAGTCCAGCGATATCCAAATAAACATCGGCTACGATGACCTTGGTACATGATCGATCCATAACTCGAAAGTAGATGCCTAATTAATTGTACTTTAAACAAGACTATCGAATTCAAAATCGAATTGATTTGATTAATTGAAAAATTAGGTGTATGTCTCTCTATCTTAAAATATAGCAAACGATAAGGTGAAAGCCCAAAAGTGAGCGCGTGGCTGTACTCTTACGTGCAGCTACGCATGGATATGAGTTGAATATACAGAATTTGTCATTCGATACTAATTCAAATTCACAAAATTCTAATAGCTGACTTTTAAAGCACGCACATCAACTGTCGAACATGAAATT
This sequence comes from Cheilosia urbana, assembly GCA_946477585.1. Classification (NCBI taxonomy): domain Eukaryota; kingdom Metazoa; phylum Arthropoda; class Insecta; order Diptera; family Syrphidae; genus Cheilosia; species Cheilosia urbana. The sequence continues at coordinate 25,399,676 of OX297854.1, read as the reverse complement.
TCGGCTTTATAGTCTCGCACTTTGTATTCAAAATCAAACAAAGTATTTTATCTAGTACCTATAGTTAGCTTAACTGAATCTTCTAACAATAGCTAAGCCCTTTATAGTTTGTATTTGGTTGCAGTCGTTATCGATAACTAGGTGTATGCACCAAAAAGATTTCCGAGTACTTCGTACTTTTGGTTAATAGGCACCTCTCTACATACTTTGTATTGATGTACAACCACGCACATTTAGATAAATGAAAACACTCCGACAATCATTTTGCTGATTGTCGGTAGTAATCGGTAGAACCTAATCGAATTTCATTGACCAAAATAAATAATAAAGAGCAACGTAAGTTTGGTATCAGTAAAACGAAAACAAACAATGAACACCAAAGAGGTGGTAGGAAATTCCGCCCGCAATCTGATAACATCCAAATGCGTACGCAGCCGTTAGCACATTTTGCGGAAAAGGTAGGTACCTACAAAAACCACAAGAAGTTTAGAAGCTCAGTATGTCAATTTTTAAGGTATAATTTTAGGCGACTCAATACAGTATAGATGGCAACGGCAAGTATGTAAACCCAAACTAAAGGGAAAAATGTTTCGGCGTTGAACGCTTTGCATACGTGTAGGCTTTTGAAAATGACCATATAGTGTCCGTTAGGCCCCGAATCGCCAGGGTTTTAACCATATTTTCCTGGTGAAGACGATAAAACTTACGTTATTCCGGAGTTTTTTATTATTTTTTTATTTTTTATTTAAATTGGACGCCCGGTTGTTTCCACTTCGGTCCATGCAAAAATAAAGATTCTAACTTGTAAACCGACAGAAATATCAAATTCTGAAGGTCCATTTTTGTTTGTTTTGGTTACTTAAACTTAAAACTAACACTAGATCTCAGCGAAAGTAAAGTACAACAACTTATGTCACCTCCTCCGAGTCAGTCTGACATTAGCAAGCCTTTGATTAAGTGCTAATTAGATATCTCTGTTTTGCTTTTTTTTTAATTTGGGGATCTCGTGAATCGTGTCCTAAGGGCCCGATTCTGGCTCAATTATCCGGGTTTACTGGTGAATCCTGAACTTACTACAAAAAATGAACTAGTGACCTACAAAATATTTGTGGGTGGACGATTACGATTTACGATTACGATTTTAAATGCCAAAGCGCGCGAGTAACAATTTTGTAAAACGAAATGCTGCTTTGAACAGCAAATACGCGTTGAGGGGGAAGAATATGACTGACTAAAAGTTCGGTTTGTTTTTTGGCTGAAAAATAATATTTAATTAATATTAAAGGATCACAAATTGATCTTCGCTGCAATTTTAAATGAGTAACTGGAAAAAATAAAAAAGTAAAAGAAGTAAGTTTGTAAGTTGCTTGTGCAACTCTCATGTTCCGCCTTCCGCAACGGGTTTGTTTTATGTTTTTTTCGTATTATCCTAGACCTTAAAATTCTAGCTGCGTTTCAGGGTAAAATATGCGCTTAAGACGATCAAACCACAGTAGCATGGACTGCTCCATTCGGATTACTAGCTGCTCGATATTGAGCAACTTATGTATCTACTCTTTTTCGATTTCAAAAAATCGGTGCAGCTTGTGTCCGCCATATTATTCACAGTAGCTTCCCTGCAATTTAAGGAAACCTTCTTAAGCACACAAACCTCGTGTTTTGTCAAGACTTATTCAAAGCCAATTCAATTCACCACAAGTATCCAGACCGTTTGTGAAATATTCAAAGTAATCTGTGGGGTTATATACATTTTATGGCAGCAGCTTACTGTAAAGAAAATGATTTCTCGTTATCTGTAACGGAAACATACTTCATTTCGCGTGTCTAAGTTTCATATTAAACCATCTAAAGAGACTCCTAACGAATTGCACAGCCACGTCACCGAACCTACGATGTACTTCTGTTTTATGACCTAAGTTCACAGTCTTACAAACTAAATCTAAACTAAATAAAATGAATATTTTAAAAATCACAAAATCAAAGTATAAATACCGGGTAATCCAAGAACTCTATCGGTTGGCGCTTATCGGTAAGAAACTAGAGTAGCAATTGTGGGAACAGCGATAGAACCAGATAAGATTGTGTCCAAAAACTGTGTATCTTTGAAAATGTATATATAAAAACGCTGTTCAACATGCTAATGCTACTGTCTATTTCAGCGGCACTCGAAATGGCCGCAATTAATGTCTGGGTTAGCGGTTTTTGTTCCATCCTTTTGCCCTTAGCTGGTAACTATTGACATAAGTGCGTTTGTTGTCTTCTTACTTACATCATTTTCACAGCATCCACGGCACAATGGGATCCAAGGATTATCAACGGAACTGAAGCAACTTTAGAAAATACCCGCCATCAAGTTTCAGTGCGTATGAAGTCGCGTGAGATTATTTTCGGAACCGGACACATTTGTGGAGGATCACTGATCGCGCCAACAATTGTGCTCTCGGCTGCGCACTGCTTTTACGAGTAATAATGGAAAATATCTAAAAAATTTAAACGATCTCATCACTCGCCCTTACAGTGAAGACGAGAATGTATTTAACAGCGCGCACGATTATTTCGTAGTGATGGGCACACTCGATCGCTTCGAGAAGAATGAGAACACAATATCCTATGAGCTAACGCATTATTTACATCCAGATTTCAACAGGTCGACATTCAGAAACGATATAGCGCTTGTCTTCCTGGATGGCACTGTTCCAGCGACAAATCCGGCAGTAAGTGTGATTGAATTGAACAGAGCAGTACTTGCAGTAGGTACTGTCTGTCAAGTGACAGGTTGGGGTCTAATGGAAACGGTGAGTCGGCCATAAATAATAATGCTTGAGACTGTTGACAAAGTTATATCATCCTAAAGGGTATATCCGCAGAAGTCCTCATGTCCGTTGACGTCCCGATAGTTGACAGAAAGACGTGTTCCACAAATTATGGTGACAAATACATTGTGGATGGTATGATTTGCGCTGGATATATGGATGGTGGAATGGACGCATGCAACGGAGACTCTGGAGGTCCGATGGTACACAATGGAACGCTCGTGGGAGTTGTATCATTTGGATATGGGTGCGCTAATCCAGGATTTCCTGGTGTCTATGCCGACGTAAGTTACTTCATTGGTTGGATCGAACAAAATATGAAATCTGGAGCTAGTTTTACGTCGATAAGTAGTTTCATCATTTTGTTGGGGTTGATAATAACTAGTTGTCTTCCCGAGTACGGCTAAGATCGATTAAGTACGCGATTAGATTGATATCACAAACCGATAGTAGTTTCCAATTTATAATTAGCTTAGTGTCTGTGATAAGAACTTTTAGGCAATTAAACAATAAAAAGTATTATCTTCAGGAAGGCACGTATATGTTTTTATAAATGAAGTATAAACAAAGCCAACTGAGAAATGTGCAAACACCCTTAACACTGAAACTATTATGGTTTTCCAATTGGTTACGTTCGATTTTTAAATCAGATGCAGATCTTCGACTTACATACCATTGCACTTGAAATACAAAAATGAATTAATCAGATTTTTTTATTGTAGGTACTTATTGTATATTGTGTTTTATTGAATATTTATCTTCCCAAGGCGACAAAGCAAGGTAGAATCTTCATTACGCTATTTCAACAACTACCTACACACTAATGTGGTATTGGATTGGTCACTATCAGAGCACTTTTTTGCTGTAGGTCAATTTTTATGTTCGTTTGGTATAAAAAAAAAGCAATATTTTTCAGATTTCAGAGCACTTTTGCGAATCTGGATTTTTTCCAGATTCAAGTGCGTTTGAGTATTGACAACTGGTGGAGTTTGTCTACTTTTTCGTGAAGTTTTTCTATTGCAAAGAAAGGCATTGCATCGTTTGAATCTATTTTTGTAAAATTGTTTAGGTATGTAAAGGTGGGCCAAAAGAAGTCATCCGATGTTGTTTGGCTCTCATTTTTTTTCTAAATGAAAAACTTCAATTTTGTTTTTTGATTTTGTTTATCTGAACATTTAAAGTTTTTTGGTCACGTCGGGAAGATGATATCGGCTGTCACAACTGATTGCCATACGGGATCGTTTTATGGCATTTTTCATCACTTCGGCGAGAACTTCGGCGACAGATTCTCGCACTCGTGTCGAATGTTATCATTCATATGTGCTTCACGTAAACACGGAACTTCAAAAAACCCCACAAAAAAAAGTCTGGAAGGGTGAAATCGGGCGATCTTGCGGGCCAGTGCAAGTCGCCAAAATGAGAGATGAGAAGACCCGGGAACGCCGCCTTCAAAATATCGGTTGTGGCTCGTGCACTATGTGCCGTAGCTCCGTCCTGTTGGAACCATATATCCTCCAGTTCAATTGCGGGAGAAAACTCGGTTAACATGGCCCCATAGCGCGCACCGTCCACTGTTGTCGTTTGACTAGCGGCGTTCTCGAAAAAAAAATGGCCCGATGACTCCTCCAGCGTGAACAGCACACCATGCAGTAACTTAAAGCGGGTGTAATGGCTCCTCGTACATTACGGATTTTCGGTGCCCCAGAAGCGATAGTTTTGCTTCTTCACGTACCCGCTGAGGTGGAAATGAGCCTCATCGCTCATTATGATTTTGGTCGAAAAATCGAAAATTCGAAATTATTCCGCGTTCTTGGAGTGTATCGCTTGTTCACTTGTATTCTACATCTGTCTAGTCCACAAATGTCAAAACAGATTTGACATTGGCGGCCATTTGCAAAAATAAGAGCATCTTCCAATAGGGTGATCTCTTTTGGCCCACCTATAACCAATAAATGGAAAACGCGTTTTCGAATCGCACAAAAATCAACAGAAAAAAGGGCAAGTGACGTTTATTTATTAATCTATTATTATTTATTATTTATGTTCGATTCTTCTTCTTCTTTTGTTCCGGGAGCTGCTGTTGCTGTAACACTTCAACTTCTCCTGCCCAAATGTTCCGATTGAGCTTCCGTCAAAACAGTTGACCTCCATGTTGTTCTTGGCTTACCAACTCGCCTTACACCTTGAGGGTTCCATTGGAAGCACTGCTTCGCTATGTTGTCATCTGGTTTCCTCAGTGTATGGCCAATCCAACGCCATTTTCTCTGCTTGATGTCAAAATCCACTTTTGTTTGTCCAGTTGAAGAAATATTAAAATGGAAAAGATGCAGAGCGAAGTTAAAAGTCGAAGCACATGCTTTCAGTTATAAATCCAGAAGAAGGAAATTTTATTCTGACGTTTAAAATAGTTCTGTTTGTACAATACATAGTTCAGCTCTGTTTAACATAATCAAATTCAAAGCTAATTTACTTATTCATTCTACTTTAATACTTTTAACACCAGTCCTAAGCCACAATTCATATTTGAAATTGTTTTTGCCACCTGGTCTTTAGGATATAACGCAGACAACGATTAAAAAAGGTTTGAAACCTACTCGAGAAGTTGGCGGAGCATTTCCGCGTTTCACATACCTAAGGCAGTACAGCTTTTATACCTACATTCGATTCAAACAATTTTAACTTAGTGCGAAGCAATATTTTGCTTGAGTTCCACACTGGAGATAGGAAGCCAAATGCACTACGAGCTTTGTTCAGTCTATTTCCGATATTCAGATCCTTTTCACCATCGAGTGACATGTAACTACCCAGCCAAGTGAACTGTGTGACCTCATCTATGTTCTCAAGATAACCTGCTGTTGTTGGTCTCGGCTAGTGTGCATATTTTTTGTCTTTTTGGCATTTATCCTTAAGCCAGCCACCTCCCCATTCTGTTGCAGTGAATGACTCATTTGATTAAGGGCACCAATGTTGTTTGCCAGGAAACAGATATCATCAGCGTAGTCCAATTGGCTTAGCTTATCAAACGGGTTCCATTGAATACCAAGTCTCTCGTTTGGACCCACCGTGGCAGTCATTACATCATCAATTGCAAGTAAGAACAGAATCGGTGACAGTACATCTCCTTGTCTCACTATCCTTGCCGCACTTTAAATGCATCGGAAAGCCGTCTACTGTGCAAAACGAAAAACCTTGCCTCTCATAGCAAGAGATATCCAGATGCAATCACGACTAACGCGATCGAAGGCCTTTTCAAAGTCGACGAACATGAGGAAAAGAGGTGATTGATACTCCGACGCACGATCGACGGCTGTGAAATCCCACTTGGTGCCTCTTGAGCGTCGACTCAATCCTGGACTTTATCCTCTCGAGAATGATAGTTGCCATCAACTTCGGGGAAATGGACAAAACGGTGATACCACGCCAGTTACTGCAATTCTTAAATCCCCTTTCTTCGGTATCTTGACCATAATTCCATCCTTTCATTCCCTGGGAATGGTTTCACTCTCCCAAACAGCCTGAACAAGTGGAAACAAAATACAGGCGGATGCATCTGGATCCGCTTTCAGGAACTCGGCAGGTGTGCCATTCAGTCCAGCTGTCCTTAGAAGCAGGATCCCGGTTTTTATTTCTGTGCTTGTTGGGGGGTTGATGTCAATTCCCCTGGCAGACCTACGTATACACAGCATTTGATGATTTGCACTTGTTCTATGTTCGATTAGACACACGAAATCTGATGAACTCGGAGAACGAATCTGAAGAAGACCAATCGAATTCCACATTAGTAAAACAGAACTTTTTATAGATTATTATATATTTTCTTGATAAAGGAAACAAACAATCTATTGGTACTTAGCTTTTCAGTGATCTTTATTCCAAGAAGAGATGATGACCAGTGGACGGTTGGCTAGAGAAGAAGGAAACCGAGTTCTTCCTTTAGCCAGCCGCCATTGTTTATCAGACAATTCACAATTGTTATACTTATGTTTAGTTAAGTTAGGTTATGGTATAATTCACGATGTTATTGAATACTTCACAATGCATTGATTGGTGTCTTAATTTTATTACATTAATCTATTACTTTTATGTGTATGTATTTATATTTTATTTAATATATAACATAGATGACTCCTAACTCCATTTGTTTTCTGTCTTTAGTTTCAAGCCGGCTACTGTGAGGACATTCTTGTAACCACAAATTACCCTCATCCTTCTTCCATTAGCAGCAAATTTAAATATAGACAGCAGACAGGCGCAACCAAACTGGCAATGGTTTACCCTAATTTTGTTGTTATCAGTCAAAATTCTACCATGATATAATATCCACTTGAGAAGATATAACTATAACTGGATATCGTTGCTTAAAAATCTCAGTATTTGGAAGTTTAATTTGCTATATAACTGATCAGTTATCGCAATTGTCGGCACTTACCTATATGCAATATCTTAAAAGCCCCAACCTTATTACAATTTGGGAAAAACTTTTATATTCAACAAACAAAATATAAGGAAACAGATAAGATTAACGTGAAATTAAAATCGAATAATTGCTCATCGGAGTTTTTACCAATTTCTTAACAATCAGTTAACATTTGGTTGGATTTGTGACATTTAGGCTACAAAAATGTGCAAAGTAGGACGTGTTATTTTCATATTTGCACTCTTCATTTGTGGAGTTTTTACAAGTAAGACAAACTAATTAGTGAATGAAATAAATCCTTGTGATTGTTGCATATTATTTGTTTTTAATTTGTAAAGTTTTGTGCGTATTTTTGAAATCACACTGAAGGTCTCTGTCAATTTAGTGCTGTAGGTAGTTTTTTATCTTGTGATTCTTTTCGTGTAAAAAAATGTTTTTCAAAAAAATTTTGCACTAGTTTTATTCAATGGCTTAATATCTGTCAAAGTAGGTAATATTTGAAATGAGCGTTCCGAAAATTTCATTTAAATGTCAAAAAATGCTTGTATAGAGAAATTTTATATGAGCAGTGTTTTATTCAACAGTACATGATTCCGAATCTGTAGTTCAACGTAAACCTGAACAGTTATAGTTCATAAACGCAAATACTCTACAATGTTTTCCTTCTGTCATTCGCATATTTTTAACAAAACTATACTCCAGCCAAATTAAATGTGCTTTGCTTTTCTACAGGTTTTTTTAACTACTGTCAATTTGTTTTTCTCCTTCTTATTTGAGACTGATGTTGGTACTGCTCACTTAAGATGTTTTGTAGATGCCTATTGGAAATTCGCATTGATACGTTTTATTTTTTCTACACGTTGTGTTTTGCGTATTCGAACTGTCATCATTGTAATTGATATATGTATTTGTTTACTGTCTAAAAATTACTCATTTTTTAAACATTAGGTCTGTTCTTTTACTTTTATATATTACGAATTTTTACTAATTCTTACGAATTCTTACGAATTTTTACTCAGTTTCGTAAAAGAGAACGTCATCGAGAGAGCAAGATATTACCCCTTTCTTGGTGTTAGAAGTGGAAAAGCTGTCAGTCACCTTACAGTTAACAGCTGATTTGAAATTGCTTGTCCATTTTGGCATATGCGTGGATAATTTTTTAATTTCTTGCGTATTAAAATGGTATCAACAGGCGGCAAAATAAAATGAAATGTTCTCCTTGAGATTCTTTTGCAAGTGGCAACGAAATTCTTTTTCGCTGGAACAGGGAATAATATCCTCTATGTAATTCTTCATGCAGTGTCGCTTATTCCTCTTTTCTCTACCACATACTCCGATTCATAAAAATAAAGTTCAAAATAAATGATAGAACTAATTTTCTTATAGTAAATTAACAAATTAATCGAGTTTATCTGACATTTTAGCCACCTTTCGTACAATTTTTTGAATACTTGAATTATGTATCTGTCATTTTTCATAAATTACTACAAAAGCGTTCCTTAACTTTTTCTTAAGCGTCTCTCACTGTAAAAGAATTCATCTCCACCACTGACATTTTGACAAGCTTTTCCATTCTTACTACAAAAGTAAAGGAACAGACCTTTTATCTAATGTCAATTATCACAAGAAACTTTGACGTTTGGGAATAATGTGTCACTTTTCACACTTGATAAATCTGTGATGTTATTATTGCGTCTAGCTGCTGGTAATTTACTTCATCATCATAATTTTAGCAAAAAGCCAAACTTTGCGAGTAGTATTCGAAAATGAAAATGCCACAAATTAAAATCCGCTACCTCATTGTAAAAATTGACATTTACCAGATATTCATCTAATACTATTTAAAGATCCAGCTGCATCCGAAAGTGACCAACCGGACGCCAGCGTTGGACCAAGAATCATCAATGGAACCGTAGCTGACCATGAAATAACCAAACACCAGGTGTCGATTCGATTGCGAAAAATTGACTCATTTTTCGGTGCCGGTCACATTTGCGGCGGTTCGCTTATCAGTCCTTCACTGGTCCTTACAGCGGCTCACTGTATTTACAAGTAAGACAGAGCATAACTCAAATAACAGTATAGCATCCATTTTATGAACCTCTTTCTAGCTACCAACTTAATGAGATGCGAGATCCATGCGAATTCGCTGTCGCTATGGGCTCAATAGAACTCTACGATCGAGAGAACAATACCGTCTTTCATGTCCTGGATGTTCTTTACAAACCCACTTTTAATAGTTCGACTTTTATTGATGACATCGCCATAATGTTCCTGAGGGATTCAGTTCCTGAAGGGCATGCCAATATTCAGCCAATTCCCATAAATTGGGATGTGGTACCCGACGGTACCTTGTGTCAAGTCACCGGATGGGGTACTACGGAAGATGTAAGCTATCAATATATTTGGATCCAAAAGTCATTGTTTGACAGCATTAAAACTACCGTATGTCTTTGTAGGGCTACACATCTGATATTCTAATGAGCCTGGACGTACCGATTGTTAATTTCACGCAATGCGCCATCAACTACGAGGGTTTCGTTGTTGAAGGTATGATATGCGCCGGCTATATGGAAGGAATGAGAGACGCTTGTAGCGGAGATTCGGGCGGTCCACTCGTGTGCAATGGAAAACTTACGGGAATCGTATCATTTGGCGCGAAATGTGCTCTTCCAAATTATCCAGGCATATACACTGAGGTGCGCTATCATTCGGAGTGGCTAAAGGAGCTGACTGATGGCGCTGGTCTCGTTAAAAGTTCGATCATTCTGTTTAGCTTAAGTTTATTATCATTTCTAGTCTTTTAATAAAACAAGTGTTCTGTCGTTTAGTTCAACTTTCTTATGTTTTGACAAGTAATGTCATAATTGCCATACTTAAGGCCAACAACAACGAACTGCTTAGTGTTACAGATGCTCCTGCGTAGTAGCTGTAATTGAAGGTCGCATTGGTGCTTTCAATCCATCCAATGTAGTATGAGACGTTGGTGTAAATTCCTGGATATCCGGGATCGGCACACTGATATCCCCAGGATACAATCCCTGCCAGGAGTTTATTACATACTAACGGACCACCAGAGTCGCCTTGACATGCATCCACTCCACCAGTGCTCATGAAACCCGCACAGATCATGCTCTGTGGGATGAAGCCATAATTCGTTGAGCACACAGCATTGCTCACAATCGGTACGGTGGCCTCCATAAGCGAATTCGGTAACGTATTCTGAGCCTAATTACGAATAGCCTGAGTTAGAAATTAGTACATCTAAAGAAGTATTTCAATAACTGACCAAACTTGTCTTTCCCCATCCGGAAACTACACAATATGTGCCGCTAGCCAATGGAACAGTATTTAATTGAATTGGACTAACGGTAGGATAATTAACAGGTATGTACCCATTAATGAACATCAGTGCAAGATCATAGACCAGGGTTGCTATATTAAACTGCGGATTATGGACTACTTGTTGAACATTAAATTGTAGCGTGCCAGGTGTTTTATAGTACAGATCCGAATCTCCCATAACTAAAGTGAATTGATCCGCCGATCTATATACCATTGGCGTTACGTCAGTGCTGTGAAGAAAACAAATTGTTATCACGCTGTCATTTTGAAATCCGTATACTTACTCAGCTGTGCAATGAGCCGCTGTAAGGACTACGCGCTGTGATATCACAGATCCACCACAAATATGACCATTGCCAAATAATTCAGCGTCGTAAATTTTCAGACGCACTGAAACTTGGTATGGAGCTTCGACAATGTTAATTTGTGTGCCCCCAATGATACGAGGATCAACATCAGAACCTATACAATAAAGACGGTAGAAAGTTAATTTTTTTTTTTTAAGTTTTGCGCTGTATACACGTTTCCTTAGCTTAAGCGGTAGGTGTTATAATGTGAGTTATTTAAAAATTGAAAATTACCAAATGGAAAACCAAACTTAGAGTCATGTTGCTCAATCCAACTTAATCCTTCGTATGTGTATATTATTATAATCATAAAGGTAATATTAGACTGTATGCCAAGTGGTCATAAAATGCCAATATTTCTGACAGTTCTCCTGTCATGGAACAAGAATTATTTTTTTTTTTTTTTTGTCATCGGTGTTTGTGTTCATGGGATATTTATTTATTTTTATTTTCGCTTTCTTTTTTTGTGGAACAATAACAAAAATGAAATGAAAAAATAGCAAATGCCTTAAATGACAACCAAGGCAAATATGACCATATTGGTAATTTTGGTCATAATATAGTCTAATATACAGTTTTGATAATCCTGACATTTTGTTCATTTGACAGCTAATCTGGTCATTTGCCTGTTAGCATTCATTATGCATAATTGGCATACAGCCTAATCTTAGCTTAAGTCATGTCCATAATGGAGGTATAGTTGCCATTTCGAGCGCTTAATTGAGTTTAAGTGGATCTTCGCTGACACAACCATAGTAAAATTTTAAAAGCTGATACAATCGTAGAAAAGTTACATCAATCAAACAATTACACAGTCCAGCTATATACACACAAAAATTAGCTGTCATTTGGATTTGGTACGACAGTTAACTAGGTGTGTTCGATTTTTAAAAAGTTCAGTCTTTTATTTATGATAATTTGGAGGCATAAAATGACACCATTAGCGTACTCAAAACTGTGAGCATGCACGAACTTTTTCGTACTGCAGACGCGCCTGCATAATACTTATAGTTAAAGGTCGCATTTATGCGTTTGATCCACCCAACATAGTACGAGACATTGGTATAGACTCCGGGATATCCGGCTTCGGCGCATCCATTACCCCATGAAACTATCCCAGTCAGTGCATTATTACAAACCAACGGACCACCGCACCGGAGTCACCTTGGCAGGCATCCACCCCACCAGTGCTCATGAAACCGGCACTTATCATGCTTTGTGGAATGAAGCCATAATTGGTATAACACGGGGTTATTCACAATTGGAACTGTTGCTTCCATCAGCACGTTTGAAAGTACTTTCTGAAAGAAAATTACTTTCACAAATATGAGAAATGACCAAAGATATTTCGAAAACTCACTGAACTGATTTTCCCCCAACCGGATACCAAGAATTTAGTACCGCCAACCACCGGAGCAGAATTAAATCGAATTGGACTTACCACTTACGTTAGGAAAATTTACAGGGATGAGCCCATTGGTGAACAATAGCGCAACATCATTAACCAGGGTTGTTATATCAAAGTTCGGATTATAGACGTACCTACGTTGAATTGGAGAGTATTATAATGTTGTATAATAGAAATATGTGTCACCCATTGGCTTAACTTGAGTGCTGTAGGCAAATTATTGAGCAAGGCTCCGATGTCGGATCAATAATTCGTTGGTACCTACTCAGCTATGCAGTGAGCCGCGGTAATGACAACACGTTGTGAAATTATAGATCCACCACATATATGACCAAAGCCAAATTGTTGAGCGTCGTTATAGGTATTTCAGACGCACTGAAACCTGGTAGGGCGCGTCATCGATGTCACACCAGATCCTGATAAGAGAGTATATAGCAATTTAATGGCTTGTTTCGGTTTTCAAGTTTACAAAAAAAAATTGTTTTCTTGGGTGTGTGTGAAATGGTAGCAATAGGTGGCGCTGTGAAATTAAATCGGATTTACCTAATTTCTATTTCCCTAGTAGTCGAACTTGAAATCTGATGGCTTACTAGTCCAGTACCTATTGAGGAGATTTTCCGAAATTGGAAATATAGCTTTCGAAGTGTAAGAATGTAGCTATTTATTAATACCGCATGATTCCATCATTAATTAAGAGAGGTTTATTATTCGTTTATAATTATCTATATACAACAATAAAAACTGAGGTGATAATTTTAACACACAATTATTTATTTTAAAGGAAGAAGATGATCGCCTGTATTAATAAACACTGTGTAAAAGTTATCAACTTGTTACTCAGCAGTTATGTCTAATTTTTGTATGCTATCTAACGTTTGCTAGCTAACTTACTTGTGCACATTTTTTTATTAATAAGGGGGAACTATAATCTGTTTTCCAAAATCGCTATGCATCAAGACACATTTGACGTTTTATTAATCCACGAATCCACCTCGACAAATGACTCATAACACACCGGACACACTCTAGGCGTTTTTCTTTTTTAGTTCAGAGCACAACCTGAACTGTTATACAAAACGTTTGTGTTTCTTTTTTAGCTCAAATATATCAGAGCTCGAATTTGTGTTTCTTTTTTCGTTCAGAGCATGATCAGAGCGCGCTCTGAGCTCAGTATGGAGTGTGTACATATGTAAATACAACATGCGCATATATATGTTCATATGACTCACACACATAACCCTTTCTGCAAATAAGATCATGTATGCAGGCACTCTTAAGAGTCAGTAATAAAGTGACAGTCTAATGACAATGGTGTTTTATTGTACTCTTTGCAACATGGCGCAGCCGGAAAAAGTACCGAAAATCTAAAATGTTTTTGCGATCGAGGTGTAAAAGTGAATCGTGCAAAGGAACAAATAGTAAAGAAGACAATTGTGACCCTACAATAAGTGAACAGATACATTGCATAAAACCAAGTGTACTACATCAAACCATGGACTTCGTTAAAAAACTGGACGACTTAGACATTACTAATAACCCCACAGAAAACTGGGCAGATTTTAAAGATAATTTCAAAATATTCCTCATAGCAGCGGGACTGGATAAGGAACCAGATGAGAAGAAAATAGCTGTGTTTCTAAACCAAATCGGGGAATCAGCAAGAAAAACATTTAAAACATTTGAAATATCTGAAGAAAATTCAAAAAAACTGGAACATGTGCTCCAATCATTTGACAAGTATTGCGCTTCCAAATCAAACACACTGTATGATAGATATATGTTTTACATACGAAAACAGGAGACGGGAGAGGCGTTTGAAGACTTTTTAATCGATTTGCGTAAACTGATTAGACCTTGTAAATTTCCGGAAGAAAGTAATATGCTACGTGATAAAATAGTCATGGGAATCGCTGACAAGGCATTGCGGGATAAACTCATCAAAACGGAAGATTTGGACTATGACAAAGCGGTGATGATGGTACGATTGGCAGGAAAAGAGACAGCAAGGGAAAGGACGGATGAAGAATCAAAAGTGTGGGAGGTGAGAACAGGCAGAAAAAGTGAGAAGAAATCCACATACACCAACAATCAGAATCAATACCGAAATGAACGGGATAACAAAGACAGCAACTACAGTGGAGACCGAACGGAGACAAAGCAATTGTATGGTAGGAACAGAAGCGGAACATCGAGTTATGTAAATAATTGCTTATATTGTGCATCATCACATAAGAAAGGGTTATGTACTGCCTATGGGCAAACATGTGAGGTCTGTAATAAAAAAAATCATATTGCAATAGCATGTAGAAGTAAATATAATAAAACCGTAAGAGTTAATGCAATTAATCAAATAGGTGATGAAAATGAATATTTTTGTTTTTCTCTTTGTACTAATAACGGTTATTCTATAAAATCTAGATGGCATGAGCGAATCAGAATAAATAATAGCTTCGTAGAATTTAAACTTGACTCGGGATCGGACGCGAATATAATTACCAAGCAAATATTCGAACAACTAAAGGAACATGAGGAGATGAAACCAACAAGCGTCAGATTATATCCATTTGGAGGTGACCAAATAGTGCCATTGGGATGCTGTGACTTTGTTTGCATGTTTAAGAATGTAGTAAGTGTTGAACATTTTATAATAGTTTCAAATGATTATGTACCGGTTTTGGGGTTATACGCATGTTTGAGTCTGAAGCTTATTCAAAGAGTTGATACGATAAATAGGATAGATCAAAAATTGAACACGAAAGACAAAATTTTGAAAGCATTCAAAAATAGTTTCGTTGGGATCGGCTGTTTTCCAGAATCTCACAAAATTGAATTAGTCGAAGGTGCCAAAGGTTCAATTAAGGCACCGAGAAGGGTCCCAATGAAACTAAAAGAAAAACTTAAGGCAAAGTTGGAAGAATTAGTGGACATTGGTATAATTTCTCCAGTGGTAACACCGAGGAATTGGGTGTCCAACTTAGTCATAGTGAAAAAAACTGATGGTTCGATAAGACTGTGTTTAGATCCGATGGAATTAAATAAAAGTATAAGAAAGGAAAAGTTTCTGTTGCCTTCTATGGAAGAAATAACATCGAGAATTGGAGATTCGAAGTACTTTAGCGTTTTGGACATAAAAAATGGATTCTGGCATGTGAAGCTAGATAGACATTCGGCTGAGCTATGCTCTTTTGCGACCCCTTTTGGTAACTATCAGTTCAATCGTCTTCCGTTTGGCATTACCACGGCACCAGAAGTCTTTCAGAGAATGAACACTAATAGCTTCGGCGACTTGCCAGGGGTAATGATCTACATAGACGATATTTTGGTTATGGGAAAAACTAAAGATGAACATGATAACAATTTAAGAAACGTGTTTATAAGAGCACAAGAAAAAAATATCAAATTTAATTTAGACAAATTTCAGTATTGTTTACCTAAAGTAAGATATTTGGGACTGGTATTTGACGGAAAAAATATTCAGATTGATGAGAGCAGGATTGAAAGCATTAAGAAGTTAGAAATGCCAAAAAATAAAATGGAAGTTCAAAAGTTCCTAGGTGTCATAAATTATATTAGGAACTTTATTCCAAACCTAGCTGAACTAAGTTCTCCTTTAAGATGTCTTTTAAAGAAAGATTCGAAATTCGTGTGGACTGAATCGCATAGTCTAGTAGTGGATAAAATCAAAACAGAGATATGTAGAGCAGTAGCACTAGCACCGTTTAATCCGGAAAGTCCAATATTGATACAAAGCGACTCAAGTCAAAGTGGACTTGGCTGTTGTTTAATTCAGAATAATAGAATTGTGTCATTTGCGAGTAGAGCTTTATCAGAAAGGGAAACAAGATATGCGCAGATTGAAAAAGAATTGTTGTCCGTCTTGTTCGCAATAAAGAAGTTTCATTATTGGATATATGGGCAAATGATTACAATCCAAAATGATCACAAGCCGTTGGCATCATTAATCAAAAAAGAAATACACAAAGTTCCCTCCAGTAAGCTACAGCGAATGCTAATGAAACTGTGGAATTACAATATTAGATTGGAATGGGTTCCGGGCAAATTCATGCATGTAGCGGATTACTTATCTAGACACTATTTGAAAGCGGAGCAAAGTAAGGAAGAAAAAGGTATAATGGAAACAGTACTAAGTGTGGATGTTACGGAGAGCTCAGAAAATGAATTGCGGATTGAAACGGGAAAAGACGAAGTCCTAAAGAAAATTATGATATACTGCTTAGATGGCTGGCCAAAATCAAAAGAAAAATGTAGTGATGATATAAAACCGTATTACAAAATAAGAGACTCGATGTTTTTGAATGAGGGAATCCTTTTTTTTGAAAATCGTATAGTTATCCCAGAGTCAATGAAAAATAAAATGTTAAAGTTACTTCATGAGAGTCATTTTGGAATTTCTAAAACTAAAAAACGGGCTAAAGAAATAATATTCTGGATTGGGATGGATAAGGATATTGAAAATATTGTGATGAGTTGCAATATTTGCCAAACATTTCAACATCGTTGTCAAAAAGAACCAATGGTGGTTCAAGAAATGCCTACCCTTCCATGGCAAAAAATTGCTTCAGATATTGCAGAATATGGAAATGAAAATTACTTAGTTACTATTGATTATTTTTCAAAATGGATTGATGTGAGAAAGTTAAAAAATAAATCGGCAGCGGAAATAAAAAGACATTGGATGGAGATCTTTGCGGAACATGGAATACCAAACGTTATAATTGCCGACAATAATCCTTTCCCAGCTAGGGAGATCAAAGTTTTTGTACAAAATTGGAACATTGAATTAAGAACGCGCAGTCCATTATATCCAAAAGGAAATGCTTTGGCAGAAAGGGCAGTAGGCATCGTAAAATCAATACTCAAGAAAAGTAAAACCCATGAGGATTTATGTATAGCGTTACTAGAATACCGAAACGCTCCAGTAAAAGACATGACATTTTCACCTTCACAACTTTTAAATAATAGACGTTTACGTACTAAATTACCAATCAGTAAGAAACTACTGATCCCGACACTAAATAAAGCCGTCGATCAACAATTTGCTAACAAAATTAAACAATATACTAACAATTACAATAAACATGCTAAATCTAGAAATACTTTTCAGAATGGTCAACCTATTTACATGCAAAAATCAGACAAATGGGTCCGTGGAAAAATTTTAAAAAAAGGGCCTACACCGCGCTCGTACGTTATCGAAGACGAAAACAAACACATTTATAGGCGAAACAGTAGTTATATCAGATCAAATCCTGAGTCAAGTTTAACAATTCGACCAACTGAATTACCGAACACAACAGTTTCAAAAACAAGAAGTGGTAGAATATTTAGATGTTAATATTAAAATTCGTATTCAATTAAAGCATCTTAAATCTTAAGTTACACAACAAATAAGAAACATTTGAAATTTGTATGTATTTTTTTTTTATGGAATTATTAGACATTAAGTAATTTATTGAATATGTTCCTCTCAATATCTTAAAATAGAAATTATAGAATAAGCTGAATATTGAATAATTGTACTTTTCTTGAATTATGACAGTTAGTAACTTATCAAACATTTATATTACTTTTATATCGTTTTAAAAAGGGGGAGATATGGAGTGTGTACATATGTAAATACAACATGCGCATATATATGTTCATATGACTCACACACATAACCCTTTCTGCAAATAAGATCATGTATGCAGGCACTCTTAAGAGTCAGTAATAAAGTGACAGTCTAATGACAATGGTGTTTTATTGTACTCTTTGCAACACTCAGAATTAATTCACTGAAGGCGTTTTTCTTTTTTAGTTCAGAGCTGAGCACTGAACTGAGCTCGAGCTATATGAGCGCGCTCTGAACCGAGCGTGCTCAGATCGTTCTGATGATTTTCTGTTTTTCCTGTTTTTTTGTTCTCTCAAATATGACTGGAAGTGTGAATGTATATGTGTAATCAGCATTTTACTCAGCCTGCTCAGTCAATTAATTCTGAGCTCATAGAGCGCGCTCTGATCATGCTCTGAACGAAAAAAGAAACACAAATTCGAGCTCTGATATATTTGAGCTAAAAAAGAAACACAAACGTTTTGTATAACAGTTCAGGTTGTGCTCTGAACTAAAAAAGAAAAACGCCTTGAGCAGGCTGAGTAAAATGCTGATTACACATATACATTCACACTTCCAGTCATATTTGAGAGAAAAAAAAAAACAATAAAAACAGAAAATCATCAGAACGATCTGAGCACGCTCGGAGATTTTAATTACTTTTTGACATGTTTTCAAATATGAATAACACAAGTTACAGAGTTCGAAGCATTTAATTTTAATATACCAATTTTTAACGCATTTAACGATTTTCGAAAACGGCCTTATTAAAACCGCTTCGTTAGTAGTGTTTTTATCCTCATTTGTACTCGACTCAACAAAAATTGTAGTCAGAGTTATAAACACAACAGTTAAATATGAGGCATTAATGTTTTCTCGAATGACTATGCTAATATTTGTCAACAGTCACTTAAGCCTTCTGAACGATTCATTTGAAACCATGACAAATTACTCTAAAAACCTTCGCACGATGATTGATCCCTTCTATCAGTAGGTTAATGTTATAAATATTATTTTATTACAAAATCAACTCCAATCAGCGGTATGATAAAAGGCACACAGTGATTTTGTTTCAGTTAAACTCACTCGAATTAACACCTTGTAGCACACAAACACATATTAGGATAACATTGATCAGCAGCGTTTTATTATCCTTTGCCATTGTCTTGGCCAATGTTTATGATGGTAAACAAAATACGAAACGGCACTCCCCAGATTCGATAACCGTATGAGGTACAAAATTATCTCTTTCCACTTAAGAGCTAAAGACTACTGAGCGGATATAACAAAGTCTTCACCGGCTTGATTGCCGCAGCAACTATGAAAGCATTTTGCGGACATTTCTGTGCAGGTGAAAACTTTTTTATACGCCGACAGTGTTATCTTATCAACAAAATTTGGAATTATATTTCGTTATGGATATGATGGAGTCCAATGGTTTTATTCCAATTTCTACACCTAGTTTTGTTATCAAAATGTTTAATGTGTAATGGAAATTGGCCAGAACCATGTCAGATACGTTGGCCTAGCCACCGTTTTATAACTCATGTACGACTCATATGCTCGGTCCGTGCTAATAGTTAATCAATTATGATTGTCAGTTCGAAAGTGATAAGGAAAGTGGATTTGACGCTTAGGGACAGCTCACATGACTATAGGATAGTAGTAGAATCAAGTTTTGATTATGAAAGTGAGTGGAAGTGAAAGCTTCACCTAAAAAGGAATCAACTGGAATTGCACAGAAAGTTGTATTTATTTAAGTGGATTTACGCATCATTTTTTAGGGTTATGATGTCACAGTTCATTCAACTAAGGTTATAATGTTCATCCGACTTACTTACTTACTTAGGTGGCGCTACAGTCCGGGGTGGACCTGGGCCTCAACCAATACGCCTCTCCAGTTAGCGCGATCTTTGGCTAACTGCCTCCAGTTGCGCACTCCAAGTTGGTTGAGGTCCCCTTCCACTTGCGCGCGCCACCTAAGGCGAGGCCTTCCTCTACTGCGTTGTCCCTCCGGGTTAGAATCGAAGACTCTTCGGGCCGGAGCGTTGGTGTCCATTCGCTCTACATGTCCCAGCCATCTTAGACGACTGATGCGTACTTTTCTGACTAGGTCGATGTCGCTGTACAGCTCGTAGAGTTCGCTGTTAAATCTTCTCCTCCAAAGCCCGTCAACGCAAACGGGACCAAAAATCACTCGAAGAATTTTGCGTTCGAAACGACCAAGGAGATCTTCATCCGCCTTTGATAGCGTCCATGCTTCTGCACCATAAAGCAGGACTGGGATGATGAGGGTCTTATACAGAGTTTCCTTAGTATTTCTCGACAAGGCCTTACTTATCAGTTGCCGTCTTAGGCCAAAGAAACAGCGGTTGGCAAGTGTGATTCTTCGTTTGATTTCTGATGTGATGTCGTTATCAGAGTTTATAGCGGAGCCGAGGTAGACAAAGTCCCTAACTACCTCAAAGTTATAGCTGTCTATCGTGACGTTCTGCCCGATTCGTCGATGTCGTGTGTCCCTTCTTGTTGACAGCATATATTTTGTTTTACCCTCATTCACCACTAAACCCATTTTTGCCGCTTCTGTACTAATACTTGCAAACGCACCAGTGACAGCTCGCTGTGTTGTACCAACAATGTCAATGTCGTCAGCGTATGCAAGCAGTTGCACAGACTTATAGAAAATTGTGCCTCTGGTGTTGGCTTGTGAGTTTCGCACAATCTTCTCAAGAATGATGTTGAAGAAGTCACATGACAGCGCATCACCTTGTCTAAATCCTTTTTTGACATCAAAGGTCTCGGTGAGATTGTTTCCGACCTTTACGGAGCAGCGAGCGTTCTCCATCGTCATTCTGCACAATCTGACAAGTTTGGCAGGGATGCCAAAACTAGACATGGCTCTGTATAGCTCGTCTCTATAAACGCTGTCATATGCGGCCTTAAAATCGACAAAAAGATGGTGAGTATCGATCTGGTATTCTTGGGTTTTTTCCAGGATCTGCCGTAGTGTGAATATTTGATCGGTCGTGGACTTACCGGGCCTAAAACCGCACTGATAGGGACCTATCAGATCGTTGACGAATGGTTTCAGGCGTTCACACAATACAGCAGACATGATCTTATACGCAGTGTTCAGGAGACTGATGCCTCTATAGTTGGCGCAGTTTAGAGGGTCTCCTTTCTTGTGGATCGGGCAAACAATGCTGAGGTTCCATTCATCAGGCATACTTTCCTCTAACCAAATCTTGGAGATGAGTTGGTGTATGCACTCTACCAAGTCATCTCCGGCTGCCTTGAAGAGCTCGGCAGGTAAGCCGTCTGGACCAGCAGCCTTGTTGGATTTAAGCTTAGATATTGCTATCCTCACTTCATTTTGGTCAGGTGGACGGAAATCTTGGCTGTCATCGTCCAGGTTGAATGGATCGTTCTGCCTAACAGCGGAATTTGTGTCGTCTTCGCCGTTTAGTAGTCTGCAGAAATGGTTTTTCCATGTCCTCAGCACCGACTGTGACTCTACTACAAGGTTTCCTTGCTCGTCTCTACAGGTCTCCGTTCGGGTCTTGTTGCCATGACACGTTCTTTTTACCTTTTGGTAAAACTTCCGAACATTGTTCCTGGAGTAACACCTCTCTATATCCTCGATCGCGCGCTTCTCATGCTCTCTCTTTTTTCTCCGGAGAAGCCGATGTTCTTCCCTCCTTTTTTGCTCGTAGAGCTGACGAGCTGCTCTCGTCCTTCTATGCAGCGACGCTTCGTAGGCACTTTGTTTTGCTGCATGTGCTTGCCGGCACTCTTCGTCAAACCAGGGGTTTCGGGGGGGTGGACTGGTGAAACCGAGCACATCAGTTGCGGCGTTTTCGATGGCTTCTTGGCATCGGCGCCACTGGTCTTCGGCACTTGATGCTGGCAGCATAGGACTTCTCGAGAGGTTGAGGGATACGCGATCGGCAAAGGTTCTGGCGGTTTGTTGCGTTTGTAGTCGTCCAACGTTAAATCTCCTCACAGTATTTTCTCGTTGTTGTGGCGTCTTGGATATCCGCATCCGTACCTTGGCTACAACAAGGTAGTGGTCCGAGTCTATGTTGGCCGCTCGGAAAGTTCGGACATCTAGAATACTGGAGGAGTGCCTTGCGTCGATCGCAACGTGATCAATTTGGTTGACGGTTTGATGATCAGGTGACCGCCATGTTCCTTTGTGTATATTGAGGTGAGGAAACCGTGAGCTAGCTATGGTAACATTACGTCCCGCAGCAAAATCAATCAGCCTTAGTCCGTTTCCAGACGTGGTGTCGTGTAGGCTGTGTTTTCCGATTGTGCTACCAAAGATGTCCTCCTTTCCTATTTTGGCGTTAAAATCACCCAAGACGATTTTAACGTCATGCTTAGGACATTGCTCATATGTTTTGTCGAGGAGCTCGTAGAAACACTCTTTGGTAGCATCGTCTTTATCTTCTGTGGGGGCGTGAGCGCATATCAGGCTGATGTTGGCGAATTTAGCCTTGATGCGGATAGTTGTAAGGCGTTCACTAACGTGTCGAAAGCTCAAGACTTCTTGCCTAAGTCTGCCGCTTACAACAAATCCGCATCCAAATAGACGCTGCTTTTGTTCTCTGTAGCAGTCACCGTAGTAAATGTCACAGTTTTTCATCCTCCTTTTGCCCGGCCCAATGTTCATCCGACGGAACAAGATTATTTGTAGAATGGCTGGGTATACTATCAACTTCAAGTAAATATTCATATTCACGCAATGGAAATCTCTATAAAAGTACGAACCACTTACATCTGTCGTATAGCGGAGAAAACATCTATTTGCACAAACTTACTAAGGATAAAGATTTTATAAAATTAGATAGAATATATTTAACAAATCATATATCACAAACTTAAGCATATCAATAACGAAACCAACTACTTTTGCGTCACACAGTTGTTGAGGCCAGCCTCTTGACATTCAGTTCGTCTAGCGACTGAAATATCTCGGCCAGTTCATCTGTTGGTGGTGTTTGACTTTGACTCGACTGAAAGTCCATTGTTTCATTCTTTGCTTTGTATAAAGTTTCCATGCGAAGGCGGCGAGTTTCGAAGAATTTTCGTTTTCTTAAAAAATTAAAGTCTTTGAATATTTGCTGATATTTTTAATGGCGCTTAGCGTATGTACTTACTTCGATTTGTTGGGACTTCGTTTCAATTTCTCAATGGAAACGAACGACGTAGAGCCATTTGGTTTGTCGGTGGTGTCAGTTTCATTGTTGCTGATGCTGTCGATATTTGGAAAACACCCTTTAACTCTTTCAGATATGCCAAGGAAGCTTTTCGATATGTCGTTGATCTTTTCATATCGCTTGTCAAATGAGTCATCATTGAATTTAGACGTCGCAACAGTCTCTGCATTAAATTAACATAATAATGTATGTTGGTAGTTTACTCTTTATACTGTAAGATGTACTTCTCTGTAAGACAGCTCCTTCCACTTTGTACTGGTCAATTTCAATATCCTTCTTTTTGATTGTTTGCTTTAGTTCTCTGATTTGCTCCGAAAGATAGTGGATGGACATGAAGAGTGGATATGTGACTAGTTTTTGAAACTAGAAGCAAAATCTTAATATGAAGAAGTCTTGATATTTGAATAGCTTACATCATCAGCTGGAATAGGTTTCAATTTCCATTGAAAACTAAAAGGACGTCCAACTATGTGGTACTTCAGGACCAAAACATGACCGCCTTCTGCAGCCTCGAGAGTTGTTGTCGTTGGTGTAGTAGACTTAATCGTTTTTAACACAGTATCATTATTATAAGAGATTCGTTTGTTCAGATCCTAGAATAAGCAGAAAGAAATTAAAAGGCAGGTAGGAATTACACCCTAAATTAGAGAACATACCTTTGCTCTTTGGATAATATCATCGGAGCTGCATTGTTCCGACCAAATCTCTATTAAATTGTATAAATAATATTGTATACATTTATCAGATGATGCACATTGAAAGAAGTAATCCTGTTCTCCGATTTTAATTGCTTGCCACATGTTTAACTAATAACAAATTTAAATTGCTAGGGAAAATTTAAACAAAATTTACAAATTGTAACAAAATTCTTGCGAAATTGCTATTTATTTTGACATTTAAAACAGTGAAATGTCAAAAATGAAGTTCCTAACAAAAGACTAGTTCGATTTGAGTTTTATCGACAGTCATACAGGGTGAGTAGTTATTTATTATTTTTATACTTTTTTCACAATGAATTTACATTAATGAATGAACGATTCCTCGAATCGAATTGTTGTGATTTGCCCCATGTTACACAAGCAAATTTCTTCGTGCACACGAAAACGGTTGAACGTTTAGCCATACAGAATCTGAACCCAGTAGGGCTGGGCTATCCGATCGTACCGGAATTTTTTCCGATTCGTACGAAATCGGAGAGATTCCATTTGAAATATCTGTTCCGATACTACTTTCGGAAAAATTCTCCAATGACATGTAGCGCACCTTGCGACATTGCGTGTACCGCATTTTGTCACTTATTTTTGACAGCTACAAAGCAATTTTTTTCCGGAGCTCTCTGACGAATAAATTCCTGCTTAATCTCTTAATATCAAATGATCGGGTATTATGCTTCATTTATTATGTTCCGAAATAGATACTTGGAATTGGAAGGCAACGTGAGTTCCTAAAGGTTTGTCCAGACCAACGAAACATATAAACATTTAATAAATGCTTCATAAATATTTCATAAATATTTTTATTAAACAGAAAAAAATGTTTATGAAATGTTTATGAAATATTTCGTTGGTCTGGACGCCAATGAAACAATTACAACCCATTCGTGGTGGGAAATAATTTTGTTTCACAAGCTTCCAGGCAGAAAGTATGCATTGTTTTTTGAATTACCTTGAATATAAAAACAAAAGTATCGAAAAAATCTTGGAGTAATGAGGAGGTTATTCATTTCATTGAATTATTTGAACTAATTCGATTTTTTTTTAATGTTGTGATAATGAAGCATGCTGCTTATAACCCTACCGCTTTGGAGATCGTAATTATTAAGTAAAAAAAATGGATAAAAATTAAACATTTCATAAATATTTCATCGGCGCCCAGATTGAAAGAAACATTTAAGAGATGTTAAATAAATATTTATGTAATATTTCTGAAGCAAATCGGAAACATTTAATAAGCATTATTTATTAAACAAATGATTCACTGATTTGGACACACCTATACAGTCTTGAAGTTCGTTTCGGAATTTTCCGAAGGGATTACTTCGTAGGAGTGATTACTTGAGATAGGTACGTAGTTTCCAAAACACTTGTTTTAGTTCCGAAGTACCATAAGTACTTTTTTCTTCCGCAATGCTTAGAGTTGAAATTTATTTACTTCAACATGTTTGTATGAGTTCTAATTGGAATTAAAAACAAAAACATTCCTCTAAGTTTTAAATATGTATTTTAATTAAAACAAAATGTCTATTCTCAAGATTATAAAGCATCCGTAATGGTATTTACAAATAATAAAATAAATGAACTACATTTTTCTTATAAATTTTAAGCTTTTACATGTTTAAGTTCTATAATATCATTTTTTTTTTAAATATTCACAATTACAATTTTATTTTAATTATTATGTTTTTTAAGCTTATATATGAACGAAATAAATACGGATCTTATTAATAGCGTCAATTTATATATAGAATAATTTTAATAATATTTTTGTCTTTTACTTAACAACTATACTCAGCTACAATTAAAAAAGTTTTCATGAACACTAGAAATAAGACGAATAATAATATATCACCATAGGTACACATTAAATGAGATAAGTAAATTTAAATTATGTCAACAAATGCATTGCGGAATGTGGATTTATTACTCGAATCTGTTCATCTTCACCGCAGCCAAACGTCTCTTAAATCCCTTGCTTTTAAGTCTGCAATAAAAAAAAATGAAAACAAAATTAAGTAAATTACGCTCCCATTTTTCACACACACGTAAACGAAATATGTATATGAATGCGGCTAATCTATTTAAAGTAGTTTGAAGATTTTTCATAGTTTTAAAGTTTCCAGCTTGACAATTCGCTACACGTCAAAGGGATGGCCATCTCATAATATCTCTGTCCATGACTTCGCGCAATCTCTGAACATGCTCTAGTCATGCTCGGATTTTTATGTGGTATTCGTTTTGGATTCTTCAGATTCGCTCTCAGATTTCAGATTTCGTGTGGCTAATCGAACATAAAAACGTCACTTGCTTTTTTTTTGTGATAATATTCGTGCGATTCGAATATGTGTAGCCTTCAACACTTTTCTAAACGTTTTCCACTGCTTAAGTTTTAAATTAAAACATTCGAAAATTGCGTCTCGATTGATTTTTAAATATATATACATAACCAATTTACTAAAATAAATTCACCCGATGCAATGCCTTTCTTTGCTGTAGAACAAATTCACGAAAACCTAAACGCCCTCCACCAGTTGTCAAACTCAAACGCACTTGTGTTGGTAAATCTGAGAAAATATCTAGATTCGCAAAATTGATCCAAACGAACATAAAAACTGATCTGGGAGCAAAAAAAGTGATCTGAGAGCGCCCAAACGAATACCACATTAATTAGATTGCTCAGCCAATTTATAATTTATTATGTGTTCAAAGATTGTGCTACAGGCGAAATTTATTAATTTTGTAAAAATGCCACGTGAAAAATGTAATTGTAAGCAAATTACGAACTACGAAACGATCTCAGCTTGTGATGCCTAATTATTTACTCTTATTTTCATATGTACACATATTTGACAGCTGAAAGCTGAAAAATACGAAAACAAAACTTATTTAAATGCCAACAACTGTGCCCGATATAAATGGCCGCATTCAAGAATCTAGTTATCTTAAGTCGACTAGATTGGTCTGGATAAGATGTAACCTGAACGCAAAAACTAGATTGGTCGGGAACGTCACTTTTTCTACGTCAGCCACATACCCGAACTGTCAACTTAGTACTCAGTCACGAATTTCTTGACTAGATTCGTCGGCTACCCCTCCATAAACGTCAAATGTCACAGGTGCCCACGTGACCGATTTAAACCAATCACAACCGAGATAGATCTAGTCAGACAGCTGTCAGACTTACTAAACTAGATACTTGAACGCCCCCAATCTCTTGAGTTGTACAAAAATAAAGGCAGACAACTTACTCGATCTGAAAATCGGAAGGTACTTACTTACCGGGCCTTTTTGGGTTCCAATTAAACTCATACCGGCTCATTGGAGTTGTAGACACCCTAAGACAAATTCGAAATAAATCGATTGATAAAGAAAATAATTAATATTATTTATTTTTCCAAACCTGTAGGGATGCTTCAGGCAACCGTAAACCTCCCGATAGCGTCCGTACAACGTTCCATACGAAACTCCCAATACTTTAGCGGCCTTCTTCATTTCCAATTTCTTATTCTTGATTGCATCCAAAATCTTCAAACAAAATCCAATACTGATTGCAGAAATTTTAAGAAATTCGGTAAACCTACCCGTCTTGTAAATGGTTCTTCCCAGAACTGCGGTCGTCTTCCTTTCGCCAAATATGCATCCATTTTCACTACATCTCCATATTGAGCCAATTCTTCAGTAGTCAAATTTGCTTCGCCCGGGTCGCAATCATCCGATTTGCAAGCATTCTGCTCATGATCATGCTCTTGATCTGGGTCATGTTCATGATCATTATCATCACCAATTAGCTCGTTTGTTTCCTGATCGATTGAGTATTTTCTTTCCTGTTCGCATGTAATTTCCTCAATATGATTTGGCGGTTCCTGAGAGTCATTGTTCTGATAATACTCGGCCACGGCACTGGGTATCGTGTCGTTAGGGTTGGGCGAATTGTTACCCTCGCTCTGTACATCGGTCCTATGTTCGATATTCGGTTGGGGCCATTCCGCTGGTTGTGGACTTGCACGTACTGGTTCTTCTGTGTTACGGGGGGGATGGCGTTGCTCTACATTTGGGGAGGAATTCAGCTGGGCACGAACCTCGGGATACATCATGTCGCAGTTGGGTGGTATATGAGTTACCTTGGGGCTGTTGCAAAAATGTAGCCAATAAAATATATAAATGGGCTAGTAGTAGTGTGCATATAATTATGGATGACGATTTAAAGCATTTGATCAGCTAAGATCAAATGCTTTAAATCGTCACAAGCCTTTGAGACAGACGACAGGTAGATGTTAGTCAGTTAGGAATACTGCTGACTACTTACGAGCTAAATACATCATAAGAGTCATCTAATGGCGGCCGCCCTCTTTTCCGTTTCGGTCCAACGTACTCCCCAACATTTGACGATGGCATGGGCATCGGGGTCAAGATCGGGGCTAACCTTGACACCCTACTATTTGGACCAATGTGTGTCATGGGTGGGGACATTCTTCCATCGTAATGATTTTCAGATGACGTCTTCTGATCATTGTGTGGAATGTTTTCCTGCAGTCGTGAATCTGCTACCATCAATGGGTCAGTCTCATCGTCCCTCCAAGAGACTTCCGCCAAGCCTTTAATTTTGAGATCATCAGCTGTTTTTAAAAGTGATGCAAGGCTGGTCTAAAATTTCAAATTCAAGATTAGAAGAGTTACAATGATTTGTTAGACAAAACTGTTCTTACATGTTCCACATTGATTTCTCCTTTGTACATGAATTCAATTAAACATTTGACATCTGCATATGACACGTCTTTTATGATAATGATGGGATCCCTTTCGCTGGCATAATTCGTCAGCACTGTGTCAAAAAATGTACTACATGCACACAGAACAACACGATGGGCACGGATTAATTGGCCTTCGCATGCTAATGTGACATCACAGAAGCATCCGCGGTCTAGTAACTGTGAGAACATAGTTTGTAAGTTGCTGTGATGGTACTTCCATCGTAGGCAATACTGTTGCGGCAACATTTCAGCCTGGAATAAAAAAAAAATCAAGTCGTAAATGTGGTATTTCTATTGTGTTAAGAACTGTACAAAATTAAGATATATATACTTTGAAAGCACTTGCTTTCTTTACTTAAAGGCCAACGAATTATTTTTTTCTCAACGAAGGAAATTTTGGAATTCGAGATTTCGTTCTTTAAACTGTTTATTAATTTATTTTCTTAATACATTTTGGTGGGATAATTAATTATATCTTGGAATAGTAAAATGTGCAATTTTCTGTTCATAAATGCATCAAAAGTGGTTTGTTCCCAATTCAGCAATTCGTTCGCTCGCTTGCAATCGCTGAATAGTCCTTTAGAAGTAGATTCCGGCTTGAGAAAGTCGTTTAAACTCTAGCGAGGTTCCATTTTGACCATAAATCGCGCAAGAGTGTTACGGATATAACGATTTTGTAAGTGATATAGAAACTGCCGATAGGTTCAATCCGTTGAAAAGCTGTCAAATTCAAAAACTTTCAAAGAACCTACAATTTCCTCAAAAGTATAGATATACCATTCGAGCTGCTTCGAACTACTTCCATCTTACCCATTTTTCATAGAGCCACCAAATGTGTTACTCGTTACTTTGTTAAATTTGCTAGTTTTATGTAATTTTTGATAGGTACATCAATTCGGTAGTTTGGGACTTTGTCTACCTCGGCTCCGCTATAAATTCCGACAACGACATCCCATCAGAAATCAAGCGAAGAATTACACTTGCCAACCGCTGTTTCTTTGGCCTAAGAAGGTAACTGAGAAGTAAGGCCTTGTCAAGATACAATTAGGAGACTCTATATAAGACCCTCATCATCCCAGTCAAAGGGGGATGAAGATCTCCTCGGTCGTTTTGAACGCGAAATTCTTCGAGTGATTTTCGGTCACGTTTGAGTTGACGGGATTTGGAGAAGGAGATTTAACAGCGAACTCTACGAGCTGTACAGCGACATCGACCTGGTCAGAAAAGTGCGCATCAGCCGACTAAGATGGCTAGGACATATAGAGCTAATGGACACCAATGCTCCGGCCCGAAGAGTCTTCGACTCCAACCCGGAAGGACAATGCAGAAGAGGAAGACCTCGCCTTAGGTGGCGCGCACAAGTGGAAGGGGACCTCAACCAACTTGGAGTGCGCAACTGGAGGCAGTTAGCTAAAGATCGCGCTAACTGGAGAGGCCTATGGGTTGAGGCCCAGGTTCACCCCGGACTGTAGCTCCATCTAAGTAAGTAAGTAAGTACATCAATGCGTGCATCGATTGCGTGCGATTCGAACCGAGCACGCAAATAGAACCTTTTATGGATATTGATCAATTCATAAACAAGATCTTGTTGGTGCAGGACTAAAACTATCCGAACATTGTTTGACATTGGTTCCCCAAACTTCGAACAATTTGATTTAGCAGTGAGCTTCATTTTTGCACTGGCCGGATAATTATTGTAAAATACCTGCCAAATACCTAGATTCTGTGGGTTTCCAGTTGCCCACATAATGTCTTTAAAAAAGGTAATTTTTCAGCAACATTATCCACCTCGAATAATAATTATAAAAAAATAAATTCAGAGGCAACCCAAATGTGTGTAATTTTCATGTCGGTAGCGCTTCCAACACCATTCCATCAACATAATTACAAGTTTAATTAAAAACTCAGTAATAAAAATAAAATTCCTTTGTTCATTGCTCATAAATAAATTCATCTTTTGCTGTATAAAAACAACGAATTAAAGATTTTTTTTTATTGAGGGAAAAAACAACAAAAACCCATCCTCCCTAAGCACGAGCAAAAAAAAATGTAAAAGAATATCGATTTTTTTAAGCGAAATAAAAAACCTGTTTGTGTGCAGAAAAATAAAACGCAAAAAAAAAAATAATAATAAATTCCTTTCCATTTACCAAGAGGACAACAAAAAAAAAATCCCCTTTTTCGTTAAAGAAAATTGTACATAAAAAATGAGAAAATTCCATAAAAATTCTATTCCCCGCCGCCCCATACTTAGGACACTATATATCCCAAGAGCCCACCGCCGCCACCCAACTTTGCATCGTCATGATGGTTGGAAATTATACAAAAAAAAAAAAAACATGGGAAAAGATTTTTTCTGAAAATATTTCGCTTTGCTCTTCGAAGTTTCTCCCCCGACAACTCACCCTTGGCAAACTCAAATAAAAATGAAAAATGTAATGTTGAAGCGAAAAAAGTAAAATAAAAATGTGCTTGGCAGCATTTTCCTCTTATGGCCCCAATTTTGTTTTTCGTTTTTTTTTTTTACTTTTTTTTTATATATATTTTTACCTCTTAGGGGATGATGGGAGAAAGGGATTTTCTTTTTTATGTCATACTTTTTTTTAATTTTCGTATGACATAGGCAAAGGGCTTGCATTTTCTTATTCATTATCTACCTTAGTTGTTCCTTCTTTCTTTTTACTTCGAAAAGGAAAAAATTATGTCTTATCCTTTTTTATAATTTGCAAAGAGCTAAAACAGAGGAGGCAGAAAGAATGTAAAAAAGAACCTTTGGCAGGTTGAAGATATGGCACTACCAACACAGTGGCTGGTATGAATTTGCAGTAAAAAAAAAAAAACGGTTGATAAGACCGTGGCGAATATATTATACGTACAAAAAATAAAACTGGCGGGAGAAGCTGCCATAATGACTTTTGGCTATAGAAACTGGGAAAAGGTTAAAACGTTTTCATGTGCGCTCGCAAATTGCAAAAAAAAAAAAAGAAGAAAAAAGAACAAGCAAATAGACTTACGATGGCCAAGTAAATGCAATTATCTGAAATGCTTGGGGAGGGTTAATATTTAAACATCGACAAAGTAAAGACGGACTGGATAAGGAGAAACATTATACACAGTCTATAATATGTTTCATTGTTTCGTATACTAAGAATAATTAAAAAATGAGGTAGTAATATCAGTCAAGAGCGCAGTAGCTTGTATATATTGCATTTAACCAGTCTTTAGCATTACCTAAAATCCCAAAACTTATTAGTAGGTATTAGTATAGGGTATAGCCCTTTAAATGAATAAGAGGTAGGCACTCTCTCGTTTCAAATGCGGCAAGACGCTGGGTTGGGTTCATCAGATTAAACGACATTTTCACATGGTATGAACCAGAGACAATACCGAGACCAACTTCGGCAGATGTCCCTAACTTTGCCTACAAGCAATATTCTTACAGATATGTCACTTTTTTTTCTTTTCTTTTTCGCTAGTATTGATAAATAGAAATTCGTATTGAGAAATGTCACAAAACTTAACACACCAACGCACCCTCAAAAAAATAAAAAATAAACAACTTTCTCTGCAGAAAATATGCAACCACGTTTGACCTTACAAATCATATTAATCGCCTTTTAAAAATATATAATAACCAACCAATAGCATTCAGTTATGATAAGATTTCGTATTCCCGAACTCTATCACATTCCCCCATGGTTGGTAGCGGTTGGCAGCATTGACTTTATATTTTTTGTATGTTTTTGGATGTCACACGGATTCTCAATCCACTTTGACAGAACACCGATAGGAAAACAAAATGGCGAATTTGAAAAAAAAAATTTTTTTGAGGGGACCAGCGGCAAGAGGATTGTGACTTGTGAGTTGGGGGTCTCAGCTCTCAGTGTTGTCTCTGGTATGAACAACACTAGTTTACTTCTTTGACAGCTGACTGGCGCTGTTTGTCTATCAGGTAAGAAATTTGTGATTTAGTCAGTACTTATGTCGTTTTCCATTGGGATTTTCAGATTTTGCTCTCAGATTTCAGATTTGTTTTGCCCAATAGAACATAAAACGAGTTTTTTTTTATTTGCATCTGAGGTCGGGCGTGTTTTAAAGGTCAGCTGTATGCCAGATTCCTCTGTCCCAATGGAACACGAAATTAGTTTACATTGGGACGTATGAATAAAACGTAGCAATTGCTTTTACTCAAGAGAAATGTCAAAATTGAAGCATTTGCAACGAAACGTATGAATAAAAACCAATTTGAGTTAGTTCCAACTTTTGACATGTTCGAAAAGCGGCGGCACTGACCTTTTACTGAGTATGAATTTATAAGACAAAGCAAATGCTATGCGAATTCTGAGTCTGCTATTAAGTTGACTCAGACCTTTTACTTAATATTTTGTACACTCAGTTTTTACACAAAAAAAGTAAACAATGTGAATTTTCGATGGTTTGTCTATAAATAGTTAAATTAAGTTTTGTTCGTGCAGGAAAACTAACAAAATACCTGTGAAAAAATCAATTATTTCTTGTCACGCGAAAAGTATTGAGTGTGGACTATGTATGGCAATCAGATGAAAATGTTTAGAAAGAATCATTTTTAAGGTATATAAGAGATCCAGACTTTTAGGTTGACAGTTCAAATGGCTGGGGTGTCAAAAATATTTCCAACAAGCCTATGATCTGACACAATTCCCGTCACCTGAAGAAGATATAGAACATCAAGAGCTTATTTGGAAAAAACAAAAATCATATTTCCAGGTGCAATTGGAACCATAGCTTATAGATTGCATGCATATTTTTGAGTTTAATTTTTCAATTTCCACTAAAGTCGTTAAAATCTCAAGGAAATTCAAAAATTTAAATTTACTGGTCAGGTTTGACAGAAATTGCAAGGCAAGTACACGTGCAGCGAAGTAAAATCTATGTTCGAATATTCGAACTTACTTTAGCAAAGTAAGTTTTTATTCATACCGATTCAAAGCAATTGGCAAGGGCTTTTACTTTGCTACAACCTTTTGCTCAAAGCAAATGCTAGGTTTTATTTATACGACCCATTGGGCAGGTTCGGCTACATAGTTGATGTATTACGTCAACTGAATTTGTTCCGTTCTAAGATGTTTATTGTTGAAAAAAACATTAATTAACTGAAAGCATTTAGTTGCTTTGACACTTAGAAGAGGAACTAGATAAATTGAGAAATGTCGAATGGGTATTTATTCAGTTCTTGTCAATGGTTAGGCTACTCCTCCCCACGTCAATTTAAAATTGGTCATGTATGTGAGTAACCTATTGACAGATACAAATGATGTCAGACTTACTAAACTAGAAATCCAAACGTCCTCCATTCAATTACGTCAAACCAAAACCACAGATTGTCATTTAAAATACTTTAAATTAGACCAACGCACTTTGCGATATGAAATTCATATACTTTAAACACAGTTCTTATAAGAAATTGTGACTTGTCGTGAAATCCCATTTAGTTTATTAAAATACAAAATTTCCAATTAATGTAGACTGAAAAAACTTTGTTAATTTTAAAAAGTTATTGCCCCGAACAAGTATCACCCGCATTTTAAGCATTTTTACATTTGGAGATATACAAGACCCGGTACATATTACTCTTAATATAAAACAAATATCAGCAGAATAAATGAATTTCTGAGAAAACGAATAATAAATTTCACCACAATTTCAATGCAATAACTTTTCGACTTCACAGAACGAAAAGTAAATTGAGTTTTAATTGCTCAATGTCACATTTCGAGAAACAATTTTGCCCACATATTAATCATTAAATGATTTTTTTTTATTATCAAAACCTTTCTTGTGATGAGGTTAGGTTAGGTTAGGTTGAGTGAGGTTATGTGAGACCGTCACAAAAGACCAGGCACCAAAGCGGGCCCATCGCCATCCCTAGGCAACCATTAAGATTAAAAACCTAAACCAAATCCCCCAAACCAGAGACAATACTGAGACCCCCAACTCACAATCCTCTTGCCGCTGGCCCCCTCAGTTTTTTTTTCAAATTCGCCATTTTTTTTTTTTCTATCGGTGTTATGTCTATTTAGAATCCGTGTGACATGTAAAAACATACAAAAAATATAAACTCAATGCTGCCAACCGCTACCAACCATGGGGGAATGTGGTAGAGTTCGAGAATACCACATTTTAAGATAACTGAATGCTATTGGTTGGTTATTATACATTTTTAAAAAACGATTAATATAGTTTGTTTAGTTAATAATGCGATCTAAATGAGATGTTTTACATATATACTAGAAACATATTAGGACAGTTATTGTTGTGTATTTTCCGCTTTTGAATATCATTAACTTCGTTTTCATGTGTACATTTTTCTTAAATAACTGAAGAAAAATTGCTCAAAATGTTTTAATTTTCCTAAAACCATTCTGCAGTAATCATTTTTCATAAATATTTTCAACAAAAGTGCACTAATTCCTAAAATAAAATACTATTTACACGAAACGAATAATTTCAAATTTAACTGACAAAATTCTATGAACGCTGGCAGCAAATTTGCCGACAGCGGAAGTGGGACACGCAAGGTGCGAGTGTGTTGGTGAGTGAAGTTACGTGACATTTGTCAATACGAATTTCTATGTAACAATACTAACGCACTTAGCGTGTACCATCCCATAGAAATATAGCTTGTAGGCAAGTAACGGAAAATCGGTCGAAGTTGGGGGTCTCAGTATTGTCTCTGCCCCAAACAATCAATGTCCCTAAAGAATTTGGTTATGGTCCGAATATTGTTTGTGGAACCAACCTCCTCTATAAGTTATTAAAGAAGTACCTGCCTAGGTGCTTCCTTCTACTCCGAGCAATTGCTTGACACTCGCATAGAAGGTGGGAGATGTCTTCCGTAACTTGTAGGTCCTCATCCTCACAGAACCTCCATGTATCCGTATTAGCTAAGCCTAGTCTCATGCCATGCTTCCTTAGAGGGCAGTGACCAGAGAGTATTTCTACCCTTAATCTTAACTTTGTTCTACTGAGATTGATTAATTCTTCAGACTTTTTCCGATTTAAAACTTGTCACTTATGATAAAGTATAGAAACTTGTTCTATAAATAATAATAACATTGCAATAACCCTTTAAAATTGGAGCGCCCTGTATTTGTATGTAAAGGTTGTCCCCCAATTCATGCAAGATTTAACTTTTTTGTACTGAAAACAAAAAAAATCCAGCGTGACAGCAGATAATTCAAAGCTACTTAAACATTTTAAACATTGTTGTTTGCTGTGTTTACCGATATTTATTTGAATGGCTTTGTTATCGAATAAACTATCGAATTAGGGATACCACAATCCAAAATCTACATGTGTGCGTTAATGGACAGCGAAACGTTTGCGAAAAGGCAGCGGAATATAATTTGTGTAGATTTCCATCAGCTGATACAAGTTAACATCAACACGAGCAACGGAAATGCTGACAAAGCGTCTGCCTCGATACAGCGAATTTCCACAGAAATTCATGTTGCAATTCAATTCAATACCTTAGGAATGCAAAGTACCGAGGTAAAATCGAATATAAAATTATTGATTGTAGTTAGTTAAGAAGTAAACTCAATAAAGGTCAGAGCAAACTGCTCTAGAAAAGATTTTTTTTATTAATTATTTCGGTGTAGTGATTAACTGGCGCCCATTGTGTGGCTTTCGAACTTACACGTTCAACATTAATTCGCAACTTCAGGAAAAGAGTTCCATCAGTAGTCCAATAACCAAGGATAAAAAGGAACAGAAAAGAGGTCCCCCAGTAGCCCGATAACCAAGGACAAAAAGGAGCAACTATAAAGCTGCAGCCGCCTGAATAGGAATAGAAGAACCACCAAAACAAAAAATATCGTTAATCAACACATGGAGCAACACTTCATACTATTATTGTAAGTCTAGCTCTAAGAAGTGAATCAATTTTTGAAATAATAAGAGAAATAATAAGAGTAAACAAGTGAAGTTAAATCCTAAAAGCACAACTTAAAAACCGTGTAAAGAAACCTATTGATTAATTAATTGATTTTATTTAACAAAACATTATTCAAACAAGTTTATTACATTAGAACTAAGATAACATCTGAAAAAATCGTTCCTCTTTCTTTGCCGTTATCTATTTCCATCCGTGCTCTTGCTTTTATTTCAAATTAGATACTTTGAAACGTTTCAGCCAATATGGCAAATCAAAATAACCTTATTAGGCCAGCACGCCTGGAACACGTCGCAGATCCACCTATCCCTGGCCCTGCTCCCCAACCTGCCCCCCAACTTGCTCAAGGTATTAATCCTAACGATTTAGTTCAACTAATCACCAGATTAGTAGCAGAAACGCTACAAATACAAGGAAGACAAATATTTAATTCGATAATGAATCCCGCGGCCGACATCAATAACGAAGTCGACCAACCCATCAACTTAGTTGATAATAATTTAGCCGACCTTGACAAAATACCAGACGTAGTTAAAAGTCTACGAGAATTCTCTGGGCAAGCTCATGAATTCAATTCATGGAAGAAGAGTGTTGAGAGAATAATCCAAATTTATGATCACGTTAGGGGTACTCCCAAGTACTATGGCATTTTGTCTGTAATTCGCAACAAAATCGTAGGACATGCCGACGTCGTGCTAGAGTCGTACAACACGCCTCTTAACTGGGAGAAAATCTCGAAATGCCTTACTCTTCACTATGCGGATAAAAGGGACTTAGGAACCCTTGAATATCAAATGACAACGCTAGTGCAAGGCAATAGCACGATTTCTGAATTCTATCAGATCGTCTATCACCACTTGTCATTAATCCTAAACAAACTGGGATCAATGGAAATGAGTCAAGATGCTATGAACAACATGACTCAATGCTACCGTGACAAGGCCCTCGATACCTTCGTCAGGGGTTTGAAAGGAGATCTGCCTCGCCTGCTTAGCATACGTGAACCAGCAGACCTTCCACAGGCCCTGCATTTGTGTTTGAAACTACAAAACGTAGACTTTCGCGCCCAGTACGCAAACAATTCCCACAGTTCTCCCAGATCGTCTCAACAAGCACCTCCAGTTCCCGCTAAAAGGAACAGTCCTCCAGGACCTGCACCAGCCCCAGCTCCTAGACACAATTTCTATCCCCACTTACTGCACAACCCTCGTGCTCCACAACAACCTCAACTCTATAGAGATGTCCAATACCAGCCTAGGTACCAACAACAAAGAATACCACCAAATCAACGACCTCTCCCACCGAAACCAATGTCCATTGACTACTCCCTGAGGACTCAGAAAGTAGACTATCAAAATAGACCAAGGAATCAACAATTCATACAAAAACGACAACATTCGCAGCAAATACACCAACCACAAAAGATGCAGCGAATCCATCACACAGCTCAACTCGGTGACGAAGAAAAATCCATGGAAGACTACGAGACAGAAATTGCAGAGGAAGACCAAAATTATGACGAATCACTAGAAGAATACACTGAACAGAGTGGAGGAGAAAACTTTGACCAACACGAAGAACTGGATGACATCTATTTTTTAGACTAACGCCCTCTTCACTTCCTTATTTCGAACACATTTCTAGAAGTGGAGAGACCCTGAAGTTTCTTGTTGACACAGGTTCCAACAAGAATTACGTTCAACCACGTCACATAAAGAATCCCCTACTAAATGCTAAACCCTTCTACGCTCACTCCGTGGGGGGAAATATTAAAATAACCCATCATGCACTTATTCAACTTTTTGGCCCCCAAACTGACAAAATTACATTTTTTATTCTCCCTAGTCTTATTTCATTTGATGGTATCATAGGACATGACACACTAAAACATTTAAATGCTATCATTAACACAAGTAGAAACCATATGTCTATTCACCCTGGTTTCTCTCATCCAAGAATTTCCATTCCGCTCAAACAACATCAATCACAATTTGTCAATAACATAAATATTAGAACCGACCACATGACTAAAGAACAACATTCCGAACTTATTAAAATTATTCATAAATGCCCCAATCTCTTTTCGGAACCAAACGAAAAGTTAACCTATACCACCATGGTCAAAGGAGAAATTCGAACCACAACTCGAGACCCCGTGTACTCGAAATCATATCCTTACCCCATGGCACTTAAAAATGAAGTCGAAAAAGAAATACGGAAACTATTAGAAGACGGTATCATAAGACCATCAAGATCTCCCTACAATTCTCCTGTTTGGGTTGTCCCCAAAAAAATGGATGCTTCAGGAGAAAAGAAGTTTCGAATGGTAATTGATTACCGTAAGCTAAACGCTATAACTATCGCCGACAAGTATCCAATCCCTGAAATATACGAAATCCTTGCAAACCTTAGTAAAAATCAATGGTTTTCCATAGTGGACCTAAAAAGTGGTTTCCATCAGATCCCACTTAAGGATTCTGATATAGAAAAAACTGCCTTTTCGGTAAATAATGGCAAGTTCGAATTTACTCGTCTTCCATTTGGGCTAAAGAACGCCCCCTCCATTTTCCAGAGAACGCTAGATGACATTCTAAGAGACCTCATTGGAAAATGTTGCTATGTTTACATTGATGACATTGTCATCTTTGGGAAAGACGAAACCGAACATTTCTCAAATCTGGAAAAAGTATTTCACACCTTAGAAAAAGCAAATATGAAAATTCAGCTCGATAAATGCGAATTTTTCCAGAAAGAAGTAGAATTTTTAGGGTTTATTATTGGAAGATTCGGAATAAAAACCAATCCAAAAAAGGTACAAGCTATAGTTGATCGACCTATTCCTGAAAACCTAAAAGAACTTCGATCCTTTCTCGGAATGTCAGGGTATTACCGCCGCTTTATACGAGATTACTCAAAGTTGGCAAAACCACTGACATCCCTTTTAAGAGGGGAAGATGGACATGTGTCCGCAAATATGTCAAAGAAAAAACTTATTCAGTTGAATCAAGATGCCATCGAAGCATTCCACAAATTAAAAAACTCTCTCGCCTCCGAAGAAGTTATTCTTCAATATCCAGACTTTGACAAAAGCTTTCAATTAACAACTGACGCTTCCGACTACGCCATTGGAGCAGTCCTCTCACAGGATGATAAGCCAATCACATTTCTCTCCAGAACCTTAAGCAAAACAGAAGAAGGTTATGCCACGAACGAGAAAGAAATGCTGGCGATTATTTGGTCCCTCAATTCTTTGAGAAACTTCCTTTACGGATCCCGGAAAGTCAACATTTTCACAGACCACCAACCACTTACCTATGCTCTAAGTAACAAAAATACAAACTCCAAAATGAAAAGGTGGAAAGCCATATTGGAGGAGTATAATTATGAGCTAAAATATAAACCAGGTAAGGAAAATGTGGTTGCTGACTCTCTCTCGAGACCCCCAAAAACTGAAATACACTCAATGACCCCTACAGAACACAGTGCTGACAGTTCAGCGCAAAACCTAATTCCATCTGTAGAAATCCCTATAAACGTTTTTCGAAATCAACTTTTACTCAAGATAGGAAATGAAAATAGCTATCAAATCCAGAACCCCTTTGACAACTATACAAGACATATTCTGATACGCCAAGACTACTCAACAAACGACATCATTAACATTTTCAAGAGATACCTTAATCCAAATACTATTAACGGACTTCTAACAGACGAAATGACGATGGGACGAGTACAAGAAATTTATCCGTTACATTTTAAAGATTATCGTATTCGATTCACCCAAAAATTTGTTGAAGACATAACCGGCCAAATAGAGCAAGAAGAAAAAATTCTGAAGATACATCGAAGAGCACATCGTAACGCCGAAGAAAACAGGATTCAACTGTTGGAAAACTATTACTTCCCTAAAATGTCCTCAAAAATTAGAACACTAGTTAACCGATGCGTAACATGCAAGGAGAATAAATATGACAGGCATCCTAACAAACCACATTTGAATCACACACCGATCCCTAGCTATCCTGGTAACATCCTCCATATAGACATATTTTCTACGGAAAAATACCTCGTGTTGACCGCCGTCGATAAGTTCACGAAATTCGCACAGGCTAAAATAATATCATCCCGTTCAATCGAAGATATCAAGGAACCTTTACGTGATATCTTGTTCTACTTTTGTGTCCCCGAAGTCGTTGTTATAGACAACGAAAAGGCTCTTAACTCAGCCTCGATAACCTCAATGTTAGAAGATGACCTCCAAATCAAAATTTTCAAAACACCACCATACAAAAGTGAAGTGAACGGCCAAGTCGAACGCTTTCACTCCACCCTATCTGAGATTATGAGATGTCTCAAATCGGAAGGACCTTCACGGTCTTTCAAAGAACTGTTACAGCGAGCCGTTAACGAGTACAATTTTACTATCCATTCAACTACAGGTAAAAAGCCCATAGAACTTTACTATGGGCGAATACCCAGACTAAACCCGGAACAATTTGAAAAGACACGTTTAATTAACATCGAGAAAATTAAAGCAAAACAGGAAAAAGATATTAAATATCATAATAAAAAAAGAAAACCGCAGAAGGACTATCAGATAGGACAGGTCATTTATGTAAAAAACAACAAACGGTTAGGTTCAAAATTAACAAATAGGTATAGACAAGAAATCATTAAGGAAAATAGAAACTCTACAATAGTAACAGAATCCGGAAAAATAGTCCATAAAAGTAATATAAGAAACTAATTCTCTTTCAGATGCACCATCTATTTTGGTCGAGCGGAGATCCAGATCATGGATTTCTCAAACTCCCAAATTGTCTCCCTACATACAGGGCAAACAAAAATTCAAGATGGACATTTCAAGTTAATACATAGCATTAATCTTAAACAATATGAGCAATTCCTTTCCGACATATCACCAGTCCTTAATCTCGAAACAACCCAAAGTCAAATCCTTTTTCCCTTAATATCACATGAAATTCAACAAATCCGTAATCTTTTACATAACTTACAACCCAGAATAGCGAAACGTTCTCTAGACTTTATAGGCAAAGGTTGGAAATGGATTGCTGGCAACCCAGACCACGATGACTTTGTTACAATAAAAGAAAAAATTACAGATGTTCTAAAAAACAACAATAAACAGGTTATTATTAATGAATTGTATAACGAACGAATAAACAATATTACGAGAATCCAGAATGAAATCCAAAACTTACTTAAAAATAATAATAAAATAAATTATGAAATTATATCAAATCTCAAATATAAAATCAAAATTGTAAAAGAAGAACTAGAGAATATTAACTATGCCATTCATTGGGCTAAACTAGGTACAATAAACTCTTTTATATTGTCAAAAAATGAAATAGAATTAGCCACCAAAGTATTTAATGAACAAAAATTACCCTACACAACAATAGAAGAAGCCCTAGACTTTGCAGATATAAAAGTTTTAAGCAATAGTACGTCAATCCTCTACATAATAAACATTCCCTTAACAACGAATGAAATTTACGAAAATTTGTTAATAAAGCCAATTAAAAAGAAAAACATTGTAACAGAAACATTGTACGAGGTAATTTTAAGAAATAATGAAAAATTATATGGAACAACAAACAAATGTAAAACTTTTAACAATCTATCCATTTGTAACTCAAAAAATATTGTCAATATTACAAACGATACTTGCATTCCTAATTTATTAAAAAGTCTACCAGCTACTTGCAACAAAATAAATAATCATCATATTCCGACCATAGATGAAATATCAACGGGCATAATGCTATTGAACCAATTCATCGGCACCCTTGAATTTGATAACACAACACACAACCTAAATGGAACATTCTTGGTAAAATTCCATAACATGACCATCACTTTGAACGGAATCCAATACATCTCCAAAGAAGCCTCAATGATTAAACCACTTCCGGCAATATTGCAAACCAGTCCCAAGGAAAACGAATACCGTGAATTACTCTCACTGGAAATGATGAAGGATCTCCATATTAACAATACCAATAAGATCCACCTTCTACAAACAGAAAACGATAATCAACGAGTAACAACATATTCCCTCATCTCCGTACTAGGACTACTCATTACAATAGCGATCATATGCAAAATCTTGCCAAGAAGAAACAACACAGAAATCATAATTGAACAACCGACAACAAAGACGAATGGACCAGTAACAATCATCGATAGACTTTCCGTTCCTGAGATCAACTATCTCCAATATCCAAGCAGCCCAAAGTTCAACAACCTACCATACTTCTGACGACCGATGACGATCGTTTTTTAGAGGGGAAGAGTTAACATCAACACGAGCAACGGAAATGCTGACAAAGCGTCTGCCTCGATACAGCGAATTTCCACAGAAATTCATGTTGCAATTCAATTCAATACCTTAGGAATGCAAAGTACCGAGGTAAAATCGAATATAAAATTATTGATTGTAGTTAGTTAAGAAGTAAACTCAATAAAGGTCAGAGCAAACTGCTCTAGAAAAGATTTTTTTTATTAATTATTTCGGTGTAGTGATTAACTTACACAAGTAGCAGTGTTACCATCACTGGATATTTATTTCCAATTTGGCTCCTTAAAATTGTCATTTCGGATTAATCGTAATGTACGCTATTCACTTTATTTTATTTGGTTTCTTTGGTGGTTGGCCACAAAAAACATATTTTTCACTAGCACTGGAAATCCATTGCAATTGATTTTCACACATTTATACCAACCCATTTCGAAGTAGGTACTTTAGTATAAAAACTCGTTTACGTTTGGTTTTTTGTTATTTTGTTTTTCTTTTGTTTCATTGCAAAATGGAAACTAAAAAAAGTCTTTCAGTTAGGAGTTTGTGTTGTTTTTTTTTAATTTTAAGTTAATGTCCCGGACAATAAACGTGTGCGAAAAGAGAGTGGCGAATTGTACTAAGCAATCTACTATAATTTACCCACTTTTACACTTGATGGTCATTTCGCAACATCGAAACTTTTCGTTCATGATTTAGTTGCGTCACTTTTGTATGGGATATTTCGTTTCGGAAGAGCTCCGTACTACGCTGAAGGTTTCATTTTATCATGCATTTATATGAACTCGCTTGAGTCTTGCTGTCAATGTCAAAATCGACGGCGACGATACATTGTTTTCTGTTACAACTCTCCGCTTCGCGTATAGGATTTTTAACTACATATGTATATTTTATTTTTTTTCACTCGGAATTTGTTTCATTAAATTGAACTTAAATTGTTATTAACGGCAAAAAGCAACAACGAAAGTATAGGCCGAGTGCTATTATAGATTTTATAAAATGTAATTTTCTACAACAGTTTCGGATTGTACTAGATTTTATCAGTTTATTTGAAAAATAGAATAATTAGTCGGTGGCTGTTTTATTTGGTTCTCCGTTTTACGAATTGTAGTGGCTTTATGTTTAGTTCGTGTATTGTAAAGGAAAACCAAAACAAACTATAGTCGAATGGATTCAAATCCATCAGAAAAAAATACATTTTATTGAGATCATTCTGTAGCTTTAGCAATCAGCTATTTAAATGCCGATACCAAAAACAATATAATAAGAGAATCGGTTACGTAGAACTTTTGTTCAATAATGTCGCTGACAAATTACAAAACATAACGCAGTGACAATAGTGTGTATTTCTTACCTACATCAACGTTACTTTTTCATTAGATTTTTGCTATTTAATAAAAACAAATTATAGCAGATGTTTCTGAGAGGGTCATGAATTTTATACCAAAAGGAAAATAAGCAAAAACTAACCAAAGGAGACAAATGCTTAATTATTGTCCAATGCAACCTATGGACCACCCATGGACGTTGATTTTTTTT
The DNA here is from genome assembly GCA_946477585.1 of Cheilosia urbana. Taxonomy (NCBI): domain Eukaryota; kingdom Metazoa; phylum Arthropoda; class Insecta; order Diptera; family Syrphidae; genus Cheilosia; species Cheilosia urbana. The sequence goes on along the minus strand of OX297854.1, from coordinate 25,355,252 downwards.
CCGATTCATGGTCGATTCATTAATCATCTGCAACTCATAATGCAACTTAATAATGTCAACATTTTTTTCCCGTATCACTTGCAATAATCTTCTTTGGTTTGCACATTTTACTGGATGAGGATAAAGGTATCGCGACGTTTAATGACTGCGCGCAAAATCGAAAGGATTTTGAAAAGGGAAATCGCTAATGGAGTTGTCACATGATTTTAACGTTTAACACCTGGGATATGGGTGTTGAGAATTAAATTGATGCATAGGAGTAGGAGGTATTGTTCGTTCGATTAGAATTTGTCAATTTCAAAAATGCAGGATCCAGTCATGTTACAAAAGGGAACATCAAACATTTACTTGCGGATAAGGTAAGTGAAATTTGCATAGTTGTTGTTCAGTTATAATTACGATGTTTGTTATTGATATTCCAAAATGTACAAATGCATGTTCAACCACAGATAACACTGCTTTACTGCACAGAAACGATCGCAGTATGGATCGCTTTAATACGAACAACAGCCTCCGGACCGTGCACACCTCGAAAGAACCTTTTCAATTTTAGTGCTCTATTTGCGATCTTTTTTTTACCAACATGAAGTGGAATTCTTTTTTGTTTCGGATTTTACTTTCCAGTTGGGAAACTGCAAAACACAGACAAAATGGCGTTTAAAAAGAAACAGGATACCAAAAGGTAGAAAGGCCCCTATGAGTGATAATTTACAAAAATAAATCCAACTAGATTTTCCTCTCGTTGACATTTTGTCTGCAAAGTTCCACTGTCCCTACCTACTTATTTAAATTAAAAAAAAAACTCAAATATTCAGCGATTGATGTTCATTTTCTGTTTTGACCAACGTTGCTCCTTTCATTTCATACAATATTTCGTCGACTATTTGATGAGACATATTATATCCACTCTCAACCATTTTTTCTACGTTTAATTTTATTTTTATACTTTCCAACATCCCTTGTTGCAAAATATATATGTATAAAAAAAACGACACTGAAGAGTAGCCCAACTCCCTTTTTCATACCCAAACCCCCTCATGCTTTCTTCAAAAACATTCAAATATAAATATATTCTTTCCTTCGCACATTTTTAATCTACAAAAAAAAGAGAAAAAAAAAACCAAACTGAAAATACAGAAAAATCTATCTTATGTACGTGTATAGTGCTAGGATTTTTTTCTTCACAGCTCTAAGAGCATTGGAGAATATCCTCACCCTGGTACGACGAGAAAAAGAAAAAGGAACAAAGAAAATTTTCCACAAAAAAAAAAAAAATACATTTTCTATTTTGGTTCGCTTTTTTTTTCTCCAAATATTGATTTATTTTTTTGTTGAAGGAAAATCCATGATTCATTTTTAATGGCAAGAGCTTAACAAAGTTTGTTTTACGAACGTATAAAACACAAGGTTATATGTGCTACAAAAATAAGGATGAACGAAAACTCCACGTTAAAATTCAAACATTTTCTATATAGCACATACAGTAGGGATAGGATGAGTATACACATACATGTCTTACAGACTTTTTTGGAAGAGGTAATATATTATTTTTATGGACTACCTAGTACCTATGCAGACGAAAAAAAAAAATGGCTGCGAAAAATAAAAACTTTTGGGATAAGGGATGTACTTAATTTTCTTTCTCTATGCATCTTACATATTTTTATCCTGTAGGTGCTTTGAAGGAGCACAGTGAATTTCCCAGTAAATTCGATTTAATTCAACGAATATATACCTATATTGAACAAAGAACAAAGTAAAGTCAAATGAACATATGGATTTCCAATAGAACATTGTTACGGTCATTGCTGAATTGTCAAATTGTTTAAATTTAAATTTTTGATTTAACTTTTCAATTTTTGTTAAATACTTCCCTCGAAAAGGATCAAAGTGTCCATTTTCTACCCATGTACGTATACTTGCGACATAGCCTTGCATTGAAGTATTCGAATGTTTCTTTCTTATTTGACATCTACCTGTCAGACAATGAATTCATCAATAGAGTTTACTATACTTTTTCGTGATTTCTGCATTTTACCTGAGCGTATTTGTTCATTCTCTTTCAAATTTGAGAAATTACTTGAAAAGTTACGCAACAGATCTTATACTTGTCAAACGTCGAAGTAAGACGTGACAGTTAAGCTTAAATTGAAGTTATTTTTCTAGCGTAAGACAATATTTAAATAAAGCCAGCAAATTAAGACTACTACTAAGCCATTTTATTACTCGGACTAAATATTCCTATTTTCACTGCATAAAACAATTTTAAAGTGACAACAAAAACAAATCTAGTACATTCATGTTTTAAAACACTGTCGCAAAATGTTCCAATCGATATCAGGCAGAGTAAAAATTTAAACAAGTTGTAAAATTCAGGTAAAATTCCTGGTTAAAGCAAATTAAATATATTGAAAAGATAAATGTACAAATTACAGAAAAAAAAAATGTATATATATTTGCAACATAAAACTTTAAGACCTAAAGCCTAGTACGCAGCTTTTCGGAAACGAAATTTTCCGGTGGTCTCCAAATGAACAGCGAAACGTCTGCGAAAAGGCAGCGGAAAATAATTTGTGGAGAGTTCCATCAGCTGGTACACAAGTAGAAGTGTTACCAGCACTGGCTCGATTTGGATACTGCAACTTTTCAATGGCTCCTTAAAACTGTCATTTGGTAATTATCCTAATTTAGTCTATTTACTTTAAAGTTTAGCAATTTTTAGGCTCCTTAGGTATTTATAAAAAAAAATGCATACTTCAATTGCAAACGTACTATTTTCGTATAACTAAAGCTTTATATTCATTCACTTAATTGAAAACCAGTCAACACCATTTTCGTACAGTTTTTGAACAGACTCTCACATCTCAGCTGTAAAATCATCTTACAAGATCTGCATGAATATGAAAACACAATGTCCAAGTATGAAGGTACCTATGCGGTATGCAGGCCCCATTTATTTTAACATTGAAAAATGAAAACTAAAAAAATCTCTCAGTTACAAGTTTGTGTTGTTGTTTGTTTTTTTTTTGTTTTTTTTTTAATTTAATATTGTAGTCTTTAAAAACGATTTAATCAGACTATATAAAAATGTGCACATTATTGATCTTCATAATTCAGTTTGGGTATTTTTGGCTCCAAAATTTTTCAATTTGACTCCATACCTCTTATAAAAGCTGGCAGCACTGCAGTACAAATGTCAAATTTTCGCAAGCATTTCATGGGGACGTTCGGATTCATAGTTTAGTAAATCTGACAGCTGTCTGACTAGATGTATTTTCTGATTCGCCCAGAATGGTCACGTGATTAGTTTTTACAGTTGACGTTTATGGAGGGGAAGCCGACAAATCTAGTCAAGAAAAACCTGCCTGCATACTCAGTTGACATTTCGAAGAGTCAGATTTAAAATAAACAGAGTGGCCATGGCCGAATTCTGAAGAGTCGAAAAAAGGGCCGGTGGGAAAAAAGGTGCCATTTCTAAGACTACTCTGCAAATTTCGAATTTTCGCACAATATTTAACAACCAATAGTTCGCATAACAAATTAATAGTGTTGTGATAGGCAACCGTGTTACATTTTAAATGTATTTATTTGAAAATAACAATTTTTGACAAAATTATGAGGGGTCTTTTCCGAATAATAAAGAGCAAAATCAAACAAAGGTAATGCGAGTATACAAAAACAATTCAAGTTGCTAAGTCAACGCGTTCGGATTCCCAGCCACGACGAATCTAGTTGACGTTTTACATAAACTAGGTATCCGAACGTCCCCAATGTCTCGGACAATAAATGTGTGTGAAAAGAGAGTGGAGAATTGTATAAAGCAATCTACTACAATTTATCCACATTTTCGCCATCATTTCGCAGCAGTTGCGTACTGCAAAATGAAAAGGAGAGCGGAATTTTTCGTTCATGATTTCGTTGTCACTTTTGTATGGGATTTTTTTTTGTTACAGAACAGCTGCGTACTGGATATACTACGTACGTCAGATAGCATACAAAAATTGGGCATAACTGCTGAGTAACAAGTTGATAACTTTTACACAGTGTTTATTAATACGGGGGTTAGGTTTTTGTTTTTATTTTTTTTTTCTCTTTGATTTCTTGGAAGGCATAAGAAGCATTTGTAATTTATTATTTGCAAACTTTTTAAATCACATTACGACTTACGACTTACGAGCTCTGTTGTCAGTTTAAATTCCTTTCCTTTTCTTTCATATGTACAATTCAAAAAGCTACGAGCTTCAAGGCTGACTGTATATGCATAAAAATTTGTACATAGCCTTTCAAAGCCAAATATAAAAGTCATCACGCAATGTTTTTGTTTTCCTGTTTTACCCTTGCTTCGTTTTTCAAAATTTTAATTAAATCCCACAAACTCAGGCGTAAAAAAAGAAGGGTGAAAATTGAAAAAAAAAAAAAATACAAAGAATCGCAAAAATAAATTTAAAAAGACGAAGCACCAATAACAGGCAAATTGTATAATAACAGAGGGTTCGCTTTGACTCTCGTGAAAAAGTATAAACAAAATAAGAAAAGTAAAAAAAAAAGAAACAAATTGGTATAGAAAGAAAATCGTAAGATAAAAATCAAAAAGTATACGAGTATAGGTACCGAAAATATGAGAAAACAAAACTGTAATGACACAGATATGAGAAAAAGAAATGGAAACGCACACAAACAACCTACATAAAAGACAGAGGGATTGAAAAGCACAGCGGAAGGTATCTACTTGAGATTGAAATTTCACTTTGTTTTTCCGTCGTTAACCTTTGTTCCGTTAGTCTTTTTAATGATTTTTGTAACTTTTGTAAATAGAACTGAAGGAAAAACAACAATTTTGATGAACTGAAAACATTTAATACAAAAATACGAACGAGAATGAAAAAAATATGATGATCTTATGATGGGTGTGGGACTGTAAGTTCAGTAAAGCCCTTTAATTCGGAAAATTCGTTTATTCGGAAAAAAATGCTGAATAAATGAGTTTTTCATTTGTTTACGTAAAAATTAAACTAAATTAGCAAAAATTAAATAACGCAATGTTTGAACACGTATAGGTAGCAAATGGAACTCAAAAAGGCTTGCCAACTTGAAACATAACTTCGGACACAAATATACCGAAAGAGTGGGACGGAGAAATCAACATTGGGACAAAGATTTAATTTTCCAACTGAAATAATAAATTTTAAAAGGTTTTATAAATTGTTCACCCAACTCGAATTTTAGTACACCTCAAAACGTACTACCTTAAAATAACCTAAAAAATATGGTTTCCATAACCATTACATTACCCTATTTTTTAGTTTTTTTTTTTTTTTGTTGAATTAAAATAACTTTCGGACTGAGAAATCGTCGGGAAGGACAAAGGGCAAAGAAACATTGGGAAAGACAAATACTTTGTCCCAAATGTACCGTTTTGGCAACGTGATCTCAAATATAGAAGTCGAAACAAATCATCAAAATGTCTTTTGGGGGAGTCCCGGCAATTCACATATAAAAATCGGGAAAATTCTATACAATAATAAATGTTATGTATTATTTGCAATCTTTTGTGTTAAAAAAATAATTTTTCGTTTTAAGTTCTTGCATTTTTTCATCAATAGGAATGCGTTTAGTGCATACAAAAAAAAAACTCTCATTAATTCGGAAAATTCGTTTATTCGGACTGACCTTCCCCCAACCATTCCGAATTAACGAGCTTGTACTGTACATACCTTAATGTTGATTTTATAAATTTTGTTGTACATAATTGCTAAGTACTTGCAAATTCATAAATATGAAATATAAGATCATTTGTAAAAGAATCGAACGCACGCTAATAGCGCAATGTACTGTGTACCTGTACTGCGTAAGTTAAAACTTACATTAGACGCATTGTGAATTCAACATTTAGATATGACAAGATTAACTGTCAAAAGATCAAATGAAAAACGATGTCAGAGGTCAAACTTGTGTTATTATAGGTTCGTTCGTGCACTTTTAAGGACTATTCACATGAGAGCAAATTGCGAATAGGCGAAATGCGAACAAATCAATTCAACTGTATTTATGAATTGAAAATTGCTATTTGTTCTATCACAAAACCATTATATTTAATCTAACATGTAATCTAAAAAAACATGAATCTCAATTGATTTAAACAGCTAAATTAACAATTTAACCAATTTGTCCGCGAATTGAAAATTCTTGCCGCGAACTGTCACACTTTATTCACAATCCACACAAAACAGTCGCGATCCACAAACCCGCGAATGAAAAATTCGTTCGAACTTAACCTCTAAAAATGAAACTGATACAGGGCTATCTGCGACCAAAAAAAGTTTTCATGTGAATGTAGTGTCAGAAACTACGAATATTCGCGTGTTCGCAGTTCGCAATTCGCTCTCATGTGAATAGTCCTTTATAGAAAAATAGAAAATGTCAAATCTCAAAAATTGAGATTTCTAGAGAAGTACCTAACCGGTTTTCTTACAAAAAGTTTAAGAAATGTCATTTTGACATAATCGTAAAATAAACAAGCGTTCTATTTAATTGCAGCATCTATAAAATAAGGTGGAATTAATTTTGGTATAACCAAAATACCTATTAAACTTACAATTTTGAATGCGCTGATATGTGTTCGGAGAACAATTAAAACTTCTTCCTCCGACATCGTTGAAAACGAATATAAATAGAGTTTTACTTGTCAAACTTTTGAGCTGTTAGTTAGTTGTCAGTTTTCATTTTTCAGGAAGTCGAAATTCGGCGAGTAGAAAATTACGAAAAAATGAAATAGGGGAAAAGGATTTCTCTCTCATTTTTTTTTTTTTAAATTTTCTCAGTGGTCGCATTCGCACAGTATTCGTATGCATGCTGATTGCTTAAACATTTTGTAATAATATTGTCAAAATGAAGTTGTGGAAGGTCTAGGCATGTTCCCGTACATTTTGTCATTTTCTTCGGGCTTCGGATTTGGGTGAGTTTTTTCGAGAGGCAAAACGGTGATTGAGTAGTCGCAGTAGCTTAGTGGTTAGTGTGTTGGACTGCTATGCGGGGTCCCAGGTTCGAATCCCGCAAAAACCCAATTCCGACTTAGGGTTTTTTCCGCTGCGCTACCTCTCGCGAACGTCTGACAAACATCCGAGAGTATAAATGTCTTGAAAGAGCTTCTCAATTAGCCGTTTGGAGTCGGCATTAAATTGTAGATCCCTTCCATTCGTTCCAAAAATGAGAAACTCACACAAATCGAATGTTTGTGAGAAGCTAGGCCTAGAGTCTCTCCGGACCTGTTGCGCCAACTATTTATTTAAAACGATGAAAATTATGTTTGCACAAAAATATGTATGATGAAATTTTCATTTTTTTAAGAAGCACATGGGCGTCAGCTCATTTGTTACATTTGATATTCACCAAACCCCAATTATTCATCAACAGAAATGGGTGGAAATTCGTAAGATTTGTCATGAAGGGGAAGTTTTCGCTTTCTCGATCTGTCTTTAAAGAATGTTCGCGATGAAGAACTATTGGTTAGATTTTAGTGAAAATGTTGTTATGTTTCATAAAATGACCCGTACTTACCTAACTCCGCAAAGAAGAATTTAGAAGAATTTATTTCGAAAAATTTAAAACAAATTTGTATCACACCTGCATAAAATGTTTACTGCCACGCCTCTTGCTCACTTCTGTCAAACGTTCGATAAAATGAAGGACATCCAGAGACCAGAGAAACCGTCAGTTGTTACAATTAAAGGTCGCATCCATTGTTACACCAGTTGCGATTTGGTCGGAAAAAAGCTGTCGAAATGAAATGCATAACCATATTGCGACAACTAGAACTGTCAGAAATTGTTTCACCTCAATAAATTGGCTAATAACAATAACTCAGAATGGCCTTATGCAAAACACTAAGTTAAGTCAAAACAACAGAAAAGCAACAAAACATATCTCCAATATGCACTGGGCACACTATAAATAACATAAACACTGACCATCGAATCAATTCTGAACAAATTATCTCGCTTAATGATGTAACATGTGATGTCAAAAACAAAGATATTATTAAATGAAATGGAACGACGTACATAATTCTCATGGAAAATACCAGTCGATAAATACAACTCGTCATAATCTCAAAATTGAGTGCGCATTTTTTCAAAATACCGTTTATTTTTCTATGTCTGTTGTTTACAAACGCAAGAAGAAAAAGAAATAAAAAAAAAGAGCGCGAAAAACCTAATTCGACCTTCTTGCGGTTTATTTTGTTTGCGGTTTCTCAAAATTAAAATGACACACGCACACGAAAAAAAAAAATTGAATTCAAAATGATGTCTAAGAAAAAAATGTTTTTTTCTTTTATCTGCTTTTGCAATTTGTTGTTTACTTTATAATGTTGCCATGCCGGATGTGATATCGAGAAGAAGTTTACCTAAAATATAAAGAAAAGGGAATAACAAAATATTGTTCATGTGGTTTTTTTAGACCAACAACCTTTATGCAGAGTGACGCAAAATTAAGCTAATTTTGTTTATAATAAAGATGTCCGTAAATAGCTTTTTGAGAATGTGCTAAATTTGAAAACGTGCGCTAAATTTGTAGAATGAAATGCTTACTCCAGTAAAATATGAAAATAATGGTGGTTTGGCATGTGGATAAATTGGGTTTCGTTTTGCTAGAGTGGCAAGCTATTTTTACATCGTATGAAAAAATTCACTTTTAGATCTTAGATAGGTATCACAGTAGGTACCTATATCCGACTTTGAATAAAATTACTTTCCTACCGACGCATTTAAAAACTTAATACATTATGTACTTTCAGACATGCAATTAGCAAATGAAAGACCAGGAACAAGACCATGTAGGTAGTCTTAGATCTTAGTTATGATTTTGGACTGAAAGTTGTGATCATGCTCTTGCACATTCAGGTTTCAGGCTTTCCAAATTCTGTTAACTGGAAAGAATTGGGTGTTTGTTGATACCCAGTTCCGCAACGGACTGTAGCTTCCAGCAAGTACAGGACAAGGTAAGGGAGGTTTTTAATTTTGACGTTAATCAACATCTATACTTATAATAAAACTGTTGGCAATTTTTCTGTTACCTAATGGCGTGAGAACTACTGCACAGATTTCGATGAAACTTTTTTTGAAATGTTTCTTAAGATTCTGTGCAACATATAGGCTATTCCTTTCATTGCCATTCCTATTTTTTGGAGCGTTTTTGACCAAAATGTGTTTTTTTTCCGACTTTACTGCCTTTAACTCGCCATTACTCAAATAATTCTTTATCAATGCAAACAAAACAAAATACTTAGGAGAGCCAACACTTTTATAGATATTTCAAGCCATCAATCAGCTTTCTATGTCCTCTAGAAGCTGAGCTACAACCTAAAATCTAACATTAAAAAAATAAATTTATTTTCTGAAATCGAATATTATCAGCAGCCGCGGTTCCTGATCGTTGTTCTGCTTGGGGGTGGTTTGGTGGCGCACATCGCACAAGCACGTTCATATGAAAAAAAACAACAACAAAAAACAGCGACAATGTGTTTCGGATCGGAGGAAATGCGCAGATGGCTGATGACGTGTGGTGTGGTGGTGAATGTATGTTGGAGGTGGTGTATATAGAAACTGAGTTCATGGTTTTTGTTTTAATGGTTGTTATATACCTACGTTGATACCTACAGACTACAGTAAAGAATTGATCAAGAAGTAAAGACGATATAGGTGAATTATGTTGTTTGATTTACTTATTGTTGGTGTAGATACAAATTTCCGTTCAGGCTTTTGTTTTAGTGGTTGTTTTGATATTACCTACGTTGATGCCTACAGTAAGGAAGTGGAACTTTAGGACTTACGCTGTTGAATTTAATTTTCTTAATTGGTGTTTTAGGTAAATAGATTTGTTTGATTTATTGTTTCACATTGACAATGTTCACCGCTTTGTTTTAGCTAGATTTTAAACAAATATGCTGTTGAGAAAACGGTCAAATCTCTTTAATTGGAAAGTACACAGCCTTACGCCGCGTACGAAGTTGCGGGCACAGCTAGTTTGGAAATATATTAAAATCCAAATACAATTTCGAATTTAAAAAATGTACATACAATATCATTTAACAATATAAAAGAATTAATGATTAATCGATATAAATATTTTTAACAGAGTTGTAAGGTTTTTGAAAAAAAAAAAACTGTCAATTACTCCTACCATGAAGGAGGAATTGGCACTTCCTAAAGCTAAGTACGCTGCTCGAGCTAAACTTAATTTAATCTGCTCTCCAACATTTCTCTCCAAACATTGTTAGTGAGAAGTGTCACAGAAAACAGCTGTTCTTCCAAAATAACTTTCGTCAAAAATTCAACACTCTCTGATTTCAACAATTCCCGATTCTATGTACTCCTCGTCGAGGACTCATCCTTTCTTACTTCTCCCATTCTCCGCAATACAAAAACCCAACAAAACAACAGAACACAACATTCTGTCAAAATTTAGCTTGAGAAAATGTACCGCCCCATTAAATGGGAATGCTTAATTTTGACAGATACATGAAGTAGTTACATTCTGAAACAAAAGTTTGATTATTTAGCTCGAGCAGTGTACCACTCAGCTAAATGGATCCGCTTAAATTTAAAATAAAAATTTAGCTTAAATTTAGCTCAGATAAATTTTGGAGAGAATTTTCTATAGGAGCGAAAATTTAGCTCGAGCAGCTTACTAAGCTTACGGAGAAATATTTTGTACTGAATTGAGCGTTAATTTGTTGGCCTTCCTGTTTTTTTTTTTTTTTTTTTTTGAGTCTGAATATTTTCTGGCAGCACTGCTTATCGAATCTGTTTTGTTTTGAATGTCTCTAATGGCTTTCTTAAAGCTTTTTTCATAGATGTTGCGGTGGGGATTTTTTTTTTCTTATAAGTATTTGACATTTTGAATTCTAAAAAAGTGTAAGAAGTTGTTTTACCACAAAATATATGTTTTGACTCATAAAGGAAGATTTGCCCCTTTGTCAATTCCTCCTTCAACCGAAATGTCAAATCCTCTTTTTTGATTACCTACTTTTGAAACTTATACAAAATAAAATCTTTTGTAATGGTGCTCAGGATAAACAGTTGGATTGCTTTCCATAAAAGTAAATGGGCACACAAAATAAAAAAGACTTCGCTGATCTCCTAGATCACTGTGATTGTTTATTTATCACTGAAAACAGTCTTTACTAACTTGGTTTTCTCAACATTTAAAGTGCTGCCAAGGTCTTTCGTTTTTCAGAAAACTAAGCCGATACAGCGTTACCTTCGGGACGCTTTAGAGAAATTTCGAATCCTTTTTGATAGCCCGGACTCCGGACTCTTCTTTTTCAAAATGAGAGAAATCGGACTCTTTTTTTTTAATTGTAGGACGCTTTTCCTGTAATTAAATCATAAACTTGTGAAACCCGTTTAATTGACCTAATCCGTAAACATCATTTACCTACACCAACTAGTATTGACATAATTTGTGGGTTTTATCAATATATTTGTGAAAAAATCGACATTCTGCATCTGCGTTAAGTTGAAATATAATTATAACGTTTAATAAAAAAGGTGTTTTTTTAATCGGTACAAGAGTATAAAAGAGTAAGAGCTGGGTAATGTATAAAATAAGATAGCTTGGGAATGAGACTCTTTCTGAAAATGTTCAGAGGTAACACTGTGCCGATGTCGATTCCTCCCGACCATACCCTACCTCATTAAGTACTTCTACTTGCGAAGAGATAATGATACTTTTTTCGAAAATGTGCGTGCACGTGTATGCACTCAAACTATTTAAAAAAAAAAAGTAACCTTACAATTGCAATCCAATTTAAACTAATAAATCTGGTAAGGTATAATTAACTGCATGAACCCGTAAACATATGGCTTTACATGGGATAGGTTTTGCTATGCTCTAAAAATCTATTCAAAAATAAACTGAAGTTCGCCAGAGAACTAATTAGTGCTTACCTACGCACACTTGAAAACGACTTTTAACAATATGCACTTGCACTTGCTATTTGGACAAATGCATTGACGAAAAACAAGCAACGCATTTCACGTAAATGAACTTTAAGTAAAATGTTTTCATATTTTAAAGTGTACCCAATTTTATTCATCTCAAAAAGGTTAAATTTCCTGTATAGAAATTCTGCATTCTGCACTATCTTGCCGGTGCATGCATCTGGTTTGGCATCATCATCACCAAAGAGTCGATGGCTAGCTTGGGTTACAGCAACTTACAACAGGTTATAGGCTTCATGAGATTTGTATTTGTTTATTTTTGCTATTGGTATAGAGAAGAGGAAGACTTTCGCAAAAGGAACAGAATGTGTGAGATAAAAAAAAATCAACATTTTGTTGGGATTCGCTATTCGTACCTAACGCAAAAATGTTTATTATTGCATCGTAGAAGGAATCGTTCAAAAAAAAAAAAAAAAAATAAAGAAGAAATAAATGCTGCTCTGGTTGGCTATTTCTTTGTAAGTTGTTTTTGTTTCTTTTTCTTTTTTTTTTGCAAAACAGCTTTCCCACTTTTTGTATCTTTGTAGAATTTTCTTTTAGCTGGCTTTGGGTTCAATTTGTTTCATTTTCGCATCCACATCCCGTGCAGTGCAGTGTACCATGACGGATTTTTTGTTACCATTTGCGAAGTTGCTTTTCAAAAAGGTTTTCGTGTCATTATCTTTTCCTTTTGTACTTGTTTTGGGAGACGTTTTTTGATAACTTTGAGTGGAAGCAATTTGGGTGTGGAATTTAAAATCGTATCGATCAGAGCGGTCTACACGCTTCATTTGATGTCGTTTTCCATTGGGCAAAAAAAAAAAAATGTCCGGGAGTCCGGAATCGAAAAAATTAATCACTTCTGAAACCGTTATTCCATTACCACAAAAAATACTCTTTTGGTAATTCTGAGAAGAGAATTTCGGTTCTCGATTTGAAGTCAGAATTTGAATGACATAAACGACATAAGTTATGTTAAGAGGATGTACTCAGCTGGGAATTAAGTACGTGCTGCTATGAAAATCAAGCCATCGAATCAGGTGTCCTCTGTCGCCATTTTTTGTTTTCATAAGATCAGATCCCTTTATTTTATGAAGACTCATCAACTTCAAATTCAAACTCTTGCAACTACCATTTTGCATTTCCATCAGTTCTCCCTGTATTTATTCAGCTATCGCACTCTAATAAAATCCGGGAAGTATTTATAACGATTGAATTCATTAACCAGTTTTTTAATGCGTTTTAGTGTAAACCGTAATAGCACCTACACTCTCATATCAAGTGTCTGCCTATAACTGAAGTCGTCTTATTTTTCATTCTTAACCAAGGTATAATCTATAGGTTGCAATATTTTTAGGAAAATATCATATCTGTCAAAGTGTGATTGAAAGGTTGATAGAATAGTTCGACTGATAGTCGCGTGAAATAATACTTTAGACAATAAACGCACGTTCTGTCAAAAAAAAAATGGAATAAGTTCAACGGGTAACATGAAATACCGCCCTACAAAACCTATTCTAAGCAGTGTGACCGCTACAGAATTCTGAAAAGTCTCAAGAAAAAGGGCCAATGAGAAAACAAACTGCCTTTCTATAAATTTACAATTTCCCCACTATATTTAACCATTTTTGGCTCAATACTATAGTAATGTTCAGGTAGGCAACTGCGGAACAGTTTAAAAGTTTTTATTTGGAAATAGCTACATATGTAAGAGCATATGGAACATTTTCGAAACGCCTTTTCCAAATAAAAAAGGGACTAAAATAGCAAGAATTTGTGGCAGACGCTCGAAAAAAGTGCCAAATTGCAACTTTAGTCGCCCAACGGTCACGCCTATCTTAGATAACCCCTCACAAAAGTGTTTTCTTTAATAACACTCACTTACTTGCGAGACTTCAGTTTTACCACTTAAAAGCAAACGTGTGAAGGAAATTCTCGTTACATTGTTATTTGTCAAAGCTGTAAATCAAGTTATTTGAATTTTGTGCGAGTTCATATTGTTGATAACAAACGGTATTTGATTTTTCTTAAATATCTACCAAACGGCTAAATACGAACAAACGTCGCATTTTGACAAAATTACCCTTAATAAAGATCCTTCCACAAAAACTTGGTCAACAACATAATCGCATTATTTACTTGTTTTCTTTCAATTCCAAACCCTACATCTTATAACAAAAAAAAAAATAAAATAAAATTCATACCTACAATTTAAACTGCATTTAAAACGCATGGGCATCTTTGCACGAGACGGGGCAGAGGAATCCGTCAATGCTTATAAAGAATGAGATCATCAATCAGACGCCTAAGTTGTCGTGGATTTTCTACCCACAATTACAGATAGGTAAAACACAAGTCCCGTCGGCCAACATTTCTGCAATCACTTAAAAGCGTTTTTATTTCTGATTGAAAATATGTCAAATGAGAGTGGTAATAAGTGTCAACAAATTAAACCGACAATTGATCAAAAAGTAATACGAAATAAATAAATAATGGTCATCACTTCCGGAAACCGCATTTTGTTTTATAGGAAAGCGGAATTTCGTAAGTCATCGTCATAAAAATATCAACATGCGGAGCTTTCTTATAATTCCCACCACGTTAACAAGATGGAACACCAACTAGTTTTCGTTTGACATTTCAATCAGCTGTGAGACACTAGGCGCGCGCAACTTCTGTGTAAACTATTTTGGTTACAAATTTCGATCGCATTAATCTCTATCTCTAACTCGATCTCAGTCTATATCTCTATCTCTATCTATATCTTTATCGCTATCTCTTATATATACAACAAAGTGGAAAAAAGCGTTTGTTGATTATTTTTTAAATGTCGGTAATTACGGTAATCAATTGATAGGCTAAAAAATAGAAAAAAAAATACTTAAATTCTATAAGTGCCTGGCGAAGCCGGCGGGGTTCAGTTAGTTAACACATAAAATGAATTCAGAGCATTTAAAAAAATTATTCGACCATGAGTTGTGCCATTTTATTCGGTCAGCTGTTTTGCTGAATTTGCTGAATATTGCAAAAGGTGTGTTTGTTTCAACAACCCAACGATTGGAGGTCGTTTTCGTGGAAACCGAATTTAAATTCGTTTTGAATACTAAAATATGTATGCGAAAACTTTTGTTTTCGATTAAGTTTTCGAGTGTCTTCGCGAAAACCCGGTTTTCGGTTTGGTGTGAATAGGGTATTACGTGTAATGGTACATTTAAACGCACCTAAATTCAACATTTCGGGAAAAAAATTGAAATCCAAATGATAGCTACTGTCTGAAGAAATTTATTTTTTAGCTATATTAATTTAGACATAAATTTAATGCTAATTCAGACATATTAAATATATTTCTGACTCATTTTGATTGATTGATTTGTTGACAGCTGTTTTTTTTTTTTTTTTGTCAGCCGGCTGAAGTCATTAAATGGCGTTCGGATTTTTTAAAGATGTTTGTTCGATTTGACAAACTTACAAATGCAGCGACAAAATTCAACATTTTGCTGAAATTCAACATTTGGACGTATGGACGTTTGGAAAGTAGGTACCTACCTATATGGCGAAATGCTGGACATTTGTCCTGAAATGTTGAATTCAGCCGAAACGATGCATTTAGGTGCGGTGTAAATGTACTATGTATAAAGAATGTGTGATTTTGTAAATGCAGCATATTTTGAATTCTTGCAAAAGAGTGACGAGAAAAGTTGAGACAGCTCTAAAATCAAACCCTGACAATAAATTTCAAATTTTGTCCACTTTAACATTTCGCATTCCATTTGTATCAACAAAGATTGCTGCAACGGTTAGCTTCAAATATCAATACCAGTTTGTTTTAATATTTTGATTTCAGGAACTATATTTTCCATTCACAATTGCGCAATTGTGAACAATCGAAAATGTTATATAGTATCGACGTTCAAAATAGGTTTAGTGAGGCGACAACCATGTGATTTTGAATGCATTTTATCCGTAGTCACAACACAACTGAAAATTAACTAATTTGTTGCTGCATTTTAAACATTAGTTCATATTCAAGCAATGGTGTGTATTTTGGCATTGCATTATGTACCTATACTTATTTTAACTGTACAAATGTTATTAATGTTCTTTCCCTCTAATGCATCTTTTATTATCATCCAAGCCTAACATGTACCTACCTATATATAGGTATTTTTTTATGAATATCTACCTATCTACCTATTCTGCGTAAATTTTTTTATTTCTATTTTAGCATCTTGACTTTACAAAACTCACGTTGCACTCAAATTTAGATGTGAAAAAAAACTCCTTATCGATCGTTAATTTCTCCATAACTTTCCTGTCTCTTATTTTCTATAACACAAAAAAAAAACATAATAAAAAGAAAAAGAAAATAGGTACAACAAAAAATTCTCGTCACAAAATAAATTTCCAGACTTCCTATTCAGAAAAAGAAGAAAAACAAACCGAAAACACCACACCACACACATCACATGGAAGAAAAAAACCCTCGCTCATTTTTCTTAGTCAGAAAACGAAGCCATTAACCAACCCCCTCCACTGACACATTCGGGTGGCTCTACTATATAGTATAAACGACTGAAATGGAGAAAAAAAAAATAAAAAAATAAAAACTTTGCTTGCATGCACCCGTGTTCAGTGTACGAGAGAAGGGGCTTTTTTTTATTTTAAATTCAAAAAAAAAAAAAAAAAATCCATCAAAAGACAACAACAAAGAAAAGCAATTCAAAATGCTGCGGAAAAATACATACTAGGTACACAAAAAAAAAAAAATAAGAAGGAAACAAAAAAACACTATTCTGAGTAACAGTGAGTCAAAATAAAATTGCAGGGAATACCTATAAATTGTGTGAGATTAGATAGATGTGATATTTATATATCGTCACCTCAGTATTTGAGTGATCTAAACGACAAAAACATAGTTTCGAGAAAACGACGTTTTAAGTTTGGAAACGAATAAAACAAAAACCTTCAGTAAGACAACCATTAACTAAATTTGTTAATTTAGTGGCTATTGAGTTCTACTTACACTTTAGTTCTTGTTTCAATTGGACAATTGGTTTTTTTGTAATCTCAAGTTGAAAAAAAGGAAATTGCATATGTGGCATGATTTTTTTTCGAAATAATGCGTATTTGTATGGTATGAGGCACTTTTTGAGCAACCTATGTGGCATTTAAATACTGAGCGGCATTGTGACTTTTGAATGCGTATGTGGCATATATTCATACAAAAGTTGAAATAAAAGCATTTTTTCAAATTACTGTTATTTTATTTTTCTTGGCGTTTTTTATGGCAAACTTATTTTTTTATGTAAAAAACAAGGTAAGTTATCGTTTCAAAGAAAAATAATTCTGTAATATACAAACGTTTGTTTGTATCGGGGATCTAAAAATCCAATATTTCAGTTCTTTTTTAAATTAATTTAGTGCCTTCAGAGGGTAAAAAAGGAAAACAATAAAATAAAATATCTATTTTATCCAACTTTAAATTCAGATCATACTTGTACAGAATATATTATTAAATAATTATAATGCAGAAAAACCAAACATAAATTGAACAGTAACTGTCTATAAGGAATTTATGAAGTCGACTGTATTGTATGTATCACTTATGCACTGAATTACAAATTTGACTTGGAACTTTGTTTGTATGTATCACTTAAACACTGAAAAATTATTATGCATATGAAGCACTTTTGAGGGAGAATTGTATGTTTAGATCATTTAAGCACTGAATTGCTGTTTGTCAATGAAGCATAACTTTTGTTCAATTGTATGTATAGGTCATTTAAAAGGTTTAAGAAATTTAGGAAAAGTTCATACAAAAATGTGACCTTCCCATATGTAGGCTTATGTGGCAGACCAATACTGACCATTAATTCCCAAAAGTGCGTTTAGATCATTTGTAACACTGATATCTTTGGCAATAATGGACATAGGATAGATTTAATTACACCAAAAGAAAGATCTCCTTTTTGTCTCTTAGAAATCATTCCTAACTCAAAAATGGCAAAAATGCAAATGTATCACTCAAATACTGAGGTGACGATATTTGTAAAAAAAAAAACACTTTAGATAGGTAGGTATAGTTTGATAGTTTGGGATAAGCAACTTCGATGAATTTTTAATGTACATAAAAAAAAAACATTTAGGTACACACAAATTAGTTGGTCAGCAATATCACAAACTTGAAAGTTCAGTTCACTACGACCTGACAAATATTTGGGGTGGTGTCAGCAAATTTGCGGACATTACATCTTTCTTCACATCGAAGTGTCACTAGGTTCGTTCGTGTACTTTTTTTAAACGTAAAATTATTTAAAATTTGCTAAGAAACTGTGCGAATGCGACCACGTACTGAGAAAATTGAAAAAAAAAATGAGAGAGAAATCCATTTCCTCTCTTTTAATTTTTTCGTAATTTTCTACTCGCCGAATTTCGACTTACTGAAAAATGAAAACTGACAACTAACTGACAGCTCAAAAGTTTGACAAGGTGAACTCTATTTATTTTCGTCTTCAACGATGTCGGAGGAAGAAGTTTTAATTGAATGTTCTCCTAGAATATATCAGGGCATTCAAAATGGTAAGTTTAATAGGTATCTAGCTTATAAAAAATTCAATTCCACCTTATTTTGCATTTAAAGGGAACGTTTGTTTATTTTACGATAATTTCAAAATGACATTTCTTAAACTTTTTGTAAGAAAACCGGTCAGGTACTTCTCTTGAAATTGAGAGATTTCTCTCTCGATTTTTGAGATTTGACATTTTTAATTTTTCTATGCTGAACGACACGAACGAACCTACTATTTATAAAGCTTTCGTTAGTTTTTTTAAGAATCCCAGACCACAATGCGAACGTTTAGAGAAGCTTATGCGAATGTGCATGCAGGAATATTTTGCAATCTTCCTAGAAAAGGATTATGAGCTCTTTCTCGGTGTACAAATAAATAAATATCAGGAGTAGTAAGGCGCACTTAATAAATATGACGTCTATCTGTCATTTTTGGTACATTGTTTCAGAGTACTTATGCATATGATTAATGTCGTCTACCATTGGGACCACTATATATTTTTTGAGATCTCAGGTTTTATGCTGCTCATGGAATCGCAGCGAAATTGATATGCTTTTGTAAATGTATTAGTGCGTTACTTGACAGCAATACTAGCTGTTTAAATTGCATTCGTTTTTTTAAAAAATCACATATGGATATCGACTTAAAAAATGTTTTCCCTATTGTAAATACAAATAGATTATTTTTTGTGATTCGTAGTCTTCAGATGACGAGGAAGACGATGAAGATAATAATTCCTACATAATTATATTATTTCCATGGCTATTTTTATATATTTCATATATTCTTAAAATGACGTAAAACAGCTGTGGAAACTATATTGGTATGTAATCGTTAAATCTGAACAAAATTTCGAGTTCTGGGAAAAGTGATAAACACATAATACACATACACAAACACATACACAACATAAAAAGTAATTTAGATCAAAAAAAAAGGTTGATTTTTTGTCAAAATGGAAAACGACATAAGTTAATGGGCAAACTAATGCAATAAATAATACCCCTAAGTACTACCTGGAGCTATGGTATTTTGTATGCCGCATTTCAGAATTCTGCGTATTTTTTTAGAGCGTTTTCTTCTGACTGAGCGCAGTGCTAGGTTATATTCTCACTCAGGTCTCTTTGTCATCGCCTTTAGAAACAAAATGCGTCCTTAGTCCGCCACGAATCGAGCTAGCTAGAAGGCATATTGAATGAGCCCATAGGAATCTGCCATAAAAAGTAAAGTGACTAAGCAATGGGACCAAGGAAAGGCCCAACATACAAAGCCGCTTATGTTTTTTTTTTTTTTTTTTTGAGTAAAATATTCCCCATTTTATCTTTTTAAGACCTTTTATATATTTTTGACATACCTACATATTTGGGATCACTACTTTAAGTCCTTCAAAACGATACTCCATTTAACCTGACAGGACGCAGAATATAACATACTTCGGCAATGAACACTTATGGGAGTTATGCCTTTAGGTGTGTTTATGTTTAGTAGGTACGCATTTAGTCGAAATCATTCTGTTCTAACATTCATACATATTTATGATATGAAGGTACCTTCTTGTCACAACACTTTATAAACTAAATTGAAAAGTAAAAGACTCAAAAAAATGAGACAAGTAAAAAAAAATTGTAAGCTTCTCACAACCATTCGTTCTGTGTAAGTTTTTCATTTTCGGGACGAATCGAAGGGATCTAACAATTTTATGCCGAATCCAAACGGGTTAAAGAAGAAGACTGACAGTTATACTACATTATACCCTCGGATGTTTGTGAGGCGTTCGCGAAAAGTGGAGCAATGCAAAAAAAAAAAAGCCTTAAGATGGAATTGTTTTTTTTTTTGTCGGGAATCGAACCTGGGACCCATCGCTTAGTAGTCCAAAAACACACTAAGCCAATGTGCCTACAAATTAAAAAAGTAGGTACAACTGATATATTTCTTCACGTTCATGACTCAATCACTGTACAGTGTACATGTCGAACAAAAGTTTTTATTCTCTATAAACTAAGGAAATGACGAACATTTAAACCGTACACAAATAGTCAAGTCGAAGCTAAGAAAACAAAGCAAACAGAAACTTATCGATTTTATTTTTGAAAAAAAAAAGAGGGCACTTATTTTTCTAGATTAGCGAGAAAAAAAAAGTGAAAAAGTAGAAGAGTTACTGGGATTGGGATCTACATGCATGGGTTTACAATCAAAACACATTCGTTAAATTACTGCCAATCTGAAAATTAATGTAGAACTAAAAGCCCACTTGTTCGTTGCATTAAGATGGGAATTTATTTTTTCTTTTCGCTTTTTCACAGCGGCATTTGCATGCGATTCGCCAATTAACTCATGTTCATAGCGGTTTTAGGTACCTACCAACCACTTAACGAAAAAAAAAACTTCAACTTAAATTGATATTAAAAAAAAAAAAAAACTACAGCTGATATCGTTTGAAAATAATTATTATCTCTTTCTATTCTACCCTCATTTTCTCCACAACAAAAAAAAAACTGTTTTTCCAACCAATTAATTATTTATAGTTTTTCATTCTCGTTTTGTTGCAATTGTGTTTTTGTATTTTTCCACCTGTGTCTTGTCATACGCAAGTACAATTTTATTTCATGGAATAATTTGTAAAAAGTGGAAATTTGTTCCTGTTTTATTACAGTGCATGTAGATAGGTACGGCGATGTGCTGTTTTATGCCTTATGAATTATGGCTGGCATTGCCAGGTGTTTAGTGTGACGAATTTAAATAAAACAAGTAGGTACCTACCTATGTGTTTTGCTTCGAAAATCCTACAATTATAGGTCTATGCTAGGTTTACAAAATGATCCAGTATGTTCATTGTTTATACTTAAATTTAAATTTCTCTAAATTAAACTAAAAAAAAAAACATTTTTTGTGAGCATTATTTAGGGTTAAAATTCGAACTTTCTTTCTTATAAAATGTACTAAAATACATCACGTTCCTTATGTTGAAAATAAATACATTCCGTGCGCTTAGAAATCTGACGCCGAAACCAGAGACAATACTGAGACCCCCAACTTCGGCCGATTTTCCGTTACTTGCCTACAAGCTATATTTATATGGGCTGGTACACGCTAAGTGCGTTAGTATTGTTACATAGAAATTCGTATTGACAAATGGCACGTAACTTCACTCACCAACACACTCGCACCTTGCGTGTCCCACTTCCGCTGTCGGCAAAGTTGCTGCCAGCGTTCATAGAATTTTGTCAGTTAAATTTGAAATTATTCGTTTCGTGTAAATAGTATTTTATTTAGGAATAAGTGCACTTTTGCTGAAAATATTTATGAAAAATAATTACTGCAGAATGGTTGTAGGAAAATGAAAACATTTTGAGCAATTTTTCTTCAGTTATTTTAGAAAAATTTACTCATGAAATCGAAGTTAATGATATTCAAAAGCGGAAAATACACAACAATATTTGTCCTAGTAGGTATGTTTCTAGTATATAAAACATCTCATTTAGATCGCATTATTAACTAAACAAATTATATTAATCGTTTTTTAAAAATGTATAATAACCAACCAATAGCATTCAATTATCTTAAAATGTGGTATTCTCGAACTCTACCACATTCCCCCATGGTTGGTAGCGGTTGGCAGCATTGAATTTATATTTTTTGTATGGTTTTACATGTCACACGGATTCTGAATAGACATAACACCGATAGGAAAACAAAATGGCGAATTTGAAAAAAACTGAGGGGGCCAGCGGCAAGAGGATTGTGAGTTGGGGGTCTCAGTATTGTCTCTGGCCGAAACAACGAAATCTACACCAAGTAATTAGGTACAACATAATCGGACAATAAACACGAATGGCAGCTCTCCTAGTGACACGTACACGTACAGTTAACTTTTCATAAACCAATAGATTATTTTCTTGTGGGCATCGGTTTTCGTGGGTTCCATTGTGCTGTGCGAATTAATTTTGATGTAAGCAGTATTACCACAATCAACTTTGGAAAAAAAAAAGCAGTTAAGGACTATTCACATGAGAGCGAATTGCGAACTGCGAACACGTGAATATTCGTGGTTTCTGACACTTCATTCACATGCAAACTTTTTTTGGTCGCAGATACCCGCGTATTAATTTCATTTTTAAAGGTTAAGTTCGAACGAATTTTTCATTCGTGGCTCGTGGGTTTGTGGATTGCGACTTCTTTGTGTGGATTGTGATTTGTGAATAAAGTGTGACAGTTCGCGGCAAGAATTTTCAATTCGCGGGAAAGTTGCTTTAATTGTTAATTTAGCTGTTAAAATCAATTGAGAGTCATGTTTTTTTTTAGAATAGATGTTAGATTAATTATATATAATGGTTTTGTGATAGATCAAATAGCAATTTTCAATTCATATTTACAGTTAAATTGATTTGTTCGCAATTTGCGTACCTTCCTATTCGCAGTTCGCTCTCATGTGAATAGTCCTTTAGTAACAGTCAAATTATGACAGCAGGTTGATACCTTATACTCAATAAAAATGTTTTTCATCAATTTGTTAGCTGACTGCTTCTGTCTGACCAAAATATTAGATTTTCTGTTTTTCATCAAATCTTTTCTGGTATTTTTGCACAGAAAAATGTAATAGATTTCTTCTATTTAGTACTTAATTTGAAACAGTGCTTGTTGCTTTTAGGTATAACTAACACGGAGGAAATAATCAGTTTATTAGAACTAGAACGAAAGCCTTAATAAATAATTTTAAATAGTTATGCAACTACACAGCCGTTAAGAGCCATTTGAGCGAATTTTTAGAAATGGTAGTTTTACTTAAAACAGTTCGGGAACAGCAAACAAACTTATTTACATTTACAGAATACTAGCACAAAACTATTCTGATAATGTCGATTGACTTGTGAACTTGGGATATTTTGCTAAGGTCCCGTTTCTATTTTTCTGCATTACACAAAAAAAAAGATAAAAATTAGCATAAAATCGATTCACTGTAGGCACTGCCTGGTAACACTGTTTATTGTTATTCGATTTTGTATTTTTTTTTTTTTTTTTTTTTGTTATCCATTTTGCATCTGACGAAATGAATGAGTGGAATATAAAAAAAATATATAAAAATCAACCGCCCCCTTTATACCACAAGTCCACAAATTACTATACAAAAACAAATCAACCTCAACAATTACACCACAATGCTATTCCCCTCTGTAGAATCCAATTCCAATCCAGAAAAAAAAAAACTTCAAACAGAAATCATACGCAAGGTGGTTGTTTTTGTTTACCTATTCCCCTTTCCAGTTTCTTTAAATCCTTTTTTTTTTCCTATTTCGTTTTAATAGGTTTCTTTTTCATTTTTCAATGTCGAATTATTTTATGACTATCATAATTTATTTGTCATTGCTGTTTTAGTTCCCCGGTTTGTGATTAATGCCAACGAACTCTTTTGAAACTTTTGCATAAACAATCGCATTTTCAGAAAAAAATTCATTTACTTACCGCTACACTTGGTTTTCTTGTTTGTTAATAATTATTAATTGTTTTGGTAAATTGCACACACACTCGAAATGTCACTTAACAAATCAAAATGGAAAACACACATATAATTACTGACAACTTTTTCTTTTCTCGATAACAATATACGGAAAAAAAATGCGGATATTACAATTCAAAAACAATACCTCCGTGGAAACTCGAAAGTCCTACCGCAGCAAAAGTAAATTCAACACTGACTAAAAGTTTTGTTTAAATTGACTTGGTTTGGGCTTTGTGTTTGTGTTGGTGTTTGGTGACTTGGTTGGTGTGGTGAATGGTGATAGAATGGTGTTGTTTTGTTGTTCTTGTTGCTAGGAAAAGGAATCAGGGATGGAAAATGCCATTTTCGATTTGTACTGAAAACTGTTGGAAGATTGTACTGAAATGGAGTCAATTGTATTGAAAACAAATTTTCGTATACAAATGTGAACTCGCAATATTTTCTTTTCAAAAACATAAAAAAAAATAGCAAAACATTAATATAAATAAACATTAATGACTTCATAAAGAAAACTATACATACCTACAACAAAAAATTGTTTATATTAATCTATGAGCCCTTCAGGCTTAATACACTCTTTTTGCAAATTCATATTCAAAATATTGCCCTGAATTCGAAATTCATAACAGTTTTTCGCCCAGAAACATTGGAATTACAACAATAGAAATAACGTTTGATTTTTCGTTCAACGTCTTCTTCAAGCCATGGATATTTTTCTTTCCATTCAGGCTGAAAATGAACGTCATATTTCCCCTTTTTTTCGTCCGTACATCGTTTGAAGAGGTCTAAACACTTTTAAAAACAGTTATTTTTTGTTATTGCTAGCACTTAACCAACCTACACAAAACACAAACTACTTACTCATCAACAGACAAAAGTGAAAAGTAGAATCTAGTCAACGCTTTGTGCAAAACTTAAAATATATAGTTCGTTAATTCATTTGATTATCTATTTTTGGAAAAATACAAATTGCAAGAACATTTTAAAGATACAGATAGATAATTTGTATCGAATTAAGGCAAATTGTACTTTTGTACTCGAGCAAACTCATTTGTATCGAATTCAATACAATTGTATCGACTTTTCCATCCCTGAAAGGAATTCGTTTCGGATAGTTTTCGTAATGTTTTGTAGTGAAAATAAAATGGAATGGAAACGCTGAGAAGTGAGGCCAAACGAAGCTGACCGAACCCAAATACATACATACTAATTGGATAGTGGAGCACTTTTTCCCATAATATGTAAGAATGTATTGCGATATGGGTCATTTTCGAACAAATATTTTGTTTTCTTTCTTAGAGAGACCGATACTGGAAGAAAATGCAATTAAATACTTCTTCTCTTTTATAGACAATACGAATCGCAAGGAATTTATAAAGTTTTTGTTGGTTTTTCTCCTTTCTTTTAAATTAACGTCGAACAATAAAAATGAGTTATTAAAACTATGAGACTGAAGAAACAGTGGAAACAACTTCCATATTGTCAAAAAAATAATTTTGAAAAGTACCATTTTTGATACTAATTGTGTCGCACTGGTAGCACTTATTCTATTCTATTATTTTAAGTTCTCTTTAAAATAAAAGCGAAGAGAGTATGATTGAATAGCATTGAACGGAATTGATTTTGATTGATGACATCGTTCCCACTTCATACCAGTGATAAAATCGACTTTTCTCAAGGGTACTAAAAACTGAAATGAAATAGTACTGACACGTACAAAAGAGTAGGTAGCTATTTTTTTTTCAAATACCATAAATTTATGTTATTGCATTCAAGAACAAAAAAAAACATGTATAATAATCACTCAAAAACTTGCATTAAACGCGCTGGATACAAATGCATTTAATGGTGGAGTTTAAACCGATTTTAGATCGATTTTACACCTACGTGATGTTTAATTTCGCATAAAATTACATTTATTGTTTGTTGTTTGTCACTTGCTCACTGCTTTGATTTGCTAAGTGGTGATTTTTAATTTTATTGGCCGGGTTCCACTGCCCGCTAGACTTCTAGCAGAAAATATCCCAGATGAAGGAACGCTCGCGCTAGAACAATAGCGGCAGCGGCAAAGTCCCCACTACAATTAAAGAAATAATGCAAATACATATTATAAAAATAATATCTGAATTGCTATTTTATTTACATTACTACTGTAGTACGGATAATTAAAAGATTTATTCCTCGTTTTCTTGGTTAAATTTTATTATTTTCCTTCACGTGTGCTTTTTGGCTCGTGTTCTTTTCTTCTTCTTCTTATCATCAATGGCCGACACCAACCTGAAGTTGGCTGCCATTACAATAAAACAGTCTGCCACTGAACACGTCCACAACTGAATAGTGGACGAGTTCAGTAACAGTTTGCTTATGTTACTACATCTCGGCCAGTCTGACAATTTGATTGACCACAATCAATACCATAACATTAATAAGTAATGATTCACAAGAAACTTAAATCAACTCAACATAGCTTAATCTTAACCATAACGTTAATAAGTAATGATTCACAGGAAGCTTAAATCAACTTAACATAACTTAATCTTAATTCAACTTAACATCTACACATTGAATGACACAAATGTCATGGGTTTACATAATAATGAATAACAATTAAGACTCTCTTCTTCTCTTTTTTTTTTTTTTAAGAGAAATCTTCTCTCCACAGTCGGATATTCTTGGCCTCTACTATACCATCATATGGCAACTGAGTTATAGGACAATTTTCTATATCACGTATGACATACCTATCATGTGGCAGGACTCTGTGAATGACATAAGGTCCCTTGAACTTTTGAATGAGTTTCTTATTGGTACCGATTGTTGTATCCACATTTTTTATTACTACAAAATCACCCCTGTTATAAGTACGCGCAGGGCGGTGGTGCTCCTTGAAGTACCGGCAATTATACTCTTGAACCTTTCGTGACTCCTCTGAGGCCGATTCCCTGATGGCTATAAGATCTCTTTCACCTCGGTTCAAACCCTTTTCCTCAAGAAATTCTGTGAGTTCGTCTATCACTGGTCCCCGCTGATCAACTCCGAACAGTAACTTACTGGGTGTGTCATGTGTTGACCTATGAATCGTATTATTAAGTGCGTATTCTACCTGTGCCAATGTCTGGACCCAATTAGAATGCTGCAGTGGTTCGCTAAGTTTGGCTAACATTCGTCCCAGCACTCGGTTGACTCTCTCAACCTGCCCATTAGCCTGAGGTGAATGGACAGCAACCTTAACATGCGCAATATTTCGCTCTAATAGGAATGAACTAAATTCTAAAGAAGTAAAACAAGTGCCCCTATCCGTAATCACTCTAGAAGGTCTACTGTAATATTCAAAATATCTTCCCAGCGACGCGCACACCTCCCTGGTGCTGGTCGAGATCACCGGATAGAGCTTGACGAATTTTGTAAACGCATCAACAACCAAGAGGACATGCTTTCTTTTTGATGCTATAGACGGAAGCGGTCCGAAGTGATCCAAATGAATGGTATGAAACGGGACCGGTTTCTTAGGTATACTGAAGATATTACACTCACGCGCCTGTGCAGGGGATGAATACATTATGCACTTTATACAATTCCTAATGAACTTTTCGATCTTCCTTTGCATATTGGGGAACCAATAATGCATCCTCACTTGGTTGTAACACTTTGAAACTCCTAAGTGACCAATCTTCTCATGCACTTGACGGATAAGGTTAGTCTCAAGCTCGGAAGGGACGTACATACTTAACTTATCACCACGGTCTTTTCGGAACACTACTCCGTCTTGCAAGACATACTGACTAGAGTCTTCAGAACACAATTTCTCTCTTAATTTCACGATAATAGGATCACGGCTTTGAGATGCCCTTAATTGAAAATCAATGTCTTCCGAATTCACCACCGATATCATAAAACATCTGCTTAAGGCATCAGTATGACCCATCTTTGATCCACTTCGGTGTTTGACCTTATAGTCATAATTTTCCAGCTCAAGGGCCCAACGAGCTATTCGCGGGTTTACACTTTTCTTGTTAAGTGTAAGCGTAAGTGAGTTACAGTCAGTCACCACTGTAAACGGAATCCCCTCCAAATACACTCGGAAACGCCGGAGGGCAGAAATAATGGCCAAAGTTTCCAGCTCAAAACTATGATACTTGGCCTCCTGAGCAGTAGTACTTCTGGAAGAATAAGCCACCGGATGAAACCGTCCATCATTCTGTCTTTGAAGGAGGACAGCTCCATATCCCAACGAACTGGCATCACAATGCAATTCCGTCTCACGGGTCGGGTCATAAATGGCTAACACTGGCGAAGAAGTCAGACAATCTTTCAATTGTTGGAAAGCTCGTTCGCATTCGGCTGAGAAAATATAAGGTTTGTCTTTCTTCAAAAGATCATACAGTGGTCGAGCTATCCTGGAGAAAGAATTCACAAAACGCCGGAAGTAAGAACTTAACCCCAGGAAGGAATGCAGTTCCTTACTATTCTTAGGGACTGGATACCGATGAATGGCCCTCAAGTGGGAATCACTTGGCTGAATACCTTGCTCAGTCACCTGGTACCCTAAATACTCTATGGCTGAAAATGCAAAACGGCACTTAGAAAATTTTAACTCAAGACCATTCTCGGCTAAACAACGTAAAACTTGTCTTAACAAGCTTAAATGGTCAGGTAAATTTTCACTGGCAATAACTATATCATCCATGTAAATGACAATCTGTTTAGACTCTGTCAGTTTACGAAAAATGCGTGAAATAAATCGTTGGAAAACACTAGGAGCGTTCTTGAGGCCAAATGGCATCTTTAAGAATTCATATTGGCCTGTTGGGGTCACGAAAGACGTAAGGTGAGTAGAATCTGATGAAACCTTCACTTGGTGGAAGCCACTCTTAAGATCCAGAAGGGTGAACACTTTTTTTCCCGAGAAATATTCGAGACAATCCTCAATCAGGGGAAGAGGGTAATTATCCCTCACCGTATACTTATTCAGAGCACGATAGTCGACACACATTCGTATCTCTCCAGATTTTTTCTTAGTCAACACAATAGGGGAGGCATAGGGGGAATCGCTGTGTCTTATGATCTTACGATCCAGAAGATCTTTAATAATTATGTCCACTTCTCGCAAAGGACAACCGTCGAGGCGGGCAAAAGAACGGTGTGTCCGTCAAAAGTCGAATTTGCATCTCGTAATCCAATGGTGTCACTTTTGATTTATCAAAATTCACATAAGTGTCATAGATAATACTACGCACTGTTTCAGAAGAAACTCGATCAAGCTCAGGCCCCACCAGAAAGTCGTCTCTATTTTCCCATTCTATGTTTAAAATTTCATGCCCTGTCTCATAATCGCCTAACCCCTGCGGACAACAATCGTTACCAGCTAAATTAGTTTTTTGTATTTTCATATTTGTCTTATCTACTGGACTATCATCACAAAGTCCTGTGCCACTTACAATGGGTTGTATGAATGACTCTGTTGCTCTGTTTGTGGAAACGGGAAAATAAGTGCACAAATACGTATAGTTTAGTAACAAGTGTTTATCAGTATTCATAGTACAAATTGGTTCTGAAGAAATCACATTTCTATGGCTACCCATTCTTAAGCTAATGTCAAACATTTGAAGTACATCCCGACCGATAAGCAGAGGCATAAGTGTAACTTCATCTGGAATAATCATAAGTGACACTTTTTTTATTTTCTTTTTAATTTTGAGATAACAAGATAACGTACCGTATGTATAAATTTTGATGTCCCCAAGTCCCCGATAATTAGAATACGATAAACTGCCAACTCTGATTTCTTCAGGCACCATGGATCTTCGAATAAAGCTAACCGGACTACCGGTGTCAAGAAGACAATTACATTCAATAAAGTTTGTGCACTTAGTTTCTCTTACAATAAAAGCAATGCTTACCAACTGAATGGAACTCAAGGATTGTCCAATGTCATCGTCATCGTAATCATCATCTGATGCGGCTCCTGATTGGATTTTGTTGACAGCACTCACTTGCCTTCGGTTCGGCGCCTTCGGACACAGCTTGTAGACATGACCCGGATCTCCACAGCGAAAACACGATCCAACCGGTCTCTTTTCCTTGGGACAGTTCACGGCTATGTGCCCATATGCTGAGCAGTTGAAGCACCGGACTGGACTCTCTCCAGATACTGCTTCGAACTGTTTCTTCGGTCCTGGTATGGCCGCAGTCACTGGCTTAGGTACACTACTACTGCTTCTGGCGGCTGTTGTTGCCTTCATGATACTCCTCTTCTCATAACGCGGCAACAGACTCTTCAGTTCCTGAAGCGATTTTGCTGCGTAAAGGATGGACACTGTTGATGATGTGTCCGCAAGCCCATCTATGATGTACTCCATTAGGTCAGCTTCGTCAACATCAGCATATGCAGCGATTTCCTGCATTGATAAGACGTAATGAAGAAGTGTTTCATCTCGTCGGCGGGTTCGGCGACTCAGCTGTTTGTACACTTCTTGCCGAGTCAACCGTTTATCAAACTCGGCTATCAGAAGGTTCCTCAAATCATCCCAGGTGTTCACTCGGATCGTCCTCAGAAGCATTTTTGCTGTACCTTTCAGCAATCTTCGTCCGCACACATATTTGCACTTGTCATCACATCCGAGGGATTGAGTCACGTCCTCATAGTCAGCAATCCACTTTCGAACACCATAGGAGTCATCGCCGGAAAAAGAAGAGACCGCATTCTCAATGTCGCTGAAGTCTACTCGCCTGGTAGGTAATGAATCAGAATAGGATTCATCTAGCTCTCTGCGGAGGTCTGCGATGCGCTTGCGCCTTTCTAGGCGAATCAACAGTTGTTGTTCTTCGATATCTGAACTAGTGCTAGTGGTAGCACACACTGGTACATTGCTGAGGGTTGAATTAGGGTTCGGCGTGTTAACTTCAGCGGAAGTTGTTGCGTTCGCAATGATCATAGGTGCGGGTACGCTGGCGGAATGTGCGATAATTTTCTTAGGTGATGCTGAAGTTTCGTAGGCGGAGGACGTCTGGGTTCTGGAAATTATTGGGGCTGAAGTTCCGCTCGCTGAAGTTCCACTCACTGTAGTAGGGTATGTTGTCAGTGGCTCCATGGCCAGGTCATCATCCGAGCTCTCAGAATTGCCTCGTTCATCCGGTAGTTTGCTTTCGCTCAACTCTTGTTCGTACAATGCACGCAGCTGGGCCACTGTTGCGGAAGGTGGTACTTCAATTTGCGCAGCGTGAAGTGCCTCCTGCAGTTGAGACTTCGTTAGTTTGGTTGACATTTTAATAATCTCACCTAATCTTGTTTCTTTATGGTCATCCACACTTTTTTCTTTTCGATTAGTGTGGTACCCCACATCTGACGTTGTAGTACGGATAATTAAAAGATTTATTCCTCGTTTTCTTGGTTAAATTTTATTATTTTCCTTCACGTGTGCTTTTTGGCTCGTGTTCTTTTCTTCTTCTTCTTATCATCAATGGCCGACACCAACCTGAAGTTGGCTGCCATTACAATAAAACAGTCTGCCACTGAACACGTCCACAACTGAATAGTGGACGAGTTCAGTAACAGTTTGCTTATGTTACTACACTACCAATTTTATCACAATTACATTTGCTCGGCTTCGTATTTACTTTTATTTTGTACACGTTTGAACGATTTTATCTGACAGGTTGTTGTTTTTTTTTTTTTTTTTTTTTTCAATGCAGCGGGTAGTTTTGCGCTAGATTGAGAAATTTCCCTGAAAGGAATATTTCAAAAAAAGTGCTAGACGCCTAGCACTTTTGGTGAAATGTCTATTTTTTTTATATGGAGTTTGACATGCCGCTAGTCATCTAGCGGGCAGTGGAACGCGGCCATTGTATTACATAATTATAAAGTAAACCTCCGATATGCCTCTTTTTTTTAGCCGGAAATACTTCCGAAACTAAACGACATCTAGCCCTAGCCCGCTTGTACATTCGATTTAGACGAGTACGACGTTGATACAACATTTATGCTGTTCCATCAGTTCTAAATTCGTCTTCTAACTACGAAGCAATCACCATTTTTTAATCGTTAGGAAACGAAGAAATGTTAATGTCATGAAATTTAAATTTTAAGCCGAGTTAAAATAGCTTCTTGTGTTCGGGTTTAATGATATTATGGACTTAGGTTTAATTTTTGGAGTAAATAATATGACCGTAAGTGAAATAACCTCATACATGTTCGATTTATTCCGAAAATTAAAAATAGTACAAATAGTACTCTAAATTGGGAAGTGGTATTTGCGTACTCGGGAAAGTTAAATGGTACAGAAATTAATACAATAGTAAGCCTTTTTTTCATCTATGCTTCATACTCTCAGTCTCAGTACGTTACTATTATTTTGGCACATTTTTATTTTTCAAAGGGGATGTGCAATCTTGTAAATTAATTCGATTTGGAAAAAAGATACAATTTTTTGAGAAAAAAATTAATTTTGAAATGGATTTCTAGTTTATTGGGAAAAAAAATATTTTTTGCGGCCAACCCTGAATCTGAAATCTCAGATCAAAATCTAAAGAATCTGATGGATTATCCATGACATTTTAGATGTCTGATTTGTAATCTCATTCTTGCGCTTTCATTAGCATTGATTACGGATATACTGATCTCTTTAACCAATCTTGTACATCAATGCGTGTGCGTGAAGTTGTAACTCCACCATAATGAAAGAGTAATCTCTCTGTCGACATGACTTTTTTCTAAATTGGACTATTAAAAGTGTACAGGTTGTTGTATTGTCTGCATTAATGTCCGAATTAATTATTTTGTATTAATGGCAATTTAATATCCTCTCGACAAAATCAATTTAGAATAAAAGTACAAAGTACTATTGGGTTTTATAGTTTATATACATTTTAAATACAGGGCTCTAATCGCGTAAGCACAAAACGATTGAACGACATCGTCTCGACGATGCTTCTACATCATATATCAACCAAAAAACGATAATCGTTGAAACGATTCGACGATCGTCGTTTTTTGTTGCTTCACGTTACTAATTCAAACGTCAAATACCCTCGTCGAAACGATTCGATTGAACGATAGCTATTTTGCAATCGTTTCATCGTTTTTGGTGTATTTTTTCAGTTTTCGGTAGGTCTGAGAGAAGTATAAACAAATATTTAAAGGAGAGAACACACTTATGTTCTCTTTGGCGACTCGCCCTTATCCGAGTATAGTAAAATAATGAATTTTTTGCAAAATAGAATTACAACTCAATCCTAAGCAATTAAAATTCTCATCTGCTCCACGAAATCAAAGATCTTTATTGGCATTTAAATTTTGTTCCCATATATTGTTAAAATTCTTCCTACCCGTTCGTAGACGTTTCTTCATCCAATATTATGGTTTTGGAATTTCACTCCAAAGTCCATTTGACTATGGTCGGTTCCTACACAATGTTGGGCATCTGCGTATGTGCTACACTTTCACTAAACATTTCTTACAATCCATCTATCCATTTTTGCATTAAATTTACAATTCCATGTCAATCGACAACAAAGGAAAATAAACAA
This sequence comes from Cheilosia urbana, assembly GCA_946477585.1. Lineage (NCBI taxonomy): Eukaryota > Metazoa > Arthropoda > Insecta > Diptera > Syrphidae > Cheilosia > Cheilosia urbana. The sequence goes on along the minus strand of OX297854.1, from coordinate 25,321,680 downwards.
ATTTAAGAAAAAAAAACAATTTTCAATCATTTTTTGATTTTTTAGTTGTCAGACTTTGTTTACAGTCATTTTCAAACTGTTCAAAATGAAAACGATGAACGATTCGATTGAACGATACGACGATGATGTTATATGAAGCAAACTAAAAACGAGATCGTCTTGTTCAATCGTTTCGACGACTATCGTTTCAAAAATTACGCGATGAGAGCCCAGTCCTTATATATACTAACTACTATTGGATAAGGGGAGTGCGGGAGCACTGACAAGAGTGACAGTTCGTTAATGGGTTATTCTCAAAAAAACATTTGCAAAAATTTCCCTACTTAAGGATTATGTTCCATTGAACAAATAACACTTGCCGAACCAACGGACATTTTATTGGCCGGGTTCCACTGCCCGCTAGACGTCTAGCAGAAAATATCCCAGATGTAGGAACGCTCGCGCTAGAACAATAGCGGCAGCGGCAAAGTCCCTACTACAATTAAAGAAATAATGCAAATATTATAAATATAATATCTGAATTGCTATTTTATTTACATTAATACCAATTTTATCACAATTACATTTGATCGGCTTCGTATTTACCTACTTTTATTTTGTAAACGTTTGAACGATTTCCTTTGACAGGTCGTTGTTTTTTTGTTTTTTCAATGCAGCGGGTAGTTTTGCGCTAGATTGAGAAATTTCCCTGAAAGGGATATTTCACAAAAAGTGCTGACGTCAAGCACTTTTGGTGAAAAGTGAAAAGTCTATTTTTTTTATATGGAGTTTGACATGCCGCTAGTCATCTAGCGGGCAGTGGAACGCGGCCATTTTCAATTTTAAATTATATTTTTAAGCACCTGTGTACCTACGTATGTATTTTTCTCATAAACGTAAGCGTTAACACAAGTTATGTTTGTTTTAGGATTTTTGCACCTTCAGTTATGCCTGTGACACACATAGGGTTTCGATACCACGGTATCAATACTATGGCATCGTCAATACCATGCTAGGTGACACACTGTACAACGTAGTATAGGCTAACAGTTGCCATTGGTTACCTTGCTGGGACAGACAATAAAACCCGTGACACACACCTAGTACAGGCACCCTGTTGGGAATACTAAAGCATTTTCTATGAAAATGATAGGTACTTCAAGTAAAACTAATCTCCACTACATGAGAGTGGCGCTGTTTTCGCTAGGAGGATAGCTATACCACGCAAAAAACCCTAGTATCGATACTACGCTCAAACCACATTGCTCGCATGGTATGACCGTAGTATACCCTGACAGACATGTGGTTCATCTCGATACCATGGTATCGAAACCCTATGTGTGTCACAGGTATTATGCACTTAGGTACATAAAAACGCTTTTTAATCTGCCTACAATTCGTACCGACCTTAGCATGGGCGAAATTCAAATTTTAATCACAGACCCTTTAATTGACAGTTGAGAAACCACAAACAGTTTGGAGAATTCTCTTTTAACAAATTTTAATAAAGTGACAGAAAAAAAAAAATCCGATATGAATTCTTATAATTTACTTTAATTATTGGAAGAGTTTTTTCTTCTCTTGGGTTGGATCGTTGAATGGATTTCTGATCAGATATCTATAATATTTTAAAACATGTATTTTGCATTTATCCAGCGTAACCAAGCAAATTACCCTGGTGGACCCTAATATAGTCGCTTTTAAAGTAGTTTTTAAGCGACAACTGTTAAAAATTTAACAATGAATGACAGACTGGGATAAAATGCACTCCTAAGGACTATTCACATGAGAACGAATGGCGAACATATCAATTTAACTTTATGAATTGAAATTTGCTATTTGCTCTATCACAAACCCATTATATTTAATTAATATAACATCTAGCCTAAAAACAACATGACTCTCAATTGATTTAAAAAATTAAATTAACATTTAAAGAAATTTTCCCGCGAATTAAAAATTCTTGCAGCGAACTGTCACACTTTATTCACAATCCACACAAAACAGTCGCGATCCACAAACCCGCGAATGAAAAATTCGTTCGAACTTAACCTCTAAAAATGAAACTGATATCTGCGACCAAAAAAAGTTTTCATGTGAATGAAGTGTCAGAAACTACGAATATTCGCGTGTCCGCTGTTCGCAATTCGCTCTTATGTGAATAGTCCTTTAGTTGGTTTTTAAAATTAGTACTAGGTAATGAATATAAAATGGGTTGTAATGTCGATTAAAATTAACAACACCCTAATATTGACATGCTCATGTACTAATGCAATTTCAAAGTGTTGTATCCGACTACAATTTGGTTCAATATATTTATTATTTTAAACAAAATAATTATGTATCTACCTACCTAAACAAACTTTCTATAATCATTTCCCTTCCCATGGAATTCCATTGAGAAAAAATAATACATACCTGTGGTTGACGGAATCGGCAAATTTATTCGTTAAGAAAAGGGAAATTTTACAGCGAGGTATTTTATCCACCATTTTCCTAAAAATCGGCTGTCAGTTTGGTGTTGCACGTCAATTGCCAATCACGTCGTTTCTTTTCCTTTTTTTGCTTTTGCTGCCCCATTCGCCTGTTGTCTGTCGCACACACATACACCAGAGAAAAAAAGAAGGAAAAAAAAAACGAGGAGAAAAGAAAGCAGAAAAGGTCAGAAAGAAAAAACCTAATCCATTCCATAATTTCACAAATTCAATTGAAAACGATTTTTTCATTTCGTACTCGCAGCAATACCAAACAGGAATTTTTCAACTATCATCAGTGAAAAAAAAGAAGAAAATTCCCCCGAAACAAAGGATCAAAGTTAGAAGCGATAAGTACTAGTGAAAGAAAGAGACGAAAAACATGTATTCGAATGGCTTCACCCATCATCCCCACCAGCCCCCATTCTATGGAGCACCTAGGGCCGATCGACCATACGGTAATGGCCGAAATGGAGCAGTAGGTGGCGCTGGAGGTGGTCCCGGTGGTCTAAATGGTGATGCGTCCGGAGCAGCACACTACAGCAATGCAGGTATTGGTTACCCAGGCAGTTACGGTGGCTTCCAGAATACTGCTGCACGAGGTAATTACACGGCAAATTCGCCCGCAAATGGTGGCAACTACTATGGCGGAGGTGCGACTTTTCAAAGAAAACCCAATTTCGTTCCACGCCCGAAGACTTTTAGCAACAACAACTATCAGCAGCAGCAATCGATGTCACATCACATGAATTCCATACCGATGGGCATGCTCTCGAAAGAAGAAAAAGCTGAAATGCAACGTGAGAAAGCAAAAAATCCAGGCAGAAATTTAGTTAAACCACAATGGGACAATTTGCAGCCGTTTCAAAAGAACTTTTACGTTCCACATCAGAATTCGATTGCTCTAAGTGAGCAGGGAGTGGCCGATCTACGCAAAGAAATGCAAATCACAGTCGCTGGCAATGCGGTGCCCCATCCGATAACCAATTTCGAAGAATCATCTCTGCCCGAGTATGCGATTCAAGAGATGAAGCGTCAGGGTTTCACCAAACCCACTGCCATACAGTCGCAGGGATGGCCAATAGCACTCTCTGGCAGAGACTTGGTGGGCATTGCCCAGACTGGTTCTGGCAAGACATTGGCCTACATGTTGCCCGCTATGGTGCATATTGTTAATCAGCCGCCACTTCAGCGAGGTGATGGGCCTATTGCGCTAGTGTTGGCACCCACACGCGAGTTGGCCCAACAAATTCAGACAGTCGTGCGCGACTTTGGCCTGCAGTCGTCTCCCCAAGAAATTCGACACACTTGCATATTTGGAGGCAGCTCAAAGGTACCGCAGGCACGCGATTTAGAACGTGGCGTCGAAGTTGTAATCGCCACCCCCGGACGTTTGATTGACTTCCTCGAGAATCGCATTACGAATCTTTCGCGCTGCACATATCTGGTGTTGGACGAAGCCGATCGTATGCTGGATATGGGCTTCGAGCCTCAGATCCGTAAGATTATCGAACAAATTCGTCCCGACCGTCAGGTGGTCATGTGGTCTGCCACTTGGCCCAAAGAAGTGCAAGCTCTAGCCGAAGATTTTCTCACCGATTACATCCAAATTAATATCGGTTCGTTGAATCTTGCCGCGAATCACAACATTCGACAGATCATTGACATTTGCCAAGAGGAGGAAAAGCCACAGAAGATCGTCAATCTGTTGAACGATATTGGACAGGCCGTTGCCACAAGTAAAATAATCATTTTCGTCGAAACTAAGATCAAAGTGGAGGAGATTTTGCAAATTATTCGCAATGAGGGCTACACGGCCACTTCGATTCATGGCGACAAGTCTCAGGCGGAGCGGGACTCTGTATTGAAGGACTTCCGTAACGGCAAGTCAAACATTTTGATTGCCACAGATGTGGCTTCGCGAGGACTTGATGTCGAAGATCTCCAGTTTGTCATCAACTATGACTATCCGAACTCGTCAGAGAACTACGTGCACCGCATCGGACGTACAGGTAGGATTTTTGTCGTTGTTTTTACTTGTATTTACTCAAGATTTCAGAATAAGTTTTCGTTTTGTAGTACAGCGCTACAAACTTGTTTTTGATTAGTCTCGATTATTTTCTTTTTATTTTGAGACTTGGTGAGCGGAATGTCCCTGGGTAGGTATATAAAAGCAGCATTTGCAAGTCGAAAATATTTAGAATGGAAATTTCATAAATATTCATTTAACACTTCGACTGAGAATAGGAAATTACTATAAACTGGCTTCAAACTTTTGCAGCTAGCCCTTATCAGCGCTTCTAATTTTTATTTTTTATTCAGGTTGCGGTGAATAATTTGCATTTGTCTCGCTGAATGTACAGTAGCATATCATTATAAAGTGTGTTCAATTAAGAAAAGTAGCAAGTAGGAACTGCAGAAGTTCATAAAAGCAATCCTAACTTACAGCAGAAAGTGACATTGAAAGGGAAAATCATTTTATACTCTTTTTGCTGTGTAAACAACAAGTTTTATATAATTAAAAAATATGTCAATTTCAATTTATTTTAATTTAAGCATTGTACAAATAAGACTTGGTCTTTTATAGTGCTTAAATTAGCAGATAATTTATAACATTAATGGAAACTAGGACTAAAATTTATATAAACATTAGATACTTAAAAATAAGAAGCAATAATTAGGAAAAGAAAGGATTATGAACAGAAGATGGTGAAATAGAAAGTAGTAGAAGAACAGTAAAAAGTAAAAAGATTTGTAGTGAGTATTTGTTGCTTTTTTATTCGAGGTATTCCATTACGGCATTTTTGAACTTAGTAGCCCCAGTTATTTGTTTTGTAGTTGCCGGTAGCGAGTTCCAAATCCTGGTGACATATACAAAGAAGAGACGCGAAGAGTTCAGATAGCTAGAGGAGGGCATTATAAGATTATGTGTTCTAGAGGACTGACCAAATTGAAGTTTTTCAAAAAGATACATGGGGGATCTGCTGTTAATAATTTTGTGCATGATATCGAGAAACTGCTGAAACGTACAACAGTTGCATGCACTGGAAAATTAAATTGAACGAAAAATGAAGTTAAGATTACCCGAAATCTGGGACAGCATCTGTAAGGCCAAACGATGAAAGGTTTTCGTGCGCACGAATGATTTGCCCTTTGTTACACAAGTAAATGTCTTCATACACACGAAAACGTTTGGACGTTTCGCCTTACAGAATCTGACCCCTGAATTTGGGGTTGGGTATATTCTGCTGAAACAAGAGTTAAACGTTATACCATTTTCAGGTTTATTCTCAGAAGAGTCAGTGTTGTCACAGAGTCTAAAAAAATAGTTTTATTTCAAATCTCCGAGTTTTCGCAGTAGGTACATGGAAAATAAAAGAAGTTGCAATTGTATTTGTGGACTATTTGAAAGCATCTACTTCTGAAACTCTAGATATAAAAAAACGGAATGAGTTACTTCTGAAATGGAAAACTACATACTTTAGTGGCGCTTCAAATGGGGTTAGCTTGCTAATTCCCACATCTCTCAGTAGATCGAGGTCGCTATAGAGCTCGTACATTCCGCTATTGAATTTCCTTTCCAAATCTTGTCAACGCAAACTGGACTGAAAAATTTCGCGTTCAAATCGACCAAAGATCCGTTCATGTAGTTCGTTGACAAGTGGTTTCAGGCGTTACCACAAGCAGATAGAATTTTCTACTCAATTCAAAGGTTTCCAAAGTTTAGTATTTTCTTTAATAGAAACTATGCATGCTGAGGAGCCATTCAGGCGCTCATTCATCTGACCGAATCTCGGAAATGATTTAGTCTGTGCTCTCTACTAAGTCACCCTCATCTGTGGCCGAATTACCGCATCCGTGAGCGACCCATACGTCACTGAATTTTGTGGATTTTACAAGCAAAACATTAACAAATTCAGTCACGTATTACTCGATAACGGATGCGGTAATTCAACCCCTGATCTAAAGAAGTCGCAGCCTTCTGGGACTTGCCAATTTGTCGGATCACCACGATAACAGTCGTACTATCCGCACTCTACAATCTAAATTTATTCAGTTAATGGATGCAAATAGGAGAAGAAAAGGTAGGTTGCACGATAATTTGGGCAATTTTAAAGCAACCCACAGAACAAGTTGAAATTTGGTGAAGCAAGATCGTTGAAAAAGACTGCAATCAGTGCGAGGTAGTTCAACATATGAATCAACAAATTACGGTATGTACATAGTTGGTTATATTGAAACCACCTCCAGGAGTTTCCTGGTAGTGTGCTTAAGAAAGGGACAGCATTAAAAAAAAAAAAAAAATAATAATATATATAATTATTTGGATCTAGCTTCGTACAACTCTTCGTTTTATGTTTGGGACGAAATTAGGGGATACAGAATTTATGCGTTAACCTAAAACCCATAGAAACTGCTTAGCGCAGTAGGCAAATCAACTGAGCTTACGAAGTAGATTGTATTTTCCGACATAAACCGGAAACGATGATTCTGCTATTAACCGGAGCACTCAAGTACACCTATTGGTTCAGATGTTTCTGGAACTGTAATGAAAACTCGTGACCCAAGTGCCCCTGTTCTTCCCGCTACTCCGCGAAATTGATTTGTTTAAGAGATTAGCACCCCTATTGCGAAGATCCACTATCAAAGTTAATACTTGTCAATAAATTTCGTTAAATGGTATTGCGACGATCAATTATCAATTAAGTGTTGATCGACTGTGAACGTGCAGAAATTGTCGATTGACAAATCGGTATTGTGAATGTCCTCTTCCTCTGTGTAATGAATTGTATCCATTTTGGGCACATGCAATTTTCAATAACGCGTTTAGCAATTCACTAAGAATAAAGGACACTGTTGCGGTTGACTGCCCAAGTTGAAGTCGTTGCCGACACAGGTACAGAGCTGAAATTAATCGGTTTAAGTTTGGGTCCAATATCTTCCAAAAAGAAAACGAATGCACCTCAAAAGCTTAATTTCATTGCTTGGAAATTAAATTAGTTCCAGTTCCAAAAGATTAGATGCGACTCGCACTGCTCCGTATAGCAGCCAATTCTGCGTACTCTGTCACGCCTTGGCCATCATCAAAAAAAATATTCCACTGATGACATATTTTTCAATAAATTTTACAGATTTGTAACACTCGTAATTATTGTTTAATTAAATTGTTTGTGAAAGTCGTAACGATCACTCTTCAAATCACAAATACTTTAGAACTGTCAAAGTTGAGTTTTCAATCACAGTAACTTTATTTTTCGCGTTACGTTCACAATAGGGTATTCACTTATAGCGATTGGGCGCTTTCAGAGCAGTTTTTATATTCGTTTGGTAAAAAAAAAGCCATCTTTTTAGATTTCAGAGCACTTTTGCGAATCTCGATTTTCTTTTCTCAGATTTAAGTGCGTTTGAAGTTGACAATTAGTGGAGTTTGTTTAGGTTTTCGTGCATTTTTTCTACAGCAAAGAATGGCATCGGGTGAATCTTTTTTTTGTAAATTTTGTATGTACCTATAAATATTTAGAAATCAATCGCAATACGCAAATTTCGAATGTTTTAATATAAAATTTAACCAGAGAATGGAAAATGCGTAGAGAAGTATCGAAGGCTACACATATTCGAATCGCAAGAATAACAACACAAAAAAGAGCAAGTGACGTGGCTATAGCATTCTTGTGGTACAAGTTTCTAGTGCAGCCCATCTAGTGTTCGCCACTCTTATGGCCTGCTTCTCCCTGCTTCACAAAAGAGTGAGCAAGGCGGGATGTTCACCAAGGGATCAGCTTGTTCTGTTACTGCTGCCGAACCTTGTTTAGCTAATTCATCCGCAGCAGAGCAATATCTTGTGCTGAGTACCAAGAACCTTGAGCTCTTCGCGACAGCATTTCACAAGCTTCGATTTTATTTCTGTTGCAGTTAAGGCTTTTATTGCTGCCTGGCTGTCGATAAAGAAGGTACCTTCCTTCAGGTTGTGTTGCCCTTACCGCAGACTCACGGGCTGCTGTTGTCACTCTCAGGACCTCTGCTTGGACGAGACTGCTGTGGTCGGGGAGGTGTATCGATTTTTATATACCCAACGATTCGGAGAAGACGACTGACCCCGTCCCGCGATAGGCGCTCGAGAAAGGTCTTGTAAATTCTAAGTATGGCGTAATGTAGTCCGTGATCGGTACACAGCCAAAGTATTTCTGTAGGATCGACGAATCACCCATTTCGTCCAGTTTCCAATTTTCTGATTGGCTTATTCTCATGGCACTTATGGCGGCTGATATTTGTAAAAATATGTCTAGCGGAAGCAAATTGAGGATGGCCTCAAGAGCTGCGGTTGGGGTTGTCCTCATTGCACTGGTGGTGCCGATACACGCCAGTCTTTGTACTTTCGTAATGGCCTTTAGGTAGGTAGCTTTGAAGGTTGCCGGCCACCATTCAAGACTGCCATATGTCAGTATGGTTCTTTCTATAGCCGTGTACATCCACAGTTTAATTTTAGGAGATGGTCCCCAGGTTTTCCCAAAAATTCTGCTGCAGGAGTAAAAGGCTACTGTGGCTTTTTTTATTCTTTCATGTGTGTTCATTTTCCAATTTAGTTGTTTATCTAGCTTTCAGAGATTCCGCAAACAAGCTGTGACAAACTGTGGTATTTTACTTTTGTTTGTGAAAATAACCAGTTCGGTTTTCTGAGGATTGAATACCACATAAGTGTTTTGCAAGTGTAAAAAAAACGTTCGCTTTATAGCTAAATACTTTAAGATCATCCCAGGTTCGTTGTCATTGATGAATTAGGGCACCTGCTGTCATATAACAGTCGCCCAACAGTCACAGTTTTATCACTTGCAGTGAGTTGTATGCCACAGTCATCACCTTTTGTCTGTTATGATTCCATTCCTATCACATCTTTCACAAAAATACCCAACATCAAGAAGTAAATAAGTTCCCATAAAAATTTACAAATCTAAGATAACATCATCGTTATCTCGTCTATTTTAAACGGAATTTATAACCTCTAGTGCACAAAAAGTGATTAATATCATCGTTTTCATCCCACTTATACCACGTGTTTCCTAAAATCACCTGAACAGAGTGGTGGATGTTAACGCATTAAGCCATTGCCTAATGAGTCACTTTCACTTTGGTGCTGTTATGCTTATTTATTGCTCTAAGGCCATTCTCTTTTTAACCATTTACTATGTACGTTCATGCATGTATCTGCAAATATTTTCTTTTAAATCAAATTTTCTTCTCCGATTTAAGATGTAGACAAATAAAAATAAACGAGTATGGGCGGCATTGGGTAATAATTTAAGTCGCAGACTTGCAGTTGCCAAATGTGCGCTGTGTTGGCGATTTTCTTTTTTTTCTGCTGGCAATCAGGAGGAACCTAATAAGGCAAAGAAATTGCTTCCTTTTTAAAGATATGAATTGTAAAACTTCCTTAGTAATGTACGGTGTTACCTAAATTGTTTTGAAACAAGTGCAGTTAACCATATAAGACGTTTTTTGATTATGACCACATGATCCATACAGGTAATTGATTTTCATGTTTACAACGACAGTTGGATCTCGTATTATTGTTGTTAACCATGGAAATCAATGATCTATATCAGTGGTTACCAACCTTTTCAACAGCATGCCCCCCTTATGGCGAAATGGGGAATCGAATGCCTAAATAAAATTTTCAAATGTTTATTGAAAAATATATTTAATGCATCAAGAATTTTTAATATTCTTGCTTGTACACATGTTTGTTATGTTTATACATTTTTGTAAATTGATTTTGAAGAACGTTTTTTTATTTATTAGTAATGTAAGATGTTCAATGCGACTTTTGGGGTTGCATTTTCTTGCCCAGCTCTGAGATTCTGGGTGCAATTGTCGTCAGTGCAATTCTCATATCAACTGGTTGGTTGTTTTTAATGTTGAGGATAGCCGAAAATCCTTGTTCGCATAAATATGTTGTTGAAAAGAGCACCAAAAATGGAATAGCAATGTTTTGTAGCCTTGATCCAGAATTCTTCTTGTTCGCTTGTATCGTATTTGTCCTTCAGTGTGCCGTCATTTTTCAAATCGATCACCTCCTCTTGTAATTCGTCTGGTAGTTCATCGATATTAACGGTGAATGGATTGCGCACCATCGTTTTGAATTCTGCAACGTCTTTTTTGTCCTCCGGAAAGTACTTCGAAAATTCTTCAGTAAGGTTTTGCAAATGTTGAATTATGTCATTTCTTGGGCCGTTGGTTGCTTCTTCTCCAAGTTTGACCATTTTTGCAACGTTCATAAATGACGAAAAAATGTTTGCTGTTTTTTTTTTCTTCCAAAAACCGATTTTTTGAACGAAAGCTCGAACCTTATGTTCATACTCAAAAATATTTGCGAACATTAGCAAATAAATTTAGCTCTTAGATGCCCAAATATATCAGACAGGTACGCCAACCCTAGAATTCTTTGCATCAAAAATTTACAATTTAAATTGTGTCCACGCCTCCCTTTTACAATCCCCGTGTCCCACCGGTTGAGAACCACTGATCTATATAGATCATGTGGGCATAATAAAAAACAAAGCCTAAATGACAAAGAGGCAAAATATTTTCTCAGTTGGATTAAACAAACAACCTGTCCAAATCTTCGATACAAACTAAATTTTGGATGGAGAATCGTTTGCTCAACACAATGTGGGTGTCTTTATCCTTTGATTACTTGCCGGGTTCAAATTGCTACTGCACTTTATTCGATCGGAATCGGAATCCACTCAACTGTTATTGATTTAAGGAGGAATATATTATTTGATGATAGAACTGATGGGACGCTTTTCAACGAACTGAGCCCTAACCTAGCCGTTGGGTAGTAGTACATTGCGTCTTAAAGAACCAGTTTTTAGCAAGACCAATAATCGGAGAACATGCCTTTCCAGTAGATTAGATTAGAGTAGTCTTTATTGGATTACACAAAATTGAGTTTACAAAAGTACATTTACTAGTCTTTGGTTTAAAAACCGTCGGTCCGATTAACAGAATCATAATAAAAAAGAATGATTCTAGTTAATTCAAGAAAGGAAAATAAAGCTATAGATAACAAAAGTAAGTCCAACCTTATTTTCATGGAAAACAAAAACTTTCTGTAAGAATTCTATTTCTGTAGCCCATAGCTAGTCGAATAAATTTGTAGAGCTTCTCCCAGCCCAACACATCGTTTAGAATTTGCGATACATCTTCAACTTCCAATTGGCTTCTTCCGAAAATGTTCCGACGAGTTTCTCTTAGAAACGCGCGATATTTTCTACAGGGTGTCCGACGGGATAATACTTTGTTTTGCCGCCATTTTGGTAAACATTAGTCTTGACAGTTCATATTTGGCAGTCGTGAAGTAGACACGTGGCAAATTTATGATGGAAAAATATTCCATAAACCAACGTGTTTTAATCGTTAAAACATTTTATCAAAATCAATCATCGATTACTGTGACGATGAGAAAGCTACGTGAAAACAACGTGCCAACAAAACGCACTATTTATCGTGTAGTGAATGATTTCGAAAAAAGAGGGTCTGAAGGTAATAGGCCCAAGCATGGACCACAAAGTACTGCAAGATCGGCTGAAACATTACTGCTGCTCAAGGAAGTGTTCAAAATAGAGATGCCACGAATAGTAATTTGGCCGAATACCGAATACCGAATATTCGGCGAGGCTCGTGGCCGATGCGCCGAATATTCGGCGACACTTTGTAGTACTTTCCGTGAGTGACAAGTCACAACCAGAGACAATACTGAGACCCCCAACTCACAATCCTCTTGCCGCTGGCCCCCTCAGTTTTTTTTCAAATTCGCCATTTTGTTTTCCTATCGGTGTTATGTCTATTTAGAATCCGTGTGACATGTAAAAACATACAAAAAATATAAATTCAATGCTGCCAACCGCTACCAACCATGGGGGAATGTGATAGAGTTCGAGAATACCACATTTTAAGATAACTGAATGCTATTGGTTGGTTATTATAAATTTTTAAAAAACGATTAATATAATTTGTTTAGTTAATAATGCGATCTAAATGAGATGTTTTATATACTAGAAACATATTAGGACAAATATTGTTGTGTATTTTCTGCTTTTGAATATAGGCGTGTTTCTTTGAGCTTCGATCTCAGCAAAGCAAAGCAAAGTAGGATTTTCAGCATGCGATTACAACAACTACGCCCTACTTGACACTTCGAGGAATCACAGTAGTTGTTGTAATTGCGTGCTGAAAATCCTACTTTGCTTTGCTTTGCTGAGTTCGAAGCTCAAAAAAACAGGCCTATCATTAACTTCGATTTGATGTGTACATTTTTCTTAAATAACTGAAGAAAAATTGCCCAAAATGTTTTTATTTTCATACAACCATTCTACAGTAATCATTTTTCATAAATATTTTCAGCAAAAGTGCACTAATTCCTAAAATAAAATACTATTTACACGAAACGAATAATTTCAAATTTAACTGACAAAATTCTATGAACGCTGGAAGCAACTTTGCCGACAGCGGAAGTGGGACACGCAAGGTGCGAGTGTGTTGGTGAGTGACAGTTGTCAATACGAATTTCTATGTAACAATACTAACGCACTTAGCGTGTACCACCCCATAGAAATATAGCTTGTAGGCAAGTAACGGAAAATCGGCCGAAGTTGGGGGTCTCAGTATTGTCTCTGGTCACAACTCGTCACTTACGAGTTTAAACTTATACCGCTGAAGTTGTACGTATGTAGGCGCGGCCAGTTTTTTTTCATTTGCGATTAGGTCGCGGTCGTGTCATAACACTTATTATTTGTTGTTATTTGCATGTCTGTTGGTGCTTCTTTACGTACTGAGTGTTTCTTTCTTTTTTTTTCATGATTTTCTATTAACTTTTCACTATTCGGTATTCGGCCGAATATTGCAAACTATTCGGCCGAATACCGAATAGTGAAAAATGTGGCCGAATAGCCGAATACCGAATAGTTGCCGAATATTCGTGGCATCTCTAGTTCAAAACAATCCATCAACCTCAATTCGACGCCGTGCTCAGGAGCTTGGTCTTCAAAGAACAATTTTGGCGACAACTTTGCACAAGGATTTGCATTTGTTTCCATTTAAGATTCAGTTGATACAAGATCTTCTTCCACAAGACCATATACGCCGCCGTACATATGCCAATAGAATGTTACAACCCATGACAACCCCGATTTTCATGAAAAAATCATAATGAGTGACGAGGCACATTTTCATTTGAATCGATATGTGAATAAACAGAATAGTCGGTTCTGGGCAATGGAAAACCCTCAAACTATTCATCAGTCACCTTTGCATCCATTAAAAGTTACAGTCTGGTATGCAATTTGGTCAGGAGGAATCATTGGACCTTACTTCTTTGAAAATTAAAACGGCTTAATGGTAACTGTGAATGGGGAGCGATATCGTGATATGATTGAAAACTTTTTAACGCCACAACTTCATGCTTTGGCCTTGATTAACATGTGGTATCAACAAGACGGTGCCACATCGCATACAGCCAGGATTACAATGGAATTACTGCGAGACCTTTTTCCACAACAAGTTATTTCAAGAAATGGTGATGTTGATTGGCCTCCACGGTCGCCTGATTTGACTGCTCCGGACTTCTTTTTGTGGGGATATCTGAAAAGCAAGGTTTATGCGAACAAACCAGAAACGCTTGAGCAACTCAAACAAAATATTCGTGATGAAATGAATGAAATACCGCGTGAAATGTGTGAGAATGTAATGAAAAATCGCATTTGTGAGACTAACAGAGGCGGACATTTACCTGATATTGTATTCCATACATAATTGCCGACATTAAATAAAATAAATATCAATATAAGATCCATTCTCTTTCATTTAATCAAAAATTATAAACAAACAAAGTAGTATACCTTTCCGGCGGACACCCTGTAGTATAGTATTCCCTATATTGGGATGCTTTGGCCTGAGTGATGAAGTCCTTCCGAACTTTTGAGTCCACCTTGGAGATAAGCAAATAAAGTTTTTCTTTGAAACATATCAAGCCATCTTCATTTAGATTTATAGAAACACCCAGAGAGTTAAAAAGGTTTTTCCAGGTTTTTTCACAAAATTGAGTTGGTTTAAAATTAGATATTTTAAGATCCTGTTGACTAAAACGTGAGGGTTTCATTTGTAATATCTTGACAATGTAGTCAAAGTGAATTTTAAGAGAGTCAACAAACAATTGGCAGTTCCGTTTCAATGTGAAGCAGGTAATTTGGTGTAGGGAAGAACGAACGCGCGTTTTAAGAAGAAACGGAGAGATTTTTCAATGTCCTCATACTCATTGTAGCCCCAAAAATGGGCCGAGTTTAACACAATTGATTTCGCAACTGCTTGAAACAGTTTGTATGTATTTTGCTGAGTGGTGAATGCCTTTCCAGTAAGTAAGTACTAAAGTAACACTCTCTTATGATTATGGTTGCAGTTGATTTGCCAAGTTGCTACCTCGCGTCCGCGGATAGTGCGGGTTAGCTTAGGTTAGGTTTGTAGGCTGGTAAGGAAAGATTCCGCGCCACACCAGGTCAAAATTGACCCATTGTAATATCCGTAGGGGAAAAGGTTTATCCCTTACCCGTGTTAACCTATTCTGTAAGCATTCTAATGATTTTTGTAATGATTTTAAATTACTTACTGCGTATCGTTACATACAAACCATCTTAATGATTTGATGAAGTTCATAATTTTATCTATTGGTGTGGTAGATAGCTCGTTCAAGTTATGGAAGAAGTATCTTCCAAGGAAGGAAGACCTGGACAGTGACATAGGAAGTGGGTTGTGTCCTCTATAACTCCCTCGTCACCGCAGCCTCTGCAAAGTTTTTTCTCGGTCACAGTCGCATTTTCTTCATGTGGTATCGCAGGGTGTTGTGTCCATGGTTCGCTCTGTTCTGGATTTGCAAAAAGATGGCCATAGCTTCCTTGTGTTAGCGTACATGGCTCCATGGATAACCATCTAGCGTTTGCCTTATCTGTGGCCTTCTTCCCTGCTTCTAGCCTTAGTGTACGGAGCGGGATACACACGGAGGGGCATGTTTCTTCTAGAGCATTAGCCGAACCCTGACCTGCTAGTTCAAAAATGAGTGCTGGTTATATGCAGCCCCGGCATAATCCGTTTTGATTCCGTCTCATTTTTTTTACCATACCCAGTGCAGTTTGAGGTATAAATGTGTGAGGCGTTTGTTATCAGCATTTGTGTTTCACCCTATCTAAGAAATTTAAAATTACAATTCTAGATTAGATTGTGAGGCGGGAGAGCCTTCAAGGGGCTTTGGCACTGCGGCTTCTGAAAGGAGCCTATTGTGCCTTTGCAATTGAAGATATATTTTCCCGGAATACTGGCGGGTAACTGGGGAAACCCCTCTGTTCACACAGAAACCCCTCAACCCTGGTATGGCAGCAAATCTGTTGATGGATACAGAATCGACAACAAAAAAGACGTCTGCCTTCGAGCGTTGCTGTGTTACGTCATAACTCATAACTATTGTCTATTCAGACGACAATCACGTTGTGATCGTTTGTCAAGAGTATAGCAAGACAGTGTTTTACATCTGGAAAAATCACCTGTCTAACTTAATTGCCTCACTCTTGCCTGACCCACAGCAAACGATCGTGCAAATATAAAGCAATGGCCCTTACTTTCCATCAGCTGAGTAAACGTCTAAGAGTTATGGAAACAGCAGTTCGTTTGAAAATTGTAGATACACTAAAAACTGAAACAGAATTCCGTTACCCAGCTAGGTTAGCTGCTTTTGTATGGTTGTCTCCTCAATTGATCTATAATTACCGAAATAAAAACGTACTGTTCGCTACGTGTTGTCGTAGACAAATAATAATTACGGATCGATAGATACACATGCAGTGCACATAGTAAACTTCGTCGAGTAATTGAATTTTTATTTGACTTCCATTCATGCAGGAAGAAAAATATCGCTCACTCGTTTCAACCCACAAGTATTATCCACTGCTAGTTGAGCTCTTGAATGCATTCAATGGGGGTCACAGCTAAATTAGTTTTACTAAGTAGGCCGGAGTAGTTCACTCGCTGGGGCCGAATGTAGTAAGCTAATATCAGATTTGTACCTACACGCGAATAAGTCTGTCTTCTATGTGCAGGGCACCTTACTATACACGGGACAGAGGGTAGCACGTTATAGTTGAAATGTTTATGGACATGGATATACAATCCACGAGAGAGTAATGATAATGGGGGAGTGCATTTTAAAATTCGATACATATCACTTTAGAAGGAGTTACTTTTTTTTGTGTGTGCAATTTATTGACACCCACATGTTTTCACAAATGTGCTAAGGACATGATGTTTTGGATAACGTGAGGACATTGCATTAATAGTAATTTTCTCGTCCACTGGCGCTTGCAATAAGCGGGGAATTCAACCATTTTTTGGCAAAAACTTATTTGCCTGGAACTCGAAAGTTCATAACCTCATTGATAAGCTCATGCCAATCATTTTTGTTTTGCACAGGTTTCACCCAGTGTCCGGTATTGAATTCATGAAGCTCCATGCTGGCGTAGTCCTACCAAAGCTATCACGGCTTTGCTGATTTCCAAACAATTATTCTGTATGCCATTGTCTGTTGAAGGCGTTTAATTATTTGCCGTGTAAATTTGTGTACTACTTCTTTTTGGAATGACTAATCTATGGCACTTTAACAGCTCCTCGGTGTGCCTGCGGATATCTGTTAGTTCTGCTCTTCAATTGTCATAGATGCAAACGTTTGGATGTCCCCAGTAAGCGCGTTCCAAGTCGGACTAGAGTCATATTCCTGCGGCCTCCTAGGGGACGCCTGGTCGACGTTTTCTTTAATTATTCATTTTCAGGAATTTAGTGCAGATTTTTGCAGATTAATGAGGAAAAGTAAAGGCTGTAAGACAAAAAAAAAGTATAAACTGAGACAGAGGTGGCCGAGCAAGTGCGATGGTGTTCGAAATTGCCAGGCAATAAGGATCGAACTAACGTCGTCTCACACGATATTCAGTTTAACCCGAATTTATTACAGAATTTCAGTTCAGTTGTGCAGCAGTTATATGCCGTTTTAATATTATGACCAACAATAACATTCTTCGTCTCTCATATTTCAGGTCGTTGTCAGCAATTGGGAACTTCATATACGTTTTTCACTCCGGATAATGCAAAACAGGCTCGTGAGTTGATCTCGGTTCTGGAAGAGGCCGGTCAGCAGCCTCCAGCTAATCTATTGGAACTAGCTCGTAATGCATCCAAGGGTGGAAATGGCGGCACCGTCAAGCGTTGGCAGCAAAACCAACAGCAGCAGCAGCAAATGCAGCGTAATAATCCGCTAAACTACCAGGCGAACAGACAACAACAGCAACAACAGCAACAGCAGCAGCAGCAAAAGACATTCCATAGCGGTAACAACAACACTTGGAATCAGTCGCAGCAATGGCAAAATAATGGCATCGGAAGTGCTGAACACAGGACAACATTCCGACCACAGCGACCCATGCAACAACAGCAGCCACGTCCCATGCTCGGTGGCTATCATCATCATCAAGCGAATGGTGGCGGCTACATGGCAGGTCCACCACCCCACATGCAGTATAGACCCCGTAGCCATCATCCACAATTCATTCCAAATGGTAACCAACAACAACAGCAGCAGATGCGCTACAATCAGCAACAACAGCAAAAGTCCATGTATGAGAAGGTCGGCGTAGATGGCGTCCAAGCCAATGGCGGTGGACAGCAACAGCAAGGACAGCAGCAGCAACAACAGAACGCATATTCGCCATCGCATCATGTTGCCAATGGTGGCGGTTCTGTTGAATATCCGAACAATGTGTCCACACCACCATCGACAGCAATGTATGCGGCTCCAGCTCAGTCTCCACCAGCTGCGGCGTACATGTACGACGCCAGCGGTGTCATGGCATCTGCAGTAGCTGCTGCGGCCGCTGCAGCTGCCGGAGCACCATTTGGATCATACGCAACGGGAGCACCACCACCACCTCAATCGGGTGCGGTTTACTATCATCCCCAGTTCACTACGGTGAACCCGGCAGCCGCTGTAGCAGCAGCCGCAGCAGCAGCCGATGCTGCTGCTCTACAACAGTAGAGCGCTTGTGGGATAGGTTGACAAAATCAGAATTACTATTTTTTATTTTATTTTTTCCAATGAATTCCATATTGTTTGCCTCGTTTGCCGCCGCGCCCACTCTTTCAATGAAATCAGATTACCTTAATCAATTTAGATTTTTTGTTTTCTCTATCTCTCTCTCTCACACACATACACATTTGTTATTTTTTGTTCATATTCTTTATTTTTCTCTCTCACTCTTGTTTGTTAATTTTTTTCTCAGAGTTTTTTTTCATTTATATTTAATTTATTTATTAGTATTAAATTAAACAAAAACAAATCGGTAAGAAATCGCATTATTTACAAGGAAATACGTAAATAGTATCTCTCTCCATCCATTAAATTTGGTTTGCTGCACGTGAAGCATTCATTTTCGAACACCTGATCGAATTCGAATTTTTGACAACCCCATGTATTTATTATAGTTTTGTCCAAATTTATATGCATTATATATAAATATATATTTTGTACATCATTTAGGAGAAATTGAAATTTGAAAAATGTTTTGGAGCAACTCTTCCGAATTATCGTAAAATGCTAGTTTCGAATGAAAAACAAAAAGAAATACTATTATTGTTTTTTTTTTTTCTTTCCTATTATAATACAATTTTTATTTTTATTAGTTTTTAGTAGACACAATGCCCTAATCGGGAGGTGGTATATTACCACCTTCACGTTAGATATTTGAATCGCATTTCTCTTCCAACAACAACAAAATACAAAAAAAAAAAAACACACATTCGGAATAGATTTTCGAAAGTTTCGAAACCAATTAAACAAAAAACACACGAAAAATGACATCTCTAAGACTTAACTCTGTCATTTCTTATTAGTTTTTAAACAAACAAACAAAAAAACAAACGTATAAATTCTTTAAGGCATTTTATCCAATTCGGAGAGAACTCCGAATTGCGAGAAAACGAAAAAACAAAGAAATTTCTCTCTATGAAATTATATAGGTTTTTCTTTTTTTTTATATTTAACTAGAAGGAAAAAAGAATCATTATTTTTGTTTTTGTTTTTACACGAATTTTTTCTGAGTAAAGAAGAAGAAATGAAAACAAAAGAAACTCATTTCTCAAATTGAAGAAGAAAAATTTATTAATACTAAATAAATAACGCATAAGTGTAAAGAAGAAAAGAGAAGAGGATTAAAAAAAAGCAAAGAAAAGAAAACAAGAATTATTTACTATATATATAGATATATATAATAATACAAGTGAATATGTGAAGAATTATATAACCTATTCAAGAATTACACAAAAAAGAATAAAAAAATTAATATACAACACATAACACACAGTAAAATTAATAATAATAATACAAAAAAAAAGAAAAAGAAGAAGACAGGAAGAAGAAAACATTTGAAAATAATAACTTTGAAAAATGTGAATTGTAATGAAATAATTATTAAAACGTTCTCATATCTCTGGTTTTCTTTAAAACACCCTGTTCTTGTGATTCGTTTCAGACTTTTTTTTTGTTTTTTTGTTCATGCCTTTGTAGTTGCAGTTGGACTTGGTAGCCGTCAGCAGTTTATAACCATCGGGGTTTAAGTTGTTTGTATTTTGCTTAGGTTTGTGGGAAATCGGACTCTGTTCGTGTTCTCTTGGTCCTTTCCTGGATGTCAGTTGGATCTTTGAGGAGCGTATTTCAAGAGTGCTTTCCTCGGTAAGTACATCATATTCAAAGTTTCAAATTGAATGCCGAGTCTGATGTCAACTTATGGGTTTGCAGGGTATGCAGGTAAATGGTTTATGGAGGCTTTTAGTTCACTGCTTTGGATGTGATCTTTGGAAATTAGGCTGTTGAAGGTAAACTGAAATTTCTAATTTAGTAGAAGTTATGATAAATGTACAATTACGTGTTGACAGAAAAGTCGGTCACCTCGGAAAGCAACTATTGATGGACAGTTAGCGGCAACTGGATCAGAACCTATATTGGGATGTAGAAAATACTTTAAACCGAAAGACTTATTACAATTTGTAATTGAAAGATTTTGCGTTGTACATGTAACCTTTATGTTCATCGGCCAATTACACGAAATTTCTTCGATAAGATAGATTATGTACGCGGGTTGTTTATTATAACAAATGCTTGTCTCTACTTAAGATTTGAAAAAATAAAACTATAATTGCAAGCAAGCATTTTATTCACAAAGAGTTATTGAAAATCAGTATGTAGGAATTTGCAAAAAGTATCCAAACACTAGAAATGTACCAAAATAAATAAACAGTTTATGAACAAAACTCTTCCCATTCATTAGAAATATTGTATTTTAATTTTCGTAGTAGGCGCAGTGGCTTAGTGGTTAGTGTGTTAGACTACTAAGCGCGGGGTCCAAATTCCATAAGGTTTTTTTCCACTGCGCCACCTCTCGGGAATGTCTGACAAACATCCGAAAGTATTACTGCCACGAAAGAGCTTCTCAATTAGCTGTTTGGACTCGGCATAGAATTGTAGATTCCTTCCATTCGTCCCAAAAATGAAAGACTCGCAAAAACGGACCACTTGCGCAAACAATTTATTTTGAACTTTAGTTACAATTTAAAATACAAGTAAAATAAATTAAGTTCGACTTTAATATGCCATATGCAGTTTGGACTGTGAGATCACTCAACTTACTACTGCTAAAAAGGACTTCAACTCGATTTAAATTGGCGCTCATTTTGAAATCCAATAAAACTGCTTCCAGTCGTGTTTTCGTGCAGTGTTTAAAATATATTCATAGGTGGCTTACGTAGACGAAAGCTTTTAAAATAAAGATAACTGTAAGACATATCGAATGTTATAGAAATGTATTGAGTTTTTTCATCGTTTTTTTTTTAAGTCTTTTGATAGATAGTTACGTTTTTAACTTTTGTCTTACATAGAGCATACTGCATACAGCTTTTCACGAGAATGCTGTTCAAAAATGTTACTAAGTTCTATTCTGTTCCAGATTTTCTGAATAACACACCTCCCTTTATATTGAATTTGGAAAAATTAGCTTTATACATGGAAAAGATACAAAAAGCGCATTTGCCAAATGATTTTCTTCTAGAAACGATATTTGTATTTTCAAAATTTAAAAAAAAAAAAAAATTATAAATTTAAAATTTTATTAATAAATTTTACCCAAGTTTCATTAATAGGTAGGTACGCGTAGCGCATTTATGTGGTTTTCCATTGGGACCAAAAATCAATCTTTTTTTTTTTATCTAAATCACTTCTCGCGTTCAATTGGGCAGAAAAATCAGTCTTTTTTTTCGATTCGGATCACTTTTTGCAGATCTCGATATTTTTTCAGATCTACACACCAATATAATTTGCACAGCTGTTTTACGTCAGTTTAAGAAGTTTGCGTTCGAGAGAAATGCGCAAAGCTTCGTGAAAACCAAAATAGCAAAATACACAAATAGCTATGAATATGATTTCTGATGAATTATTATCTTCATTATCTCCCTCATCATCTGAAGACTACAAACCACCAATAATACTTCATTTGTATCCACAACAAGGAAAACATTTTTGAGGTCGATATCCATTTGCGATTTTGCCAGAAACGAATGCAATTTGAACAGCTGATATTGTTGTCAATTAACGCACTAATCCATTTACAAAAGCAGATCAATTTCGTTGCGCGTTCCATGAGCACCGTAAAATCTGAGATCTGAAAAAGATTTCTGGTGGTCCCAATGGAAAACCACATTAGTTCATCATCATGCAGTGTCACAGGGCCATAAGAACCTTGTTCGAAGTTGCATGCAATAGCGCATGACATCATCTTTGAATTTCCTTCGTTAAACGAAATTTCCCAAAGAAATGTCAAAAATATAAAATATCCCTGTACCCTGTCACTATATTTTTTTTCATTTGACACATGCCACACAGTTCTTGAATGAGATTTTTAGCAGATTTTTAGTTTTTACGGGAGTGACTGAGAATTTGCACTTTTCCTGAGAGTGTAACATATTTTTACTGAAAATTCACCAAAAGAGTGTACCCAGTAAAACTTTTTTTTAACACCAAATCAAAAACGGGCTGTGATAAGTATATAACAAAAAGTTAAATTCTCCCACCTAGCCAAACCGTGCAATAAGTCCACTAACAAGAGAGCGATACTTATCGCGTAAGTGGTCGTTTTTCTACTTCGTCTCAATCGAATTCTACTTCAACAAGTAAACAAAGCGCCATGGTCAAACTTTATTCCATAAGTATCTTCTACAAGGGACCCAGTGAGGGTCGTCTTCTTAAAGCTGCCTATGATCTACAGTCATTTTCATTTTTCCAAAGGGGTTCTGTTCAGGAGTTCATGGGGTGAGATTTAACTTGATTATTGGTTTTTTATCGTGTTAAAATGTGTGGTCTCAGATTTGCATCTAAAACGATTGTGGAACGAACTCAACCGGCCATGCGACAGTCAGTAAAGCAGGATGCTTACATGTGCCACGTCTATGTGCGGGCTGATAATCTTGGTGGGGTACTTATCGCCGACCATGAGTATCCACAACGAGTTGCGCATACTCTCATCACAAAGGTTCTCGACGAGTTTGCAGCACGTATTCCAGTCGATCAATTCCAAATGGGCACCGAATCGACTATCGATTTTCCTACACTACCCACATACCTGACCAAATATCAGGATCCAAAGGAAGCTGATGCACTAACAAAAATGCAAAACGATCTCGACGAGACGAAAATCATTCTAAAGAATACAATCGAAGCTGTACTGGAACGAGGCGAGAAACTCGACGATATGGTCATTAAGTCAGAGAATCTCTCCATTCAGAGTAAGGCGTTCTACAAGACGGCCAAGAAGACAAACTCGTGCTGTAGTTTTAGTTAAGAGGACCGCCCTCCAGCTTACTTTACATCTCAAGGCACATTGTTTTTGTATGCTTATTTCAATTATATTACCGTCTATACTACTATTTGATCGCTATACGATTCCTGGTCAAACAGGCGGAACGCACCCATGCTGGCCAAGGGATTCGAATATACATTTTCTTCATAGAGCTCTAGCCAAGGTGGTTGTGGTTTTAAATTACTGTCCGTGGCTTCTTGAAAAAAATATATATATAAATAAATATAAATAATTGTACTGCTTGTTCTAACGATAGTTCTTTTAGTTTGTAAGTTTTTTGTTTAAAACCTTGTTTTTATATTTATTGTTAGAAGATTTTCTTCTCTAACACTGGCTAACATCAACATACAAAAACATACACAAAAGACAAGAAAATACACATGCCACACATAAAACCAACTTGTTTCTGTTTTGAATAGAAACATCCGTTTCTTTTTATTTATTGTAAGGAGAATTATTGGAAGTTGCGTTAACATTTAAATTGGTTACTGTTGTTACACTCGAGCAAATTAAACGATAATTTGTAAAATGTTTAACGATATTGTAAGGCGAAAGATTTCATAAACAAATAAATAAAATTTCAATATTGATGTGTATAATATTATAAAATTTACAACCAATTATAAATTTATTTGTAGTTGTGTACAAAACAATAATCAATGCAGTGAATTTTGAAAATAAAATATTATACGTGTTAACAGAAGGCATTTTCCATTTACCGGGTCACAACGGTCACGAATGTAAAATAAAAACAGACGAACTTATCTTAAAAGAGGTACCTATACCAAAGTGTTATTAAAAACTAAATAAAAGCTAAAACGTGATTCAACTAAAAAGGTAAGCAAAATCAAAGGTAGGCAAATAACGAAGTGCGAAACCAAAGTCATGAAAAGAACAAAATTACACTTCCAACTTAGAATCAGATTCGATTAGGCACAGGATTTGTAGCGTTTTTTTGTTTCTATCTTCAATTCGTTGGTATTACGCCTCTCATTCATACATACTGATGTATGGCTTCGTAAATCAAACTTAAGAAAAACACGGCTTATTATTACAAAAAAAAAAAAAACTTAAATCGATTTTCTGCTATCGGATTTCCTGATACGTTAAGGAAACTTTCCAATCATATGATTTACTTTTAGAAGTACTGCTTAATATTCCTTTCATTCTTGTCACTTTACACATGGTGACTAAACTGCATAAAGAATGCTTATGATGAAAAGAATTAAAACCATTTTTTTTAAAACATAAAAAAAAAAAAACGTAAACTTGATTTCTTCTGCACCCTGTAACTAAACTACTCAATCTTTTTTTCTCCGGAAATGTCACTCATCACGCTCGCAAATGTACTGCAAATCTCATGCGAGTTGCATTGCGATATATGGGTTGTCAAATTAGTTGCATCGCGCATATTCCTCTCTTATATATATAAAAAAAAGTAAACAAACTTTAATAATGCAACTGCACCCTTATCAGCGACGTTTATTTGTACCTCTTTCACCGAATGGACTCTAATTTTAATAGGAGAACCAAAACTCAAATAAAAGCACCTACCTATTTGCTAATCTGTCTCACAAAAAGCTTCTCCACATCGGGTTTGGGACACAGTCGAGTGCCTGCCTGAATCTAAAATTAAACATTTGAGGCGAAGACTCGCAGCTGCTTGCAGGGTGCCCGAGACGACTCTGCCGCTGTTCTTACGTAGCTGGTCAGAAAGTAAAGATAAATTTAAAAAAAATACATATTCCCTCATATAAAAGAATCTTTAAAATATTCCTAAATTGTAATCGGTTTGTCCCCAACGAGGAGCTCTTTTTTTTATTCGGTCTACGGCTTTTTCCGCTTGTTTCCACATTCTTTATGAATTTTGATACCCCTTTGCCAGTGAACAATAATTGTGATGTGATTCGGAAGCTATATGTGAAATTCATTGAATACCTTCAATGACTGTGCAAATTGCTGTACTCGTACTGCAATATAATATTTGTACAACAATAATTGAGAATTAAAAGGATACGGTTCGTGCTAAGTGAAACTCATCCTGTGGTAGTGTTGCGAATATACCGGAAATATTTGAGTGAGACATTTCTTCAGGGAAAAGAAACAGGTTTTTCAATGTGATTTTTGCATTTTCTTTTACATTTCCATTTTCTTCAATTTTTCTCGAAAAATAATTTTTATCTGCGGCAAATGGTTTGGCTATCTCGCTTGGATTTATTTTTGGAGCCCGCGCCGCACTCTCTTTGCGTATTCAAAAACAAATCTCGTTTTCTAGTGCATTAGCTCGAATCTTGTTTGTGATCTTAAAATATACTCAGTTGCAGTGTTACCGACTTTGTGTTTCTTGTTCTGTTGGTAGTGTTTTCAAATTCTGTTGGATGTTAAGGA
This sequence comes from Cheilosia urbana, assembly GCA_946477585.1. Taxonomy (NCBI): domain Eukaryota; kingdom Metazoa; phylum Arthropoda; class Insecta; order Diptera; family Syrphidae; genus Cheilosia; species Cheilosia urbana. The sequence goes on along the minus strand of OX297854.1, from coordinate 25,295,849 downwards.
CTATTGACATGAGAGCGAATTGCGAATAGGCGAATTGTGAACAAATCAATTTAACTGTATTTATGAATTGAAAATTGCTATTTGTTCTATCACCAAACCATTAGGTGTATTTAATTAATCTAACATCTAGTCTAAAAAAACATGAATCTCAATTGATTTAAACAGCTAAACTAACAATTACCTAAAGCAATTACCCCGCGAATTGAAATTTCTTGCCGCGAACTGTCACACTTTATTCACAATCCACACAAAACAGTCGCGATCCACAAACCCACGAATGAAAATTTCGTTCCAGCTTAACCTTTAAAAATGAAACTGATACCTATGCGGCTTAAAAAAAGTTTTCATGTGAATGAAGTGTCAGAAACTACGAATATTCGCGTGTTCGCAGTTCGCAATTCGCTCTCATGTGAACAGTCCTTTAGATATAATTTATATCACCATGTATCCAGTGTAGAGTGTTTCGCGAAGACCATCATCATCATTTGATGAAAATCATTTTTCAGTTCTACAATGCTTTCTTGTTTTCTTGCACCTTATTTATTAAAAAGTCTGCTCCCTAATGTCGTTTTCCATTGGGACAGAAAAAACACTTTTTCCAGATTCAGAGCAGTTTTTCTGCTCTCGAAATCAGCTGGCTGTCAGATTTCATGTTCCATTGGCACAAAAAATGCTCTTCTGCTGATTCTGAGACGAGAATTTCGCTTCCTGATTTGAAGTCAGAATCCACTCAAGAAGCACTCATACAAGTATAATTTATGTATTTTATACAAGTCAGTTGACAGCTGTCGTAGACTATTTTTTGGCATTTCACCAATACTTTTGTGGATTCAATCAGAAGCAGTTTTCTTGTTCCATTGGATTACAGATGGAATGTTCCATTAAAAATCTGAAAATCCCAATGGAAAACGACATTACTTTCTGGTTCAATGTTGGCAATCTGTCACATATTTCTCTTATTGCGAGAGAATTCGCTAACCGCAATGAAATATAACCAAACAGAAAAGGAACGCGTAAAACCACAAATTAAAAAAAAGGGAATTTATTTTAACTGCTTTTATTGCTGAAATTAAAAAGTTCAATTCTTCTGCTGTATGTATGACATCTATTTTAATTCTGCATAATAAGCACAAAATATAAATAAATCATTACACCCGTATGTCAATTGTCAAACGAACTTGCTCTTATTTAGTTCTGTCGAATACCTACCGAATGTACATTGGCAACAGTGTCTTCTTATCTCTTCGATTGAAACAAAAAAATAAAATTAAAAATTTGAAACAAAAAAACGAGTAAGAATAAGAAGACGAACCCAGAAAGAGTTGAAAAAGCACACTCATAAAAAAGAGACTAATTTCGTTTTCTATAATTGTTTTTATTTTGATTTTTTTTTCTTTATTTTTTTATTTGAGGTAAAGGAATTTCGCCCCCAGCAACTCTAATTACATAAATCTTTCAGAGGAATCCTGTCGACATATTGTTGTTATGCGACACTTCCACTTTAACATTCATGTAATTTGTACTGTATTTTATTTAAATGGGCAATTCCGACTTTGTGTATTGTTGCTTGTTGGCACTGCGACTATTAGCTTTCGCTGTTATTTTATTATGCAATATTCGGCATCGTGTGAATGATCTTCAATACTCGCCGAGGATGAGTGATCAATTGGCGTCATTTTGACGCAAACGGGCTTGAACTTTGCGTATGGCTTTGGGAATCATCTTGCCGGATTTTGGCAATGAAACTCATCTGGGGGTAGTTGTAAGTGATACCGAGGGGTGTCACTCCACGAGGGGGATGTAAACAAAAACGAATACAGTACCTACCTACCTACCTACGCTGTATAAATTTATAAATCATAGTCAATATAATTGTATACCTATATCTTGTTTTGCATAAACGTTAAGCTGATTGCTGTAGCTTTTATGCCAGTTTGTGCGGCGTGTGTGGCAATTAAAAAAAAAAACTTGGGGTTAATGACATTCGACGGCGATACCAATTAATTAGGTAGTGAATGTGGTAAACTGTACTGTTAGCAAATTACTTGCTAATTAATTTTATCAAAAACACTTACGCCAAATTTACGTTGTGGATTATGCGATACAATGGAATAATGTGGAGGAGACGCACTTAAATATGTACTGAATTATTATCTTTCGACACAAAATTTATGTTTAGGACAAAATAAATCCATCAAGTTTAAATGATAGAGGCTAATTATAGCACTGGACAATCAGGCGGTGATCAGACGCATGGAACAAACAAACATCACAACATCATTTACACTGGAATGTGTAGGTACTCAAGTTCAATAAGTGTTCATTTAAAAATGAAATACCTATGCAATAAACAGCACAAATAATAAAACTACCTAACGCAATTAAAATCCATTGATTACTCGGAATACTTTTTTAGATGTAGGTAGGTAGGTACCTAGTCATTTGAAAAAAAGTGTCTCGCTGTTGGCGATGCACCCCTAACACTGACTTGGGTACGAGGACCCATAGGGATCGAAGGCAACAAAAAGGCGGACTTCCTTGCAAAACAGGGGTCAACTGAAAAGTAGCTGGGACTAGAACCGTTCTCTTAATTGGCAGAGGAATTGTAGAACAGCTGATTCACGAATGGGACACGGCAGAACACCTGAGAAGGTGGTCAACTGTAGAACAGTGTAGGCAGGCTAAAATGGCAATTATAAGTGGCCAACCTTATCCACTCAAAAAAGGGTTCTAAGCATTAGTCGAGGAACATTGAAATGGGTGGTGGCTTTGACTACAGGACATGGTAATTTCGGGTGTCACTTAAGGAAGATGGGCGATAGGATAGAGAGGATGAAACCTGTATTCACATTGACGTATGTATGTATACACAAACCTATAACCGCCCTGTCCCTAAGCAACATTATTTTTCTGTTCTGTATACTTTGCCTGGAGGAATCTGAGAAAGCGGCAGATATAGTGTGTCAATGTCCGGCGTTTACTGGCAGAAGAATGAAGATCTTGGGACATCATTGGCTCGAGACCCAGTGGATGAAACAGGTCTCCCATAAACAGGTGCAAGCGTCCAGGAATCGAGTCCAGGGAAGAACTCTGGAGAAATAGAGAGACGAAAAAAGACCCGACAATGGTGGTCTGATACGAATATGTCTAAAGTTAATTTAAATTAAAAAATCAAGAAACCCGACTGACTGTAAAAAAGAGCTAAAAAAGTTAAAAACCCGCCTGATTTTTAGAAAGATTTAAAAAGATTACCTACACAATCTGAAAGTGTCTTGCTTTAATCATTCTAATCTTTGTTACAGTCAGTCGGGTTTTTTTGTTTTTTAAATTAATTTTTTTTTATTTTTTATCTAGTGACACCTCACTATTTAAAATCAGTCAAGCCGCTTAGGCTACAGGTCGTCACGTAGAAACGTACATAGGATACGCGCGAAACACATAACCCTCCCTGTGTCCAGTCGGGTAAAAAGAAAACCAAATCTGAAGTGGCATAATCTTCACGTATGCATTTTCATTAGATGTCTCTAAGTGTTCGCATTTTGTGGATTTGGGCGGTTCACAGCCCGTAACCGATTCTTCAACCTGGATTTGCCGTCGTCAACGATTTCATTCGAAAGATATGTCGTCTTGCACTTCGATAATGTTTGATAAGATATGAAAAGTTTTTTTTTCTCAATAATTCACAGTTACAAAAAAATAATAAAGATTTAGATAAATACTAGGGGTGTTTTTTTTATCTTCGATCTCAGCAATGCAAAGTAAAGTAGGATTTTCAGCTCGTAATTACAACTACTGTGAGTTCTCGAAGTGTCAAGTAGGGCGTAGTTGTGTGAAAATCCTACTTTACTTTGCTTTGCTGAGATTGAAGCTAAAAAAAAAACAGGTCCAATATAAAGTCTGTTCCCTTACGATAATGCATTCGAATACATTAGTCAAACTTCGTTCCCTTACGCAAAAGTTGAGTAGAAGTGAACGAAATTTGACTAAATTTGACTGATGTATTCGAAATTCGAATCCATTATCGTAAGGGGACACACCTACTATATACACAATGACGTATTTTATTATTTTAACCGTAACTCTAAAAAATAAAGTAAAACTAAATTGATCTAAGAAAGGTCATTTCAAAAGTGCTAAAATGATGGAAGGCTTTGGGGACGGGTAAGATTCAAGTATCTGGTTTAGTCTGACAGCTGTCTAACTTGATGTGTCTCAGTACGGATTGTCATAGATCAACCACGTGAACTGAATACTAATGTCTTTTTCGATTTGGCGAAAAGATCAATTTTTTTTTTTGTTGAGAAAAAATCAATTTTGTTTTGTCATGTTTTATGTCATGTCTTTCAAATCTTAATTTTTTCTCAGGCTTACACATACTTATACGAATGTTTATGACACACTTAAGGCGGTTACGAAATTTTGGAAGGATTCCTTTTTTAGCTCAATTATTCATTTTACGCGAAAACGACATAAGTTGACAGTTCACACATGTGGCTGACTTAGGAAAATTGGGGTTACCGAACAATCTACATTTGCGTTCAATGTACAGCTAGTCCAGAACAAACTATTTTGAGCATTATTCAAATAAAAAGTAATAGAATTTTTATCAAACCAGGTTATGGTTCTAATTTCGAACTGTTTATTTAATTATTTGAGAGAGCACCAATCTATTTTAAATATAAATATACGTATGTATGTAGGTACCTACTAGTAAAATTCATGCCGCTTGACAACCGCTTTCACTTTCATCTACCACTTCGGTGTTCGTCATTTGTACCTAATATTTAAATATAAGTGACTACCTACACATGTATTGACACGCCTCATATGTAGGTAATTAGAATACATTTTCAGAGCCAACAAAAATATGAGGCGTAGGAATACGAGTGCGTGTATCATTTAAGTAGACACTCGTATTTGCGCCAGGCTCGTGGTCCCTTTGGAATGTTCAATTCGTTTCTTGGCAGCAGATATCTGTTCGCCATTTTGTTAGCAGAGTTTGAAATTATACTACGCATACAGGTACAGGCTGTAATCGCAGAACACTAATGGAGGTAGTAGCTGCCTTACAACAAAGTGTCTCACAACAATGCGCTTATCAATTGATAGAGTTCTCTTCTGTATTCTTATTTTAATCTTAAATTTATAAATAGCATAAACAAAATTCTACTCGCGTGACACCGAGTGCATGTTGAGGGGAATCTATTTATATTCTGCTAGATCAAACAGAGTAGTCGCAGTAGCTTAGTGGTTAGTGTGTTGGACTGCTATGCGGGAGTCCCAGGTTCGAATCCCGCAAAGACCCAATTCCGACTTAGGGTTTTTTTCCGCTGCGCTACCTCTCGCGAACGTCTGACAAACATCCGAGAGTATAAATGTCTTGTAAGAGCTTCTCAATTAGCCGTTTGGAGTCGGCATAAAACTGTAGATCCCTTCCATTCGTTCCAAAAATGAAAAACTCACACAAAACGAATGGTTGTGAGGAGCTAGGCCTAGGGTCTCTCCAGACCTGTTGCGCCAATAATTTATTTATTTATTAGATCAAACAGTTTGTTTTAAATTGCAATGTTTATGTGAAAATACAGACATTCTGCTTGCGCGTAGGCAGATAGGTACATAAAAATGTCACTGTGTGTAAAAAATCATTTGATCATAGAAGTGAACATGGAAAACAAAATTTATCTGAAAAACATCAACAGTTATTTGTTTTTCTAGGAATCCATATGCTGCTTTATATATGTATATAGTTCCTGAAAATACATTTATGAATTTATTTCTATAAAATTTCGTAAATATTATGAAGATATATTCTTTATCAGAACAATGTGTTGGTGTTGGCAGCATTGTTTTGTAGCCACAGTTTTTTTCTTTATAATTTAGTTAAACAACTGTGAAGCTAGTAGTGGCAGCCCGATTTCTATTATTTTCTGGATATCCGGTTCAAAGATTGAAATAAATAGGTCCCCGGCCCTCTCCCTAGCAGATCGCATTTCTTTTTTTTTTTCTTTTTTCCTTTCGGGCGAAAAGGAAGTGACCTAAAATTTTATGCTAATTCTGAACAGCTTAATCCCCAGAACCGTTCTGCTCCCAGATGTTTATCAAACGTTCGCGATATAGTGTGCGCAGTTCCACAAATCCTCAATAAAGGTGTAAACGGCGATTGTTGACTTTTGTAAAACGGACTTCGGTATTCCGATCTATTTAGCTGCTAAGTGTTCGATTGGCGATCGGTGACATTCTTTTTGACCACAAATCTGGGACTGCCCAAATTTGAGCGATGCCTTTATTGTGGGCATCACCAAATAAATCAGTGCAAGAACAATAGGTGATGAGCGATCTGGATTTTGCTAGTTTTGTGGAGGTCAAGATGGTCTGTTCACATTTTTGAACGAACATGCCGGGACTGGGTTAGGCGGTTCAATTGGGAGTAACCTTCGGTTTGCGAAAGCTTCACCATTGGCTTAAACTGGCACCACGGGAGATAGGGGGGCCCCTGTACCAGTTTCACTATTGGTCAGCCCCCATCATTTAGCGGTTGGATTCGTGGTGGCTGTGGTTTATTCCAAATGCGGAAGATAAGAGCGTTCTTTCAGAACGAAGAGGTGTCAAGATAGGCCTCGCCCAATACGAATGGGTCGATGGACTGTAATCTTACTTCTACTAGGGTCAGTACTTGTACTTGTACTTGAACTGGCCTTAGGGCGTTTAGTCAACGTCTTTCTCAGGGACTCTTATGTCGGTGTGCCCACCGTGAAATTAAGCCGTACTGGCAGGTGTTCACGTTGAATGCTTTTTCATTTCTGACCACAAATCTGGGGCACTGCCATAATTTGAGTGATGCCTTTATTGTGAGCATCAACATATTAAACAGTGCAAGAAAAATAGGTGTTAAGTTATCTTGCTTTTGCTAGTAATATGGAATTCAAGATGCTCTGTTGCACAGTTTAGAGCGCTCGCTAAGAGCCAGTAAGCTAGAATAAGATAAATGTTAGTTTTAAATTAGATTTAATCGTTTTTGTCTAGTCTGTAAGTTAAAGAAAAAAAAAAAAAGTAATAAAAATGAATTTAAAATGATGCTCTGTTGCACCTGACATTTTTGAATGAGGCTCACCCATGCCTGGACTGGGTTAGGCAATCCAAATTGTTAGTAACTTTCGGGTTACAAAAGCTCAACCATTTGCTATATAATGGTACCGCGGGGATGGGGACAGCCTCTGTGCCAAATCTGGTGCAGCCCCATCATTTGAGGCTGGATTCGTGGGGGCTGTGCTTTATTCCGAATGCGGTGACTATTAGCGGTCTTTCAGAAAGAAGAGGTGTCATAATAGACCTCGTCCCTTACCAATGGGTCTGACTGTTGCCAATACCTAAGAGCCAAGGAAATTGCACCGGTTAAGTACTTGTATTGACCCGAGGCGTTTGGTCGACGTCCTTCTCAAAGGCTCTAATTTGGGTATGCCCATCGTGAAATAGCCGCCAAGGCAGGTGTTCACGTTAAGCAATACTTTTCGTGCTTTTCGTTTCTGACCACAAACCTATCGGGAATAATATTTTCTTGCTCACTTTATTCTTCTATTTAAGTACATAGGTACATAATTGTGAAAAAAAAAGTCTGTAGAACAAACTGAACTATGTAATAGATCATGGCGAATTTGCATTTAAACCTACCTTAGCCCGGGCTACAACTAATCTAGAGATGAACGGAAATGTATAAGAAATACCTACATTTTGTTTGCAATGCGGAGTAATGTAGGACACATCAGGCGTTTTTATCATGCCCACATGATCTATATAGAATGATTTCCATGGTTTACAACAACAGTTGGATCTCATATTATTGTTGTAAACCATGGAAATCAATGATCTATATGGATCATGCGCTCATAATAAAAAAGTCCTATTGTCACCGAAGCGATTAACGTTTGTTAATTATTCGTTACTCGTTAATTTGCACATTTTCATTTTACAATAATGAGAGTGACAGTAACAATTTAACAAACAAACGCATCTAATTTAACCTTCGAGAATTTTGTTGTCTCCTTCTGTATTAATTGGGCATGTTTGTTTGTAAAATGGTTGCGTAAATCCGCAAAGCCGCAGAGAAAACCGTGTTTAAGTCGAAAACTCGAAATCGCATTCACACCGAACAAGAACCAGTTTTCGTTTGACGTTTCAATCAGCTGAGAGGCACTAGTCGTGAAACTTCTGTGTTAACTATTTCGTCTACCAATTTCGATCACATTACCTAATTAACAAATAAAATGAATTCAGAGCATTTAAAAATAATATTAGCCCATCAATTAAGTGTGGAAAATAATTTTATGTTGTGAATTGTGACATTTGTTTGGTCAGCTGTTCTGCTGAATTTGCTGAATATTGCAAAAGGTTTGTTTGTTTCAACAATGCAACGATGGGAAGTCGTTTTCTTGGTGTTTTCGAGAAATATGTATGGGAAAACTTCTGTTTTCGATAAAGTTTTTGAGTATTTTCGTGAAAACCAGGGGCCAGATTCTGTAAAAAACGAAACGAAAAACGATTTCGCTTTTCAAGAAACGATAGAAATCACGCGATAGCGAAAATTTGCTTCATGTAACTCCTTACGTTTTTTTCTTCACATTCGTTTAGGTTTGAGAAACTGTGTGACAGCAAAATTATAGTTTGGCAGTCTCAGTATGTCGTTTTATTTTCGTTAAGTTGTTTTGACAACGAACAGCTGACAATTGAAAATATTTTTAAAGTGGAATTTGATTGTTTACGAAGCGGATCCTCCTCCAGCCAGTACTTCTAATGTTGCGGAAAGTTTTAAAATAGGAGGCACGTTTGTCGTTCGTGTACCTGTATGCAAATTAATATTGTCCAGCACATACTTAAAGGCGGCTTTGTTCAATCGAAAACGTTGCACAAAACTAAATAGAAAAACGAATTTTTTAACTAACTTATTAACTAACAGCCGTATTAATAAAAAACCCATAACTACTCTCTAACTCATACGTTACCTAGAACCTAGTTAAATAAATAACACATTAGTTAAATTTTCTTATTAATAAATGAAAATAACTCATATAATAACTAACTGATATTTTGTCTACAATAGCTACTTAGAGCTGGCATCACCTAACCAAATTGTACTAAAAACTATTACATTATGTCATCACGGCTGGCTAATACATTTCAATTGTGACAAGTGAAAAAAAAAAAACAAGAAAATTAAATAAAATCCAGCAAAACAAAAACAAAAATCAAAACAAATGTAATTTGTAAACATTTTCATAGGGTTTTCTCGTTTTTTGCACACTTTTTTTCGAGTTGAAGCGATGGTAACCGAATCCTCCCCTAAAATATTTATATTATTCAAAAACACTGAAAAGCGGTGAGCCATTTTGTTCCCCAATTTTTTCAAATTTAAATTTAATTTATTTTGTCATTTTGACAGGAACCATGTATCTAATACCCTTTTCACACCGCAGCGAAAACCGTGTTTTCGTCGAAAAATCGAAATTGCATTCACGCCGAAAAATAATTAGTTTTGGTTTGAGGTTTCAACCAGCTGTAAGACACTAGTCGTGAAACTTCTGTGTAAACTATTTTGTTTACAAATTTCGATCGCATTAATAAATAAAATTAATTCAGAACATTTCAAAATAATATTAGACCATCAATTAGCGTGGAAAATGATTTTAAGTTGTGAGTTGTAACATTTATTCAGTGTTTTCGTGGAAAACGACTTTAAACGACTCGTTTTGAAAACTGAAATATGTATGGGCAAACATCAGTTTTCGATTAAAACGAGGTTTTCGGCTCGGTGTGAATAGCGTATTAAGCCCGTACCAGAACTGTAACGTGTGGTGTGTTGTGGTGTGGTCTGTCGTTTCGTGTTCTGTGCACACTTATCTAGTGTGCTGTCATTTTTTATATGAATTCAAATGTTGTTTGTTTTGCTTTTTTGACGTTATGGATTTCCTAGTTCATGTTTGCTCTTTCTTTCACATATGCAATTTCAGATAATATATATGTCTCGTTTCATTGCGCCATAGAGCGTTGTGGCGCAATCGGTACAGAAGCCATTTCGACACAACGCGACACACTGCAACACAACACACGAGAAAAATATGTTTCTACGCATATAAAATCCATTGGAGTGATAGCGACACGCCACTCCACATCACAACACACGTTACAAGTGTGGTTCCGGCTTTAGAGTTATTGACTCGCTAACAGACCTCCTACCGTAAGTTAGTTACGTGATAGTTACGAAGCGTTAGTTATCTTCTAAAAATGTTTATTAATAGGAATTTGAGTTTAACGAATGTGTTTGCCATTAGTTAGGCCTAACATGTAGTTACGCGACTATTATTAATACGGCTGTAACTTTTTAATCAAAATAAACCAACCTTTTGTCAGGTAATGTGAGAGGATTTGAACAATCCCGCAAACTTTTTCTAATTTTTCTTAAGTTCACATGTTCAATTTCAACTTCACTTTCTTCGCTGTCGCTGGTCAAAAAATAATAATTTGCTAACATATCTAATAAAATATTCAGCACAATCTTAAAACCACCAAATTCAATAAGAATAAAAACGAAAATGATAAACGTCAACAAAATAGCTGTCGTTTGTTTTCTTTCGTGGAGACGATAAAATCTGTTCGTTTTTAGGGTTACATGAAGCAAGAAAAGCGAAAACGTCAAAAAAAAAAAAATGTGTTCGTTTGTTTTTTTTCGCGGCCACGAGAATTTCTTTCGTTTTTGATGTTACATGAAGCAAACCGTTCGTGCGCACGAAAACGTGTAGACGTTTTCGCCTTACAGAATGCCGGCCCAGGCTTATAGCGTATAAACAAAAACATCAGAAAGAAAACTTGACTCATTTAGCATATTAATGGCATAATACAATTTGTAACTTTTCTATTTCAGCAAGTAATTCTTAACGCACAAACGATTTAACGACACAAATTTACACATATCAACGCCGTCATGGATCCTGAGGCATTTTTGGATATGGCCAATCAGGTCATAAAGCTTAAAATGTTCCCCTATTTTGACATTGCGCACAGTTTGTTAGCAGCGTTAGCGGTGCGCGAGGATCTGGGCACCAATGCGCAGGTTTTCTCGAGGAAACATCCACTTGCATGCTGGTTGTCAACTATGTTGGTGATCTTTTCCGGCGGTATGGTAGCCAATGGACTGTTAGGCGAACCAATTTTAGCGCCACTCAAAAACACACCACAGTTATTGGTAGGCACTGCTGTGTGGTAAGTTTAATTGGTGTTGGTAGTTATGGTCTGCCCTTCTAAAACTGTTATTTACCTATAGGTACATGGTCTTCTATACACCGTTCGATGTTGGCTACAAGGTAGCCAAGTTCTTGCCAATAAAACTGGTGGCTAGCGCTATGAAAGAGATTTATCGGGCTAAAAAGATCTACGACGGTGTGTCACATGCGGCGAAATTGTATCCAAACGCTTGGGTTATAATGATTATCATTGGTACACTGAAGGGCAACGGAGCTGGATTTACAAAGTTGTTGGAGCGTCTTATTCGTGGCGCCTGGACGCCAACTGCAATGGAGTTTATGCAACCAACATTGTAAGTTTATTATATCCGATTGTCTGGATAATTTTTTTTTAATGATCCACTTCTTTTTTCCAGCTACACCAAAGCTTCTGTGGTAGCTTCAGTTATCTTCGTCTTGGACAAAAAGACCGATTGGATATCGGCACCACATGCTCTCGTCTACTTTGGCATTGTCATCTTCTTGGTGTATTTCAAGTTGTCGTCGATTCTGCTGGGCATTCATGATCCCTTCCTGCCATTCGAGAACTTGCTGTGTGCGATTTTCTTCGGCGGCATTTGGGATAGCTTGGCGAAGATCTTGGGTCGTGGCCAAGCTAAGGAGGGAGATTCTAAAGACGTTAAGAAGACCAACTAAATTTGACGATATGATTCAACGTAATCTGACACAAAATGCAATTTTTTCTTTTAGTTGGTTTTTATTTTGTTATTTGTAAACTTATCATTTTTTTTATTTTATTAGTTTCGTTTGTAATTTAACGAGAGTCCTTGCCTGTTTCGTAGGATAAGTTTAGTACCCACAAATTATCTAGTCAAAGTGTCACTCTTACTGCGCGACATGTTTAGTGGGTAAGTGTCTCGCAATGACAGTGACACTTTTCATTGAAACGTTTTTATTTGAATTGTTTTTCATTTTATTTTAACATTTCTATGTTTTCCTATTATTTTGTAAATTTGTACGATAATTGAGGCAGTTTCAATTTAAATTTAAGGGAATGAGCGATTTACTGTTTTATTCAATAAGTTCGACGTGTTTTTCTTTCGAATGAAAAGCAAGAAAACATTTTTTTATCAACGAAAATATTTAATTAATGAAACATAATTTATGTAGTCGACGTTTTCCAACAAAAAGCATAATTTGTAGACAAATTATTTAAAAATAAAATATTTTGTTATTTTTTCTTCCAAATAATGAAAATATAATTGACAATATTTTTGAGATACAAAGTGGTCGCATTATTATTTTAGTTTGTGTCTGTCATTTTCTTTCGATAATTTATAACTTGAGAAAATTTGTACGTAGCTAAGGCGCCAAGTGACAAAGAACAGAAGCAGAGTCAAATACATTATTTGCAAATGAAACAGAATTAGGAACACAACTTTTTTTTCAGCAACAGAATTTAGCGACATTAAAATGGCTGTTTGACGACAGAACGCAAACACGTCTATAGGCGTTTTTCTTTTTTAGTTCAGAGCACAACCTGAACTGTTATACAAAAAGTTTGTGTTTCTTTTTTAGCTCAGACACTTCAGAGCTCGAATTTGTGTTTCTTTTTTCGTTCAGAGCATGATCAGAGCGCGCTCTATGAGCTCAGAATTAATTGACTGAGCAGGCTGAGTAAAATGCTGATTACACATATACAATCACACTTCCAGTCATATTTGAGAGAAAAAAAAAACAGGAAAAACAGAAAATCCTCAGAACGATCTGAGCACGCTCGGTTCAGAGCGATAGAGTTATGCAATATAATGTCCATAATGCAAATGGTATATTTACTTCATGACCAGAATCACCATTTTTTTTGTTTTCCATGAAATTAGGTTATCCCCTTCAGACCCAGACGAATAAAAGCAGGAAAATTATAGATTTTAGTGGATTTTTAATCTTTAATGAGATGAAATAAGAGATTTGCATTTAAAAAAAAAATATTTTTATTAACTTCATGGACAAATTCCTGGTGCACATATCGCACCCTCAGTACAATAGAGCGATAAGTCAAAAAATGTGTTTTTTTAGTTATTGATGAGTAAGCGTTGCTTTCAAAAGTACTTTTATTTTAAGGGGCTTGCCATTTCCATATTCAAAAAAATACCAATGATATGGGCATAAAACAAAAAATAAGAATATAAAAAGTTTTGAAGTTGTTCGCATTTTCCAATGCAAAACTCAGCTAACTCTAAATACTAACTTATTTTCACCTAAATGTGAAAGTTTTTCCGAGCAATATAGAGACTACCCGAAATAAGTCTTAAAACTAATTACTTTTAAATAAAAAATCTATGCAATAGAGAGACATAACGAAATATATCACTTCAATTATCATTCATTCTAATGCAAAACAGACTTAACCCGAAATATATCTCATTGTCTCCTATATTATTTCCATGCAAAAGAGCGATAAATGACATGAATTTTGACTTATTGCTATATTGCACTTAAAATATTTTTAATTACTAGAAGCTAACTAAAAAACATTGTTTATTTATAATGAATTGTTTATTTAAATAACAAATGTTGTTAAAAATTAAACGTTTATTGTTTTGTTTTTCTAAATAAGTTTCAGCATTATGAAATATAATTTTGTTTGGCAAGATACAAATGAAAGTTATATCCTCAATTTTGTAGATAGCGTTTTCTCGAAACTACGTTTTTTGATATATCGCTCTATTGTACTGAGGGTGCGATATGTGTACCTCAGGTCTGTCATGGCATAAAATACCCTAATTTTACTTTATTAAAAATTGATACAGTTAAAAAAAGTTGTTTTTTCAAATGCATAAATAAACCTGTTACTTTGTGCAGATTGTACGGCAGCGAAATTTGCATCTAGGAAGCCTGCATTTCGATGAAAATCTATCGTAAAAAAAATGGAACTAGTATATAGTCCTGAAGTACACATATGTGTAACTCCAAAGTATGTAGCTCAAATATAGCTCAGTTTTGTTAGAAATAACATGAAAAGATAATATTTTCGAACTTACAAACTAAAATTGAACTCAGTAGCACATCACAAAAAAAAAAATAATACTGCGAAACAACAATTTAAAATTTTTACCTGAATAATTACTTTTTCAATCTGAGGAACCCAAAAAAAACGATAAAACTGGCCTACTATAAAATTCAAATAATGAAAGTTATTAAACGCTTAGCGCCATCTAAAAATTTATACCGCAAAATGATTATATATACTTGATACTTAACTGCAGCTAATTGCGAAAAGATGGATGTAGTGTACCAAATAAATGTTTTAACAAAGGTGCACATAATGTGCACCTACGGTCTGAAGAGGTTATCTCAAGCAGCTTTGTTTGCATTTTTTTTTTAGGGTTTTGTCCCATCAACAGTGATTCTTCTATTTATTTTCAGTTTAGGACGCATAGGTTAGGTTGAAGTGGCTGTCGGCTATCCGACACACTTAGACCATTTATCAGGTCCCTTGTGATACCACATGAATCTATACTTATTCTTCCTACTCGTTGAACCAGTTGGAGCTTCTAATGAAGCGCAGGAGATTACGAATATCTATCTTTGTGAGATCGTTCAGATCATTGAAGTAGAACGCTCCTAAGTGGAGTTTTCGTCTTTGTGAGAGCGCTGGACAAGTACAGAGAAGATGAAGAATAGTTTCTTCTTCCTCCTCGTCAAAGCAGCTTCTGCAAAAATCGTTGCATAATACGCCAAGCCTTTTTGCATGCCTGCCAATAAGGCAGTGTCCCGTGATGACACCTATTATAGCACTGATATGCTTCCTATCGAGGGAGATCATATGCTTAGAACGTTTTAGATCCAGCTTTGGCCAGATCTGTTTTGTCTGTAGACATGTTGAGCCGGTTGTCCACCTGAGATTTGTTCTTTCGATGGCATCCAGCTTAATTGTGAGTTTGCAAGTAGCGATTGGAATACCTATGGAATCCTTGATTGGAAGCAGAGGTATTGTAGTTCCGTGTTTGGCGAGTTCATCAGCCTTGCAGTTACCTGGGATGTCCCTATGCCCCGGCACCCAACAGAGGTGAATATTGAACTGCTCCGCCATCTCTATAAGAGATGAACGACAGTCTTGGGCTGTTATAGAGTTTGTGGAGACCGATTCCAGGCACTTGATGGCAGCTTGACTATCAGAGAAGATACGGATATCTTTAGCAGATATCACGTTTTCCCTTAGCCAAGATAAGACTTCTTTTATCGCCATTATTTCCGCCTGAAAAACGCTACAGTGATCAGGAAGACGGAAGGAGAGACTAAGATTTAGTCTATCTGAGAAGACACCACCACCAACACCGTCCACTGTTTTGGAACCATCCGTGTAAAAGTGGATCGATTCATCATTCAGGAATGCATCCTCCTCCCAGAATAATCTAGTAGGAATGTAGACCTGGAAGTTTTTATCAAACCGCAGTTCTGGTGTGGTGTAGTCGATGTTTTCGTGAAGGTTCTTAATGGTGTTCAAGATAGCAGCATGGCCAGTAGTTTTGCTGGTCCATTGTGAAATAGCTTTGAGGCGTACGGCTGCAGAGGCTGCCGTTTGCCTGCTGAAAACGTCAATGGGTGTCAGATGAAACAGGATATCAAGTGCAGCAGAGGGGGTAGTAGTAGTTAGGACGCATACTCTTACGGAGAACGCAAAGCAAAGAAAATGCAAATTTTCTGATTGCTTAGATGTAAATACATTTCTACCATATAAAATCATTTCAAATCAATAAACATAATGGGAATCTTTAAAAGTGTAAAAATTTGCATTCTTTCGATGTGTTGGTAAAATAAATTGAGTTTAAACAAGAATTATAACAACCCTGATGTCCTTCTATATGTTGTGGCGCCATCTGTCGCATATTTCAATCGGATGACATTTCTTTAGTTATTTGTCACTTGACATCATATAGAAATATTTTTTTTTCATATTTTTGTTTACACAGCAGTAACTTTCTAAAAAGCCGTATTTTTACCAACTATTATTGAACTTTGCTATTTTTTAAGTGAAAAAAATTATAAAAATACTTTTATTACCAAACAATGGAGGTAGATTACGACGAAGAAGGATGGCGTGGACGCAGCAAACCAGGCGAAGATGAGGTTTACCCAACCGCAAGCGCTTCTAAATTTCACTCTAAATGCTAACTTTTCTTAGGAGATGCTAGAGGAGAACCCGCAAGAGACCATCCAGGAGTGCCTTGAAAAGTTCTTCACGCCAGATTACATCATGGAGCCGGGAATTTTCAGTCAGTTAAAGCGATACTTTCAATCGGGTGGCAGTCCCGAAGAGGTTATCACAATGCTTTCCGAGAACTACAAAGCTGTCGCCCAAATGGCTAATTTACTTGCTGAATGGTTGATTTTGGCGGGTGTGAAGGTCACAGACGTTCAGGCGATGGTTGAGAATCATCTAAAAGACATGATTCTGAAGACATTTGACCCGAAAAAGGCCGATACCATTTTCACCGAAGAGGGTGAAACCCCTGATTGGTTGACCGAGATGATTGACCATCCGACATGGCGATCACTCATCTACCGTTTGGCCGAGGAGTATCCCGACTGTTTAATGTTGAATTTTACCATTAAGCTGATTTCGGATGCTGGATTTCAGAGCGAAATCACATCAATTTCCACAGCTGCCCAGCAAATTGAAGTTTTCTCCAGAGTGCTCAAGACCTCTATTACGAAATTCTTAAATAACCCTGAGGATATACAGGGCGCCATACAAGAATGCGCTCGAATGGTTTGTCACGGTCAGCACACTTATGTCTACAGTCAGGTTTTGGTGCAAGTGCTTTCGCAGGAGTCAAAAGGTGGCTTCAACATGAAGCGTCTGTCACAGGAAATCACAAAATACGCATTGACAAAGTAAGTATTTTGGTTACAAAGAGAGAGTGTTGTAATGACTTCCCATTTAATAGCAATCAGAATGTCACTCCCATAACAATGGCGTTAAATGGCTCAGCGGCTTATCCTCAAGCGTGTCAAGCTCTGTCGTCAATGCTGTCAAGAAACACACTCAATCCAGCCGATATAACTGTTCTGTATCGGAACTACACAGCCGCAGATCCACCACCAATAGATTTGATAAGGAACCCGCAGTTTCTTGAGCTGCTTGTGGACTCGCTCTTCAAAGCTGGAGTCAAAATTAATCCAGAGCACAAGTCGAAATACATCTTCCTTTTGGCGTATGCTTCGAGTGTGGTGGATACGCCGAGCAAGAAGCGGCCACTAACCGAACGTGTGCTAAGCAAAGACGAACTGAAGTCCACCATTCAGGCGGTGGAGAGGGTCCACGCCATTTGCAACGTGAATAAGGGCTCCACGGAACTTATTGCTGAGCTGCAGGCTCTGTACAACTGTATTAAGTAGGTCCTCCATAAAATATGCTCCACGAATCTGCTCTAACTTATAAAATTTACAGATTCCCCGTCGTCGGAGTAGGTGTCATTCGGTGGATCGAGAATACCGTCACGGAACCTTCCTACTTCAAGCTCACCACAGACAGTTGCCCCACTCATTTGGCTATTTTGGACGAAGTCGCTGCCGTTCACACCACATTGCATTACCAGATCCTGCGTCTGCTCATTCGACTGTTTGAGTCCAAGCAGGACGAATTGGAGATTCTTGTACAATTGGAGATGAAGAAAATGTTGCTTGATCGCATGGTCAATTTGCTCACACGTGGCTGCGTCGTGCCAGTCGTGAAATATATTAAGCAATGCTGTGCCAAGGGAGACACGGACATATCTTTGATTCGATATTTCGTCACAGAAGTTTTGGAGACAATAACCCATCCATATTCGCCTGAATTTGTGCAACTGTTCCTGCCCATGGTGGAGAACGAGGAGATCACCGGAACTATGCGGGCTGAGGGCGATAATGATCCTGTATCGGAGTTTATAGGTGAGCTGGACTAAGCACTTTTATTTGGGGACACGATTTGAATAATTTTTGTTTGCTTTCAGTGCATTGCAAGGCGCATTACACAACGGTGTAGGAAACTAAAAAAGGCGTTCAAAAGATTGTTGCAAATAAAAAACTTTTCTAAAATAAATTCTGTTGTTTTAACAGTTTGATACATTTGGTAAAAGTGTACCTACCGATACTTGTCGAGCAGATGTTTACGTAGTTCCGTTTTTAAGCCGTTATTTACATTAAGTCTGTTCTTTTACTTTTAAATCATACGAATTCTTACGAATTTTTACTCAATGCCGTTCCTTAACTAGAAAAATTCGTAAAAGAGAGCGTCATCGAGAGAGGAAGATATTACCTCTGCGCTTATCTTACTCCTCTTCTGCGAATCACCCCTATCGAGCTATCCGTTCGGAGAAAGTTCCTATACGAAAGTAAAATCCTATCGGAACTCAAATTGCGTTCGAAGTATCCGTTTCGGAACAAAATAAATGAAGCATATAAACGCGTTTATTTCAAATTAAAACATTCCGCAGCAATTAGTTGTCGGAGAGCTTCGGAAAAATGTGCCGTATGGCTGTGAAAGGTAAGTGGTATAACACGGTTCCACGCAATGCGATAAGGTGCGCTATATGCCATCGGAGAATTTTTCCGAAAGTTGTATCGGAACGGATACCTCGAATGGAATTTCTCCGATTTCGTACAGTTCGGAGAAAATTCCGTACCGAACGGATTGTATTGTATTGTCAATAATAGGCCCTGTACACTGCGACCAGAAGAGATCTATTGTGTTGGCATCTGTTATTTAACCTAGGGAGCTGTTGAGGCTCCTTATAAACCACAGTACTCTTCTTGGTTCCATTTTTCCTATGTCTGCAGGACCTAAAAACGCGCCTTGCATATGGTTCGATGTACTCCTTGCTACAGCAGGGCATTCGCAGAGTATGTGTTCCGTTTTATTCTTCTATTATCCGCAGAGTCGATGGGAGTCATGTCGGAGAGTCTCATTTTTTTGAGATGGTATCTTAGTAGGCGCAGTGGCTTAGTGGTTAGTGTGTTGGACTACTAAGCGAGAGGGGTCGAGGTTCGAATCCCGCAAAAACCCAAATTCCAACTTAGGGTTTTTTTCATTGTGCCACCTCTCACGAACGTCTGACAAACATTCGAGAGTATTACTGTCTTGAAAGAGCTTCTCAATTAGCCGTTTGGAGTCGGCATTAAATTGTAGATCCCTTCCATTCGTTCCAAAAATAAAAAACTCACACAAAACGGGTGGTTGCGAGAAGCTAGGCCTAGGGTCCCTCCGGACCAGTTGCGCCAACTATTTATTTTTTTTTATTTTTATCTTAGTGGCCAGTGACCAGTAAGATAACCCGTTAAAATCCTTAGATCTTCCTTGCTTAGCTCAATTAATTTTCTTGTTTTACTACGAGCTGTGCTTATGAATCTTTTCGCCTGCCTCTGTTCTTTGGATTCCGTCCAGTATTCGGCAAGGTGATCATCTTCCCATTTTCTGAATTTCGATTGTACGTAACTCGAAGGTTCCCCGAAATAGGGCTCAGGACCAGTGAAAAGGCGTGATGCGCCTCTTCTTGCTAGATAATCCCCCGTTCATTGCCCTCAAAACCCTCATGACCTTGTATCCAAGGAATGGTGACTGTGTTTTCCTTGGCCAGATCTTCGAGGGGGTTGTAACATTCCCGAACCACCTTTGATCTGGGGTTGAATCGCCACTTCCGTGAACGAGCTATACCTACGTTCACGGAATTAAGTTGATTTTACATGTGGAACAAAAACAAATTCCGTCACGCGGACGACGCGATTCGACCCCAGATCGAATACGATCTTAGGGCATTAAGAGCTGCTTGGCTGTCTGAGAGGATGTAGATTCGGTCACCTTTAGTGCGCCTTCGTTGGCATTCTCGGATACATATCTCTATGGCGTGAACCTCCGCTTGAAAGATGTCTGGCAAGGTATATAGAATACATGGTATGATATTCCGGAGGAAAATATTGGTTCAGTTCTGCGCATGTACGTCACGTGTATCACATATTTTGACACTTCAGAACAAATTAGTTCACATTCATGTGCTTTATATTAGGGTTGTGGATTTTTAATTAATAAAAATGTGAATTGCAAGATATAGTGGCGAAATTGTTTTAAAGTGAGCTGATGGTGGTACGATACCACTTGTTTTCACAGCAATACAACAAAGAAATCTAATGTTGGCAGCTGTTATTCGCAGTTTTATTCTTTCAACCAAACCTCATAACCATAATGTATAATCTGCGAAAATATTACAAATAAAAACAAGTACATATCAGTTTTACAATTAGTTCAGCGTTTTATTCAATTTTTTTTTTTTTTTGCAGTGATATTCGTAATTAGTGTTTTGTTAAGAATTCGAATCTTAAAGAACATTTTGCCCCGGAAAAAAACAACTATTTGATCGCGCGATCTAAATCAATAGGTTCGGCAAGGTCTAACAATGTTTTTATGTAATTTTGTCCAGTTTTTAGACCAGTCGAGTTATATTCATTAAAAATACTTTCAAGAATTTTTTCGATAAAAATAGTGTTGGGTTTTCGAAGTCCACCTTCACTGACTTGATCTGTCCATGTGAAGGATCCGGTCGGTTGTTCTTCAGCATAATTTTGCAGTAGGTTCATTGGTGTCCTGGGTAACTTGCTCACTTGGAAGGGTTTTCCTTTGAAAATACAATTTTTAAATTAGGTACTAATTACGTATTTATAATTTGTTCACACTTAAAACTCACAAAATTTCGCGCACAATTTTTTGTTTTGTATTCCGCCTTTCATAATTCTCCTGGCGCTTATTGTCAGAGTCCTTGGAAGTGAAAGGCAATTCCTACTGTTTTTGGGTGAATAGTTTAGCAGCTCATGTTTCAAGTTTCGCGCATATTGGTCACTGTTAAAGTGTTTCGAGCAAACAAATGCATTATTTGCATTAAACTTGTCTTTTCTACCACACTTTTTTCATAGATTCATCCTTGGGAAATCTGAAAAACGACAATTTTTCGCGCCCGGGAACCTTGTTTTGCTTTCGTTTCTTGTCGTTGTTATTATTACAGCCGAATATCGCACAAATAACCATTTTATTTTTATTTGTTTAAAAAATATTCCACAAAAACCTTAAGAGAACGTCGAACTTGCACTGAAATGTCAAAACAGTGTGATACACGTGACGTAACAGTGTGCCAGTGAGATAGGATGCGGACATGCGCAATGTTTTACCATGTTATTCTATATACCTTGGATGTCTGGTGATTTTCCCAGTGCTATAGCTCTTTGGAACCTAGGCACATAGACCCCAGCACCGGTGGCATCATCTTCCATCTTTGAACTGTCGATGTACCAGATTTGTGATCCTGATGGTATTACGAATTGGTTGGTTCTCCAGATACTCCTGTCAGATATGACTGTCTTTAATTTTCTGGAGAAGCGAAGTCTTTTAAGCATGGTGTCTGATACCTTGATCACCGGATCACCTTGAAGCATTAAAAATCGAAGGTGTTCTGTGAGGTTTCCTGCTTCAAGATTTGATATATCAGGGAGCCTGAGGGCACTGAGACAAGCATCCTTCTTCAAAGAAATATGTAAAGGCAGAAGGCTGAGCATTGGTTCAACAGGCGGTAAAATTGAATCGAATGTTCTCCTAAAGATTAATTTCAAAAATGGTAACAAAATTCTGTCGTCGCTGTAAAAAGGGATAATCTCCTCAACGTAATATTTAATGCAGTGGTGCTTTTTCCTCTTATCGAATGCTTGTAAAGGGTTAAGTTTTAAGGGCCGATGTTGATTTCGAATAAAACACAAATTATTTAGGAAATTACTGTCATTTCTTTTTATTATGATAATATTGGTATGGTTCAATAATGTATGGAACAAAATATCTGCCAAATGGCCGCCGCGACCTCGGCGGCACACCTCCATCCGATGGTCCAAATTTTCGATGACGCTGAGGCATAATTGAGGTTCTATGCCGTTAATGTGCCGAATTATCTCATCCTTTAGCTCTTGAATTGTTGCTGGCTTATCGACGTACACCTTTTATTTCAAATAACCTCAAAAAAGAAGTCCAACGGTGTCAAATCACATGATCCTGACGGACAATTGACATCGCCACCACGTGAGATTAAACGGCCATTGAATTTGTCGCGCAAAAGAGCCATTGTTTCGTTAGCTGTGTGGCAAGTGGCACCGTCCTGTTGAAACCACATATCGTCCACATCCATATCTTCCAACTCGGGCCATAAAAAGTTCGTTATCATCTCACAATAGCGAGCACCATTCACAGTAACTGCCTGACCGGCCTCATTTTGGAAAAAATACGGCCCGATGATGCCGTCAGCCCATAAACCGCACCAAACACTCACTCTTTGTGGGTGCATTGGTTTTTCGACAATCACTCTTGGATTATCATTCGCCCAAATGCGGCAATTCAGCTTATTGACGAATCCACTGAGGTGAAAATGGACAATTAAATTGACCGAACAAATCAAATCGGATTCGTTCACAAGAAGTTCGATTAATTCTAGATCACTTTCATCGCTATGTAGAACCTGAACGGGGAATTGAAGAATACCACCATTTGATGAGACTTATCTAAAGCATTTTGAAGATTTTGCAATCTCATTTAGTCATTCTTCCAGTTTATCAGACATTTTAACGACTTTTCCTACCAATTTTTTGAAAATTTGAATTATGTATCTTTCTTTTTTCATATGTCGTTTTCCATTGGGCAATAATCGCCCGGGAGAGTCCGGAATCGAAAAAAATCCCTCCTGAAATCGTTCCATTGGCACAAAAAATACTCCTTTGGTGATTCTTATGTCGTTTTCCATTGGGCAAAAAGAAGCGTCCGGGAGAGTCCGGATTCCGGAATCGAAAAATTCGCTTCTGAAACTGTTCCATTGGCACAAAAAATCCTCTTCTGCTGATTCTGAGAAGAGAATTTCGCTTCTCGATTTGAAGTCAGAATCCACTCAAGAAGCACTCACACAAGTGCAATTTATGTATTTTATACAAGTCAGATGACAGCTGCCGTAGATTATTTTTTGGCATTTCACCAATACTTTTGTGGATTCAATCAGAAGCAGTTTTCTTGTTCCATTGGATTACAGAATGAGTGGATCCCCGAGTGAAACCAATGGACAACGACAAAAGACTAGGTACTACAAAAGCGTTCGCTAACTTTTTCGTAAGTGTCTATCTCTGTGAGAGAATCTATCCCCACCACTGCCATTTTGATAGTCTCTTCCATTCTGTTGCAACCTGTAACCCTTGTGTGTGGAGAGCGATCAATTAAAACGCTTTACTCTGGTCACACGATTTATTAAAGATTCAATTAATAGCAAATTAATGCTAAATTACATTTAAATTAATAAAAGAAGAATAAGTGCAGCGTGCACCGACTACGTCAAGAGGAAAACAACAAGTGACAGCCCGACCAAATAAGTGCTACCAACCACTTATTATTTATTGCGGATGCAACACATTCTTACTGCAAAAGTAATGGAACAGACCTATTAAGTCGGAATGGTTTCATAAAACAAAACCGACAAGTAATTTACCTAAGCTGACCTAAGCCCAGACGCCATGTCTATCTATCCGCCTATTTAAGCGGACCTATACCTATACTTTCTACAGAGTAATCAACACAATTTGAATGGAGTTAATCCTTGTGATTAGTTCAGTCTAGTTGTAGGTAGATTTATTGCCTTATTGTTATATGATAAAGTGTCATTTAGATTGCCAAGTATCGACAGCTTGCACTTTAGTAGCTGCTTATATAAATGAAAATGAGAACTCTCGTTATCCATGTTTACAAAAGCGCCCTGTAAAGTCGTACGAACATGCAGACTAAGTTCTTACTTTGTTTGCTCAGCATTTTTGCTTACAATTAAAATCTCTTCGAGTTAAATCCCTTTATCACGCTTGTACCAGGCTATTGAATTAGAGCAATGTCACGACATACAATTTCAATATTATCGTAAATTTGCTTAAGGTGGATTGTCCCAATGCAGCCTCCTCCCATGAATTTGTAGCTATATAGTTTTTTCGATTATCTCTTAATATAGGTTGCTCTATTGGGAAGTATTCGTCGTTGTAGGAAAAAAACTAAACGACTTGACAAACATCTTCTTAACGAGGGGTCCTCATAGTACCTAGTAGGAACTCTTCATCATTTTTTCTTATGATAATTTATCACAACAGTAAAAATAAAGTGCACGACTGAGTCGAAGAAAACTTTCTCGTTCATCAAAAGTTTTATTGATGGTTTTCTTATTTTATTAGATAGGTAGGTAAAGACCTGAAAAGCAATGCAAGGTTGAAGAAACCGTTCATCCATCAAATATAGGAAAATGAATGAATAGTGTTAAATAAAATTCACTCGTGGGTTATTCATCCGATATGACAGTAAGTACATATAACAATGTGAGTTTTTAATCGATTTTTAAAATCTCAGTATTTCTTGGAGTAGGTAAGCGCACAAACGTAGTAGGAGTTTCTGTTTCTTGATCTGTTTGGGAATGATTTTCTTTTTGGCTGGAATAGATTACGGACGCTGGTTTAAGTTGTCAATGATTGGAAGTGTTGTTCGTGATAGATCGATATCTTTATGCAAGAATTCAGAGATTTTCTTTTGAATTTGCATTAGCAGTTAACTGAATATCACTATAAACTTGTGTGGGGGTGCACATGAAATGGGATATTCTGATTGTTGGAATTATTTTAAGGTGCATAAATAATTAAAAAACGGATTTATTCGAATATTTTGAGAAAAATTAAGTACGGGATCTTATTAAGAATACTGATATCATCTTCAATGTGTGTTTTGATCAAAATCGTTAGAGCGGTTTTTGTAAAATTTGGCAGACGAGACAGTACCAAATATTGCAATGTTTAGTTTGAAATATACTATTTGTTAACTATATAGATAAAAACCGATTATAAGTTATTGTATCGAATTTTTAGCCAAAAACTGGGCATGCAGTCATAGTAATCTCACCTACTTAAGCTTAAATATCAATTTTGGTTGAAATCGTTAGAACCGTTTTCGAACAAATCAAACTGGTACGAAAATTTTATATGGGAAGTACCATTAATATTGAGGTTACCTTGCAAAACAAAAAACCGCCACGAACTGTAAGCCCACAAATTCCGAATTCGAAGTTTGAACGAAATCCGGGCAGCCGTTTAAGCTTTAGGTTTACAGACAGACAGGCGGACAGACGGATACACCGGACAGAATTTTACGACCTACTTTTTTGAGTTCATGTATCATCGTCATGTCAGAATTGATTCACATCTCGAGTTCGAAATTTTGAACGAAAACAGTATGTGTCTCTTACTACGTAATGGAGAAAGTTCAAAATCTGCGCAATTGTATTCACAGATAATATTATAAATGTCGCACAATAAAGTTGGCATAAAGAGAAAAACAAGTATACTGCCCTGAAAATATTTTGACACTTGCCCCAAAAAGCTGCTGATAGGCCAATTTTGTTTATTGGTACAAACGATATCCAGATGTACGTATACGAGTAGAATTGTATTTTATTAAATTACAGCATCGCGGTTATCTTTGGATCAGCAAACACAATAAAAGCCCAAAACAAGTGCGATGATTATAATTTTACTATTCGCAAGTCCCAACTCGACCCGAATATCAGTATCCATTCTGTATAGGTACCTACACAGCCAAAGCACCCTAATGATAGATGAGATTGCAAAATCTTCAAAATGCTTTAGATAAGTCTGATCAAATGATGACATTCTTCAATTCACAATCATAAAGTAAGAATAAACTATATTACCTGCGAGTAGATATCAAAGATAAGACGCATCTAGCATGAGAACATCTGGCGATAAGGAAGTTTGAATCTTCTCAATCTAAATCTAGCTCCCTCAAGTCGCCGCTTAGAGTGGGTCTTGTTCGAAATGGGTCGTGCGTTTCCAAATACTGTACCTTTAAACTTGCTCCGCGAGTGCTATAGAACATGAACTAGACCATGTCCTAGACCATCAGTGCAGCGTAAATTCTTGCGCTGCCCATAAAGTTTATCAATATCGCAAATTTAATGATAACAATGACTCGTCGTCATCGTTTTTAGATACAAAAAAAAAAATCACCGAGCACCGTTTAAATACACAACGCCAGGTTAGAGTGGAAGAGCACACCTTTTGGTGGCATTTGTGAGTTGTCTTTATTTTGTCGGTTTTGGTATAGTGATAAGCTTCTTATCAGCCAAAGGAGGGCGATATTATGAATTCACGATCGGAACCAGTACAGAATGGGAATGGAATCGACAGTTTATCAATAGGTAGATGCAGAAACGGTTCGCGATTGATCGAATCAAATTCGAGCACGCAAAAGCTAGGCCAGTCGACACTTATCGAAAGTTCCGAATTTCCAAAGAAAAACGATTGCAATTGTGCCGGTAGTGATTTTGAATGGTGCTGTATGCAGACTGGAAGTGATTTTTTAGAAGGATTGCATCGCTACCCCAAAAAGACTAAAAATTCAGATTACTTAAAGTTAGCAAAGGGGATATCTAGCTACCATAAAATATGGTAAGTTTGACTTGACTCATAGCTCATACCTAGGTCAAGAGATATAGCTCTTGTGATTGATGGAGAAGTTATCAGTGCATGTTAACCCATATACGTATTCATGTTTATAGTGACATGATAGTTCTTCCGAATTTATCTATCCAATTAAACAAAAACAAAAGGAGGCTAATTGTTTTTGCCTACTTGGCGGGCACAGTGTCACAGTTTTGCTATAATATCCGTTTGATTTATTGCTATGTACTAATAAATGAAAAAAACGAATTGATGTTGTACTGTGCACGAAATTCCGATTTATGAGTCAATGTGATACGTAATTCAATTTATACGCCATGTGTCATCGAATTATAGGTGCGTTTGGAGAGGAACATAACGACTTAAGCGAGTCTCTTAAGTTTTTACGCATTTCTTTCAAGTTTTAAATATTTCAAGATACTGGAGTGTATAATTTTTGAACATAATTTCAAATGTGCAAGCAACCAGCATTTATAGCACCTTTTAAAAAAAAGTGACTGTCAGCTGTCAGCTGTAGAACACGTGCTGTCTTCAACCACAATCAGAGCTGACATTAGTGAAAGTACCTAAGTACAAATTCCAAAGCAATTTATGACGTTTTCCATTGGGATTTTCATATTTTGCTTTCAAATTTCAGATTTCTCGTGCACAATGGAACATAAAACGAGATTTTTCTTTCTTTGCATTTGCGGTGGTGCATGTTTTAAAAGTCAGCTGTTCTTGAATTGTAATTTGTGTTTATAAAAATCTATTCAATTTGTATTAATATCCACTGCACTGGCCAAATGTAAATTTTCCTCTATTTTTCACAGACTTGTCGTCTATAAAAACGTAAAATAACACACTTTAAGTTTGACATATGACAGATGTTTTGGTGTTTAGTGTAAGTAGGTGTGAATCTTGCTCAGAAATCGGGATTCGTAAAATTATTCTGATCTGAAAAAAGTGCTTTCTATGCGGCTGATGGAACATGAAATCTGACAGCCAGCCGCCAAAAAAAAAAACCGATGTGAATCTGAAAAATATGCTTTTTCTGTTCCAATGGAAATAGACATCTAAATGGAAAAGCAGTTTCTAACTACATTTTTTTAAGAAGAAGAGTCGAAAACCTTAATTAAATCTAAAACTCGATTAAGAAGAAAATCGAAGTGAAACCAAATTTCCGCAGAGTACAATTGGATTCAAATAAAATAGCGAAAAGTGCCAGCAAAGTGATAGCCCTTGTTGTTTAAAGTGTACATAAATTTAATAAAGATAGTTGTGCGATAAAGGTTATTGGCAAAGTTAAACTGTCACTTGAGATAATGAGAGCATGCTCTATCACTCAGTTGTGCAACTGTCTCCTTTGACAGTTAGTAAAACCGCTAATGCCGATGACAGAACCTTGAATTTAGTAGTCAAGTTTATGTTTAAATGCGGTATTGAACTCCACAAGATAATATATTTTAGGTTAGATTGTAATGCCTAAATTTGTTAGCCCGATTATACAGAAATGTTTCGAGACTACCTGTTGATTAGATAAAGATAATGCGCGATACTATAGTAATCATTTTTAGTATGCAGGCTACATTTTTCGAACTCACAGTGACCAAATTTTCCATACGTATTTTGTATTGCATATTGTGACCTAAAAAATATTTAGTGTTAAAGTTAAAAATGATTACTAGTAAGGCCCAATGACTTTTGTACTGTTCATTTCTTTGACCGATAACTTAAAAGTGCCTAACTTTCAATGGGGACGTTCAAGTATCTAGTTTAGTAAGTCTGACAGCTGTCTGACTAGATGTATCTCGGTTTTGATTGGCTGAAATCGTTCATATGAGCAGCTGTTTCAGTTGACGTATGTTGGAGGGGTAGCCGATGAATCCAGTCAAGAAATTCGTTACTGAGTATACTACGTTCGGATATGTGGCTGACGTAGAAAAAGTGACGTTCCCGAAAAATCAAGGTATATAGAATAACATGGTAAAACATTGCGCATGTCCGCATCCTATCTCACTCGCACACTGTTACGTCACGTGTATCACACTGTTTTGACATTTCAGTGCAAGTTCGACGTTCTCTTAAGGTTTTTGTGGAATATTTTTTAAACAAATAAAAATAAAATGGTTATTTGTGCGATATTCGGCTGTAATAATAACAACGACAAGAAACGAAAGCAAAACAAGGTTCCCGGGAGCGAAAAATTGTCGTTTTTCAGATTTCCCAAGGATGAATCTATGAAAAAAGTGTGGTAGAAAAGACAAGTTTAATGCAAATAATGCATTTGTTTGCTCGAAACACTTTAACAGTGATCAATATGCGCGAAACTTGAAACATGAGCTGCTAAACTATTCACCCAAAAACAGTAGGAATTGCCTTTCACTTCCAAGGACTCTGACAATAAGCGCCAGGAGAATTATGAAAGGCGGAATACAAAACAAAAAATTGAGCGCGAAATTTTGTGAGTTTTAAGTGTGAACAAATTATAAATATGTACGTAATTAGTACCTAATTTAAAATTTGTATTTTCAAAGGAAAACCCTTCCAAGTGAGCAAGTTACCCAGGACACCAATGAACCTACTGCAAAATTATGCTGAAGAACAACCGACCGGATCCTTCACATGGACAGATCAAGTCAGCGATGGTGGACTTCGAAAACCCAACACTATTTTTATCGAAAAAATACGACTTCTTGAAAGTATTTTTAATCAATATAACTCGACTGGTCTAAAAACTGGACAAAATTACATAAAAACATTGTTAGACCTTGCCGAACCTATTGATTTAGATCGCGCGATCAAAAAGTTGTTTTTCCGGGGCAAAATGTTCTTTAAGATTCGAATTCTTAACAAAACACTTATTACGAATATCACTGCAAAAAAAAGAAAAATGAATAAAACGCTGAACTAATTGTAAAACTGATATGTACTTGTTTTTATTTCTAATATTTTCGCAGATTATAAAGGACTATTTATACATTATGGTTATGAGATTTGATTGATGAATAAAACTGCGAATAACAGCTGTCAACATTAGAGATCTTTGTTGTATTGCTGTGGAAACAAGTGGTATCGTACCACCATCAGCTCACTTTAAAACAATTTCGCCCTATATCTTGCAAATCACATTTTTATTAATTTAAAATCCACAACCCTAATATAAAGCACATGAATGTGAACTAATTTGTTCTGAAGTGTCAAAATATGTGATACACGTGACGTACATGCGCAGAACTGAACCAATATTTTCCTCCGGAATATCATACCATGTATTCTATATACCTTGCCGAAAAATATAGTTTTTGCCTCCAGGTTACATCTTATCCAGACCAATCCAGTCGTCTTAAGATAACTAGATTCTTGAATGCGCCCAATGAAGCAAACTTAAACAAAAAACTAACTCGAAAGTTACGTTAAAGTATTTTATTCACATCTATACATAAATTGTTAAAGGTTTAACTTTAGGTGAACTCCAGACATAAAAAAAAAAAAACGATTAAGAGAACGAGAGTAAAAAAATGCTACTACGACTCACACTACACAAAGTGCTGCTTATGGTCTTAAAATAATATAAATTCGTACATAGCGAGTAGCTGAATCCAAAGTTGTCAAGACCTAAAGTATGCTCGAACTAAATGTCTACATCTCTATTCTTTTGTGATAGGTAAGCTTGTGGCAGAACTGTAGACAGCGTTAAAAGGAATAGGAAGTAAGAATATAAAGGTGAAATCAATTTATCCATCATACAAATAGGGCCTTACCAATAAACATATTTAGTTTCGACTCCAAATTTTGGAAGTTCACAGTCCGAGATACTATTAATCATTTTTAGTGTCCAGGTAATCACAATGACGAACTTTTCCATACAAAATTGAATATCTTGACCTACAAAATATTTAGTGTGACGGTTAAAAATGATTATTAGTAAGACCCAGTTTAAGGTCGGGACTAAAAATTGTTATTAGTACGGCGCATATTCTAAAGCTGCCTTGCGCAGTTCCTTTGGGAAATCCACTTCTGATCCAACTACTCAAGCAAAAATCCCAATTTCCAACTTATTATTACATACGGGCTCGTACTCTTTACCTTAAACACGTGCATACCCTTCCTTTCCCTATGAATTGAAGCACTCTTTTATTTTGTTTGATAATAGTTTACAATTCTGTTTATAAAATAATAAACTCAATCTAGATAAGCGCCACTTTAAATTTATTAATTATGAACCTGATAAATTGAAGAAAAACAAATTAAAATAACTGATGGTATTTTAAAATTATTGTGAAATTCCTAAATATCTACGAATGTGCGTGGTGGAATTATCAGTACCTAAAGCTTTTAGTATACTTAAAGTTTATTTGCCTAAAGCCAAAGGCGGCTATATTAAAATTCAAATTCAAGATTTTTTGTATTATTGTGACTTATTTACGCAGAGTATACCTTCACGAAATAACTTTGAGGTAGTTAGGGACTTTGTCTACCTCGGATCCGCTATTAACTCTGAAAATGACATCACCTCAGAAATCAAGCGAAGAATCACACTTGCCAACCGCTGTTTCTTTGGCCTATCGGCAATTGATTAGTAAGGCCTTGTCAAGAAGCACTAAGGAGATTCTATATAAGACTCTCATCATCCCTGTCCTGCTCTATGGCGCAGAAGCATGGACCCTAGCAAAAACGGATGAGGATCTTCTTGGTCGCTTCGAACGCAAAATTCTTCGAGTGATTTTTGGTCCCGTTTTCGTTGACGGGATTTGGAGGAGAAGATTTAACAGCGAACTCTACGAGCTGTACAGCGACATCGACCTGGTCAGAAAAGTACGCATTAGTCTTCTAAGATGGTTAGGACATGTAGAGCGAATGGACACCAACGCTCCGGCCCGGAGAGTCTTCGATTCCAACCCGGAGGGACAACGCAGTAGAGGAAGACCTCGCCTTAGGTGGCGCGCGCAAGTGAAAGGGGACCTCAACCAACTTGGAGTGCGCAACTGGAGGCAGTTAGCCAAAGATCGCGCTAACTGGAGAGGCGTATTGGTTGAGGCCCAGGTCCACCCCGGACTGTAGCGCCACCTTAAGTAAGTAAGTAATACCTTCACGCATAATACTTGTGGCGGAATCCTTAACACAATACAACGTCATATAGGTATATGGTTTTTCTATGGAATATGGTATATCTTGGTCTTGCTTCTTATGTCGAGAGAGCTTACAAAAATGTTACCCGAATGTAGTAATTTTATTATTTTGCTCACTCATGGGATGAATCGGTATTCGTATACCTGCCTACATATTTTTTGCTTT
Source organism: Cheilosia urbana (assembly GCA_946477585.1). NCBI lineage: Eukaryota > Metazoa > Arthropoda > Insecta > Diptera > Syrphidae > Cheilosia > Cheilosia urbana. Next base: position 25,263,786 of record OX297854.1, on the reverse strand, counting down.
TCGAATTCACAAAAGGCCTTACCAATAAACATTCTTAGTTCCGACTTTAAATTTTAGTAGTTCACAATGGATATAATCTTCTATACGAATTTCACAATTGCGAACTTCCGCAAATGTAAAGTCGAGACTTAAACTTAGTATCAAATGCCAAGAATTTGGTTCATTGCCGGAACTTTTACGTAAGCGGACACTTGGCAGAAATGTTACGCAGATTGCAGATATGGATCTTATTCGTCTCTACTTTCTTATTCTTATTGTTCTTTTATTACCTTATTTTAGTTATGAGTATGAGTATATCACCTGGAAGCTTTACATCGAATTGAACTAAATACCTGTCTATAATGTCTACTTATCTAATTTATGAGTTGATGACCGTTATTTAACTTAATCACACTTAAAAATATTATTATACATTTGCAAATCTTGAACAGGAGTGAGTAGCCCGAGCACCACTGGTTAATAATAACTTCGATTTCGGTAAACGTGTTATGTACTATTTCTGTTTGCTTTCCAAACTAATTTGCGGTCAATAAAACAATTTCTGTTATTCGTTGACGAAGAACGAATGGTTTTTTGTTATCTCTGAATTTCTCAACCAAGATATGGGTGCAAATTACAATTGGAGTTTTTTATTATGTCCGCATGACAATAACACGAGATCGAACTGTTGTTGTAAACCATGAAAATCAATGATCTACATGGATCATGTGGGCATAATAAAAAACGCGCAACGGCACAAGAATCCATAATTATGAAATAATATTAAAAGAAAATAAAAATGGACAGATATTGCATATAGCGATTGAATACGTCAAATCTTCTCGTTGTGTTTTTAAGGTCCTTGTTGTTCATACTATTCTGTATATGAAAGTAGGTATCAGATTCGTATACATCTTAGGCCCCAGTTATAGCCATACGCAAAACGAAACCGTAAACATTTTGTTTTGCTTGTTTTGATCACATTAACTAAATGGTTGGCGCAGTGGCTTAGTGGGTAGTGTGTTGGACTACTAACCGAGGGGTCGAGGTTCGAATCTAGGATTTTTTCCACTGCGCCACCTCTCGCGAACGTCTGACAAACATCCGAGAGTATAACTGTCTTGAAAGAGCTTCGTAATAAGCTGTTTGGAGTCGGCTTGAAATTGTAGATCCCTTCGATTCGTTCCAAAAATGAAAAATTCACACAAAACGAATTGTTGTGAGAAGCTACGGATCTGTTGCGCCAACTATTATTATTATTATTATTAACTAAATGGTTGAAGTGAATGGTTTTTTTGATAAACGAACTTTTTAATTCATAAGCAAAATTTTAAGACCAAGATTGAGTTCAACCAGTGGATAAAAAAAAGCATAAGAACATTTTTACGGTTTCGTTTTACCTATGGCTATAAATGGGGCCTTAGACTTGACATAACTCTTTGAGCAGTCGAAAGCTCTTTCAAAAGCTCTTCATATTTATACAGGTAAAGAAGTAAATCTGGAAACTAAATCATTGCTCGTTACTTCATATGAACTTTTTTTTTTGGAGTATAAATCGAGAAAATTTTATTCGCTTTTGACGTCAAGCTTCAACATTATCCAACATAAAGAATAATTTTTGTATCAACTTATCAATTCCATTTGCAAATTTTTGGCATAGGCCGCATTCAAGAATCTAGTTATCTTAAGTCGACTAGATTGGTCTGGATAAGATGTAACCTGAACGCAAAAACTAGATTGGTCGGGAACGTCACTTTTTCTACGTCAGCCACATACTGTGAACTTAGTACTCAGTCACGAATTTCTTGACTAGATTCGTCGGCTACCCCTCCATAAACGTCAAATGTCACAGGTGCCCACGTGACCGATTTAAACCAATCACAACCGAGATAGATCTAGTCAGACAGCTGTCAGACTTACTAAACTAGATACTTGAACGCCCTCATACTTACATTGACAATAGGAAATGTCAAAGTCGGTATTTCAGTTTCTAACTGCGAAAGTAGATCGATTTGGTGAATCGAATAGTGAAATACCTGTGAGTCTATTATTACCAATAACAGCCCATGTTCGCCATGCAGACTTAATAATTTCAGCGCAAATATTCACAATTTTACAAAACGATTTGTTACATTATAAAAATCAGAATTATTTTAATTCCAAGTCTTACTTTGAAAGTTTGTCAAAGCGAACAAACCTTAAGGCAAGTTTAATCTAACTCAAAAAAGTGTTGACAAATTGTCGGGCTAAGGCTCCTTAATTTAAGTAGTTAGTATAGCTCTACAAATTTGGATATAATTACCACCATATCCTTTAGAATATATTTTATATAAAAATATGTGCGAATATTTCATCAACATTCTTTTACTTCAGGCGTAGATTGTTGACAAATCAATCGTTTTGCAGCTAAAAAAAATAAAAATAAATGCGTACGAATTGAAGTATTGGCGCAATTTTGAATATGTATAATATTGCGCCCAGTGCTGCCGAAAAGAAATATTATAAGGTAGTAAAAATAAATAGTTGGCGCAACAGGTCCGGAACGACCCTAGGCCAAGCTTCTCACAACTATTCGTTTTTGTGTGAGTTTTTCATTTTTGGAACGAATGGAAGGGATCTACAATTGTATGCAAACTCCAAACGGCTACTTGAGAAGCTCTTCCAAGACAGTTATACTCTCGGATGTTTGTCAGACGTTCGCGAGAGGTGGCACAGTGAAAAAAAAAACCCTATGTTGGAATTTGGGTTTTTGCGGGACTCGAACCTAGACCCCTCGCTTAGTAGTCCAACACACTAACCACTAAGCCACTGCGCCTACAAATAATAAGGTATATGAAGTTGTACCGCAGCCAAAAAATGGGAGTATTTTGAAAAAATAGCAGTACAGACATTTTTTAGTCCCCAAAAATAAATGTGGGAACAACAATTTGTTGTTTAACTTTATTTAAAAAAAAATCATAAAAAAAACATAAGTAAATATATTATTAATTCTAATAACAAAAGTTGGCTACCGTTGGTTCTCGCAGAAGGTGATTTCGCTAAATTTATAGCAGACTCATTTGTTTTAGAACCTCCAGCACAAGACACATTTACAGCTTCTTTTGCCTTTACCACCTCCAAGTAATCCAATTTCCCTTAATACATATATTAGAAGCTTACTTTGATTGATTTTAATAGGAATAATAATATATCAAGCATTCATTTTCATTTTATTGAACTTTACATAAAAATTTAAGGAGTTAAAACAAAAAAAAAAAAACAGAACCACCAAACCACAATATCAGGTAACAATAAAATAAATACACAACTGACAGTTGAAAATTGCATGAAGCCTACAAAAAACAGAAACAAACAAGAAAGAGGAAGTTAACGGTAGTTTGGCAGATAAAAGTGCTGCCAAATTTGCATTACATTTTAAGTGAATTAAATTTATTAAGGTTGCCATTACACTTTCCTGCAAGTGTAAAATATTTAAGGTCTTAAAAAAAAAATAGGAGTACGAATGTGAAAGGAGGAGTACGGGAGTACGGAGATGCTGAAAGGAGTACAATACTTTTATGGGAGTACTTTCGGCAACACTGGCGTAATCAGTGTGCGTATTTTATTAATGAAACTACGGAAATCAAAACGTTGACTTTATCTTAGATAACTGCTAAATTACCTAGCTAGTTCGATTATTGAAAATATAACTAATCACTACTAACCGCGAATTCATACTTACACATTGAATGTCACAATGGATAATTTTATACGAAACCCGAAAGATATCTAAGGACTGTGGCCTTTCACCAGTGGTACCCGCTTCAATTTAGGCTTTATTCTTACTCATCAGCTAAGATATTTTTAAATTAAGTTTTGTGCTCTGCATTTCCACCCAATTTCATTTTAAAACTTATTTTAGTCATAGATAATAAAATACAGTAAGCCCTTAAGTTATTGTGACACTGTTACAACTTAAGCCAGCTTAAGCTGATCTATCAATAATTTTACAGTCTCACTCATTACCGGAAATTCTTGTGCAAATATTTGATACCTTTGTTTTCTTCCTTGTATTTAAAAAATACCAATAATGTACCGAGAACCCCAAAGCTCGCGCCATTACTCTTATTAAAAGTTATCTTATCAACCTGCAATGACATTCTTATCTCATACCAATGATAACCGGCTTATTAGCGAATTCAGCTAAGCATAGTTAGTTTATGTTGCCCTCAATCCGAGCGAGTGTACGTGGCTAACGGTAGTGAATTCAATTTTAAATGTTGCAACATTTGAATTCGCATGTCAGAATTGCAAACAGTTTCCTAGTTTCTTTAGAAACGCTTACGATTCCCAGTTTCCTCTGAATTGGGACATTTTTTCCGTCGATAAAACTTCAAACAGGTAAACTTGAGGCGATAACAGCGCTAGATTGCCTTATATTGATATAGACATTTTTTTGTCAAGTACTTTAGTATTGAACCTGTTTGAAGGGTAATAAGACGTTCCATTGCCGTGTATACAGTGAATTAAAAAAAAAAAGAAATATTTTTCTAAGGACTATTCGTAAAGTGGAATTTCGAGTGCAGTTAACGCTAACGCTAACGTGCTTAACGCATGAGAGCTGTTTTGAAACTTACCGCAACATCGCACTGACAGTTAGTGAGGGAAAGAACGAAAATGGCATCAACACTGGAATATCAATGGGATGCATTCGGCGGAAGGGTAATTTATTTTGTTTATTAACAAAACTTATATAGCACTTTCAATGGTATGGCGAACTAAAAATGGCAGTGAATCCAAGTAATGACACATCGGTGATATATTTTTTGTTTCTTTAATCTTATCTATTGGAGTAACAGCCCTCAAATTGGGCTTTACGTATACGATTAGCGTTCCCGGTATTCTGCACTTACCTGAAAAGGTATGCTTTTTTTTTTGGTTTGTCAATAACAGTGTTAAAAACATTTTGCAAGAGTTAGATCTAAAGATCAATGATCGGGGAATGATTCGCCTTTTGTTGATAAGTTACTATATCAGTAGAAGTTTGAAATGAACACTTTTAGTCATTTGGAAATTTATATATCAGTTTCAGAAGCCCTATGCGGAGGAACAAGACATCGGTGGCACTGAATCGCATTCCTCAATCCATTTGATTGTAAGAAAGTAATGATAAATACGCATTATGGTGGCTTATTCCATTTCGATTTTGGGTGTTTCATGGCTCATTTAAGTGTAGATTGTGCACGTATTTTATGCGAATATTTTATTTACAGCTCTCTATTACAAAATTGTTTAAATTTAATCTATTAAGTTGTGTCTATTGGTATAGGTTTCTAAATCAGAATATTACCTGTTGTACAAATGGCCATCATTGGAAATCTGTCAATTCAGGCTTTTCAAGTTCAGGAAAATAGTACCGAACGTTAGGTGGACAAGTAAGTCCATTGGCAGATTTATGGAAACCCAAAACGCATATATTAAAATCACGGCGCGATTTTAATAATCATATTTAGTGTCCATAGACTAGATTTTACGAACTCGAAAAGTCGACATTTTCAATGTAAAATTACCCATTGTGATCTACAAAATACTAAATATGAAAATTAAAAATTATTAATAGTAGTAGGGCCCACTGTAATACAATCTGAATAGCTAAACCACATGGAACGATAAATTGTACTAGAAGAACATTTGAAGTCGTTTTTCATTGGGGTTTTAAGATTTTACTCGCAGATTTAAGATTTTTCGTGCCCAATGGAACATGAAACGAGATTTTTTTTCTTTACATTTGTGGTGGTGCATGTTTTAAAAGTCAGCTGTTTTTAAATTGTAATTTGTGTTTATAAGCATCTATTCAATTTGTATTCCTCTATTTTTCACAGACTTATTGTCTCTAAAAACTTAAAATAACACACGCTTTGTGACTCTGAAAAAAAGTTTTTTTTTTCGGCCAATGGAAATGGAACATAAAAACTGACAGCCAGCTGATTTCGAGAGCAGAAAAACTGCTATGAATCTGAAAAAGTGCTTTTTCTGTCCCGACATGAGCTAAAGCAAAGCTACTTATGTAGAATACCAGGAAGAAGACGAAAACGAAAAGAAATCATGTAGTCAGACATTGGTAATACAAAAGATATCCGTGTTTCTTTTGACATACAGCCCTATTTTGCTATTCATCGGGGGGAATTTTTCTTCAATTTTCATTGAACACTATTCTACTATTCATTCGAATTGAATTTATATTCACCTCGTCAATGTCGGCAATAATGCGTGGTATTCATTTATTCACGTGAACGCGTACATCCTATACAATTCAGATCCGCATGTCAAATGATGCGGATTTGAAAGTAAATGGATCGTTTGTCTGGTTGGTGGTTGATAAAATGTAAGTAAAAACTAATTTATTGCGGGATTATTTGCTTATGAATAAAGATTATTCATTTTTAGGGGTAGAACAACAAACAGAGACCAATTTACAGCAATAATTTCCACAATGAATATCCATATCTGTTTGTTTATATTTTTTGTTTTTAGTTAACCAAAATATTTTATCCAACTTCCAAAGATTGTCATAAATAGAGATCAAATTGAATATGTACATTTATTTCAATTTCAAAAATAAACTTCAAATGATTTTCATATGAACACGTGCTAGCTTGAATGTCAAATTGGTTTGGATAATGTAGTTTACCCGATGGAAAGCAGAATGGAAAGGCAGAGTTAAAGGGAATCGAGTGGGTGAATCGAATGTACGATTCACGTGAATAGCAGAATAGGGCTGATATTCTTTTGGGTGCGTTCATTTTTAAAGCGATTAAGTTAGCGCTCGCTACGGCTTATTTAAAATTGATTTTCGAATGCATTAGATATTGGGTCTGCTCCCTTACGATAATGCATTTGAATATATTAATCAAATTTAGTCAAACTTCCAACCAACTTCCAACCCAACTTTTGCGTAAGGAAATGAAGTTTGAAGGGAATATACCTATTGTCCACTACAAACAGTTAAGAGCACATAACTATCGGCTTTAGATTTTGTCTGTCAGTCTTTTTAACTGTTGTCGGTTATTGAAAAGTTCTTGCAATTTGTAGCTAGTTTATTAGTCACAATAAATTTGTTGCTTTTACGGACGTAAAAAAAACTGTACAGAAACATATTCATTCGGTAGTAAATTCATATGGAAATTTGTATTGACATAGACCTTGCGCAACGTAATTCAATGGTTACATTCAAAACTGAGACCATCGGCTTTATAATGCTTGTATCTTCATGTAATATTCAATGGCATGTCATAGTTCGAAAAAAGAAAAAAACTTAATCCGCTTTGAATTCTCGGAATCGAAACAAAAGCATTCCGATAGCTTGCGTGACCCGCCGTAGAATAACCTAGCACATCAAGGCAATTCAATTTGAAAAAGCTTTGTTCCGGTAAAATTCGTTGTGAATAGCAGCTGGACCACCATCAATTCTTTTTATTTCTATCTTTATGACAATCCCTTCGCACAGAAACACTTCTCTATCATGTGCTTACACTAATTACATTACCCACACGTCTGGCGCTTTCAGCACGTGTCACAATCGATGCGAACTGTCATACGTCACTCTACTTAAAGTCAATTGAACCGAATAATTGCACTGATTGATCCTATATAAATGATCCTCACCATATTCAGTTGTCGCCTCTTCGCCGCATATACCTTTTGTTGCTATAAATAATCTTCGCAAAATATATTCCTCGTCGTTCGCACGAGTGAGTGATTCTTGATGAATATCAGATCAGAGGTCAGAATTTTGAATAGCGAAACGCCAGACATGCTTTCATTTTGTTCTCCCACTGGGGAACTAATATTGTCCACAATAGAAGAAGATCTGACGATGCAGATACATATCATTTGTATATATGTATACAGATTGACGCTTACCGCAGTTGTTTAAATTGATAATCGAAAATTATGCCCAAAAATTGAAGTCATTTTAACTGTTATTCTGACATTGAAAAGCACGAGGAAATTCTTCGACAATCACTTTTTGTTAAGTCGAAATGCTCTTTTTTTTTAAATAAACAAACACGCAGTATCGGACGACTGTCATATCTTATCGGTGGTAAGAGATATTAATTCATATCGCTGCCAAACATTTTTTTCTAGGAACTATACAAACAACTCTATATTTAGCTATAATAAATAGAAGCTGCCAATATTACACGGGTTATTCGAAAGCAGCGGGGGCGATTTGCACTCAACTATAGTGACTTGCCTCAAAATGTCTGGTACTCTTTTTAGGATGGTTACAGATAAAGCTGTGCTGTATACAAAACGTTAAAGTCATAACGTAACATAAATGTGAAATGAAGCCATAAATATTATTGGATTTGTTAATATAATTGGATTGTGGATGTATTATTAATATTTCTGTGATTTCGATTCAAATTGCAACTGCTTTGTTTTAGTACGTATACGCCCCGTAGTCCTTAGGAGCCACGAAACAATTACATCCTCGCTACAGTCCACAGAGTTCTCGCACTGAGGGACTTAGTTCCCACCTAGTGGGAAATAAAACCACTTTCGTGAAGTGGACTTGGTTCCCATTTGTAAGGTGGGAAATAAATTCCGAAAACTCTGAGTCGTTTTATTTCCCTTTTAATGTGAAGTAAATTCTCACTTTCGACTAAGAACAAAATAAAATAAAAGAGTCAAGTAAGTACTTGGCAATTTTTATTAACTAAACAAAAATTAACAACATTTTCAAAATCGTAATTCGGCTTGCAAGACTCTGAAAATAATAATCAAAGAAAAATCCACGCACACGAAGACCGGTAACCAAGAAAAATCTGCGCCAAGACATTAAGCCCACTAGATATAAGGTCCTAATTTTGGTGGGACATAACATAAGTAACATCAAAATTTGTTTGAGAAAATAACTTTTAAGTTTAGCTTCTGCAAATTTGAGATAATAAAAGATCGCCCAAAATAATAATTTGCTTTCCATTTGAAATCCGCCATTTATTGAATTCATTTATTACGAAAATTGTGATAAATGAAGAACCGCTCGACCGATGTTGTGCAAACTTCACATAAACCATCTACTAAATAGTCCGAACAAAGCCTAGGCATTTGGTTTGGATAGGTGTGCCCGTTCTTGAGTTATAAAACTACAACGAAAAGTGGCATTGATAAGAGAGAATATAATATAAATAACCAATTCTGAGAAAAGGGTCAATAGGCGTTAAAAAGTGTCTTAAATTTCGTAAAGGGGTCCAAGTTGGTAAAAAAGGTTCAATCGGACTCTAAGGGTTCCCAAAGGTAACCCTGTTGGCGCAACAGGTCCGGAAGGACCCTAGGCCTAGCTTCTCACAACCATTCGTTTTTGTTTTGAGTTTTCATTTTTGGAACGAATGGAAAGGATCTACAATTTTAATACTAACTCACTGCGCCTCTTACCTTCTTCTTTAAGTCGTGGTCCCTAAACCAAACTAGTAGCTTAAGGGTTATGTTGAGTAAACATTTTATACTTTGTCCTTTAAATGAAAATTCACCTTTTACTCAGTACGCGCACGTGTTGATATAATTTGCTAAAATTTAAATTTACCATCCACAACCTAATACAGTCTAAGCCTGCATGCCTAAAAAATGAATAAACAATAAGCCGGACCATACAAATTTGCCAAATAACGCTTCAGAGTAGATAGAAAATAGCATCTTATGCAATAAATGACATCACACCCAAAAACATATTCTCCGACATACCTTGAGAATAAATTACAAAAGAAGGTACATAACCGGCAGCCAATAGTTACTCAAAATAAAAGGAATAACTGCTCCGTGGTACAAATACGCCATCATCCATGGCCAAGTTCTTAGATCGCATTATTTCGCACTGTTACGCACGCTTTCTCTGATAAATTCAGCTGACAAGATCGGTTCCGGTAAAAACGAAAAAGAAAAATATCTACTATTATGTATCTGATTGCGTTTTTATCTTCCTCTCTGGCGCAAAAGAAAAGGAGAATTAAAAAGAGTATCTATAGCTAAAAGCTTTTTCAACCAACTGCCTCTGCCTTTCCACTATAAAAGACGAACAAACAGGCCCCTTTCGGAACGCCCCTTCACCAGCAACAATTTAAAACTCCACATGTAAGCTTAATAATTGAATAACATAACATAGCAGCAAAAACAACTGACGGAACAGAAAGGTATAAATGATGAAAGTGTAAAGAGAAGATGCTGGGTGTTTGTAGCTAGATGGGGATGTACCCTATGTTTTTTAAGGAACAATTATTTGCACTACCAGTGATGGTTTTTTATTGAGAAATTATTTCTCTGCGGTATGAAGCAGTTTCATGCTGAATTTTGATAGATTTCTTACGATTCACGTGTAAGTGGTAGGAGCTAAGGAGACTTTCTTGGTCGTCTTTCTTCATCCCTAACCTACATCGGCTTTTGGTTAGTTGTTTATACGCAACATTTCTTTAGTTGAAATTACTGGTTTATTCACTGTTCAACAAGATGGTTGATCCGCCTTTCCTCGCCTCAGATTGATCTGCCTCCTCTAGGGATTTGTCGTTGCCTGAAAAAAAGTATTGGAGGAATAGAAATGGACTCGTCCTTGGACTGTAGAGCTTCATGTGCGAGAGATCGTGTATTCCATTTGTTGAAACCATGGGTTTTTCCTCGGTTATACATAAGTGGAGGCAGATGGCCACCAACCACTATAGGATACAGTTAATGATTTCATTTTTAGCCAAGAACTGCAGCAACATTAGCGCCCCTTTAAGAAAAAACAATTCTTCATCTCTAATCCACAAATGCCCCGAAAATGGACTGCTAAACATACCTCTTAAGTTCTTATATCAAAAGGAAAACAAACTGACATCATCACCTCCTAGTTATACCCAATTCACACCAAATATAGTCCGACGCAACTTCTCTGCGCTTCAGCTACTCCAGCGAACTCCAGTTTACCCTATCACACGCCAAAAACAAAAACCCGTACCAAACATTTGAAAACATTTTATTTCCTCGTCCAGTTCAGATTCGTCGATGCATGGCTTCACATCGTGTACTACGACCGAGAATAGTGAACGAACAGAAATCAAAGCGCCGAATCTGTGACTTCAGCGGTAACTGATGGTACTCCCACCATCGCATCGTTCTGACGGCGCAATAGAGATCTATCGTACGTCGATCTTCGGCCGCGCCGGGTGTTTTTATCTTCAACAAAAATTTATTCATGATCTTCATAGCGACATCATCCATTCCACCCTTGCCTTCGCCTCGTTACAGTTGAGAGTCGATATGTGTTAATTGAATTCCCATAACCGGCAATCACAGTCCATTAACAGCCCCGCCGATCGCGCGGTTAGATGTGCGAGTTCTGTAATCACAGGTGGAAAACAAAAATGTGCAAACTACTAATGCAAATGTTTTCTAAATGCCCAGTTAAAACGTTGTAAACTGTTTTCGTTACCAACCGATCCTCGATGATGGGTGGTCGGGAAATCGTGCTGTTTGGATCAGGAGGTGATTTCTAGTGCGTGTAAAATATTTAGATCTTCAAAACAAAACAACCGGGTGACTTTGTTTTTATTTACAGTATTCCAAGTCCGATCGGAATAAATATAAATAAAATTTCTATCCATTACTACGCCAACTATCAGTGTCTTGACAAATGCCCAGCACCGTACGGGTTAATAAATTGAAATTCTTTGCGGAAATTAAAATTCTCTTTGGCATTCGGAATTTCTGTATAATAGTAGTAGCATTAGTGGATCGTGAATGTGATATTTATATATATTTTTTGAAATTTCTATTTTATCGGTGCATAAAGCAAAAAGTGAATTTTAATGTGAAGTGAACAGTCAGACGAGTGCAAAAATGAATTTCATCGGACGACATGATCACTTGAGTGGATATCGTCGTGTCGATACCACCGGCTATGGGATACCATTGTGGACGAGTCTGCCAAATGATACGACGCTCAACACGTCACTGAAACCTAAGACAAGTGCTGACGCGTGGAAAAGGAGAAAGGTTGGTGTTTTTTTTTTTTATTTATGCTGATGGGGAAATATTTTCTTTGGCGATGGTATGTTTTCGGATCGTTTAAATTCTGAAGAAATACTGATAGGAGTCGAATTTTTTATTAAACTTTGTTGACCGATTTACTTACACTCTTGTGTTGGCAGTGATGCCATGGAAGCGCATGGTTGCATGGTGGGTTCATTGTTCCTTAAAACATTGGTTACTTTTAGCCAAAAACAATTTAGAATTTATGAAGAACTCTACTACGAGACTTTTAGACAGAAAATGTACGTCACTGGGAGACAGTATTACAACATAAAACTGGAGATTGCCAAGTGTGTTATGTTTCGAACATTTTTTTTAGGTCAACAAAAAAATTAAGCTCTCTCTACTTCCCCTCTGTCCATCGGGCCTCATAATACGATTTAAGTGCAGGTGTCCAACGTGCTCATTCAGCATGACTTGACCAGTGTTTTTGTTGAACTGTTTACGAGCGAAGCAGTTCAAAACAGAAAGGCAAGACCAAAGGCACACACGAACTCACTTTCATAATTTAACAAACAACGCCAGACCCAAACAAATGTAAAAGGAAACTAAATTGCAACAACTTCATAGGACCGGCAGTTTTGATTTAAGGACGTTATTGACTTTATTTTCATATTCCGACAGCTTGCCGACAAAACCTAGCATTTCAAATTGGGACTCATGCTTTTGCTTTTAACGGCACTCTTTTTTAGAGGCAAGCTCTAATTTAATGTGGAGTGTTGGTAAAATGTCTTTTAGCCTAGAAATAGAGCGCCGTACTAATAACAAATTCTAGTCTCAACTTTAAATTTACGGAAGCTCACAATTGCAAAATTTGTATGGAAAATATAGCCACTGTGAACTATTAAAATTTAGAGTCGAAAATAAAAATGTTTATTGGTAAGGCGCAGAGTTTTTGAGCGATAATGTGGGGCTCGCTGAAGAACGTGCCTTGGCCCATTTTTTATTAAAATACCTATGGTTCAGTTCTGACTGACAGTTTCTGGAAAGTTTTGCTTACATGTGTGACAACTGGCAATCGCAGCACTTTCCTTTTAAAAGTTAGTCCATTATACAAACGTGCATAATGCGGTCTCAGCCTAATAGAGTAGTTCGCAGAGATTTAAAGTTTAATCAAAATTCATATAAATGCACTGAAATTGGAAAATGATTGTTTTTGTAGCAATAAAACATAAAAAGTAACATAGAGCAAAAGGAAGTACTCAGAGATGCCCAATCGAATACCACATTAGTGTTTGCTAAACGTGTTAAAAGTAACACAAATCTAAGTTTTAAAGTACATAACATATAACTTGCTGAATAATTTTTGGGTATACAAAAGGAGCTATCTGCTTACACAAAAGGCTTTGATGTACTGAGTAAACTCCGCTAGATAGAAACAAATTGAGAAGGCGGGGAAAGACCCCCATACTTGTCTTTATCAAAAGAAGTTCCTTGGAATGCGAATGTTGCTTCAATTTTTAATTATTTCATAAAAACAAAGTCGGTATAAACTGGAAATGACTTAAATAACAGTCACCAAAGGCCAATATCTTTTTGAAGCCGGCTCATCAAACGAAATAAATCATATCTCTCGCCATTCAAAATTTGGTTTATTTTCCTACAAGTTGTTTTGACGTTTAGGTGAAAGAGAAAGCACAGTTGTGAAAGGGATAGCTTCGCGAAATACTCTATCCCATTTTTCAAATTGGGATGAAGCGAATTTATTGGACATATACTATTAAAAGTAGTATTAATGATTGAGATATCATTGAATTATATTTGATGAAATGTCATCAAAGTCCGTATGTTACTACATTTGTTTATACATTTTCTTTTACATTTAAAACTAAACAAGAGCAGTACGAAAAATTAGAAAGAAAATTGCCGAAAATTTAGCAATAGAATATTCTGTCGGATATTTTGGGACTGTCCATTTTGTTCATTTGAGGACGCAACTGATGCAATAAGCAAGGTGACTTAAGCTGATATATCGATAAAGACAGGCACGCGAACAAATTGTTCTATCTCACCCCAAGAACCAATAAGACTCTTCAACTTCCGTTGAATAATTATAACGAGTACTAGTTAAGGCTTCAGAGGGATGCGAAAAAATGTTGTCTAAGGCTGCTTCCACACCGGACGGAACAAAACGCCTTATACAAACAAAACTGTTTTTCTGTGTGCTTCTGAAATTTAAATACACACATTTAAGAAACAAACCAAAATAAAGCGTTTTGTTCCATCCGGAATATTCTCACTTCGGTTTGTTCAGCCAACTGAGGTTTTTTTTTTTTTTTTTAAATGGGACTGATTTCTCATTTTTTTATTGTTATGTACTTCGTGCTTTACCCTTAACTGAGTCCTTAACTTTCATATATGATTTTATATTTGAAGCGAACTACGATTCCAAGCCCTAGAACTAGAATCCATTATGTCCGTTGCGGAACGTATTCAAGTGAAAGATGGAGAAAATAGATGACTGCGTTTAGAAGGTGACCCATAAGCTTTATGGTATGATAATCTCTTCCTGGAGGATATACCGCTACCCCGTTTTAAATACTTCAGAACCGTTTTGTTTTTTTCATAAAAAAATTGCATTTTTTTTTTTTTTAGATCCGTTTTGTAGATGAAAGTTTCCATCAATATTGAGAAATACTAGAAACAATATTTCAGAATGTCTCCAAGCGATTTGTAGTGGTAAAATAATTATTTTCAATACCCTAAGTTCTAAGGGAACTTACGAAAATAACGACAGTACACCTGTCACGGTATTGAAAAAATAAATTACACTCTGCATTTTTTATTGATAAATGTCCACCTCATAAGTATCTCCACAGCTATTAGGATCATAAAAATCAACTTCTACGTGCTGTTCGTCTTATTTATTACGCTCCATTAAGATCATTAACATATTCTTCACTCCACATTTAAGGTAATGTGTGAATTTAACTCTGGCTACGCTAAATAGTTAAATTGGAAACGTATTTACGTAAAATATTTTTTAAACATTAACCACGCTTACCTTGGCAGTTATCATAAATCTGACGTGTATATAATTAATATCGCTTCATAACAAGAATATTATCGATAGTTTTGCAGATGCTGAGTTTAAAACCATTCTAGTTGGGTTTTACGAAAATGACAGCCGTTTGGGATTTTCCCAACTTGCATTCGATATAGTTAAACTTACAGCTCGCGAATTATAACACTTCATTTTTGCCCGTAAATGTGAGTTGAACTTTTATTTTAGCTATACGTAACTACGTAGATGAACGTGTGATTATTGTTACTAAGCGGAAGTAGTTTTTCAAGGTTTATTGACAGTATATAATTTTCGCAACGTTCTACATATTACTCAGAAATATTAAAATTAATTAGTTTAATCTTCAATGAGCTGTGCCGACAGGAAATGGTGTTGGTGAACAAAAATTGTAAACCACATAATGGCTGAATACTTTCCCTTACGCCGAAGTGGTACATCAACATGTACATGTATGTATAATAGGTAGGTCTCTTTCTGTTACCTTCACTGAAATGTGGGTTCCTATTAAGTTTAAGCTTACTGCAGACCATCGCGGTCTTTGTTTTGCAGATCTTTGGAGGTGATTTGCATGGACTTTTTTGTTGATGGAATTAAATGGTAGTGTTGGTTGTGGAAGTTGTAATCCAACGAGGAAACTATTTTATTTGACACCTTTTGCACTCGTTTCATATTTTATGTATTCTTCCTCGAAATATGTGTACCAGCTGCACCTGAGTGTTAAAACTATAGGCATGGTGTCTTTTTAACTTTCTCGATTACGAAAAAGAGGAAGATTATTGTATTCGTATAAAATGTCAAACTCGAGATGTTAATCAATTCTGACATTAGGATGATAAAGGAACTCGAAAAAGTGGGTCGGAAAATTCTGTCCATCTGTCTGTTTGTCCGTTCGTATGCTCCCGAGGCCTACAGCCTAAACGGCTGCCGTAATTAAGTTCAAACTTCGGACTTGGAGTTTGTGGGGCTTACAGTTCGAGCTCGTTTTTTTTTTGCACGGTAACCTCAATATTAATAGTACTTAACGTATAAAATGTTTGTATCAGTTTGATTTGTTCGAAAACGAACAACCAGACCAAAAATTGGTATTTCAGCTTATGTAGGTGAGGTTAGCATGATTGCATACTCAGTTTTCGATAAAAATATCAATAACGGTAGGTACTTTTGAAATTTGGTCATATCTCAAAAAAGGTTCATACGATTGTAACAAAAATTCATTTTTTCATTTTTATTTTAAATTCATTTTTATTACTTTTTTCTTTAACTTACAGACTAGACAAAAACGATTAAATCTAATTTAAAACTAGCATTTATCTTATTCTAGCTTACTAAACTTAACAATATTCTTAAAATGATTGCCTTTTTTTTAGATTTGGATAGGGTGTGCGCACCTTTGAGTATTTATTTCAAAATCGATTACAAAGTAGGACAAGAGTCTTATACATTTTTGAAAGCCTTTAAATTAATTTAAGAATTTGAATTTAATGTATTTATTAAGCTATTTAAATCGTTATTTATTTATTAAAAAGATAACAAAATTTAAAAAGAGAAAACAAACAATAACAAAGAAAAAAAGTTAAAAAACAAATTAATAAATAGATAGAAATTATCAATGATTTGCCAAATAGTTGAGAAGTAAACATTTAAATCATCTTGTGCTCTTTACACTTCTCATACTTATGGGCAGGGAGTTCCAAAAGCTTTCGGCCTTAAATCTATCTATACCTATATCTATGATTTGTTTTCTTTTTTAATTTTCAAGAAGTCTCGGAAGCACTCCCACAGACCCCCTACTCTAACTAAACTAAACCTACCAACTTAAATCTGGCTTAAAACTAAGGAGGATGCTACTTAAGTAGATCACCGGCCCGGGAGAGCGTATCTACCCTCACCTCTTCCTCACTGGTCATCGCCCTAGCCTCCGAATTACCTTAATAAGGAAATTGTCAATCCTATTCAGTCGAGCCCCATTGTATAAAGTCCTGTTGGGA
Source organism: Cheilosia urbana (assembly GCA_946477585.1). NCBI lineage: Eukaryota > Metazoa > Arthropoda > Insecta > Diptera > Syrphidae > Cheilosia > Cheilosia urbana. The sequence goes on along the minus strand of OX297854.1, from coordinate 25,246,749 downwards.
TAGTATTTTTTGTACTGAGATTCAGGAGTTCTAAACAACCCTAGACAGGCCCTGAGGCATTGCCTCTCAAACATCAGAATCTTTTCCATATAAGACAACGCTATATTGAACCACATGGGACAGCCGCAAGCGATGATAGGACTTATAAGGGCCACGTAGCAAATGACCTTCACCCTGGAGTCAAGTTGACTGTTGCGAAACAGTCTCCTTGTCAGAGCGTAGGCCCTCTTAGCCCCCGCAAGACAAGCATCTATATTTTTATCAAAATACAGATACTGGTCGAGCCAGATGCCGAAAAAATATGGTAATTTTTAACTTAATAGAAAAGTTTTTCAGTTTTTCTCTATATTATCGTACAATGGATTTTTGAATGTTTTAAAAATTAGTTTTCTTTAGTTTACGTGAAAATGGCACTAACGATTTTAACCAAAATGCATACTTAGAGTCAAATTGATGTCTCTAAAATGATTGCATTCTTAATTTTCAACTCGAATCACCGAGAACGTTAATTTTAAAAACTGCTCATATCTCAAAAATTCCACTTTCGATTTCAATAAAATGTACGATTCTGTTTTTTGTTTATGTTTATTTGAACCTTTAGAATTTTATTGGTAAAGTCGAGAGGATGATATCGGCCGTCACAATTAATTGCCATACGGGCTCGTTTTATGGCATTTTTCATCACTTCGGCGAGAAATTCGGGCGACAGATTCTCTCACTAGTGTCGAATGTTGTCCTTGAGGGCTTCTAGGGTCTCGGGCTTGTTCACGTAAACACGGGACTTCAAAAAACCCCACAAAAAAAAGTCTGGAACGGTTAAATCGGACGATATTGCGGGCCAAAATCGCCAAAACGAGAGATGAGGCGACCCGGGAACGCCGCCTTCAGAATATCGGATGTGGCTCGCGCAGTGTGTGCCTTAGCTCCGTTCTGTTGTAACCACATGTCCTCCAGTCCTAATTCGTCCAATTGCGACAGAAAAAACTCGGTTAACATGGCCCTATAGCGCACACCGTCCACTGTTGTTGTTTGACCGTTCTCGAAAAAAAAAAAAAAAAAAAAAAAAAAAATGGCCCGATGACTCCTCCAGCGTGAACAGCGCACCATGCAGTAACTTTGAGTGGGTGTAATGGCTCCTCGTGCATTACTCGTGGATTTTCGGTGCCCCAGAAGCGATAGTTTTGCTTGTTCACGTACTCGCTGAGGTGCAAATGAGCCTCTTCGCTCATTTTGATCGAAAAATCGAAATTATTCCATGGCTTGTTCACTTGTATTCTACATCTATCTAGTCCACAAATATCAAAACAGATTTGACATTAGCGGCCATTTGCAAAAATAAGAGCATCATCCAAAAAGGTGATCTCCTTTGGGCCACCTTGTACTTTAAAACACCAAGTAGTGCTTACATCCCGAAAAATAACTTATACTCAGTTTTCAGCTAAATTTTTAAGCAATAGTATTTCTTATTTTAAACAATATTTGTTTCTGTCTATCCGCGTAATATTACAAAACCGCTCTCATGATTTTGATCAAGATACATTTTAAAGCTAACTAAGTATTCTAAATAAGATCTCCAACGGAAAAATCTGTTTTTTAATTATTTCTGAAAAATGACTACCCAAAACTCGACCCGTGTTCGTATATATTTTTGAATTATTTATTTTATATTTATTTGTTCTTAGCAAATATTACCGACTTCTTCTTTTTTTCAACAACTTGACCAAGTGACTCAACCAAACTTTTGAACTTGAAATACGTGAAAGTTTCGTGCCACCCAGTCGTGCACTTTAATTGAATTTCCATCATAAGCTGCTCCACTGTGCACCGGCATGATAACCGCAACAAACAGTGAATTTTTTCGGATAAGTGCTGTTTCATGAAGCACATGAGGGTTCTCACCTGCATCGCTTCATCACTGAAGAATGAAAGTTGACGTTAACGCTCCTAAAGTTACGACCACCGATTCGGAATTTCAATAGTAAATTTTAGTTATTTGTAACCGTTGCTCCTTCGTGTACTTCACCATTATGAAAATATTGATTTGAATATTTTGACATTGACAGATCGGTAAATTATGTAAGGGTACGTTCACACTGAAAGTTTGAAGTTGTCAAGTCGCTAATGAAAGACTCTTTAATACCAAAAGAATAGGGTGTCGAGCAGACCATCCGTCCGCTGTCTAAGGGAAAGCAGGAAGTTAGTACTTAGTGGAATATTATTCAAGGAGTCAAATCCTAAAAATGCTCGACTTACTCCACTGCAAGCATTTAACCTAGCCCCTCAACCAAGTCCAGCGAGTTTTAAGTGAAAATTATTTCTACGGCTCGAAAAGGTGGATGAAATTGTGCCAAAAATGCCCAAGATCACAGAATCTTCAAAATACCTTCGAAATAAAAAATATTTGTCATTATTAGAATTAGTAACTTGAGTTGGACTCTAAAACGTCTATTAGTACCCCGAAATGCCTGTCACCACAGCACCTGCACTTCGTCAGGGTTGTATTTTGTCCCCTCATCTTTTTATTACTTATACGGACTGAATGCTTTAGCGAAGCATTGGTGAAGAACATTTCGAATTGGGACACCTAATGGCTGAGGATAAGTCATTTGCTCCTGATCAGCCATATGGGTCCTGCAAGAATTAACTCGTTGAACGTTTGTGGCCGTTTATGTTAAAGTCAATGGGAGGAAGAAGGGAGAAAAAAACTGAAAGTGATGGCTATCTTCTACTTAACGCACGAAGTATATAAAAGTGTAGTTGATTTAGACATGCGGAAGTTTATGAGAAATGTTTTGTCAATAAACAGATAAAAACGAGGCACATTTCACTATCGTAACTGACGTCAGAACGTTGCAAAGTCAACACAAGCCACTATCTACCCCCACTATATCTAATGCGTAGCTTCGGTTGAATTGGACTTCATAGCACTAGGAACCATAACAGGCCCAACGCGACCCAATGCGTAGCCGACATTTCTAAAAATACGAAATGTCAATGCCACGCCATGGCAAGAGCCAAGCCCAGCCAAACGTCACCTTGAAGAGTGTCGTTCGCCGAATTGGCATTACGTAATCTGTTTGAGTACGCCCGCACCCAGTGCAAGCACACTTACACCGATCGATGCCGACGTCAATAACGCCCAACAACCGGCAAACAATGACATAAGTTCAAAAAGCTGAATTTCCACTACAATTAGGTGACCGAACATAGCGACTTGGGTATATCTTTATCGAAACAACAAATGCTTTCTTATCGTACAAAATTACACCCAATAGATAGGTGGTATTAGTTTTTTTTTAAATTATATTTCTGGAGTAACTGCGAGTAACACAGTGCTGCTGTTTAATTTACATTTAAAGCAGCGCGCCCACCAGCCATCCGCATATTGAAAATAAAATCAATTTTGATTTGTTTTCCGCTTCACGGATACGCCGATAAATATTCAGATGGCATGATTCAAAGTATGTGTGTTACGTTTGCTGTTCGTATGTTAGATTTACGCTGCTTAATGGATCCCCCTATTATTGGGGTCAATTTTTATGAAAATTTGTTTCTTAAGTAGCTTGTGTGCCACTCAAGTGCTGATAATTAGTCGTGCGTTCTGCAAAAAGTTTCCTTGTTCCTTTAGAAGAAACATGCTATAGTTGTTACAAAAACCAACGAAGTGTGTAATCTATTTTGCGCAGCGAACTTGTATTTGGAAGTCTTAATCAGCGAGCGAATTTAGAAGCAATAATCTGATGGATTTGTTAAGCGATTTTGTAGGCCATTAGGAAATTGAGATGAGATGAAGGGGGAGAGAACTCTTTTCTGAGTAGCGGTGTATTTATAGTTTTTGTTTTTTGTTTGTTATATTAAGATTGAGACTTTTAACATACATAGACTATATTCAAAAACCCGTTTTTCTCCAGTAATTTTGTTTTAAATTAATTTGCGTGGACTAATTAGATAAATCGTAGGTGCAGTGGCTTAGTGGTTAGTGTGTTGGACTACTAAGCGAGGGATCCCAGATTCGGTGCCCGAAAAAAACGTTCATTCATTCATTCATTCATTTTCAATTGCCGCTCTTTCATTAGTAGGGTCGCGGGTATAGGATGCCTAAGTGGACCCTCCATAGCTCCCAATCTTCCGCCACCCACTCTAGATCATCAGTGGCAATCCCCATACGGGCCGAGGAAAGATTTCAGACTTAATCTAACCATCTCATCCTGGGTCTTCCTAGGGAACGCCTGCCTGATGGCACGGATTTCAAAGCACGTCTTGTGATCCGAGTTGGAAGCATGCGTTTAAAATAAATAAATAGTTGCCGCAACAGGTCCAGAGGGACCCTAAGCCTAGCTTCTCACAACCATTCGTTTTGTGTGAGTTTTTGTATTTTTGGAACGAATGGAAGGGCTCTTCAGTTTTATGCCGACTCCAACGGCTGATTGAGAGCTCTTTCCAGACAGTTATACTCTCGGATGTTTGTCAGACGTTCGAGAGAGGTGGCGCAGTGAAAAAATCCTTAAGTTGGAACTAGGGTTTTGGCGGGATTGGAACCTGGGACCCCTTGCTTAGTAGTCCAACACACTAACCACTGAGCCACTGCGCCTACGAGTTAGCCTAACTTATCATGCGTTTAACGTACCCAAACCATCGAAGTATGGAAAAAACAAAATTCCATCTTAAGGTTTATTCCCCACTGCGCCACCTCTCGTGAACGTCTGACTAACATCCGTGATTATAACTGTAAGGAAAGAGCTTCTTCATTAGCTGTTTGGATTCGGCCTAAAATTGTAGGTCCCTTCCAAAAATGAAACTCACACAAAATAAATGGTTGCGAGAGGCTAGGCCTAGGGTATTTCCGGACCTGTTGCGCCAACTATTTATTTTTTTATTTCATTTTGATATTGGCGCCTTATTTCGCAGAGCCACTCGCAATCCTCTTGCCGCTGGCCCCCTCAATTTTTGTTCAAGTTCGCCATTTTGTTTTCCTACCGGTGTTATGTTCATTTAGAATCCGTGTGATATGGGAAAACATACAGAATATACAAAAAAACACCATTGCGGAAAAAACCATTCCTGATAAATAAAACAGCAAAACCAAATAAAAAACTCTAAAAAATTAAATTTAACACAACAGTGACTCGATCGATTATCAAAAACCTAGGACACGTCATACGCAGCCTAGCCATGTCGGTTAGGTAGTAATTCACAGTAACTTCACCATTCCACTTATCATTAAACAAAAAATTTGTTTACTTCCTTTAAATTGAAAAAAAAAATCGCTTCACTTATCTTATCGACTAGCTACATAAGTGCGTACCTATAGAGCACTCTCGTCGGCACACTGTACTCTACAGTGATAGTCAAAAAACGATAAACACATACCTACATGCGAATCTTTGTATTAAAGAAAATAAAATCATTCTAATCTAACATATGCGATTTAGCAGATACCAGAATTTAAATGAAATAAAAAAAGACGTCTGGGACTTAAACTTTATTCCGCCAGTACAAACAGACGAGTATATATTTTCCTTCAACATTTTGATCGGTTTAAATGTGCTTAACAGTCTAGCAAAATATTTTACGGACTTCCCTCAGAAGTGGAACAGATTTATCAGTAGGTAAAATCGATTGGGGCTCCCTGAAATTACGCCAAATGAATTTCCCCCAAAAAAGTAAAATGGAAAAAAGAACCAAAAACCACCAAACAAAGTTGTGTCATATTTTCCTAGGAAAAATTGCCCAAATATTTTGACACAAATGCCGCCAACTTTGTTATTTTTTCCAAAACTCCTTTGGGCACTTTTTGCATTTAAGAAAAAGCAAAAAAAAAAAAAAATAAAACAAAAAATTTTTTCATTGTTTGTTTTTTTTTTTTTCAATTCAAAAGTAAAAAGAGCTAGAAAGTTGCACTCTACGACTCATTATAAATGCATATTGTTTTTTTTTCGCAAGATCATTGTTGTAGACGGTGTGATTAGTATAAAAGTTGGTGGTTTTGCTGCATAGTCGCTGAAATAGCTATAGGGGAAATTTAAGAAAATAAATAGTTCAAAATTCGCGCGAATTCTAAATGATGAAATAACTAGAGGTGAAGTTCGCGCGAACTACGAACAACTGAAATTTGAGAATAGCGCCACAGCCACCCTCACGCATTTTTAGTTTTAGCTCAAAAGAACACTGTCGGTGTAGGAAATTTATTTAACAACGATTTTTGGGCCTAATTTCAATTTTTTCTGATCTCGTTTTCAAACAAAAAAGAGCTTTTTCCAGGGAGTCTTCGTTTGGATTTAAAAAAAATAATTACAAATTTAGTGTATTTTGTGCAATGGTGTGATTTGTTTCAGAGAAAGAGTGATTTTTCATGGTTTTCCACAAAATCTATATTGTAAATTTCAGCTATAGGACTAATAGGCTACAGATTATTATTTTTATTTAAAAAAATCAAGATGAAATCCGCTAATTATGTGAATTTTTTATTTATTTAGCACTTGATAGAACCAGTAGGTAATTTTAATTCATTACATTATTATTTGGTACCTGCAAAATTCGCTCTGGGTACATATTTGTTGTAGGACTATATAAACGTTTTATTTTACACAATCAAAAGTAGAGATTAAAATCGTCATAATTTTGCATTTAAAAAAAAAGTGTACTAAATTTCCTAACCCACACTGTAGGTGCGTAAAAATAATAGCTACCTTCAATTAGTTTCTTAACCCATTTCTGTAAGTAAACACACTGGCTTAATATTTAGTAATGGGAATTCCCACGCTCCCCACAGCTCCATATCTACGTGAGCCAAGGACAAGCAAATAGTGTTGCGTAAACCTACTTCGGACATTACCTCGGGTTAATGTCAGTTGAATTTAATTACTCGCGGTTGGTTAATCTACTTCTAAATTATTGCAGAAAAAAGTAGACTACATATAGCGAAACTCGTTTCAAACGGATGGCATATAAACGTAACTTCCCGTCGACACCACATCATGCGCAGAATTCAAAATCTGTCAACCTTCCGCAGTAAGTTTCCAAAAAATTCCTTCTTCACCTGGTGAGTGAAACTTTCACTTTCTCAATTTGCAAACTGTCGGTTGGAAATTTTCAAGAAAAAAAAAAAAAAAAAAACAAGTTATCATCTTAATGATGTAGGTACGACCGTAGGTAGCGCCCGCCTAGAAAGATATCGCGGTTGTCGGTTCCACACTTAAGTGGGCTTCGCCATCGCCAGTTAAAGGCTAATTCCACATGCGTGCTTTGACAAATAATTGTCAAAAATGATCCACGATTACCCTTTGCCATGATAAGTCGCATCAACATTTTCTCCACTAATTTGTCAATTTTCTAGACCAAATTGGCAGATCCATCAACTGTCATTATTTTCCCTTTACCTGAAATCGACATTAGTCATTTATCGCGTTCCTCTTGAACGATTTTGACGTAGATTTGACACGGACAGATGACTTTGATAAATGTTAAAAAAAATTTGTTTTGAATGGGCATCGGAATCATAAAAAAATGCGATTATCTGCCATCGGACTATATTAGCAAAAGGGGAAACCATTTTCGTCAACCAATCTGTCAAACAATACCAGTATATCAGTGAATTGTTCGATCGGGTCTTAACGTACGGTGGTAATATACAAATGTTTTGTGTTGACTTTTGGGTTGAATGGAATTTCGGGTTTTTTTTTTTTTTGTTGTTTTTTGTTTCTTCTTTCTGGTTAATATTTTCTTGAGTGGATAGGTAGTTGTGCTCTGTCAGTGCTGTTGAATTTCTCTGACCGCAATTTAGTCACTGCCACGAATTGCCGTGAGTAAGTTTGATTTTTATTTTAATTTGTTTACAACCCGCGGAGGTTGTAATTTGTAATTATATATATAGGGTCTTTCAAGCGCACGTGAATTTAATTTAAAAAAAAATTGCCAACTTGTCCAGTGATGCAGTTTGTAGTGTTCGTCTAGGGAAGTGTCATCTGTCAAGTTCCCAAGTGCAGTTGCCTTCGTTGGTGGTGTAAACGCGGTTCGGTTAACAAACTTTTACCATTTTTGTAATTTTCTTAATTATGCCAACGCGTTAATTGCCAAAACTGGCGAGTGATAGTGTGAAAGAAAAAAAAGCCATCATTTGGAATGCATTTTTTTATCGAGACCACATGAAACAACCGGTTGCATTTAAATGTCAAATTTATCACAAAACAGATGTGAGTCATACGAGTATTTGTGTACATTGTTGGAAATTATACTGTGCTTTTGTATTATTTTAAGAAAAGGATATTGAACCGCTTTTCGACAGTCATTTGAAAAGAAAGTTTGTGTTCAGAATTCAGATGGGTAGTTGCCTAAGCTGACATGCTATCTGTCAACGGCAACGTCACTAGCTTGATTTAAAATTCAAATTGCTGCATGTATTGCGCAAACATTGTTTATGCATGACTATACTGTCATATCGCATACAGTTGTAAGTGTTGCCAAGATGTAGACTGCCTTAGACCTGCCCCAACTTTATTGTTTTAAATTCTGTGATGGAAGATTCATTGCTTTGTGAACGTGCCGAATACTGGTAATGTGTTTATGTCGGACTTACCTCGATGAACTTGGCTGACTTTTGTGGTAGAGGTGTATAGCAAAGAATGATGAATTTGGATCTTCAGTGACTCATTGAAGTTCCGTAATTGATAAGGGATTGTGCTATGTATTGCTCCGCTGTTACCTTCATGTGGTAGTTCATTATGTGTCTGCCTGTTCTTCATCTTTCCGGAAAGCTATTTGCACGCCAAATATAAGCTTACCATTACTCGAGGGTTATTTTCCACTACCGAACCTTGGGAATTTGACTTTGTTTGAACTTATAATTTGCTATTGTTGAGTTGGGTTGGATTGCGGATTGGGTAGTATAATCGGTCTGTGGGCATCAGATTGAGATGGTTAAAACAAACAGCGCTGGTCGGCTTGAAGGCCTGGCCGGCCGAAGGCCTGTCGGTTTCAATGCAAATCTCTCATCTAAAAAGCATCAGTGGGTGAAGGCTGTACCCAATGGTAGTAGCAAGAAAGCCTTTGATTAAAAGCATATCGTCATCTATCTTTAACCTTAGGAACGGCACAGAAATGCCTCTACAGGCTTTGCGCTTAGTTATACATTTTTCAGGGAGCTAAACTATTCTCCCGGAAGTCTATATCCCGTTATGCTTTCACACAAAGTCTGTTTTTTTTCTCTGACAATTTAGCCAAAGGTTTTTTATACGTGCTTGGGAGATCGAGCGTTTACTGCACTTATGTCAGCTCAATCTTTGCTACTTCTTTAATGATAGCAAATGTATACCTCAAGTACGGGTGGAGTTATCTTGGTACCGACAAACACCTGTCCCGGATGTGAATTCATCCCAACTACTGAATTGAGAAGCTTTCCTAAGGCAGTTAGAGTTTGTCTAAAATTTGCAAGAGGTCGGGCATTTGAAATAACCTCAAATGATGAATTCTGTTTATCTCGGGGTTGTACCTAGAACCTCTTGCCACAACACTAACAATTATATCCACTCCCTGAGCAAATATAAAATTCGAAATCCAACCAATGTAGCAAACCTTCAGATGGCGTGCATTTATACTAAAAATTGCGTCACTACGCTTTTACTTCGCCAACATCCAGCCCACAAATATAAGAATAATAACAATGTTTTGTGCAAAAATGTATACAATTTTAAAAGTTCACAAAAGCCATAGAAATTTCATAAAAATTTGTACTAACTATAATGTGAAAACACGTAACTACGTCACAACTTCATATAACCTTCATTCACGATTGTTTCATCGCGCCACCATCATCTTTGTCTTTCTAAATTTCAACTCAACCATTTTTTCGTGTTTCTTTTCACCTTGCAGGGATCTCGTGTGAGCACAATCAACGATTGGCTGCGAATCAAAATCGGTGGCGATGATACACTTAAAAAGAAGAAAAACCAAAAACTGGAAACAAATCGCATCAAATCGACGAAATACACACTGATAACATTCCTGCCACAAAATCTTCTAGAACAATTTCGACGCATAGCGAATTTTTACTTTTTAATCATGACAATAATTTCCCTACTTATCGGTGAGTACCCTAACGTCAGTTATGCTCAGATGATCACATCTCAGATTTATGTCGCATCATCACAGAGTTAGCCAATAAATGCAATTACTTCAGTTGTAGGCGATTGAAATTGACATTTGGCGCATTCACCAGCACGCGGCATAGAAAACTCGGTAGCAAACAACAACTACACTGGCTCAATGTCAAAGCTATTATCGAACGCCGAGCGAAATTGTAATTTCATTGCAAATGGCTATTAGTTGAATATTTTTGTTTTTTCTTTATTGTTATTAGACGAGTTCAATTGTAGCGTCTTTGTCACGTTCGGGCTGGAAACAAAAGCAATAAAAAAAGTCGTTAATTGATGCGAAGAGTGGGTCTTTCTCTTCTCGAGTGGCGACTGGCGAGTGAAGAGTGACGAGTGAGCTCGCTGCTCGCTGCTCGCTCGGTCTATTGATATAAATTGAATGTGGATTGGAGCGTGTTGATTTATTGATTCGGTTGACTTGATGGCAATTTAAATTGTATTTTTCTTACTGTACAAACTGTCATAAAATGGAGTACTTATTACACCCTCACAAGTGTCAACTCCTAAAGTTTTGGCTACAATGTCATTTTGTTTGTCCTAAGTCATAAGAAAAAACAAAACCAGCATTGAGGCCATAACAAATAACAGAGAGTTCTTAAAGTTAATGTTGTCATTGTTTATTTGGTGCTGTTTATGCTGTCAACAAAATAAACAAAAGTCTACACTGTTTGTCAATTAATTTCTGAGAAGCGAGCGATGCAACTTTGAATGCAAAACAATTTATGGGAAGAATGTTGTAACAATGTGAGTGGGGTAATAGAGCAGTTGCGTCATAAGGAAGCAACAGTCAGTGACTTTCAGTTAGTGCAGAAAGTTGTGGTTATGGCGGAGGGAAAGAGACGTGAAAGTGTGGCACATAAATTTGTAATTTATTCAGATTGTGCATCAATGTGGTGGGCAAGTCCAAGGGCAGTTCACAATAACTCGGATCTTACACTTGAGCGATAGTGCGATTCTTTTAATTAGGGAGACAGTTATTTCGTTGGGCTGCGTTTGGCAGCTGCTAACGATTATAATTATAGCCTTAGGTGTTAGGGTGCACTATCATCGATAATATTAAGCAAGATAATTTTAAAATTATATGACACTTCGCAACAAAGTGTTTATTTTGTCTCGGAGATGATTGAAACAATGGCTGCATTGTATACATTGAAAGTAAATATACATAGGTTTCATGGTTAAAACGGTGTTTTAAATAAATAACAAGGCCGTCGCTATCATATGAGAGCGAAGTTTGAACTGGGACCGCGTGAATAATATGTACTTGCAAAATTTGACACTTCATTTGTATGGAATGGGTTTTTGTGTTTGATTTTAAGTTCGAGCGATTATTTCATTCGCTGGTTTGTGGAACGATTCACAAGTATGCGGATGGTGAATAAATTCTGAAAGTTGTGGGCAAGAATGTATTTTTTTAATTTTATTTAATTTTAATGTCGTTTTCCATTGGTTTCACTCGGCTACTGTCAGCTAAGTTGTATAAAATATATGAATTACACTTGTGTGAGTGCTTTTTGAGTGGATTCTGTTCTGATTTCAAATCGGGAAGCGAAAATCTCTTCACAGAATCGCCAGAAGAGTATTTTTTGTGCCAATGGAACGGTTTCAGAAGCGAATTTTTCGATTCCGGACTCTCTTAGACGCTTCTTTTTGACCAATGGAAAACTACATAGTTCTCGGGATACAAAAAAAGCCTAGTACGCAGCTGTTCCGGAACGAAATTTTCCAGTGGTCTCCAAATGGACAGTGAAACGTCTGCGAAAAGGCAGCGAAAAATAATTTGTGGAGAGTTCCATCAGCTGCATTGGCTATTTATCTTCAATTTGCATACTCGAACTTTAGACTGGCTCCTTAAAATACTCATTTTGAATTTATTCTAATTTAGTAGATATATTTACTAGTTTGGCGATTTTTAGGATCCTTATGTATCTAACGGGTGATTTTTTAAGAGGTGTAGAACTTTTAAAAAAAAAAAACACAAAAAATTCGAAAAAATGAATGAAATATTTATTTGAATCGATAGTTTGAACCTTGCAATTTAATGTTTAAAGATAATTTCATGCAAATGTTGACCGCGGCTGCGTCTCAGGTAGTCCATCCGCTGAGTCCAATTTTGGCATACTCTTTCACACATATCGGCCGGTATCTCACGAATGAATGCATGGATGTTGGCTTCCAGTGCGTCAATCGAAGCGGGCTTGTCCCTATACACATTAGCCTTGACATACCCCCACAAAAAATAATCTAATGGTGTCAAATCGCACGATCTAGGCGGCCAATTGACCGGCCCGAAACGTGAAATTAACTGTTCACCAAACTCGCCTCGCAATTGCGCCATTGTTTCGCGTGCTGTGTGGCATGTGGCACCGTCTTGTTGAAACCACATATCATGCAAGTCAAGAACTTCCATTTCGGGCAAAAAAAAGTTTGTTATCATCGCTCGGTAGCGTTCACCATTGACAGTAACGCTGCGATTCGCATCATCTTTGAAGAAATATGGCCCAATAATGCCGCCGGCCCATAAACCGCACCAAACAGTGGCTTTTTCGGGATGCATTGGTAGCTGTTGCAATGCTTCTGACTGATCTTCACTCCAAATGCGGCAATTTTGCTTATTTACGTACCCATTCAACCAAAAATGAGCCTCATCGCTGAACACAATTTTTCGATAAAAAAGCGGATCCTCGGCCAGCTTTCCAAGAGCCCATTCACCAAAAATTCGGCGTTGTGGTAGGTCGGCTGGCTTTAGTTCTTGCACAAGCTGTATCTTAAAAGGCTTTACGCACAAATCCTTCCGCAAAATTTTCCACGTAGTGCTGTAACAAAGGCCTAACTGCTGGGAACGGCGCCGAATCGACATTTCGCGGTCTTCTGTCACACTAGCTGATACGGCCGCAATATTTTCTTCACTACGCACAGTACGTAAACGTGTTGGTGGTTTAATGTCCAACAAAGTAAATTTGGTGCGAAATTTGGTCACAATCTTCCGAATAGACTGCTCAGAAGGTCGAGAATGCCGATCATAAAATGGAAGCAGCGCGCGATGAACATTTCGAACCGAGCACGAATTTTGATAGTAAAATTCAATAATTTGCAAGCGTTGTTCATTTGTAAGACGATCCATGGTTAAATTGCAAACCAAACTGAAGCTGTTTGACAGTGACACAAGGTACTAAACACACGTCGGCTGTCAAAACCAGTGTTGCCAAAACCAAACCAGTTAAAAAATCACCCATTATAAAAAGAAATGCATAGGTACTTCAATTGTGAACGCACTCTTTTCGTATAGCTGAAGCTTTCTTAATAGTTAATTGCAACTGAGCCAATTCCATTTTCATATAGTTTTTGAACAGACCTTCACATCTCAAGATGTGCATGAATATGAAAACAAATTATTCAAGTATGCAGGACATTTTTTATATTTTTTGGTAACATTTGGAAAATGGAAACTAGAAAAGTCTCTCAATAACGGGTTTGCCTTGTTTTTTTTTATATTCTCGTCTTTAAAAACAATTTAATCAGAACAAGTGTGCCCTGTCAGAAAACGGAGAAATACAGACACTTAAACCAACCAACCAGTGTGCATATGAATTACAAAAAAGTACGCACTTTTGATCTAACAAGCAAAAAATACGTGGCACGTATTTTGGTCGGCCATCTTGTTTATGTGGTAGAAATTATGGGAACAAAATGGCTTCCGGTATTGATGAACGGACAATTTTTTATTTATTTCGTATAACTGTTTGAAGAATTTTTCGCTGAATTTACTGACACTAATAACAAATCTCATTTGAGATGTTTTAAATCATCAAATCATCAAATATAAATGTTTTCAAGTGATTGCAGGAATGGTGGTCACCGGAACTTGTGTTTATTTGGGTAGATGGTTGGTTGGTTTAAGTGGCTGTATTCCCGTCTTCTGACGAATGAAAAACTCAAATAGCGCATTGAGCGCCGTTTTGAGACCACAACTAATGGAACCTGAAGAAAAAGGAGGAGAAGGGAGTAAAGGGAGCTCAAAACCAGCCAATAGATATTTATTTATTTATTGACAAACATTTACAAAGATTACAATATGTATCTATAATGACGTAAATGTGATCATGATAATTCATAAGTATATATATTTATTTATTATAACAATAATGATTTATTTAGTAAAATTAAATTTAAAATTACTAATCAAATTATTACAAAGAACAAATAAAAGAAGAAATAAAATGAATGAAATGCAACATTTAACAAAAAGATAAATTAGGTAATTAAAATTAATAAATTAAAAGATGAAAAATTGAAAAGCCCTAACGCCTATAATTGCCAGCCAAGTATGAGAACAGAGAAACACTAAAACTATCAATAAAACAGAGTCTTCTTATGTCAAGAGGAAGGGAGTTCCATAAGCGAATGGCGTAAACACAAAATCGTCTTTCGGTTGTGATTGTGGTAGCTCGCGGTGGAATTATAGTAAAAGTACGAGATGAATTTGAAAAAGTTAGTTTCCGATATAGATATTCTGGATTCCGTGAAATTATAATTTTATGCAAATATTTGATCGCACAATAATCCATATATTTATGCAGTGGTAGACCCAGAATCCTACTTTTATATGAGGTTATGTGATCTTGGCGCTTTAGACCGTACACATAACGAGTAACATTATTAAAGGCGACATTAAGTTTTCTTCTAGATTCGGCATTACAGTACATTGTCACTTCGGATCCAAATGACAAAATTGGAACAATAAGGGATTTAACTAACATTAATCTAGTTTTTACAGGGTTTTTATAGGACTGTGACATATACAGATTACGTAGACATCCATACATTTTTCCTACAACAATACGAACATGAAGATCCCATCTTAAATTTGTATCGAACCAAATGCCAAGATTTTTGGCCTTATCAACGATCTCTATCCGTTCATTTCCTAGATATATATTCGGGAAATCAGTCGAATCTAAATCGTTTTTTGATATTAATAGGCATTTTGTTTTTTTGGGGTTCAGGCAGAATTCGTTTTTCTTTGACCAATGAGATATACTTTCAAGGTCATTATTTATCTTAAAAATGGCATCCTCAATTAGTATCAGCATATATATGAACGGAAGAAAATAGAATGCTTTCGGGGAGATCATTAATAAACATTGAGAATAACAGCGGACCCAAGAAATTGAAATGGATACTTTGGATGGCCGAAAGGTCATCATAAAAAGGGTGACCTAGTACACTACATCTGGCTTTGGCTAGGGCCGGACACTCACAAAGAAGATGAAACACTGTTTCACCCTTGTCTGTGTCGGCGCAGCTACGCCAGTGGGTGTTATGGGGGATGCCAAGCCTGGCCGCATCCTAAAGGCTAATGGCCCGTACTAATTGCCGTTAGTCTGGCGACACTTACACGTGTTCTGGCTAAGAGGTTGTTTGTTTTGGCTTCATCGTAGGCAGGCCAGATCTTTCTTCAAATGGCACAGTTCGTCAGGTTCCTCCATCTAGTTACGGCCCATGTGGTGAAGTGCAGGAGGATTTCTCTCTTTACGTATCTCAGCGGAGGGAAAACATCCTCCGCACGAGACACGCACAGAGCAGAGCCTCGTCTGGCAAGTTCATCAGCTTTCTCATTCCCCTCAATGTGCCTATGGCCGGGAACCCAGACGAGAGTGATTTCAAACCGATGACAAGCCCTGGAGAGTGTCTCCCTGCGTTCCACCACAAGCTTGGACGTTGACTTAGTCGAACCGACAGCCTTAATCGCGGCCTGACTGTCGACGAAGATGCCTATTTTTTTCCTGGATATTGCTATGTTAAGTAGCAGTCTACACGCCTCCTTAATTGCCAGTACTTCTGCCTGAAAGACACTGGCTGCGTTGGGAAGGCGAAAAGTTTTGGAGATGTCTAATTCTGTTGAGAAAATGCCTGCTCCGACTCCACAGTTCATTTTGGAACCGTTTGTGAAGATAGTAATTTCGAATTCGTTTACGACCGCATTTTCCTCCCATTCTAATCTAGAGGGGAATCTAACAGAGAAGTTTTTATGGAAGTTGAGTTGGGGTATAGTGTAGTCCGTAGAAATACGACCTATGCCGTCCGGAAGGGAAAGTAGGATGCTGGTGTGGCCATACGGCCTTTCGGACCAACATTTAGATTCCTTCAATTTAACTGCACAACACGCTGCAATTTGGGTAGAACATCCATGCCACCTTATAGGGGGCATACACGACACAGACATGTCGTTGCTGACCAAGGAAAATTCAAAAAGTATTGAATTCACGCAGACGGTCGTTGCAAAGTATAGACATAGGATACACACGACACTGATAGAGACAAATATATTAATTTGCAACGACATGTCTATGTCGTGTATAACTCCTATTAGACGTGTGATCTTATTCTAATGCTTTTATTAGCACTAACAGCGGAAAAACAGATCGCTCTGTCTCGTCTTGTGCAAAAATGCCCGTGCGTGATGTTCCATCCACATTTTTATGCCGTATTGAGAGGTTAATTTGGTAGCTTTCTTACAACAGGTATACCTACCTCTAAATTTTCGTCCGAAGTTCGCTGTGGAAGGAAACATCAAGGTGGAGGAAATTTTGTGAAATCGTAGATCGTACCTAAAGCCTCTCGCTCAGTAGCACATCAGACTAATTCCTTAGTCACTGTGCTCACGTTCGTGGTTAGTCGGTTTCGGAAAATCACAACACGTGCCTACAATTCCGAGGCCATAAAAATGCATGTTCAGATCTAACTACGCAAATTCGCACAAAACTCGTCTATAGGTAGGCACAATCATTTTAATTTTTATTGACCAACAACACGACATGATCACGATAATATGAAGGTAATGACAAACAATCTTCATTGAGAAAGCTTTATGTTGTGAAGATAGACATGCGTTTAGCGTTATAACTTCTCTCATGGAACGATAGCAAAGACGATATGTATCTAAGTTGGATTTCTTATAAATGGCTAACAGAAAAAGATTTGACAGGCCCCTGAATATTAAGCATACATTTTAATACTATTTTGAAAGACATTTTACAAAACTTTACGGCCTTCTTAGTTTAAATTACAAATGTCCCGACATTTGACAGGAGCTGTCATTTTAAGGAGTTAAAAACGTTCATTTAATTTTAATAGTTTCAAGAGCTGCCTCATTACCATCCTGACTTATAAATTGTAAGGCCTTGAATTGTATGATTAAGTTGGCTTAAGCAAGCGTCAAAGATGAAGGAAGATTCACTTAAGCTCCTTCATTTGAATCTTTTCCTGTAGTGGTTCTCCCTCAACACTTTGACAGTTCTTTTCAAAATCGATGGCTGCCTGACAGGTGAATGTCATCATCTAAGCAATTATTTGAGTTTTCCAAATTCATGTCACTTATTCGACGTTCTTTCCAGATAGCCCTGTCTCGCCGATGACATCCCTCCTGCCATTAGTTTTTGTAATAGCTGTGACTGCCACCAAGCAGGCCTATGAAGACATCCTCCGCTATAAGACCGACAATATCGTCAACTGTTCGCCTGGTAAGATCAACAATCAAAACCCCATCCAACCTGCCTAACATGTTACTATTTCTTTTCTATTTAAGTGACTGTCATTCGTGATGGTAGTGAGAAAAACATCGAATGCCAGCATGTCGAACCAGGCGATCTGGTTGTGGTGGGCCGAGACTGTGATGTACCCTGTGATCTGGTGTTGATAAAGTCCTCAGATCCACACGGTAAATGCTTCGTGACTACGGCAAATTTGGACGGTGAGTCCAACTTGAAGACGCTTGTCATTCCACGGGAACTGCCCAATGTGGAAATAAATCAAATGCACAAACTTGGCATCATTGAGTGCGAGCACCCCAAGACTGATCTCTACAGTTTCAATGGAAAGATTGAACTGGCCAATATCGAGCCAATGCGTATGTCCCAGCTGACGGACACCCAGCAGAGGGTGATACCCTTGACAGCAGAGAATGTCCTTCTGCGTGGATCGAGAGTGAAGAACACTGAATGTGTGATCGGTTGTGCAGTCTACACTGGTATGACAACGAAGCTGGCCCTAAACAGTCGATTGACGAGAAACAAGTCCTCGTCGAGTGAGTTGTACATCAATCGGTTCTTGATATTCATCCTTGTTGCCTTGATCTTTATTGTCACGTTCTTGTACTTCATGAAGAGGTACTTTGAGCTGTTTGTTGTGCCTTGGGCCACTTATCTGGGACCGGCTGCCGATACATACAGTGTTAAGGCGTTTCTGCAAGACTACCTGTCTTTTTTGATCCTCTTCAATTATCTAATTCCGATCTCGCTGTACGTGACTATTGAAATGCACCGTGTGATGGGAGGACTCTTCATGGAATGGGACACGGAGTTGTACGACGAGCCAACAGACTCACACTGCATCGTGAACACGTCGAACTTGAACGAGGAGCTTGGACAGGTAAGTGGGCTCTGGTGTAGATTAGTGCATGTCCGGAGTTTTTCAAGATCACCTTTCTTGTGAGGATGATTGATCTTTAGCTGATCGGTGATCTTGAGAAACTTTCTGACCTCCCTCCTTCCTACAGATCAACATACTCTTCTCGGACAAAACCGGGACACTGACAAAGAACGAAATGATCTTCCAGCAGTGCTCGATCAATGGCAAAAAGTTCCTCTACAAGAAGACCAAGTTACAGGAGGAGTCCAGCGGTATTCTCCTGGACATCAATAAGTTCAATGTAAGTCGGAGAACCCGATCGTGCGGCGGCCTCCAATCATCTTGATTTTCTATTTCAGAACGAGCTCAAGAACTTTTTCCAAGGGTTGGCGATTTGCCACACCGTGCAGGTAGCGGGTACTATGTCTGAAAGCGAACCAAAGAAAGACTCAACTGCGAAAAAGTATTCCATCTCGGATATCACCGAGGAGAGCCACAACTCGAGCCAGCAGAGTGACATTGACATTTCACTGTCCGCTAACCCGAATGGCAAGACAAATGGAAACGTGTCCGATGTCAACCCTTTGCTCGATGAATCAGAAAAGGTGGAAAGGCGCAAGAGACCCGAGATTGTGAAGCGAAGTCCACGTTTTGCTCGTCAGGCTTCGAGGGTGCATCCGTCAAACAACATTGAACTTGAGGCAAGTGGGGATTTCACGGATCGTCCAGTTACCTTTCCCACCTCGTACCAGAGTATCGCTCCAGGGCGACCCACGTCGGTGCCATTCAAGCGATCGACATCGGAAGTGGACCTTCCGGCAAATGGCGTAGCAGCTGCAGTTTTGACACATAGACGAACCCAGTCGTATGGCACACCGGGGGCGTACTTAACCCAACAAGGTGAGTTCAAATGGCGCCCTCGATGCGATCAATAAGCCAGACAGACCATTTCAGAGACCTTTACTGATCTAAAGCGAACACCGAGCACTAACTCCCGGGAGTCGTATGCCATGCCGACATTTGTATCGCGACAGCCTTCGATGCTGCTGAGAGCCGAGTCCGTGCGACGCAAGAATGAGATCCAAAATGTTGTGGAGTAAGTTTGCAATAGCCTTAAACCTATATCCCTTAGTTATGACTTGTTTGCTTGTTTTTTGACACAGAACCCTCGACTATCAAGCTTCTAGTCCCGATGAGAAGGCTCTCGTCGAAGCCTGTGCTCACCTCGGCCTAGTCTATATCAATGATGATGACGAGATACTTAAGGTGCGAGTCTGTCCACCGCATATGGACTACTCGAGACCGTTTAGCGTAGCCAAAACCAACAACATGTTCTTCGACCGGCTGCATATTCTGGAGTTCACCTCAGACCGCAAGCGCATGAGTGTGATTGTGAAGGATGAGAATAGCACGATGTGGATCTACACAAAGGGCGCCGAGAGCTACGTGTTCCCCCTGTGTGCACCCTCATCAGCGAGGCTTATAGAGGCTACAGACGTACATATAAACGACTTCGCGAGACAAGGTCTTCGCACCTTGGCCGTGGCGAGAAAGAGAATTACGGACGACGAGTACAAGGAGTTCCTTGGCGATCTAAATCAGGCCAACAGCTCTCTGGAAAACCGGAAGCAGCTCACCGAGGAGTGTTATGCCAAGATCGAGCGAAGTAGGTTCCATCCGCAAGAAACCTTAAACGTCTTGTCACAACAACTTTCTCGTTTCAGATCTTGACCTCTTAGGTGCCACGGCCGTGGAGGACGCGCTTCAGGATGACGTCGCCGATACACTGGTGTCGCTGCAAAAGGCTGGTATCAAAATATGGGTTCTTACCGGCGACAAAGTCGAAACCGCCCTCAACATAGCTCTCTCGTGCGGCCATATACCCGCCGAAGCGATGAAATACTTCATCATCGAGTGCGGCCGCAAGGAGGACCTCGAAGTGCACCTGCAAACTCTCGAGCGCGAGCTTATCTTCGGCCTCGGCCGAGCATGCGCCCTTCTCATCGACGGGAAAAGCTTAACCGTTGCTTTGAAGGAGCTGCCTGAGAAGTTCCGCGACGTCAGCATTCGCTGTCAAGCGGTGCTCTGCTGCAGGCTAAGCCCTCTGCAGAAGAGTGAAGTAGTGTCCCTTATCAAGACGTCCAAGGAAAACTACAACACAGCCGCCATTGGGGATGGTGCTAACGACGTGTCAATGATTCAGGAAGCCCATGTTGGCATCGGAATCATGGGCAAAGAGGGCCGACAGGCGGCTCGATGTGCGGATTTCGCATTTGCCCGATTTAATATGCTCAAAAGACTGTTGCTCATGCACGGACACTATCACACAACGCGGCTGTCGCTACTGGTGCTCTATTTCTTCTATAAGAACATCTTCTTCATGGGTATAATGTTCCTGTTCCAATTCCATTGTATGTTCTCGTCGCAACCGGTCTACGATTCGTGGTTCCTCACGCTGTTCAACGTCGTCTATACGTCTTTGCCAATCTTCTTCATTTCGCTCACTGAGAAACAGTTCAACGAGGAGGACCTCTTGAGGTAGGTCAATGCCACATGACTGTTACTATTGACTTATTCTGTTTCTCTTTCCAGCAAACCAGAGCTGTACGTCAAGAATACGAACAACAAACAACTTCACTGGCAGTACTTCCTGAAGTGGGTGTTGTTTGGCATCTATCACACGCTGGTGACTTTCTACTTTGCTTTCTTTATATTCTCATCGAACGACGTCCTTTTGAATGTGGGACAGCCGGCCGAGTATGCCGTCTTCGGAACCCTGCTCATTCAAATCGTGGTAATTGTGGCAAGCCTAAAGCTGTGGTTGGAGTCAAAGTACCACAGCTACTGGTTCATCGCCACGATATGGGGTTCCATTGCATTCTTCATGGTCAGCACGTTCGTCTACAATGTGATAGATCTGTAGGTTTCTCATTCCCCATCCACTTACTCGTGTTCATATAAATATATTTTTTTTTATCCGTCCATAGGCGATATGATGGCGACATCTATTTTTCGTACAACAAACTTTTTTGTTCCATCCCACTGTGGTTGCTGACTTTGCTGAGCATAGTCACTTGTTTAGTGCCCGATTATACGATTCGCGTGTGCAAGGATGCATTGACAATGCCAAAGAGAAGTTTCTATCCGGGAACGAGAAGGATGAAGAAGCTGCAGGCAAGCAAAGCGGCTGAAAACACCTACTTGTAGACGGGTGTACTCTGCCTGCGCTGATGAGCGCAATTTAGTCAATTAAGAACAAAAAGGTGCCAAAAAATACAGTCGGAATAAGTCAATGTGAACGTATTTGTGTTTCCTTTTCTTTTTATGTGACACACAAAATAGATACAATTATTTTAATCCTAAGCTTTGACCAAACACACGAAATATTTTAACTATTTATGTCATAGGTATTTAAGTTATGTAATATATTTTTGTTTTGCTCTAATTTTTAAACAAATCAACTGGATAGTATCAAGTTGTGAGATAGTTTTGTGAAGTGATCGTCCTCTTGTACCTCATTGTAAATATCATTGAAATAAAGTTTATATTTTAATTTTGTAAATACCTTCTTTTAAATGGTTTATTGTTGTTTTATTTCTATCAAGAAATTTGGTTACTGTCGCTTGACAGTAGTCGGTATTCGGTTAAGTTTGGAGTTTGGAGATATATTTGACAGGTGAAATGTTGAGTGAGCAATGCGTGCTGCAAACCTTGTTCATTGAACACATTCAATCTTCATTTCCACGACTTCAGTTTACAACTACATCGATGGGTGTAAGTATTGTGGTGTGGAATGTAGCGTCGAACATAAAATGGTGAAACGGTCACTTAGTCAGCTTCCAAGTTCAACTTCCAATTCCAATTGGAATTTCGAATTCGCAAATGTCAATGCCATACCGGACTCTCCCGGGTGCTTCTTTTTGCCCAATGGAAAACGACATAAGATTACCAGGCTAAACGTAGGTATAGCTTTTGATATGAGGCGTTTTTCTTTTTTAGTTCAGAGCACAACCTGAACTGTTATACAAAAAGTTTGTGTTTCTTTTTTAGCTCAGATACATCAGAGCTCGAATTTGTGTTTCTTTTTTCGTTCAGAGCATGATCAGAGCGCGCTCTATGAGCTCAGAATTAATTGACTGAGCATTCTGAGTAAAATCCTGATTACACATATACATTCACACTTGCAGTCATATTTGAGAAAAAAAAAAAACAGGAAAAACAGAAAATCATCAGAACGATCTGAGCTCGCTCGGTTCAGAGCGCGCTCATATAGCTCGAGCTCAGTTCAGTGCTCAGCTCTGAACTAAAAAAGAAAAACGCCTATGGTAACTGACGTTGGTGGATTTTCCGAAACCCACGCGGAAGAACAAATCTAAATCTAGAGTAAGTTTATACAAAAACTTCTAAAGGAAGGCATGTTCTTGTTCAGAGCGACATAATTTATGTATGAAACATAACACAGCACTAGCTGTCAGACGACATAATTTGTGGTAGGTATTGCGTTGGCCTTCTACTTTTTTTTTATAATATACTTTCTTATTTTTTTATTGGAATTCTTCATCAGCAATCACATAATGGATCGTATGAATAAAGCGAAGCAATTGCTTTTACTCAAGAGAAATGTCAAAGTCGAAGCATTTACTACGTTTCGTATGAATAAAAACCAATTTGACTTATGTGGTTTTCCATTGGGACCACCAGAAATCTTTTTCAGATCTCAGATTTTACTGTGCTCATGGAACGCGCAACGAGATTGATCTGCTTTTGTAAATGGATTAGTGCGTTAATTGACAACAATATCAGCTGTTCAAATGGCATTCGTTTTTGGCAAAATCACAAATGGATATCGACCTGAAAAATGTTTCGCCTGTTGTAGATAGAAATGAAGTATTATTGGTGATTTGTAGTCTTCAGATGACGAGGGAGATAATGAAGATAATAATTCCTCCGAAATCGTATCCATAGCTATTTATGTATTTTGTTATTTTGGTTTTCACGAAACTTTGCGCATTTGCCTCGAAATGAAACTTCTTAAACTGACGTTAAACAGCTGTACAAAGTATATTGGTATGCGTAAGTCTGAAAAAATATCGAGATCTGCGAAAAGTGATCCGAATCGAAAAAAAGATTGATTTTTCGTCCCAATGGAACGCAAAAAGTGATTTAGATAAAAAAAAAGATTGATTTTTTGTCCCAATGGAAAACCACATTAGTTCCAACTTTTGACATGTTCGAAAAGCGGCGGCACTGACCTTTTACTCAGATCGGTATGAATAAACAAAGCAAATGCTATGCAAATCCTGAGTCTGCTATTTAGTTGACTCAGACCTTTTGCTAAATATTTTGTACGCACATTTTCTACAAAAAAAAAAAAAATATAAGCAATGAGAATTTTCGATGGTTTGTCTATAAATAGTTAAATTAAGTTTTGTTCGTGCAGGAAAATCATCAAAATCCCTGTCCCTGAAAAAAAAAAATCAATTATTTCTTGTCATGGGCACCTGAAAAAGAAATAAAACATCAACAACCTATTTGGCAAACAAAAATCATATTTCCAGGTGCGATTGGAGCTATAGATTGCAATCATATTTCCGAATTTCATTTTTTTAAATTTCAATTTCCACAAAAGTCGTTAGAATCTCAAGGCAAATTCAAAACTACTGGTCAGGTTTGACAGAAATTGCAAGGCAAGTAAACGTGCAGCGAAGTAAAAGCTGTGTTCGAATTTTCGAACTTACTTTAACAAACTAGGTTTTTATAGGTATGTACCGATTCAAAGCAATTGCTAAGAGCTTTTAAACTGCATTTATACTATCACGCACGCGCATTTTTGTACGAGACGGGACAGAGAGATTCGTTTGTCCGCAGTCAATGCTAATTAAGGCGTAGGAATGAGATCACATTTATTTTTTTTTAATGAGATCAGAAATCAGACGCCATGGATGTTCTACCCATAATTATAGATACGTAAAGCGGAAGTTACGGCAACCAACATTTCTGCAATCACATGAAAACATTTCTATTTCCGATTTAAAATATGTGAAATGAGAGTGTTAATTAGTTTCAGTAAATTAAACCAACAATTCATCAATCATTTATACCTACGAAATAAATAAATAATTGTACGTTCATCACTTCCGGAAGCCATTTTGTTTTATAGGAAAACGAAATTTCGTAAGTCATCGCTATAAAAATATTAAAATGCATAGCTTTCCCATAATTCCTACCACGTAAACAAGATGGCCGACCAAAAAACGTATCACGTTTTTTTGCGTGTTAGGTAATGCTGTCCTTTTCAGTCAGACGGCTGTTTAGTATTGGGCAACCCTTTAATTTTCCGAGATAGAAGTATGTGACCGTGTAAATGCACTATTACTTTGCTAAAACCTTTTACTCAAATGCTAGTTTTTATTCATATGACCCAATGGTGAGATGTGAAAATGTGCAACGTTCAGATTTTCACTCCGACCGCGGCTCAGCCAATTTATTCTTTGCCTTTCAGGGAAATTTCTCAATCTAGCGTAAAACTACCCGCTGCATTGAGAGGAGAAGAAGAAAAACAACGACCTGTCAAAGGAAAGGGCCCAAGCCATAGAATCCGTCGCTTCCGTTGCGGCAACGTTTTCGACTGACAGTTCAGTAGAATACACAGTAGCTTATGGAAGGTGACCCATAAGCAGCGCACGCGCCGGATGCGACGGATTAAGTAGGTTTACTTTCTACTTTTCTGTCCGTCGAACCCGTTGACAGTTGGCACAGCGTGAGAAAAATATTGAGAGAGAAAGAAAAACTGTCATAGGCTGTCGCTAGTGCTCTTATATCGAGGGAGTTCTTCTTCTTTTTGGGAATTTCGGTGTCTGGAAAAGCTTTCCGTGAGAAAAAAGAAAATGTTGCAATAAACAATTAAACTAGATTTTTTTTTTAATTTCATAAAAAAATATGTCTACATTTCACAATGTAAACACCGCATTAAAAAAGATCTTATTTAAATCGCCTCTTAGCAAGATTTTCTTGTATCAACATTTTCTTGTACAAAAGGGTAATCATAATAATATTAACAAACTGTGATTTTTATACCAAATGTAATTTAATGTGATAGTCTTTCCGTACAATATGAATTTTACTTTTAAAAGTTAGATTTTTTCACAAAAAAACGCCTATCAAGATAATTATGTAAAAGGGAATTTTAATATGATGGAAAGGGAAAAATTACCACGTTTCGTGGGACAAAATAATAATGGAGTATTCAAAATACTGCCTGTCACCGTATGCGACGGATTCTATGGGACTGCTCGTTCCGTCGAATGCGTTAATATTGACGAATCCGACGACGCGACGGATGCAACGGATTCTATGGGTTGGGCCCTAAAATCGTTCAAACGATTAAAGGCTGGTACGCTGTTCAAGTGAAGTGAAATTTTCACTGCTCTCCAAAAAAATGCTGTGAAATCGAAAGTGAAATTTCTTTTTTGGAGATTTTCTTGGAGAAAGTAATGCAGGGCTGAGCTGAAAAGTTTTTTTTTCTGCTGGGAATTCCATAATATTTGGGATAGCTTTACTATGAAACAAACATACTTTTTGCACTCTTATTTTACTTAAAATGAAAACAGATGGAGGAAAGAAATTGCGAACTTTGTATTATTTTACTTCATACTACCTAGTAATACCTAGTATTTTATTTTGGCAATAATATCTTCTCGCGAACGTCTGACAAACATCTGAGAGTATGACTGTCTTGAAAGAGCTTCTCAATTAGCCGTTTGGAGTCGGCATAAAATTGTAGATCCCTTCCATTCGTTCCAAAAATGAAAAACTCACACAAAATGAATGGTTGTGAGAAGCTAGGCCTAGGGTCCCTCCGGACCTGTTGCGCCAACTATTTATTTACGATTACTGAACCTCATTGTAGTAGAACATTCGAATACTGCTGTATTCTTAATTGCAAAAGCTTCTTATGTTGGATCAGATTTCAGATTTCGTGTGGCTAGTCGAACATAAAAACGTCACTTGCCCTTTTTGTGTTGACATTCGTGCGATTCGAATATGTGTAACCTTCAACAGTTTTCAAAGCGTTTTCCATTCACTGGTTAAATTTTATATTAAAACATTCGAAATTCGCGTCCCGATTGATTTATAAATATTTATACATAAATAATTTACAAAATAGATTCAGCCGATGCAATGCCTTTCTTTGGTTTAGAAAAAATTCACGAAAATATATGTGGTTTTCCAATGGGACCAAAAATCAATCTTTTTTTCGATTCGGATCACTTTTTGCAGATCTCGATATTTTTTCAGATCTACACAAAACAATATAATTTGCACAGCTTCCTTACGTCAGTTTAAGAAGTTTGCTTTCGAGAGAAATGCGCAAAGTTTCGTGAAAACCAAAATAGCAAAATACACAAATAGCTATGAATATGATTTCCGAGGAATTATTATCTTCATTATCTCCCTCGTCATCTGAAGACTACAAACCACCAATAATACTTCATTTGTATCTACAACAAGGAAAACATTTTTGAGCTCGATATCCATTTGTGATTTTGCCAGAAACGAATGCAATTTGAACAGCTGATATTGTTGTCAATTAACGCACTAATCCATTTATAAAAGCAGATCAATCTCGTTGCGCGTTCCATGAGCACAGTAAAATCTGAGATCTGAAAAAGATTTCCGGTGGTCCCAATGGAGAACCACATTAAACGCCCTCCACCAGTTGTCAAACTCGAGCGCATTTGTATTGGTAAATCTGAGAAAATATATAAATTCGCAAAAGTGCTCTGAAATCTGAAAAAGATTGTTTTTTTTTTTGTACAAAACGAACATAAAAACTGCCTTGAGGACAAAAAAAAGTGTTCTGAGAGCGCCCAATTGAATACCACATAACTCTCATTCAATACGCCTTCATATTTATATAATTGTGGAATTCATGTTCCATGTTTGTCCTAATAAAAATGAAAATGTATAAAAAGAGTATCGTGTTCAATTTTATAACGCAATTGCCTTTTGCCTTTACAAAAGGGAACTGCGAGCTGCGAACAATTTTAGTATGAGAACACTAAAAAAATTGTCATTTTAGTATCCAGAAAGCATTTTATATATTGAAACAGTGTATAACAATTTACTGGAGCACCCTGCTCATCGAAAAGGTCATCCATGCCACCAACTTTTTGTACACCTAGCTTTACGGTACTATATTCAATGCAAAAATGATATTAGAAGTGCGAAAAGGGTAGTACTCTCTTAAAGAAACATCTGAAATTGATGTAAAATTCTAAACCGCCTGCCTACGAATAATTTTTCACGTTCATGTGGCCGATTATCCAATCAAAACTAAGTCGGCCGTATCTGACCATTCTCGAGTTCGCGACTTCGCGTCCGGGCAGATAGTTTTGGTTCTAGGGTTTGTTCATTGAGTTTTACGTTATAGGTAGGTACCTACTTACCTACCAATCTCCGTTAAGCTAATTTAAACACGGTTCATCTGCACGTCAACTGCATTGCTTTTAAATTATTTTAAAACTTGTTTATTGAGCAAGAAAATTCCTTTGAGACAAAAATATGATATTCTGCTATTTGTTGTTGTATAATAAAATGTTTTCTGATGCACGCATGCATAGCTAGAGCTACATATAATTTTTGCATGTCGAAGACATAATTTTCTACAAATCCAAAAAGGAAAAACAAATCCCTACAAAAATGGAACCAAGCCAAATTAAAATTCATTCGCTCGTACATGTAGGTCAGACGTGTGTGTGTGTATTCTGTGTTAACTATTTATATAGATTTCGAAATCGAAAAATAACAAATATCCAACCCTCAGAGGTGAGTGTCAAACAAATTCTTTTTGTCATATTATGCATATGTACACGATATAGTTTTACATCTAAAATTTTATATAATTATTCAACAACAAGATTTGATTGTAAAGTGTTTATAGGTTTCCCTTTGTCTATAGCATTTTAGGCGCCAAGCATCCGTTTAACCGTATATCCAGGTACAGAGTAGAAGAATAAAAGTAACATTAGCGCCAGAGCGGCAATGATGAGGGCCTTCAAAATTGCCCACTTGTAGTTGTGCCAAACGATGTAGCGGATTGATTTGAGCGGATTCACGAACCACATGAATGAGGCGTCGGGTCGGCTAGGAAGGGGAGAGATATGTCAATTGAATCAAGAGTTTTGTGGAATTCTTGGAGCTTACTTGGGCTTCTCAAGCGGATCCGGTTCGTTTCGTCCGAAGCCGGCGGGATTCTGTTCAGCTTCCTCCTTGGTTAGGAGGTGAAGTTCGGCCTCAACTTTACCCGTCAATTCCATTTCGTCGTTCTGCTTCTTGATGTAGAACGGCCACCAACCGCGGACTCGTTTTTGCTTGAATATGTTCACCGTGGGCACATTGTCTGTCTTGAGCATATCGAGGGTGCAGAGCTTCGATGACTTGGCTCCACGAGGGAAGCGGTTCAAATTGAAGGAGATGGCACCTAAAATAGGACGGATTACTGTATTAGCCAGTAAATCTGCACCAAAACTCACCTAAAAAATCATCGGCGGAAAAATGGTCGGCATCCCAGACTTGCAGCTCCAACCGAGCGGGAATTTTAACCTCTGTTTCGTCCCAGCTGAAGAGGGACTCTTTCCGTGAGAGAACTATTCTCTCCTCAGCTGCCAGGTACTCGAAGGGGTATATGAAGCGCCAGTTGAAGTTGCCCTCTCCAGTTAGGGAACGATAGTGAATGTCTGTGGCTTGAATATCCTGCGGTCCCTTAAGCCACCTTAAAAAGAGAAAAATAGTTCCACACTCAAAAAGAATCCTTTGCACTCACCCCTTAACATAAATGTCTGACATCTTCTCTCCGGTAAAGAAAGCATCGTCTTCCAAAACCACGTCGTCTGTGTTCCAAATCACCACTCTCAGCTCATAGGCCTTCGGCTTCCTTGGCGATATATCCACAGAAGGTCCCGGCAAAGGCATATCCATGGGAAACATATCGACCCACATCTCCAGCTTTCCCTGCTCAATACCGGGCTTATCGATATTGTACAACGGTCGCGATTCGATGTGCTCCGGAACGATCTTCAAACGAGAAACTTGTCGTGATCTCCGCCGCGATCAGTACACGAAATAGCCACTCACCCTGCATCCAATCTTCGGTATCTCAGACCATCGATGCAGCACTGCCAGTGCAAGATGCTCATCCCTATTCTTGCAAGTGGTGGGTCCATTCCAAGCTATCACCTCCTCCTCGGAGAACGTCATGCAATACTTACCGATCGCCACACGATCCTGGAAATAATGCGGAACGTCGAGCTTGTTCTCCTTGCAGAGCTTCGATAGGATTTGCGTGGGTTTCATAGGATCGCGCCATCTATTGTAACCGATACTGTTGACAACGAAACATACGATCAGAAGCGATCTCCACTGCAAGAGTGAAGCAACTTACTCTTCATATTTCATGCCCAAGCCGCAAGTCGCTCGATGCTTGCTGTAGAAACGATTTTCCAGATCGATGCGCGTCTCTCCAATCAGATCGTCCGATCCAACCAAGTCCCAATCAAAGATCTGGACAGTCAGCATCGAGTCTTGGGGAAAAGTAGCCTCCACTTCGAAGCACTTACCGAAAATCGGATTTAGCTGCTTGCTGACGTAGTTTTCTTTGTCAGAGATTCGTTTACCCCCAAGGTGCAGGACAACGTAAGGATCGGCCTTGCCATTCAGGTCCATTGGGTGCAGATCAGTTGCTTTGATGACGTAGACCCGAACCAATACATGAATTGGATCGTTGGCCGGTAAAGAAGGTATCATCTGTAGATCCATGCCTTTTGGCAGGGGCAGCTTGTACACCTTAATGGCGCCCTTAAAGAAGCCCACAGTCCGGTTGTCATCCTCCATTGAGTCGCCGGTCTTTTTGCCACGCAACAATGGGAACGAATGCAGCCATTCTCGGAAGTAGTTGTACTCTGGCTGGGTTTCCAGTTCATTGGGGTAGATCTGAAAGGAAACATTTTAGTATACCCAGGGGGAGCGATAGTTTGGGAAGAGTCCTTAAGAGTGGTAAAAATTATCAAAAGCGAAGTGCCCTCTCAGAAAGGAGCTGGGGAAAAATTCAACTCTAGGTGCAGATAGGTGCCTATGTGCATGGATTTGAAAAGAAACCAGTACAGGGAGCTTGAATAAATTTTAAAAGTGAGTCATGTAGCGATAGGTGTTTGGGAAAACCTTGGAAAATCTCTCTTCGATGTTGAGGAAGTGTGAAAACTTTTAAAAAATGGATCTTGGAACATTTTAACCTTTTAACCTTTTTTTGATGCTCATTCCCTTGGTTATATAATGAAATTAAATTTACGAAGGACCTTGACGAAGCTGTTGTTGTTTCTTTAGGGTTTGTTACATTCATAGTTCCTTTTGTAACTATGCTTGACTGGTGTACGTAACTAAGACAACATGTAAAGGAAACAACATCTTTTAAAAGCTTCCTATCTTCTGGTCTTTGAAAGATGCCACCTTGTCAAACTATCAGTCGTAGTTGGAATATACTTACACGGTGACAAAAACATTAAAGTTGAAGCTACGAAAAATTCCCAAGCTAGGTTTTGATGTTGCTTTAATGCGGAACGGGCCTGAGTCTTCTAACAACACGACGACTCTTCAGTAAGGTCTATCGATAGCTACATACCTTTGGTAGTTACGTGTCTACTTCCCGCACTGAGCTAAGTCAAGGTGCTCTCCCACTGCACCTTAATTCTGAGTTGTATTCCAAGATTCTTGGACTTTATAGAGCTGTATGTATTCCTCAAAGCTTTAGAATTTTTTTTAGCCATTCGTCTTCAAATTTTTCGGTACTATCTAGACAGAAGGTAACAGAAGTTTATTCCTCACTTAGAGGTCGGCACTACAAAGTGCATTTAAAAGATTTTGATCGACCCAATTTTTTTGACATCCTCGACATCGTTGAGGTCTTGTCCAACTTCTGGCTGGGTGATCATGATAAAACTATATGTAAAAAAATGTCTCTTTTTTACTATAGAATCGATAACTCTCAATAGTGATTTTTTCGACAGATTTCGGCACTGGATGCCATTGCTGTAGCTTGCAGCCGAACTTAGGTAGATAAACCTTTTTCGACGTGCCATGTCTTCTACCAAGAAAGTGGTATTCTTTTATCGACTCACCAGGCCCGATTGCGTTTTAGTAAATCCCCTTAATGTTCTTCGATGAAGATTGTGCTTTCCTCTACCTGTAAGTAGTCTTCATCTTTTCAAAAATTTCCAATTGGCAAGTAATAAAGGAGGACTACACTGATTGAATCAAGAGCGAATTAGTGTTCCTGATTTAAGCCTAGTATCCATGCTCGCGCTAAATTTTATGTGGTATTCGATGGGGCGCTCTCAGAGCAGTTTTTATGTTCTTTTGGTACAAAAAAAGCAATATTTTTTAGATTTCAGAGCACTTTTGCGAATCTAGATATTTTATCAGATTTTCCAACACAAGTACGTTTGAGTTTGACAACTGGTGGAGGGTTTGGGTTTTCGTTAATTTGTTCTAAAGCAAAGAAAGGCATTGCATCGGGTGAATCTATTTTTGTAAATTATTTATGTATAAATATTTAAAAATCAATCGGGAAGCAAATTTCGAATGTCTTAATGTAAAATTTAACCAGTGAATTTAAAACGTTTTGAAAAGTTTTGAAGGCAACACATATTCGAATCGCACGAATATTATCACAAAAAAGAGCAAGTGACGTTTTTATCTTCGATTTCAGACTTTAAAGACACCGCAATGAGTCCCTTTTTTGGGATGCTGGTCGTTCCTCCACAGGCAAGTTTTTCGTTTGTTTTTTCATTGCATGAAAATAGTTGTTTCGTTTTACTTTTTCTTTTATTTATCAATTATCACCTGTTCTCTGCGGTTTCCTATAAAAAAAAATGCAAAGTAAACTGTGCGCCAACTTTTTCTTCCGGTTTTTATGTCAAAATGTTTTTTCGATTTTATTTCGCGAGCCAAATAAGTGGAGACTTTTCAACGCCCCATCTATTCGAAGTAACGAATTTAGGGTCCGAACAGAATACTGTCTCACTAGATTCTACCTTTGTAGAATTTTTTGGGAGATCAAATGTAGCGCGAGCAGAATACTAGGTTTAACATTCAAAACAATAATACTGCAAGATCTTCCCGTTCAGAAAACTAGCGCTAGGAGCAAATTAAGTGAACCGTTTACAAAACGAAGTTGAAATCGATGGATACGCTTGAAAGTACGATGTAACGCACTTTGACTGTTTTAGCCGACAACCCACCTAGTACAAAATGAAACCCTCTACCAATAAAAGGGCTTAATGTCAGTGAAGTGTTTTAGCGAACAATTTACTTGAAAGCATCTTTGGTGCACACTATTGATGAGAGAGTTAGAGGTGTAATGGCTAGAGTGATGTTTTTTTTTAGATAAGGCTTGAAGAATGTATGTCAAAAATGTACAATGTATATAATTACCGCAAACTTGTAATCAGACGACGAGTGAGTGCTTAATGCCGGCTAAAAAAATGTATTTACAACTCATTAGCGGTGTAAAATGGCGATACACATTACAAGTGTATTTAGAGACTCCATTCCTCAACAACGGAATCATCAAGCTGATATTTACATGTCAGTGTAATCACTGAAAACGGCCTTACCTTGCACATTGCGGGATCATTGTCCTCGACGGGTGTTATTTTGTGGTCCTTGCGGCCATGCTTGGGACTCAGTTTGCTAACCAATTTTGAGCCCTTGACGCCGAGTTTGGGTGGCCTGTCCTCCGTTGGGGGCATTAGAAACGGCTTGACAACTGCCTTATTGGCGTCTATGAGCTTCTCGTAAGACCAAAAGTACTTTGTCCACCAGTCCTTGTTGTTTTCGTCGTCGGCGTCGTGCTCCTGAATTGGGTCGATTGGTGGGGGCTTTCGTTTGGGAGCCTGCTTCTTTACCCTGAAACGAAATGGAGATTGATACCATCTCTGCACCTACAAGGACTTATACATTTTTGTAACACACGCAGCTCCGTAGAGGGTGAGGTTCTCACAGGATGAGTTCTTCGGTAGGTACACCTCCTTTGGTCCGTTTGCTGTAATCATGGGCATTTCGTCATTCCTCTCCTGAGTGGGGGCCGGAAGGATAACGTGACCGCCGATGGTCTTGTATTTGCTAAAGTCTTCCTTAGGTGGGGCCTTCCACATGTACCTGTGGATCGATGTGATTTGGTGGGTTCCAACGAGTGTGTAGCGACCGAAGGAGCGACAGTCTACACAGCGGACCGTGATTGGTGGGGCGTAGGTTTCTTCCAGAGGCAGTTCGAGTTCGATGCACTTCAGCATGCTGGGGAAATTGGGATTCTTCTTGGCGTTCTGGATGATATTCGAGCTGAGAATTTTACCCGAGCATTCCACATCTATGCGGGGCTTGTCCACAGACATGAAGTGGACCCTTTTCAGGTCGCGAAGACCCCAAAAGAGTACCTCCAATTTGAATTTGGCCAAGTGGGGCCGGACCTCCTTGGGCACGGGGAATATGGTGCCGGGCGATGGTGCGGAGGTTTTTTCTTTCTTCGTTTCTACCGGGAGGAATTTTGGTTCTGTCATGCGTGGCATGTCATTGGAGCCGATTTCAAGCATCTCGAAGGCAGCTAGTAGCTCACCGGCGTTATCGGGTCCTCGTACAATGTCAAACCATTCCAGTGTTGGTGTGGTGTAGCCGTTCTCTTTCAGCTTCACCCTCGGCTTGGCTATAGCCCGCCCAATAAACTCGGACTTTCCGACCTTGTCTTGGTCATAGATCTCGATGATGATTGTAGGCGGATCCTTTTTGATTTCGTCTTTTGCTCCATAGACGAGAATTTCCTCGAATACGAGTAGTTCATCCCATGTCGGGCTGAGAGTTTCTTCGATGACTTGGGTGGTTTTGGCGAACTCTGTGATGTAGACCGTGGCATACGGGTCGCTCAGACCGGACGCATCGGATCCAATTAGGGAACGGGCTTGATAGATGTGGGCTCGCAGTTGAAAAGTCTGATCGAAAGAGACAGTTGCAGTTGATTTTTTGAGGCTGGGAAGTTAAGGACACTTACGTGCTTCTCTAGGTAGTGAATGTTGTTCGGCGCCATTGCTCGTGGGCGGTCCGCGTTCCTCAGCTCGTGCGACAGGTCATATCCGTGCGGGAGGCCCTCGAAAAAGTGCTCTTTGTGGTTGACTACTCCCAGCCACAAAAAGATCGACAGCTTTGCTTGCATGTACCAACTGGCTGGACCGGTAGCCTGCTTCCCAGGAAGCTGTTGAGAGGGGGATACATTTTTACATTTGTGAAATATGATTCGCATGCTCAATGCATTCATTCATTCCAACTGTGACTGGCTTACCCTCAGAAAGAGCGTCTGAACTTTGCCACAATGCACGCCAGACTCCTCCTCCTTCTGCGAGTAGATCAAGTCTCTTGCCGATATCCGGTGATAGGCATTCCGTTTCCCATTCGCAATCATCCATAGAAAGATATCCGGCAAGGAATGTTGTGGCTGCATAAAGAGAACTTACAGAATATTTAAAAAAACAAATACCTCGTCTACCTTACATCGTGGATTAAGAACTTGAGCTTCTGCAGGTAGGTCTGTGCGGTCTTGTACCGTTCCTTCAGCGAGCTGCGTGTGACTAGTGCACGCAAGTTCCTTGCCATATTGCCAAGGGATTCCTAAGAAGTCACTACTTAATCGGTGGTCTGGTTAATGCCGCTGCCCATAACTTACGATTTCCCTTTGGCACAACTTCATTCGTTCCTTATCAAGCTTCGTCTTACCGCTGCCAGCGCCTAGAATGTTGCTCTTGGTTATTGCCAAATATTTGACGCACGACGCAGCAAGCTCTTCAAGCGTTGATCGAAGGCGTACTTCAGATTTGGGGTCCTCTTCCTCGATCAATCGATGGGTCTCTGTAAGACCATCCTCCTATATAAAGAAAAAATCAAAAGCGGGACTGGTTTAAGCTCACATGCACCATGACTTACCATCTTCTCAGCCATCTTCGACAGCATGTTGCTGTTGTACATCCGTCTCCTCAGGTCCGGCAGGGTACATCTCACATCCATGCAAGGCTTGTAGTCCCAATAGGGCAGGTAATAGTGACTCTTGTCATGGCTTATGGGCTTACACGCGTTAGTCGTACTACTGTACGAAGTACTATCCACCGTCTCCAAGGCGCCATCCTCGTCGTCTGTGGTGGTGAAGCTTTCATTGTGCCCATCCAAGGAGTTGCCAGCATTTCCCATGCTCAGCTCGAAGAACACCGTACGATCGCTGATCTTCTTATCAATCATTGAGGCCTCCAAGATGGAGCCGAAAAGAAAGAACTCCTCGTTCTTTGAATACGCCGACTCCGATATGGGATAGGCGGGCTCCAGTTCGACGTTCTTCTCAGTGGTGGCCTCGATATTGTCGGTGATTTCGGTGCGAATGGCAATCAAAAGCCGCGCCCGGTAACTGACGCCTTCACCAAGGCCGGTATTCAAATTGGAATGCTGATCCAACAGTGTGTAGTCTCTCGTTGAGCCATAGAGGTGAATGAACGAAGGTCCAAATGTGGGCAGGAAGCCCTTTTCGCCGTCATTGGAGATCTGCTTAAGATCGATATAGTGGGTGCCAATGATTGACGGTTTCATTGGATCTGCGTCGCGCAGTTGGATCTGTAAGTCATGCAAAACTGATTAGACAAGTCGGAGGGTATAACAAAAGCACAAACCTTAATTCTTTGACACAATGGTGGGAACATCTCAGTAAAGACCAGCTGCTCGTTCCAAACGGGGGCGTAGGCATTTTTCTTCACCGTCGTCTTACCCTGGAGAGGATCATTGAAAATTCGCAAGCTTCACAGAGTCCAGTCAAAAACTTACCATCAGCCCAGCGAAGGATACTTGCACATAGGGACTGACCAAGTCTTTGGATTCACCTGTCAGTGCTTTCTTGACATTCGCCATGATCGAGGAGTTCATTCGAGGTAGACCATCGGCGCGGTAGATTTTCACAATAAATTTAGCTCGTTGTCTTTCGATTGGCACTCCATCTGGTAGAAGGAGGTTGCTGTAGGGAACGAAAAGAGATCGACTTTTTCAGATATTGACTACAGAGCCATCTAGTGAATGTTTGGCTGTAGGACTCTTGTCAAACTTACGCTTCAATATCGTCAGGATCCTTTTCGGATTTTTGAGGCACCTTCACCGTATCACCCTTACCAATAATTCCAATATCACATTTCAAATAGCCCTTTGGTCCGCTGTAAAAGTCCTCCGGATCTGACAGTAACGCCCATTTGTGGTAAAACTGATGATCTAAAGGAGAATAATTTTAGGTTAGCTGATATGGAATGTAATTTTGTCCCAGTAAGAACGTCAACATTTTTTCGATAGATCATGCAGAAGTTTCAAAGAGAGAAAGTTGAAAATGTGCTCAGCATACCAGTACGAGTATATATAGAGGTGTATCGCCAATAATGTGTTTACCTACTTGAATGTTGCTATGCTGGATGACGGCATTTGCTCTTGTTCTACCGATGCAATGTTACATTTTATAAAGCGAAAAGTAAATGAGAGTCTAATGCAACAAATTCAATTAAGAAGTAGAGAAAGAGGACAGTTATAAAAAGAAAGTGTCTACTACATAATAAAGTGTAGTAGTGCAAAGGAGGAAAAACGAAACACCGAAGGAAAGGCTGTAAAGGCTGGAAGTCAAAATATTTTGTTTATTCAATTTTGTACCTTTCCGGCGCTCACATAATCTAATATCAAATACAAATAATATACTGATAAGGAGAAGGAGATATCCATGTAAGTACGTATATAAGTGGATTTTAAAAATGAATATAACTTTGAAACATAAAAGTTGTTATCTAATTTATATACAAATCTCGTGTTACGGTGTTTGTAGTCGTACTCCTCCGAAACGGCTACACCGATCTTTATGAAATTGGTTGTGTGTATATTTGGTAGTAATGGGAATCGGTGGTAAAGTATATTTCCTACATCTAGGTGATTAGGAAGTCAATGTCCACAACATTTTTGCTTTTTATTTTTGACGAAAATGTTTTTTTTTTTTATTTTTTTTTTTAGATTCGGCATTAAAGAAATTCTATAACCCCAAATCTTCACCTTCCTACCCCAACCCATCATATTTTTATCGCGATTTTAGTATTTTTGTATAAACAACATCCAAATAATTTAGTCGTCATTCGTTTTTAAAACAGAACGAAATTATTTATGTTGTTGAATGACAGATGGCGCTACTTGCCCCCAATTTAACGTGAAGTGTCGACATCGAAAATGTTCAACCTTGAAAACCAGAAAATGTCTCCTTTCAGAGGTGGATGGCAGATGGAACCAGCACAACAAAATAAGGACAATTTGGTTTACGCTTTCAAAACGGAACCTGATTATAAAACTTTCGACCTGGGTATTGATAATTTATTTTATTATTTTGCATTTTATTATTTTTGAAGAAATACCGCCTAAACCACAAGTGTGAACTTAAATTAAGTCCACAACACAATGTTTCCTGCGTTTTTACAAATTTTAAAGAATATGAAAGTGCGAAATTGACACGGCTTTTACAGAAATTTGTTGACTATATTGTAAATCTTGAACAAAAATGTATTTCCGGTTTTCCACTATGTATATATATTATTGTGTTACTTGTAACAATATTTATAAAAAGAAGTTGTCATAGAAATCAGTGACAATACTGAGACCCCCAACTTGCAATCCTCTTGCCGCTGGCCCCCTTATTTATTATTTTTTTTTTTTTAAATTCGCCATTTTGTTTTCCTATCGATGTTATGTCAATTAAGAATCCGTGTGCAATGTAAAAACATGCAAAAAATAAAAATAAATGCTGCCAACCGCAGACAACTGTGGGGAAATGTGATAGAGTTCGGTAATACTTCTTTACTGAATGCTATTAGTTAGTTATTGTAAAGTGTGGTTAAGTTTTAAGGGCTGATGTTGATTTTGAAAAAAACACAAATTATTTAAGAAATTATTGTGATTTCTTTTTATTATGATAATATTGCTATGGTTCAATTAGGTATGGAATAAAATATCGGCCATATGGCCGTCGCGACCTCGGCGACACACCTCCATCCGATGGTCCAAATTTTCGATGACGCTGAGGCATAATTGAGGTTCTATGCCGTTAATGTGCCGAATTATCTCATCATTTAGCTCTTGAAATGTTGCTGGCTTATCGGCGTACACCTTTTCTTTCAAATAACCCCAAAGAAAGAAGTCCAACGGTGTCAAATCACATGATCTTGGCGGCCAATTGACATCGCCACCACGTGAGATAACACGGCCATTGAATTTGTCGCGCAAAAGAGCCATTGTTTCGTTAGCTGTGTGGCAAGTGGCACCGTCCTGTTGAAACCACATATCGTCCACTTCCATATCTTCCAACTAGGGCCATAAAAAGTTCGTTATCATCTCACGATAGCGAACAAAATTCACAGTAACTGCCTGACCGTCCTCATTTTGAAAAAAATACGGCCCGCTGATGCCGTCAGCCCATAAACCGCACCAAACAGTCACTCTTTGTGGATGCATTGCTTTTTCGACAATCACTATTGGATTATCATTCGCCCAAATGCGGCAATTCTGCTTATTGACGAATCCACTGAGGTGAAAATGTGCCTCATCACTGAAGATGATTTTCTTCGAAAACACTATATGCATTTTGATTCGAACGCCCGTTTTCATAATAAGCCTGAATAACTTTAACGCGTTGCTCGATTGCGTATCTTTCCATGGTTCAAATTGAATTAGTCTGAAATTGAGAAATGTGAAATGAAATGCAGAAAAAAACTTGACGTTTAGGTGTGGTTCACATTCAACACCGGCCCTTAAAATTTAACCATTTTTGAAAGACGAATAAATTGATTTGTTTGGTTAATAAAACTATCTAATTCAGATGTTTTATTCACTAGAAATAAATAAGAACAAACATGGTTGTGTATTTTCCACCTTGGGGGTATCATTAACTTCGATTTCATGAGTAAATTTTTCTTAAACAACAACTGAAGAAAAATAGCTAAAAATGTTTTTTTATTTTCCCTCAACCAATATATGTACATTGTTTTTTTTTCATAAAAAATTTAAGCAAATGTACACTTATTCCTAAAAAAAAAATACTATCCACATGAACGAATAATTTAAAATGTAACGGATAAAATCCTATGCACACTGACAGCATCTTTTCCACATACGTAAGAGTGGCACAAATTTTTTGGGAGT
Organism: Cheilosia urbana; assembly: GCA_946477585.1. Taxonomy (NCBI): domain Eukaryota; kingdom Metazoa; phylum Arthropoda; class Insecta; order Diptera; family Syrphidae; genus Cheilosia; species Cheilosia urbana. Next base: position 25,206,904 of record OX297854.1, on the reverse strand, counting down.
GTATTGGTCAGCCGGAATTTTTGACATCTGTCAATAAGAATTTCTATGTTAAACCAAATCATGGCAACTCTGGAGAAATATAGCTCAATTAGCCGCTTGGAGTCGGCATAAAATTGTGGATCACTTCCATTCGTTCTAAAAATGAAAAAATCACACAAAACGAATGGTTGTGAGAAGCTAGGCCTAGGGTCCCTCCGGACCTGTTGTGCAACTACATATTTATTTATATTTTATAGATGAGCAAGTTTTAAAACAAGAACATTTCAAGCGAAGACCTAGTGGATTGGCCGCATTTGTTGACTTGTTTTAATTTTTTTTTTATTCAAATCATTTGATTGAAGCCTTTTAAGGAAAACGTCTTGAACCAAAATACAAATGAGAATACACAACAATTTACAACTCAGGTCAATTAACTCCTACTAGAATTCGCCCAGTGGTAGAAATTCTACCATTTAAATGACCAGTCTTATACACAAAATATTGGAAATCAAATTTCAAACAGCATTACATCTCAGCACAATCTTCCGAATAAAAAAAATCAAATAAGTCCAATATGTTGTTTTTAAGGCAGCGATAATGATTCTTAACTGCTTGCCTTTTTACCCGACTTTACCCGACAGGGTGGGTAATGTGTTTCGCGCGTCTCCTATGTACGTTCCTTCGTGACGCCCTGTAGCCCAAACGGCTTGACCGATTTCGAAGAGTGAGGTGTCATTAAATTGGTATTCTTTCCCGGCGTGTCATAGGCTAAACAAATAAATATTAAAATACAAATCAAAAAAAAAAACAAATAATAAAGTTAATTTAACAAAAACAAAAAATCCGACTGACTGTAAAAAAAGATTTAAAAATATTAAAACAAGACACTTTCAAGTATAACTAATTGAGAATTGGAGACTACAATCACAATCTGACAAAAATATGAGCAGCTTCCGACTGCCAATTAGTTATACTTGAAAGTATCTTCTTTTTATCTTTTTAAATCTTTTTACAGTCAGTCGGGTTTTTTGTTTTTTTTAAATTAATATTTTTATTATATATATTTCCTGTAAAAACCCTAATCCGTTGCCATTATCTGACAAATGCATTTTATTATTTAAAAACAAGTCCTAGGGAACTCAGTTAGTGGACAGTTTTGTAGCAGCAACAAAGCTACCAAGTTCTCAGTTGCTTCCCTTCTCCACTCAATAGTGCAGTAAGGAATAGTAAACTTTTTTAAGTAGGATATCCACAAACAACAAGCAAACATGTACAAACAATTGAAAAAACAAAAAAAAAAAAAAACATTCACAGTCGGATTATGTGAGTAAAAGTTTAAATTCATGAATAAAAGTTAAAAAAAAATTTTTTTTGAATGGAAAAAAATCTATAAAAAAAAATAGAGAAGTAAGTTTTACCTTTGTGATTCCACACAGTAGCAACATCCAATTTAAATGTACCAATCAATTTATTGGGGCGAAGGACACTTCGACTTTGCAGCACCTTTTAGTAACATTTTCATTTCATTTCATGTTTCCATGTTTAATTTTGTTATAAAGGTGTTTTTTTTTTTTTTTGCGATGAAAGTAGGTAGACGAACAAGAACAATAAGATAGCCAAAAAGAGAAATATGTATAAAAAAAGAACAACAAGAATAAAGCTTAAACATAACTAAAAACAGAGAACATCTTTTTTTCTTTTACCTTGGAGAAATAAATGGTGTGCTAAGTTGACAGAAGTATAGTACCTACTTAGGTTCATACAAAGCTCATAGCTATACACTAAAAGTCGCCTTTTCATTTCCTAGGAAATTATTATTAGAAGTTGTTATAAATGTTGTTCTTCAAGGTGAAGAGGACGGGCCAAACTTAAGGCATCTAGCCACCTGTTGCTTCGCAAAATACATTGCAATTCAGAGGTACTGAGGTTGGAGTGTATTTTTCGGTACAGATGTACAGAGTTCACGAAATTATTGTTTTCTAAACAAAGTACAATTTTCCGTAGACTATAGAGGGAATATTTGATTGTTGCATGTATTTACATGTTATTCAGTGCAGCCATGGGAAATTATACGGAATCGATGTTTCCTCCTGAGAGGATAAGAACAGAAATCAATAAAATTGAAAATTTGAACTGGCATTTATTGAAACATGCCTGAGTTTAATCAGCGTTGAATACACACATTATAACTCAAAAACAAGTAAAACCCTCACATGTTCATTTCATGTGTTCTCTTTCTCATGGACAAAAGATTATGTTTATATTACTGGAGGCAAATTTACTTTGTTTTTGAGACGACATAATCTAAATGCACGTGATGCGGGTTACGCATCAGTATGAAGTAGGTAGCTTCCGATTCTCATTAACTAACCCATGGAATGTGGATTAAGAACGAAATTAAACTCTATAACATTTTTTACGAATCGTCCCAAACACGTTCCAACGAAATTGAAGGCTTAGTGAAATCAACAACTGGTTTCGTTAAAGTTTTCTATGTTAACTGGCGTGTGCTAGCTTATTAATTTGTGCGCCTTTTTTTTAAAGGGTTTTCCAATAAGAGTTGTTATTTTGGTATTCAAAGAAAAATGCCAATTTTTGAGATAAATGATGGGATGTTTATTTTATAATAAAGAGGAAGGTATGCCGTTAATATTGAAAAACAACATCAGCCAAATGGCTACCACGAGCACGCATACATGACCATATCGTTTCACAATGACATTGAAAAACCCTTTATTTATAGTAAGTTTACATTTACACCATCACACATTTCTTACGCGAAAGTTTAAAGGGATGCCCAATACTAAATAGCCGTCTGACTGAAAGGGACAGTATTACCTAACACGCAAAAATACGTGACACGTATTTCGGTCGGCCATCTTGTCTACGTGGTAGAAATTATGGGAAAGTTCAGCATGTTTATATTTTTATAGCGATGGCTTACGAATTTTCGCTTTCTTATAAAACAATATGGCGTACGGCAGTGATGAACGGACAACAAGGCTGCTGGACCGGCCGCTTTAACTGCCGAGCTGTTTAAGGCAGCGGGAGATGACCTGGTAGAGAGCATATACCAACTCATCTCCAAGATTTGGTCACACAAAAGTATGCCTGATGAATGGAACCTCAGCATCGTTTGCGCGATCCACTCTTCAACGATGATTCTTCAACATCATTCTTGAGAAGATTGTGCGAAACTCACAAGCCAACACCAGAGGCACAATTTTCCATAAGTCTGTGCAACTACTTGCATACGCTGACGACATTGACATTGTTGGCAGAATACAGCGAGCTGTTACTGGAGCGTTTGCTAGTATTAGTACAGAGCGACAAAAATGGGTTTAGTGGTGAATGAGGGTAGGTAAAACAAAATATATGCTGTCAACAAGAAGGGACACACAACATCGACGAATCGGACAGAACGTCACGATAGACAGTTATAACTTTGAGGTAGTTAGGGACTTTGTCTACCTCGGCTCCGCTATAAACTGTAACAATGACATCACATCAGAAATCAAGCGAAGAATCACACTTGCCAACCGCTGTTTCTTTGGCCTAAGACGGCATTTGATTAGTAAGGCCTTGTCAAGCAGCACTAAGGAGATTCTATATAAGACTCTCATCATCCCTGTCCTGCTCTATGGCGCAAAAGCATGGACCCTAGCAAAAACGGATGAGGATCTTCTTGGTCGCTTCGAACTCAAAATTCTTCGAGTGATTTTTGGTCCCGTTTGCGTTGACGGGATTTGGAGAGAAGATTTGACTGTACGAGCTGTACAGCGACATCGACCTGGTCAGAAAAGTACGCATTAGTCGTCTAAGATGGTTAGGACATGTAGAGCGAATGGACACCAACGCTCCGGCCCGAAGAGTCTTCGACTCCAACCCGGAGGGACAACGCAGTAGAGGAAGACCTCACCTTAGGTGGCGCGCACAAGTGGAAGGGGACCTCAACCAACTTGGAGTGCGCAACTGGAGGCAGTTAGCTGAATATCGCGCTAACTGGAGAGGCGTATTAGTTGAGGCCCAGGTTCACCCCGGACTGTAGCACCATCTAAGTAAGTAAGTAGGTGATGAACGGAGAATTTTTTATTTATTCCATTTTGATGAATTGTTGGCTTAATTTACTGACAATAATTAAAACTCTCATTTGACACGTTTTTAATCAGAAATTGAAATGATTTCATTACGATAACTTCTTTTCTCTACCTTGCTTATAATAGTCCTCTTGGGCCTTACTAATAACCATTTTTAACCTTTACACTAAATATTTCGTAGGTCATGCAATATTCAATTTTGTATTGAAAATTTCCCCATTGTGAGTTCGAAAAATTTAGCCTGGACACTAAAAAAGATTATTAAAGAATCGCTGCTTATAAAATGGCTCTGCGAAATAAGGCCCCAAAATAAAAATGAAATAAGCTTCCAAAAAATTATATAGGAAACAACAACAATGATTTTTAATAAAAATTAGGGCGTTATTTCCTTTTTTTGGGGCCTTATTTCCTAATGAAAATTGGGGTGTTATTTCATTATGAAATAAGAAATGAAGTAATTCCCCAAAACAATTTTTTTATTATTAATCGTTACCCTTCCGACATGGAATACGTATGGGGGGGCATGCTGCCCCCCTGCAACCCCCTGCTTCAGTTTACTGTTAGATTACGGGGTGGGTGCGAGGTTGAGTTTATACAAGTTCCTTAATTCTAAATTAGTTTATCCAATATCAACAATATTAAATTAAAAGTAGTTTTCGTCATATTAAATTTCATTATGAAATAAACCCCAAATTTGGGGCCTTATTTAATTTTTCTTTGGGGCCTTATTTCATATTTGAAAATGGGGTATTATTTCATTATAAAATAACACCCCAAATCTGGGGCTTTATTTCATTTTTTCTTTTGGGGCTTATTTTATTGCGGCCTTATTTCCTGCAGCCTTGTAAACTCGATTCTGGTCAATTTAAATTCAATTTTACCAACCTCTTGCACTGAAATAACGTCTTCATGAATGACAAAGGTTTTCCATTCCTATTCACACAATTTAGTGTCATAAAACTTAGGAAATAATTTGTCGAATAATAATCATAAATTTCGACAGAAACCTTTAATTTTTTTTTCAGTTTACTGCATACATACAACTCCGTGTTTTGTCGTATTTTTATCGTTTTTGGTAAAAAAATATACTAAAGCGGGAATTCCCCCATGGAAATGAGCTAACACCAGACATCCATAACAGCAGGATAGCCTTATCCAAACTCGAGGGAAAAATCCGAGGCATGGCGACAATTCTTAGAAAATAAGATATTCGGCGATTTTTGTGAGTCTAAAAGAAGACGAATTCCCGGCGTCGACATGGATATGGGAACGCCCACGATATTAATTGCACCAAACTTACTCTAAACCATAGATGGAGCATTCTGACCATAGGCGTTTTGAGAAACGTATCCACGTACCTTGGCGAAGTAGGAATTACTCTTTATATGCAATAAGTTAAAGATGATGAAAATGCTACCCAAGCGAACATAACTCAGAAATTTTAAGGCTATAAAAGAATTTCCACGAAAGGACAGTCCCATCGCATCGCCCTTTAAGCCTACATACCAAGCTTAAGTTTAGGAGGATACATTTACAATTTACTCAATTACATTATTGAAAATAACAGAGAGAAAAAAAAAGTTGAAGTCGCTTAGTTTGCACTCTCTTAAAGACTCAACTCCATCTGAATACACGAAGTAACTCCCGCTTTCATCAGTTATATTTAGAAAATTCCCTGTGTCAGTTAAATCGCCCATTAATATTTCATTACCTTGTAAATGGCTCAAACGTTATGACTACCACTTGAGTAAACTTTTAATCTGTCTTCTCCCCCTGGAAGAGATCATTGACAGGTCAACCTACCCTACCAGAAATTTAACTTAAAAATATAGCGAGGCATGTTCCGCCCGAAGGATTTACAACATCCTTATGTTATCTACTCCAGTTCCTCGTACCCCTATGCATACGCAATTTACGGTTTACTTTGAGATGCGAACCCTTATCCACCTGAGGTTTCTCTCAAAAGTCATATCATAACTCATCCTGTTATTGTGATGTCAGGAGGATGTTTTTATTTTAAGGAAAATAAAAAAATTTACCAACAAACGAACAAGGTGTCTTATTTAGCTTTTTGGGTAAAATAATCTTCTCTTCTTTAACTTAATTTTGGACAGCATTTGTGTTGCCATAGAGCGTGGTTACCTTATTAAGTAAGCAAGTTAAAATATTTACACTTTAAAAACTATAGCAATATGTTAAGTACAACAACTAGAGACATAGACTAATATAGACAAACGGAAAGGACACAGCAAGAATTGAAAAGAGAAACGTTGAAAAATTAAGCGAACTAGAAAAATTGGGTCAAGTACCGTTGGCATCGTAGACGGTCTTGAGGTCGATCTTGAAATTTCCAACAACCGTGCCGGAGCGCAGAAATTTCCTCGAATGGATTACCTATTCATACATGCACACAAACGAGAATTTAATAAGAATGTTTATGCAGAAGTTAAAAGAATTTAATTGCTACCCAAACCCATACCCAAGAAAGGGCAGAGCTCGCTCGTTGATCTGGTATTATATTTTGCACAAGTGTATCGGTGTAGAGAGAGAGAGTGAGATGGAGTGGAAGTGAAAGAGGATATCCAACTGACACAACATTGACCCCTAGAAGACTTGTTGCCCGCTCAACCCAGTCCATGTTATACTATCCACCATAAGTAGACAAAATGGCTAAGCTGACATTTTTATTATTATCATTGGAACGATGGAAAGCTCCCTTTTTCACCTTTCTGCTGATGGATTCGTAAGCGGCATTAATATAGTAACAAGGAGGATGGTACAGCAAACGAAGGATGTAAAAAGAATCGCACGGTGTTTGCCCGGGGGAGACGTTGTTTTTTTTTTGTTTTTTTTTTTTTTTTACATTGCTGTCTGTCATCGATATCCTTTATCTTTTTTTTTTTGTCTATCCTTTAACCTTTAACGTTAACATTACGAAGTTATTGAGAAATAATTCGAAAGTAGATACCATCAACTCTCCGAGCGAGTGCCACTGGTGTATATATTTTTTGCTGGTATAGCTGGGAGCTAAATGCAAAAAAGTTTCACACTAAAAGTGAAGCCACCCCGGGTCCATTTGGCGATGGTAAGTTGTTTCGAAGACACGCGCCTAGGCAAATTTTAAATACCTACTTAGGTTATGGGCTTTTTATAGGATACAAAGTTATGTTTCATATAACCAAAGGAGGCTGAGTATTACTCTACACTAGTTTACTAAGATAGGGGTAGTTTTAGCGGGTTGCTTTTTTTGTGCTGCCTTTGGCAAGTCAAAAATTTAAATTTAAAGTGCTCGAACTAGCCATTTTATAAGGATCCATTGATCCCATTGTAACAAATATTTTATGAGCCCCAAGTGCTAGAACGAGCAATTTTAAAAGGATCCATTGTTCTTGGAATATACTTAATTGCATCATCCGCTTAGTGAATGTTTTTTTTTTTCCTAAGCCTTATCCATGCATGTGCTTTTAGCCATCATAAGGCAGAGTGCTTATAGGACTTTAAACACTCTGGCATGCTCCCTCCCAAATATCCAATTTATATTCCCTTCAGGGGTTCACTAAAATGTTGTTTCATTTCCGGAACTAAAAGAAGCCCACTTCCGGGAGTTCGTCATGAATATTTCACTGCGACATAGTCAGACGCAATAGCTCCAGTGTTACTTTTCATTAAGGTCAGTACTCTGAAAACCACAAGCTTCTCAGGAAACCAAATATACAAAGGACATAACGATGAAAAGTGTACAATTGTGCCAAGAGAAACTGAGTTATTCTCCTGTGATCAATTACTCATTGCGCTAAAAACTTCCACCAAAACTCACTCTCACCCTCACTGTCTCGGTAAAATGTACTGTTATATAAAAAGCAATGCCCCGAGACTAATTACCCCGTAACACACATAAATGGTTCCTCTTGCCTTAATGATGTTTTATGCGAGGACAAAAACGAGGGAATTAGTCAAAGGTGCCCTCCAAAAGCGAATAGAGTGACAAATGAATATCTTTCCAACGACATGCACACTATGGAGACTACCCATTCAAACCACTCGCACACAGTCACACATATCGACATATCTCAAACATAAAGGCGGGATTAATCGATAGCTATTAACCATTTAAAGAGTACTTACGGACAGAGTTATAATCTTATCGAATAACATTACCGGCGGCATGTGGAAATCGAATACGAAATACTGAAACAAGAGGTAGAATTAGTTGGGGGTGGGGTGAATTTAATTGCTATTTCAACGGCGACGTGACCAGGATGTCATTGGCAGCCTTATCGTATAACTAACCTCATTGAAGTAGGGACAATTGGTGCTCTCCTTGACGCTGGTGTATTTCTTTTGATCGCCCACTTGTATACACACCACGGGATCCATGTTTAGGCCGGGCAGTTGCCGTGCTTCGATGATAGTGATGCAAACTTGAAAGTCCTGAGATTTTAAGTGATCTGCTGTGCGGGTCATAGCCTTAATCCTGTCATCGAGAGTTAGAAGGATAATAGCTAAAAAAAATAATAGGGAATCATGCTTTTGGCTCACATCTTTCCCTGGTCGAAGTTGGCCACATCTTCGCTTTCACTGGATATATTTGAGCCGCCGCTCTCGTTCAAACCGATTTGGTTATCCTCTTCGCCTTCGGTCGCTGATGTGGTCAGCGCTGTGTGATCCGTGTCAATAATGAGTGGAGATCTACATGAAAGAATGGAAATGGTCAAGGAAAATAGTTTATGTCATCGGTAGTGAAGTGGTGGTTGATATAAGAAATCTTGTCATCCAGGGGTCAATGTTATCGTTAAGGAGAGACTACTAACCCAGCTGCGTTTTGTGGTGAACGTTTTTTTTTAACTTTAAAGAACATCAAAAACCCTCTAGTTTTCAGTTTAAAATTAAAAAAAAATAAAAATAAGGAAATATTTTCGAAAACTTTATCTAGCAAATTCGGTAAATGGACGTATTCAGTGTGAAAGTTTGTATAACACTTTGAATGATGGTCTTCATTATGGCTATGCAAATCCAAGCAGTGAAATAGAAGAATAGGTAAAGGGAAGCTGTTTTTTTTATTTTTGTTAAGATGTATGAAAAAGTAGACTTTCAATCCCCCTTTTCGTATTTTGAATTTTGGGGGAGAAATTCATATTTAGACAAAAGGGGTACGTATGGTAACCCTATATAGACACACTACTTATTCGTTGATATTGTGACCTAAGATTTTACAATTAAGAACTGAATACCATAAAAGCTTCTGATTGGTATTCATCTAGTCAATGAATAAATTCACACTTTTAAGAATTCATGCTACAGAGGAACTCAGCCAGTAGTACATATTTTTTTAAGGCGTAGTAGTTTAGTGGTTAGTTAGTGGTTAGACTACTAAGCGAGGACTCCCAGGTTCGATTTCGGAAAAAAAAATTGTATAGTATCTACGTTTTTCAAACATTAAATTAATAATTAATAAAGATATTAATCAAACTATAAATGACACTTCTTATACAAAGGTTTTTAAAATGCCGATAATGTTCTCTAAAAAATTGGGCCAAAATGTGAATTTTCACCAAAATCGCGAGTTTGGTTTTAGTAAAACACAGATCCACTGAAAAACTTTGTAATATTATGATGGAATTTGAGGTTTTTTTTACGTTGTTTCCTCAAAACAAAATGTTTATTTTTCAAAAATTTATATTTCAATATTCTAATTAAACTAATTGTTCAGTAGTAAGATTATTAGTATCATATCTCTGTGATTGTAAATTGTTGCGGCAACAAGCAAATGTAATATTGAACGTAATAAAAATATCTATCTATCTATCTTGTAATATTATGACAAATATCAATTTTCTTCGAAGTTAGGTACGCTTTCGGGAAATCTTGATTTTACAATATTTTTATAGGCATTGAAACTAAAAAATAAAATTGTAGCTAAAATTAGGGCAATTTCTACAAAAAAAAAAAATATTTTAAACATACTTTTAAGTAAAGTGGAGGTGGAGAGTACGATAACTTTGGCGCCAAAAATTCACACCATTTTTTTTATAGAGGGTATTTAACCCCTCTATAAAAAAAATGGTGTGAATTTTTTTTTACTATGGGAGAGGGGGGGGGGTCTATCTCGTTCCGTTTCGGCTGGAGGGGTTATTAAAAAAAATACATACTTAAAATGAATGAAAATATATTTTAAAAACAACAGCAAAACTTACAATAAAGTAATTTACCATTTTTTTTCTAAACTGTATACCATTGGACCCTGTTGTTGAGCCAATACCTTTACAAGGGATGCTAAATACTTAACAGCAGTGTGACTAAAAGGGACGGTTATTTCACGGCAAAAATTAAAAACTTGATTGTTTATTCTTATAAATGTCTGTAGTATTTGATTGCGCTGTTGTTTTTTACATTATGTCAACTTAAAATGTCAACGGAGATTTTGTGTATCAATCAGGTTTTTACCCGACTGGACAAAGGGAGGGTTATGTGTTTCGCGCGTATCCTATGTAAGTTCCTACGTAGCCCAAACAGCTTGACCGATTTTGAAGAGTGAGGTGTCATTAAATTGGTATTCTTTCCCGGAGTGTCATAGGCTAAACAAATAAATATTAAAAAATTGGTGCGACTGTATCCAACAGTCCCGAAAAATGTGTATGTGTAAACACCGTGCGTGCGGTATGTGTGTGGCTTGACACACGTCATTGAGAAAAGAGGGAATTGTAATAACCGTTTTCTTGATTTATTATGAAATAACAATAATTTATTCGTTCTGTGCTAGTTTCGGTAGAAAAGATACAATCGGATTGTGGTAGCTGAAGTAAGATATGTACATTCGAGACTGTAATCTACCTAGATTACGCTGGAAGACAGCATCGATGGTTGTTCCATATCGTGTTGTTGAAATTTTCCGGTTGGATTTCATTTGAAGATTAAATTTATCTTGCATAAAATCAATAAATGGTTGAGCTTCTGGAGTTGCAAAATTGATATTGAAGTCTCCGCTTATGATCATTGGTAAAATATGATAATCTCCCTGCAGAATTCTTGAAATTTCTTCTGAGTACGGTGCAAGGACGAAATTGAGAAATTTTATTTCACATCAACAAAAAGCTGAAAATAATATGCCCCAGCTCATAAATGTATGCAATGATAAAAACGTATGCAATGATAAAATGTATGCAATAATAAAACACAGTGATGCATTCCCTGTCCCCGCAATTTAAATGTGTGGAATTTTTTGATTGATGTTTACACATCAAAAAACAAAAAAAGAAAAAAAAACGTCAAAAATGTCAGCGAGATCTTTTTTACAATCAGTCGGGTTTTTTGTTTTTTTTAATTCGATATCATTTTAATGTCAATTTACAAAGAAAAATCTTTAGATCAAGATGTCGAGTATTTAGATGTATTCAAAAAAACGGAAAATTGTGCATACTTTTCCAACGTCTCCCAGTTGCTTGGGTATACTTATTTTTAATAAGGGGAGCATATTCAATTGTGGAAAGCGGATTAAAGCATAACCGCATTTATATAAATCTAGGATATAGGTAGCTCCTATATATAGCTCTGTAGAGCAATGATCTTTTTAAAACCCTTAATGTCCACCCCGGACTTTGTAAAAGGTTTTCCAATAAGAGGTGTTATTGTGAATGACCCGCTATTTCGGTAACTGTCAATTTTGAAGCTTTTATTCTTTGACATTTGACAAGTATAAACTACGCCATTGCTAAAAATGGAACGATGCACGCTTCAACAACGCATTGAAATTAGGCAATTTTTCATGAATACCAAAATTACACCTCTTATTGAAAAACCCTTTACTTACATATTTTTTAAACAAGGTTGTGGCAATTTTAAATGAGGCTACATTAGCACAATGTGATAATATGATTCCAATTAACTATATTAAGAAATTAAAATCACAAAAGCAGAATATACAAACCATTTAAAAATCAAACAAAATAATAAATACAACAGGTATGTATGGGGAGACTGCGTGAATATTTCATATTTGAGCCATATTATTGTTACAAAACCGCTGCCAAACCTACTGGTCTAAAAAAAAATTGCACCTATGTTCGTACGTCAAACGTAAGAGCCAAGTATATTTTCATTGTCATGATTGAATGTCACTATGCGTGCCTGCATCTGACAGCTTTGAACGAGTCACGTTGCAACACAAGTCCTGCTTTTATTTAATAGACTAGCAAAAAAGTCGAAACCATTCCCATACTAAAGCCCTTTCACAGGTATTCTGGTATATGCAACAAAAACCACCCACAAAATTGGTTAGCTGGAAGGTAATTAAGGCAGCAATTTCGGGTGGCATATATATGCTTTAAAGAAAAAGTTAAGGACTACGAGGTAGCAGCGAGAAGTTTAATTTGCCTGAAGTTTCAATTAACTCTAGAAAAAAAGGAAAAGCAACAATTGCATTGAGGACTTTCGTGAAAAGTACATTTTTCTACCTCTAGAAAAATAAGGAATTTCCAAGAAATTAAACCTTTTTAATGTGCTGGTTCATCTTCCTGGTGGAAGACCAGCTGGTTCATGTACCTGTACGTGTACGTTTGCATATTAATTAATAAACGCAAACATAAACCATATTGTGCAAGCATATCCTGTCGGTAGGTACTACCAGCGTTGCCAAGTCATTCTGGCGTTCGGGCACAGTTTTTTTTTTTTTTTTCTAATTATCAGCGTTAATTTTGACCTCTTGTGCACCAAAACTTACTTTTTTTTTTTAAACAGCTCGAGAGTAAAAAATAAAAGTAAAAAAACAACAACAGAAGTTTATTCATATTCGGTCATAGCAATTGCACAGTAAAATAAAAATTAATACTTCAATAAAACGTTTAATAAGTACTGCTACATACATTTAATTTGTTTTTAATTGCCCCTGTGATACATTCCTGCAAAGTACCGATTTTGGAAATTACATTTTCAGGAATTATTGTTATTATTTCTTAGTTTATTTTTGTATTTAACTCATTTGGCTAAAAATCCTTTCCACATCTTCATTTGAGTCCGGCAAACATAGCAATTTTAAGGCCAATTCGCAAATATTTCACCTACTGAATCCCTTAAACTATGCCCGACTATGACTTTCTAGCCATACATCTTTTGTAGTTTTTGATTGCCACTTCAAATTTGCTAGGATTCTCCATTCAATTTCTTTCCTTCGTAGCTTTTCACTGTCACGATTAAATAGTTTTGCCAGATCAATAAAAATTAGCGAAAAGGCAAACAGAAGAACGCATTACATTTGAAGACAAATGAACTTGTATAAAATGATGGCTGCATTTAAAGAAAGAGTAAAAAGGCGGTGTGCAGCGGCTGCGTTAAAAAAGCACTCAAATATTTTTTAAAGCACTAAAAAAACGCCCAAGCGCTAAAACTACTTTTTCGGCACTAAAATTCAATTTTTGGCACTAAAATTAACGCTAAGAGCACTGAATTGGTAACGGTGGGTACTACGCTTCAATTGTATACGTAGACAAAATAAGCAGTAGCAGTAGTAGGTATCCCTTGAGTGCAAGCTCTCTACTTATACTTTTGACGTTGGCAGCCAACTCTGTGATGTATCTCTTCCTTGTTGAGGTGGCGCCAACGGCTAAATAGTTCGTACAAGCCTTAAAATCATCTTCATTTCATATAAAGACAATTTACCATGTTCTCTGCACTTGTCCGGCTCTCTCGAATAGAGGAAAACTCCATTTGGGAGCTTTCTACCATACTGATCTGAACGATCTAAAAAATATAGACATTCGAAATCTCCTACGCTTCATCAGGAGCTCCAACTGGTTAAACGAGGAGGAGGAATAAATACAGATTCATGTGGTATCACAAGGGACCTTATAATGGTCTAAGTGTGTCGGCTAGCCGCTAGCCGACAGCCACTTCAACCTTACCTCAACCTAACCTATACAGACAAAGGTTCCTCTAAAAAAAATGCGAAGTCATCACATGAATAAAACGTACACCAACCTTCATGCTAAAAATGTGTGTTGGCGCCCATTTCTTCAAAAAATTCAAAACCAACCCCTCCCCATGCCAGATGTGATGGGGCAGGAATCTGGTTTATCTCGAAAAGAGTTTTGTCAACCTTGCCGAGTGTTTTTTAACAATTATTAACCTCTGCTGGGAGGTGGTCCACCCCAAGGCAGATTATCGCGCTGTTCTTTCAATGGCATTCTAATAGAAATTCATGCGAAGCAATTTCATCCCTGATGTCCTTTGTAGGGTGAGATGGATAAAATCTCTATTCCCCAGTGGATAGTGTTGTATACGGAGAACCTAAATTTATTACTGTGGATATAGGCGCACTTTCGAATTGAATATTCATGTCTGCATGTATACCGCCGTATCCTTGATGTGTATTTTGCTCTCTACATTGAGTCCCAGCTAACTATAGCGTTACTGAACTAATTAAATCGCCAACGCACTTTCCCATTACACTATCCCCAATGCACGCTCTATTAAATTTCATCAAATGCATACCCAATGCAGGCCAGCCCATGAATATTTATCGACAATTGGTCGGAACAGAAATTCCTTCCCACATGGCCCGAAGTGTGCCACCCACCGAAAAAGTCAATTTGATTCACTTCCTTAACGCCATTGCGGAGAACCTACACCAGAGAACCAAAATACTAAACGGAACTGGGTCAATGTCATAACCTTGATTCCATCAGCCATCACACTTGACATTTAGCTCATGGCACAGACTTACCTGCCTTCATCTTCGGTGCTGCTATCCCGTGACCGTGGTGTAGGACGATGTTTGCCAAACCGTAATGCATTCCGAACCGTCCGCAGTGACATTTTCTTCTCCTTCGTCACCGGAGTTGGTGGCGCTGTCACTGAACCCGATGTGGTGGCTCCATTTCGTTTTGGCGGAGTCGGAGATTTACCGAATTTATCGAACTTTAGCTCGGACTTATGGTGACCGCTGGACAACGCCGACGAATGTGTAGCGCGGCCTTGACTGGAAGACATCACGCGTCGCAACAAGTGGCGCTTACGACTCGCGAATGTATCGGCCGAACTGTTTTCTACAACGGAAAGGATAAGCAATTTTTTTTTTACACTACACTGCACTACACACCAGTTAGACACAAAAGGAAATTTTCAATTAAAAAAAAAAAAAAAAAACAGTATCTATCTATATTTGAATTTTAAATAATAATGTTTCTACTTTGTGTACACACCTCGACTGAGACTACGCTCCAAGTTGGCTATGTTCTGTTCAATGTCGAGGAGCATCTGTTGATCATCTTCGAGACTTTTACTGCTGCAGCTAATGTTGTGCTGGTCCTGTATCGGTCGAACCAGGTTCGTTGGTTCAAAATTCCCAGCGGCATCATCTGGTGATATGTACTTTGCTTCGAATACAGCAACCACCTGTGTATAATGGATGTACCATGTACGCATGAAAAGAGAGAAATGCCAGAGAGACAGAGAGTTAGTGGAGAGTTTTGTACTTAGGGCCAGGGTTGCCATTTCAAATCCGTTCTTCCAGTCAGATTTGACTGGAAAAAAAGCAGTCAAAAAACTGGAATTCAGTCAAATAAAACAGTCAAAGAATTTTAAACACAAATCCAGCTAAAAATCCAGCTAAGATAAAAAAAATTGTTTTATTCAATAAAAATAACACAGAATCCATTTTCTTTCATATTTGTACATTAAAGGGTAGGTTATTAAGTATAAGAAAATAAAAATTGTTTTTATAAAAAAACAAAGAATTGTAAATATACACACAAGTCTTAAAATTCATTCTAATAAGTAGTACATTGCAAAACAAAATCATAAATAAACTTTATTCGAAACAAAAATAACAGACTTCATGCTTAAAAAAGAAATAAAAAACTGATAATAAGAATAAAATAAGTTAATGATTTAAAAATTGAATCCAGCTAAAAAAACCAGCCGGCTGGATTTCAAAAAATCTTCCAGCTAAATTCATTTCAATCCAGTCAGATCTGACTGGAAAACAGTCAAAATGGCAACGCTGCTTAGGGCCCCTAAGTTAGGGGCGGAAAATTTGGGTGGCATTGAAGTACGGTTACAGTAGAGGCACGAAATTTAGTCCAAATATTTTTCGAAATCAAAATGTTATTAAAAAATAAAATAAAATAATAATAAATTAATAAAATGAAAAAATTTAACTAATCAACATCGAAAATTGAAATTCTTCGGGATATAAATTTCGGAGTTGAAGCTCATTTGACAAAGTTTATGATCCCACTCTGTATAAATAGTTTTGTCCAATTGTCCTTCATTTTAAATTTTTAATTAGCCTGATCAAACGAAAAATAAAAGGACTTTACTGAGTTTGTTGAATTTGAATTGAAGATATGTACCTTCAAGCTCTGTATTTTTATTCGCAGTACTAATAATTTGTTTAGCCTTGGCACAATATTTTGCAGGTGTCAATGGGTATTTTAGCATGGAAAATTTCGCCACGGTGAGTTCGTAAATCTAGCCTTGACACTAGACATGATTATCAGTATCACGCAGTGACCTTACAGACTGTCATCGAACGAACAGTCCGTCTATATAGACCGATGGGAAAAGCATTTTTTGAAGATGTAAGTCATTTAAAGTTTCGAAAACTATTTTATTAAGTGCAATAGAGTTAAGAAACTTCTGGAGTGAAAAGCGTGATTTATCTAAGACCAGAACCATATACAGAGTTTCGTGTGATAGACAATCACGCCCACGAAAAATAGTAGCTTTCATTTTTGACTAGCTAAAGCTCAAGATCTGAGGTCATTAAGTTGTATGGTTACTTGACCATTGGAATAGAAGGTTCTAGTTTTTGCTTTGTATATTTCTGACGATGTTCTTACAAGCTTTAAGTTATCTACGTTTGCGAGAGAAATAGGTATTTGTAGGAGGAATATTTTTCAGCTTTCAGGTATTTCAGTCGAGGCGAGGCTCTCCCACCTCTAAGAAAGACTTGAACTTTAAATAAATAAATTTGTAGACATATAAGGTGCATATTTTATTTGCAGCTCTTTTAACATACTACAATATGGATATTTCTATTTCAATAAATTCAAACATATTTGGTTGGTTTCTAAACTTCCAAATGAGCAGTCCTTGTTGTTAGTTTTTTGAATTAAAAAATCAGCTCCTCGCTTATATTTTGGAAAAACCTTACGTTAGCACTCTCTATTGAACGAGTAAAGGACTATTCACATGAGAGCGAACTGCGAATATGCGAATTGCGAATACAAATCAATTTAACTGTATTTATGAATTGAAAATTGCTATTTGTTCTATCACAAAACCATTAGGTATATTTAATTAATCCAGCATCTAGTCTAATAAAACATGAATCTCAATTGATTTAAACAGCTAAATTAACAATTAAAGTAATTTTCCGAACTGAAAATTCTTGCCGCGAACTGTCACACTTTATTCACAATCCACACAAAACAGTCGCGATCCACAAACCCACGAATGAAAAATTCGTTCGAACTTAACCTTTAAAAATGAAACTGATACGCGGGTATCTTTCTACATTTCTGTACATTTCTGCTTTAAGTGAAAGGTTTTTGAAATTAATTAATATAATTATTTTTCTGTTCTTCTTAAGGACGCATTTTCTAAAGAATGTTTATTTTTGGAAGTGTGATCACTTGATCAGGTATAAAAGGAACCTTAAAATTTTGTAGTTAACAATAATTACTAAGCGAAGTATGAGGCCGAAAACTGGAGAAAAATCGAAATGCAAGTTCATTTCCTGACAGGCGAAAAGGAGAAATGTCTTCCTAAGCGGAATTATATACGGAGAATTGTCTGTCAGGATTCAAAACTATTCAAACAATCACTTCAAAGGCGTCTGATGATGAATTAGTGGTGTAGTTCGAAATTAGCTATCACTCCTACCAAAAGTGACTGTGTCTGCGAGTTGTTGTTAAGAGTTGTTTCTCTCAAAACAATAATTCACAAACTGAAATTCGACATAATTTCCCAACAGAAATTGTCAGGGTAAACCCCAAACAAGCGAGAATCGTTGTTACTCCTCGCTTCCCCACTTAGTAATAATTACTAAAGGTGCCTGTCCATTTGAGAGTAAAGCAGCCCTTAAGCAGCTCTCGGGAGCAAACTCGCAAGTGGACATAGCCTAAAAAGCAGTTCGCGTAGAATTAACTTTTTACCGAGAGTAACTCTCGAGAGGTTTACTAGCGTAAGTACTCTCAAATGGACAGGCACCTTAAGACTTTACTGATAGAAAATTTAAATAGCGAAATAGCTTCAGTCCAATATGAACTATTTTATCTCTGATGCAAGCTGCCCCTACTCAAGAACTCTTTGATGCGAATATTAAAAAAAAAATTCTGTTTTTATTTTTTTATTTTTTTAAAGAACAAATATAGAATCGTTACTTAAATTACGGACTTATATCGAAAGGAATATATGCAAGAAATTATGTAGTTATAAAAGTCCGATATAAAGCTTTTTTTTTTAGATCTTCGAAAAAGATCACTTTGAAACCGCGATCACAATATCTGTGTGATCTTATTATCTTATGTTCAGTATTATTTGATATTCAAATCTTCTTCTGAGCAGAACAAATCTTTTGAATATCTAATTCAAATTTATTTTAATGCATTTTAATTGGGCTGGTCTTGTTGAAAAATTTAAAAGGCAAAACTGACGTTTCTGAAGTGAGGTTAGATAAAAAGTGGACTCTTTGGCGAAATCTTTTCGTTGGTTTCATTGTCAGTATACTAAAGATAAAGAATGTTAAGAGACTCGATTCAACAAAAATATTTTGTCAATAAATGGATCAGTGAATCGACTACTAGACATTGTGAAATTTGACGCCACTCGGTTGGTTCTTGTAAGGCCATGTGAAGGCCACTAGCGCATGGTGATTAGGTACCCACATTTTATGCATTGGGAGCCATTTATAACTGTTCGCTATTATTATAAAGAAAGGCTGTTCAGCACTTAAAAATGTTCTTTTTAAAGGTTTTTCACTTTGTGGGCAACATTAGAAATACTTATATATTAATCCCTCACTCATGAATTTTTGAAAACGTTCTTAGTACTGCAAAAGACTGACCAAAAAGCCTAGAAAATGTTTTATTTTTTCTAAGCTGCAAGGAACACAAAGTTTTAGCGTCACGAAATGTAAAAACGCGCCCTCCAAGTTGCTCTGCAAAATTGCGTTCTTTCACTACTCTTCACAGCTCCCACTGTATCTTGATTACAAATTCTGAGAGATACACAATTAGTTGCTCGTGAGCAAAACTCTCCACAAATCTCGACCTCGCCTCTGTGCACAGTGTAAAAAAGAAGAAGAACAGCCTGCCTCACCCCAACTTTTCGGATGTCTCTTCCGGACAAGTAGCAGACAGACTTCATACCAAGCAACATAAACCTACCACCACCAGTTGCTACAGCTACAGCCTCGTGCGAAGAGTCTCACGGTCTACACAGGAAAATTATTCATATGAATATTTCCTCGGAAAACCCTCCGGGATTTCCGAAAACATACCAATCTCAAACCAACCGCCATCAAAACGATT
This sequence comes from Cheilosia urbana, assembly GCA_946477585.1. Taxonomy (NCBI): domain Eukaryota; kingdom Metazoa; phylum Arthropoda; class Insecta; order Diptera; family Syrphidae; genus Cheilosia; species Cheilosia urbana. Next base: position 25,187,301 of record OX297854.1, on the reverse strand, counting down.
GTCCTGGGAGCATTGAATCTAAATGAGACAACAAAACAAATAAAGTTGCCTTAGGACTAACTATGAGTGAGGACGTTCAGAGGGGATATTTGATGGAGACGTTGACCCTTCAAATCAGGTAAGGGTGGGTGTTTTGATTGTCTAGCGCCATAATATAATAAGAAAACAAATGTGCCTAATCCGTGGAAGTAATAGTCCTGATGTGACTTACCAACCTTCATTATACTGCCTGATTTATGTTGCATAAATTTCGGTATGGTATCGCCAGGCAATTCTCATTTGCCTTGTATAATATCACAGACAAGGAATAGCACAAAAAGTGTAAAGGGGATCCCTTCTAAATTCCTCAAAGCCAGTTGGTGGAGGAATAATGGCATAGGAAAGGGAACCATTATTCCGATCGAAACACGGGACATCCGAGCGTCTCACCTGAAGCAACATCGTGTGGCTGTCAAGGATCATATCAACTTTGTGAAATAGGATATTCACATAAAACGTGGTGGTTGTGATTTCCTGCAAAGGGCTGGTATTTTCTTGAAAATGAAAATCTACAATAGGAAAGGATTCGACGGACAGGTGAGTAAATTGACGGCAACCGTGGTGTACACTTCCAATGAATTGCTTGCGAATTATTTATAAACAAGTGGCGAAGCTTTAACTGAATTGATATTCCCCGGAATTTTGAAAGCTAAGTGGAATTCGGACGAATGAAGGATGTTCCCCTTTTGCATATTTCAACGCAAATATTTATATTGAAAGTGTAGCGAGTCAACGTTTTTTTGATGGATTTTGTTTTATTTGCTGAGGAATGCGTCAGAGAAAATTACTCTGCATAGTTGGTTTCAAATTATAAATTAATGAAAGCGCTATTTTCCATTCCAAGAAAACTAAAACCGACGCACGGCATTTAGTTGAAACAGACGGTTTCACTTTGAATTACCTGGCGGCCATTTGTATGAAATAGAACCTCTTTGAGGTATTGTTAAGAATGTCCAGTCCCGTACTAATATTCGATAATAAATTAAAAAGTAAATCCTTTATTAAAGGAAGTCTGATTGAAAAAATATATTTTTCAATAACAAGAATTTATTCAAAAACTTAGATCAATTAAGATAAATTAATTTAGTAAAGTGTCGTGTGAATGACTATTTCAACAGGCATACTTAAATCTGGTTCAAAAACTTCTGACTACCCAATTTGCGTTCGCATATTAAGCACGCTTGGATCCACAATCTCCAAAGCTGAGGAGTGTATTCTCTAGCGTCTAATAAACTTGTGAATAAATTAAATATTAATCGTTAAACAAATTTCAGAAAAAGAAGGAAGAGCTTATTGCCAAACGTTGTCTCTGAGGAAATGCAAAGTCCTACGCCTACATATAGGAAGGACTTGCGATTTTCTCTCGGTAAAAATAACAACATCCAAAAGAATTTCCGGGTGGTTGGGTGCTGTATGAATAGGGTAGGCACTGATTGGCGTCAACTTGGCGATGCCCAGTCGTTGTAACTGTTCATACACATCAATTGTGCTTATTTTACCTCCGCGTGGTAGCCACCGGGTACTGGTCTTGTCCTTCCGGGCATGACTTGCTAAACTTATAAGCGCGAGTGTTGAACACGAAGAAAATAGCAACACTATAATGCTCTGTCGGAATGACTGCCTGATCGAGTCTCAGAGGTCTTACATGAGCCCCTCAGAAAGAGGACGTACGGCGGATGAATTCACATGGTTGAATCAACGGTGGCGTCAACAGTCAACATGGCAGATACCTCAATGAGCTACTTTGACGTATTTGGAGCTGAGGTCATTGAGGATTTTTCAGCACTAGTCAGGGTGTTGAAATAGAGATGGTGGCGGAAGAGCCCTTAATGGGTCAACCGCAGCTCTCACATCCCCGCAGCGGGTTACTGACTCCGGAATATTCCGGCTCCTTTTGCCCAAGGGGTTACAGAAAGGGCCTGGTCCTCCAGGTTGGGGGTTGTGCGTGGGGTTAACGACCCTACCACGGAAAAAAAAAAGAATTGTTGCGAAGCAACCAAAAGCCTCGGATAAGGACGGATTCACTGTTGACGACCCTGCAAAACGAAAAAAGGACAATGACGTTCGGATCTGCACGTGGAATGTTCGAACTCTGAACAGACCGCGTGCAGCCGAACAACTAGCGGAGGCCCTAGACTGCTACAAAGCAGGTATCACCGCCATCCAGGAAGTGCGGTGGGATGGGCCGGGCAAAAGGAGGATGAAAAACTGTGACATTTACTACGGTGACTGCTACAGAGAACAAAAGCAGCGTCTATTTGGATGCGGATTTGTTGTAAGCGGCAGACTTAGGCAAGAAGTCTTGAGCTTTCGACACGTTAGTGAACGCCTTACAACTATCCGCATCAAGGCTAAATTCGCCAACATCAGCCTGATATGCGCTCACGCCCCCACAGAAGATAAAGACGATGCTACCAAAGAGTGTTTCTACGAGCTCCTCGACAAAACATATGAGCAATGTCCTAAGCATGACGTTAAAATCGTCTTGGGTGATTTTAACGCCAAAATAGGAAAGGAGGACATCTTTGGTAGTACAATCGGAAAACACAGCCTACACGACACCACGTCTGGAAACGGACTTAGGCTGATTGATTTTGCTGCGGGACGTAATGTTACCATAGCTAGCTCACGGTTTCCTCACCTCAATATACACAAAGGAACATGGCGGTCACCTGATCATCAAACCGTCAACCAAATTGATCACGTTGCGATCGACGCAAGGCACTCCTCCAGTATTCTAGATGTCCGAACTTTCCGAGCGGCCAACATAGACTCGGACCACTACCTTGTTGTAGCCAAGGTACGGATGCGGATATCCAAGACGCCACAACAACGAGAAAATACTGTGAGGAGATTTAACGTTGGACGACTACAAACGCAACAAACCGCCAGAACCTTTGCCGATCGCGTATCCCTCAACCTCTCGAGAAGTCCTATGCTGCCAGCATCAAGTGCCGAAGACCAGTGGCGCCGATGCCAAGAAGCCATCAAAAACGCCGCAACTGATGTGCTCGGTTTCACCAGTCCACCCCCCCGAAACCCCTGGTTTGACGAAGAGTGCCGGCAAGCACATGCAGCAAAACAAAGTGCCTACGAAGCGTCGCTGCATAGAAGGACGAGAGCAGCTCGTCAGCTCTACGAGCAAAAAAGGAGGGAAGAACATCGGCTTCTCCGGAGAAAAAAGAGAGAGCATGAGAAGCGCGCGATCGAGGATATAGAGAGGTGTTACTCCAGGAACAATGTTCGGAAGTTTTACCAAAAGGTAAAAAGAACGTGTCATGGCAACAAGACCCGAACGGAGACCTGTAGAGACGAGCAAGGAAACCTTGTAGTAGAGTCACAGTCGGTGCTGAGGACATGGAAAAACCATTTCTGCAGACTGCTAAACGGCGAAGACGACACAAATTCCGCTGTTAGGCAGAACGATCCATTCAACCTGGACGATGACAGCCAAGATTTCCGTCCACCTGACCAAAATGAAGTGAGGATAGCAATATCTAAGCTTAAATCCAACAAGGCTGCTGGTCCAGACGGCTTACCTGCCGAGCTCTTCAAGGCAGCCGGAGATGACTTGGTAGAGTGCATACACCAACTCATCTCCAAGATTTGGTTAGAGGAAAGTATGCCTGATGAATGGAACCTCAGCATTGTTTGCCCGATCCACAAGAAAGGAGACCCTCTAAACTGCGCCAACTATAGAGGCATCAGTCTCCTGAACACTGCGTATAAGATCATGTCTGCTGTATTGTGTGAACGCCTGAAACCATTCGTCAACGATCTGATAGGTCCCTATCAGTGCGGTTTTAGGCCCGGTAAGTCCACGACCGATCAAATATTCACACTACGGCAGATCCTGGAAAAAACCCAAGAATACCAGATCGATACTCACCATCTTTTTGTCGATTTTAAGGCCGCATATGACAGCGTTTATAGAGACGAGCTATACAGAGCCATGTCTAGTTTTGGCATCCCTGCCAAACTTGTCAGATTGTGCAGAATGACGATGGAGAACGCTCGCTGCTCCGTAAAGGTCGGAAACAATCTCACCGAGACCTTTGATGTCAAAAAAGGATTTAGACAAGGTGATGCGCTGTCATGTGACTTCTTCAACATCATTCTTGAGAAGATTGTGCGAAACTCACAAGCCAACACCAGAGGCACAATTTTCTATAAGTCTGTGCAACTGCTTGCATACGCTGACGACATTGACATTGTTGGTACAACACAGCGAGCTGTCACTGGTGCGTTTGCAAGTATTAGTACAGAAGCGGAAAAAATGGGTTTAGTGGTGAATGAGGGTAAAACAAAATATATGCTGTCAACAAGAAGGGACACACGACATCGACGAATCGGGCAGAACGTCACGATAGACAGCTATAACTTTGAGGTAGTTAGGGACTTTGTCTACCTCGGCTCCGCTATAAACTCTGATAACGACATCACATCAGAAATCAAACGAAGAATCACACTTGCCAACCGCTGTTTCTTTGGCCTAAGACGGCAACTGATAAGTAAGGCCTTGTCGAGAAATACTAAGGAAACTCTGTATAAGACCCTCATCATCCCAGTCCTGCTTTATGGTGCAGAAGCATGGGCGCTATCAAAGGCGGATGAAGATCTCCTTGGTCGTTTCGAACGCAAAATTCTTCGAGTGATTTTTGGTCCCGTTTGCGTTGACGGGTTTTGGAGGAGAAGATTTAACAGCGAACTCTACGAGCTGTACAGCGACATCGACCTAGTCAGAAAAGTACACTGAAAAAAAAAGTCGGCATCATATTGATGAACGGCGTTCATCAACATGGTATTCATTGATATGACGTACTTTTCATAAATATGATTAACAAATTCATGAAAACTTTTTTACAATTGATGAACGGTTTTTCAATGTGATGAAAGTGCATTCATCAATTTTTTCACCAGGATTCTGAAGAGAATTTGGCGTATGTTCTTATGAACTACGTTCATAATTTCATCAAAACATTTCATCAATATGACGAAAATACTTATTTTGATGAATTTAGTCATTTGTTCACCCAGTTGATGATTTATTTGTCTTATTGATGAATGGAATCATCATATTCAAGAACGACTGCCAAGTTTTGAACTTTTATCATATTGATAACGACGTTCATCGTTTTGATGAAGGTTTTTATTATATTGATGACCGCGTTCATCAAAAAACAGACAATCATTTTTATTAAGGAGAACGTTGATGTAAGCCTTCATCATATAGATGAACTAATTGGTTATATTGATGAAAAAAAATAAATTCACCGTTATATTCATCATATTGATGAATGGAATCATCATATTGATGAACTTCTTTCATCGGTTTCTTCAATGTGATGCACAGATTGTTAATATGATGTATGCTGTAGGTGTACACTGTACACACGCGATGTTGGTACAGCATTTATACTCACACACGCATGATGAATCTTTTAATGTATATATGCGTAGATAATTATATGTCATTGCTCATCAAGCGTAAAGTATCTACACAGGGTGGCATAGAAGAAAATTGTGAATGGTTTTACGATGAACGATGAATATGTTAAAAGATTCGATATATGCGTGATTTAGAAATTTCATCACATAATTATTTGTTTATCTTTTAATTATATTCCCCCAAAAGTATCCATTTGCATTTTGAACAATTTATTGACAAAAACTGCAGTATATACAATTTAAAAAAATTAATGAAGTGTGAAAAATTCAATGTTAGTGTAAGAATGGTGGAAATATAAAAAAGCTATAGTCTAACTTCGATTATTCACATTATATAAGATGTTATAAATTTTGCATAAATAGCTTTAATACATTAATATATTTTAAGTATTTATTATTTTATCAGTATAGTGAAACTTATAAATATAATTAGAACCCATATCTTCGATGGAGCGCCTCATTTACCCTAAAAAGAATGCAATTTACCTAGCCTTAATTAAAGGTATGTATAACTTTAATTCAGTTGCATAGATATATCTGGGAGGTGTTGACCAAGTGATTTCGTTTCAATGATTTTACTATGTAAACGAACGTTTTTCCGCATAAATTGTTTGCTCTAAATGTTCATAGCGACGTTTTAAAAGCTAAATCATAAGGGGCTTATTTTTCCGATATCTTGATATAGCTTTTTCATTTGTAAAAAGTAAAACGTAAATATCGAAAAATGTTGTTGTACGTGTTTTAGAATACATACTTCTAAAAGGTAGGTTAAGCTACGTTTCCACGGAACACAAATCCCAAGATTAAGTACAAGAGGTTTAGAATTAATCCCGAAGTGTTTAAATGGCTCTGTCCATTTGAGAGAAAATGCCATTTCACGAGAGAGTGTGAGAGAGAGAGAGACATTTTTCCAATGTTGATGTCTTTTCTTTTATTTATTTTTTTTTATTTTTTGACATATCGAGCTGTGAAAAGTGTGTTTGTTTTATTTCTAATCTCCCTTTTTATGAGATTACTTTCGTATGATAAATTCCGAGATTTATGCGGGATTTACGGAAATTTTTCTAAATCTCGCAGTTATCCTCCGGTGGAAACTTAGCAGTAGGGTCGATTTTTGACGTTAAATAAATATGTCATTAAAATAAAACTACAATTATCATGAATTTTCTACAACGATTTTCCTTTGGTAAAAAAAAGAGCTCGCTATATTATTATAACGCTGTGATTTCATTACACACATAAATGTAAATAAATATTTACTTTTTATAAATATTTTCAAAATCAATGTAATATTGTTATTTAACCAAACTTTTCTCATACATTGTTCTCTCACGCCTCAACATTATAAAATTCAACAGAATGGATCAATAAAATTATAACTAAATAACAAAAAACGCAAAAACACATTTCAAACACAAATGTATGCACATGCACCCTGTGACTCTATGCATATGGCAGGCAAATGGCCGTTCTCTGATTCTCATTGGGATCCATTATGAAAAAAAAAAAAAAAAAATTGTCCCAGGAGTGATAAAAGTAACTCAGAAATAAAATTTATTTTTATAAATCTTCAATATTTCTTGAGCGCGCGAGTTTTTGCCACTACACTTTATTGACTTTCGTGGTAAAACTGATTTTCGTTTGAATATTTTCCTTTCGGATGCGAAGAAATTCAATAGTTAAATTCACATAATATTACCATTACCATTTTCATGACATTATGCTCGTTTAAGTATTTTAGCATCCCCATGAAAGTGGGAAGGCTATATCTTTACGATTTATATTGGTATCAGTATTTTTATTTCATGTTTTTATTTGTGTGAATAATCTTACAACTACATGAAAACAAATTTGACAGCACAGAAAGTGTGCATCATATTGATGAACAAATTTGTCAATATGATGAAAACATTCATCACATTATGAAATTAAAGGGGAATTTGGGTTCATCATATTGATGCATTTTTCATAATATTGATGAACAAAGTTGATGAATGATGAACAACATCATATTGACGAAATCGGTTTCATCATAGTAATGAAAAAGTTCACTGGACTAAAATTGTTGATTTTTTCATCACATTGATGAACTTTTTCATTACTATGGTGTACCTTTTTTTTTCAGTGTACGCATCAGTCGTCTAAGATGGCTGGGACATGTAGAGCGAATGGACACCAACGCTCCGGCCCGAAGAGTCTTCGATTCTAACCCGGAGGGACAACGCAGTAGAGGAAGACCTCGCCTTAGGTGGCGCGCGCAAGTGGAAGGGGACCTCAACCAACTTGGAGTGCGCAACTGGAGGCAGTTAGCCAAAGATCGCGCTAACTGGAGAGGCGTATTGGTTGAGGCCCAGGTCCACCCCGGACTGTAGCGCCACCTAAGTAAGTAAGTAAAAGAATTTCCGAGGAAATAAAAATAAAATCCAGTTACTGTGTCTAGGGAATTTTGTAATTTTATTTTTGTTTTCCTGTTCTCCTCGCAATTTGGTCCTTGAAAGTTGTTGCTTTCATTTGAGTAGTAGAATTCGATTTAAAAGTAAGACAGACGTACAGAACTTTTATTTCGAATGAAAGTTCTTTTGTTTACGTTCCGCTGTCAAGATCAATTAGGTCGCCCCTACAATTGGCTTTCAGATGAATGCACAGAAAAGGATTCTACGGGTTATATCTTGCGAGAGTGATATCCATCCGAACTAAAGGTTTGGCCTGTTCGGCTATCAAATGGTGACAATTACTTGAGGTGGACACTCAGCAGTATGTTGAACTCAAATACAAACTTGGATAAGTGAGTAAGGTGAGTGAATACAGAAAGTAGAAGTGTCCCCCGTCCCTCCTTGAATACGAGGTTAAGTCTTTGGCAAAGTTAAAAGGCGATTTGATTCTTAAAGCTTGTAGAATAGTAGACTTCTTTTTTGCGGCCGAAACTCGGTGTTCTTGCGTGTTTATTTAACTTTTGTACTGTTCAAGGCATAAGGGTTGGTAATCTATCCTAATATTTGGTAGAAAATTATTCCTCCTAACTCCTTCTTTTTTGGACAAGACTGAATATGTGTGAAAAGGGTTTGCCCACTACTTCGATCAAGCTGTTAACGCTTTTTCCAATATTTGTTCGTTAATTGTTTATCAATGGTTATAAATTGCTGGTAATAAGTTCATACGGAATAAAATTTATGAAACCAGCGTATAAACTCTTTTAAAGTTCATGTACCGTTCGTGCTTGGTCTGGACAACTGGAAGCAGCGTGCCCGGGATCGTAGAGGATGGAAGGCTGCAGTGTCTCAGGCAGAGACTCTTCACGGGTCGGGAGCCCGATAAGTAAGTAAGTATAGTAAGCATCGTGCATTTTCAATTCACTTTCACCTTCACCTAGAGTGTATATAAATATAAATGAGGTTCGCGTTAAATGGATTTTAGATGACTTCTCGAATACCATTACTTTTGAAAGCCAAACATCAATATCAACTGTCACTGGGAACTGGGACTCCCAAGGAGGCGCATTTTCTCGCAGACAACCATTCACTAAGTATTCATCAGTATTCACATGTTTTTCCAATTACCCCAGCCCTAAGTGGGAGTCCTTTATCCCCATTCCATTACCATAGACTGCACCCAGTCATCAATCAACATATCAAAGGAGACCTTATTTATTCAGTAATTGTCAGAAAAGTCTCTTGACGAGGTGGCAAAGTCACCCAACATTTATAGGTTATAGCTGGGAAGAAAATTCACCCCAACCACAATTTCAACAGTTCGAATGCAATGTTTCGTACAAATAATCGAATTCACAGGAAGTGGATACAAAAAGGCGTCAGAGGCTTTACCCCAGATGGGACTCGAACCCACAATCCCCGGCTTAGGAGGCCGATGCCTTATCCATTGGGCCACTGGGGCGACTGAACTTGTATGAACAATTAAAAAAAACTCAACAAATCAAACACCTTTCAGCGGCAATTCTATGTAACCACAAATGTGTGGAGTGGTGAATCTCAAGTCGGCAGGCAAAACCACTTGACCAACGACGAACCAGTTGTTTACACTTTGCTTTCATATTCACATCACATTCGTTTCACGCAATCACCCATTCACTTGGCTGACGCACATTCTATCGCCCATTTGAATCGGGAATGAATTTCGAAATATAAATTCATCCGCAGTTCATTGGGGTGTCTCCACTTTATAGGAAGTCTGTTATTCGCATGCGTTTATATACATTTAGTAAACAAAGTGGCAACTGCCCCAGTGGCCCAATGGATACGGCATCGGCCTCCTAAGCCGGGGATTGTGGGTTCGAGTCCCATCTGGGGTAAAGGAATAATCGCTTTTTTTCAACTTTTTTGTTCGTTATCACAGATTTCATTCGAATGGAAGTGGTAGGTTTATTTTTAGTTTTATCTATTATTAACCATTTGCTCCAATTGCGTGTTTTTATTTTTATTTAAATTGTTGGTGACGCTGGCGATTATAGATTTTATTTTTTATTGATATAGTTAAATGTGCATAACACATTCGGATTAAGTGGTTTGCCGCACATTCAATTCAAAGTGAAGTCTGTCTGTATAGCGAATGAGGGAGCGACTTCTTTGCAGTAAATGAAATACGAAATAAACATTTGAATAAATGTCCACTGAAATTATGAATTAAGTGAATTATGCATTATTTGTGGTTTTATTTTTAAACCACAGATTGTGGTTTATTTTGCGGTTTAATCAATTTATTCGTTTTGGGTATAGGTATCAAATGGATTTTAATATTTAAGATACCGCAATAAAATAATTTTTGCTGATTTAAAATTGCTTTGATAATTAATTTATTATTAGATGGTGTAAGCTCATAGGTATGTGACATGTTATGTCATATTGAAATATTTTTCAAAGGGACTTAATTTTGTTATGTCCGAGATTAGCAACGTAATATTCAGTCTACAAGTTCTACTTCCAGCTATTCCAGTCGATGATTGCGAATTTTATTTTAGGAACCCAACGTGACTTGTTGCAGATTTCATTAAAATTTATTTTTTATTTATGTACAATGCACACATTTCTTAATAATAATAAAATTGTTTTGGCTACTCCCATGCGATTATTGAATACCAAAGACTTGAACAAATGGGAAACTTGTCAATAATACTTGGATAGGACTTCCTCATCAGAAATCAGATCGTGTAATTAATTAATGGTACTGGATTAATTAGCGTTATTTAAAAATTAAAAAAGAAGTAAACTAAATGGAATCTTTATGTCAAATCCTCTAAGAAAATCCTTTTCCGAAAAGATGCATAAAAAAGCAAGAAGTCTAGAATACTTTTTCTTTTAGGCTTTTATTTTAATAATATAAATATTTGTTTTAATAATTCCAAAAAGTGTTTTTAATCAAAGAACCATTTTCAAGCATTTCTTTAAAGTGTCGATATTCATTGCATTTGCGAAATACTATCTGAAGCCATCTTACTGTCAAAGTCACTGCTCAAGCATTTTTTTTTTTTTTGTTAATTTGGCTAAAAAGATAAATCAGTTATCAGTTATAAATAAAAATAAATTATATGTATCATTTTATTGGAAAAAACATTTCTACCAATTTTGTACTAATCTGCATTAAGGACCAAAAGCGGGATTTTGTGTTTGTGGAAGATAAATTCCATACGTATTGTTATTTCGATTTTTAGACAAAAATTTGAACGACTGGGTCGCACATTATTTGCTTTTTTCGTACTAAGCATGCAGAGTACTTTTTAACTTTCTCCATTGTACGTAGTAAGAGATGTTGTTATCGTACAAAATTTCAAACTCGAGATGTTAATCAATTCTGGCATTACGTTGAAAGAGGAACTCAAAAAAGTGGGTCGCAAAATTCTATCCGTCTGTCTGTCTGTCCGTTCTTGCGCAGGCCTACAACCTAAACGGTTGCCAGGATTTTGTTCAAAATTCGGATTTGGAGTTTGTGGACTTACAGTTCGGGGCTTAATTTTTTTTGCACGCTAACTTCAATATTAATGGTACTACCCATACAAAATTTGTATACCAGTTTGATTTGTTCGAAAACGGCTCCAACGATTAAAGCCAAAATTGATATTTAAGCTTAAGATAGAATACTTTTGAAATTTCGGCATATCTCGAAAACGGTCCATACGATTGAAACAAAAACTCATTTCTAAGGTAATGTGGTCATTTATAATTTAATAGCAAACTCAGTTTTTTCATATTATTGTATAATCGATTTTTAAAAAAAGTAAAAAAAAAATTTGTTTTCTTTTGTTTACCTGAAAACGGCAATAACGATTTAGACCAAAATGCAAACTTAGAGTCAAATTGACGTTTTAAAAATTATAGCGTCCTTAATTTTCAATTCGAAGCGTATTGAAAACGCTAATTTTAACAACTGCTCATAGGTATCTCGATAATACCATTTTAGACTTCGATAAAACTTTAAAAACCAAGTAATGCTTACATCTCGAACAATACTTTTTAATCGGTTTTCAGTTTAATAGTTAACCCAATAGTATTTTTCTATCTAAACATTGCAATATTTGGTATACTGTTTTTTTTTTTTTTTACAAAAACCGCTTTAACGATTTTGATCAAAATACATATTAAAGATGATATCAGTATTCTAAATAAGATTCCTTGCTTATTTGTTCTCACAAAATATTAAATACCACACAACGGTTTCGGTTGCGAAAACATTTACTTCCTTTATGTCAACTGATATATAAATGAGAGTACCTACTCGAATCCTCATGCTCGTATCCTTCAGTATACAGACACATCATTCAAGCTTTATTTAAATAAGAATGTCCTGCGGAAGTTTCAAATCACCCACGGCTACAAACTTGTAATTTAAAAACAGCTCGAATATAATTTACCTCACAAGGAACTTTACTCTGATATAAATTTCGCTCACCAATCGAACCTTAAGGTAAAATAAATGAAGGAATTCCATCGCAGCATCGAGGACGAAAATAACATTTTCGTATTCACCCTCAACGAGCTAAATATACCGATACTCCCATCAAATTGAAAACCAATCATAAAACAAATCACCAAGCAAATGTCAATAAAGCAAACAATCAAAATGAAATGAGCAAAACTAAATTTCATCAATACCACAGTGGAAAGAGACCACACTGGCCGGTTGCACTGGCATCCAATCCAACAGCCACCCACAGATACTTACCTCAATCGGTTTGCTTGTATTCAAATCGACCAGCTGGTCTTCCACACTAACGTATCCGGTTTCAATGAGTCCTGGAATTAAAAGAAGCAAAGAAAAAGTGAACATATTGCTTTAATGCGTGGGGAGGCATAAACTCTATTAGGAGACGTCCTTGGGGCACTTGCTAATGATAATGACATTCTGTGAATAGAATTATAGTTTTTATAGTGTCTCCGCGCTAAAGACTGCATGTCGTATGGAAAATTATTAGTTGAAGGACTCTCTTTCATTGAAATAAAATAACAAAAGTTATAATAAAAACAAATCTTACTATAAAGGACATATGGTGTCCAATTATGGGGTTGTACAAGGAAGGCAAGTGTAAAAATAATACAGACATTCCAAAACAAAGTCCTTCGGGGAATAGTAAATGCCCCATGGTATATTAGAAATAATGACTTGCATCGTGATTTGCAGACTGATCTTGTAACGGAGGTAATTAAAAAGTACGCATTTCGTCACAATGAGCGTCTGCAGATGCATATTAATCCTGAAATAGAAGACGTCTTAAATGTACGATACAATATTCGTAGATTGAGAAGAATTAAACCTCACGACCTTATAATCTAAATAATGAGAACCCGTATTCAAATTGTAATACTTTCTCAAACGCAACTGAACGTTGAAACTAAAATCATTTGTCGATCTTTCTTTGATTGGTCATGATTAAGGAGGTGTTTTTAGGGCGGTTAGAGTCCCACACTACTCTGGGTTTCTAACCCCACTGTGTCTTTCGAGATTTTCACCTTCAGTAACAAAAAAAAAAAAAAAAAACTAAAGTTTAAGGACTTGCAGAATAAATGCAAACAAATCTCTGTCCCCCATGAAATTAAAGTCTCTTAAGGTATGACCGCCCAAATTCCGCTTATTATCCTTTCATTCATAATTTATCAGAAGTAAATATGAGGAATGTACATCTAATAAGACTGGAAAAAAAAATCGTGCAACTTTTCTCATAAAACTCTCTTTCAACTCGATTACTGTTCTTATGGGGAGATGGGGAACTTTCTCAGCTCAACCTAGTATAGATTTATATCAGGGCTCCTTAAGGATGATGGCAATAAGAGATGAAAACTTGAGCAAAAAGTTAGATGGCGATATTGAAGTAAAGTAAAATATTTGTCTCTCTAAGTCCGTAACTGCTCGTGCACCTGTAGCTGTAATACTCGTACAGTGGATTTCGAACAAATGCGTGTGTGGTTTAATTTGAAAACTAAATATAAATTAAATATTGAGAGTGAGCTCTTGGTGACACTAATGAAAAGTGGATGTTATATTATTTGTGGTTTCGATTTTATAAGCAGACCTACAACTGGGTTTTGAGGTTGGGGATAAATAAACATATTTCAAAATCAGCTGCAGGCTGTCTGTATCATAAAAAATGTTCGGAAAGGGTAAAGTTAACTACAACTTGTGTTAATATGAGTGCAATTGCAAACAACTGATGTAAGGTTGGAAACTTTATTTGAAAAAGCTGAATTATTGATGTCGTTCTTCACATTTGCGTGTAGAGTCTCCCATTGGGATTGGTACGTATTTGTGTGTTTAGCTTTTGCTTTAGCAAATACAATGCAATTATGTTCGGAAAAAGATGTCCTTCAAATTTTTACAACGGGTTAGGTTACACTAATATCACCCGTTAAGCCTGCTACGCTATTCATTTGATAACACTTTTTTTTTATATAGTTCTGATGCCTAGGGATGCTCGTTCTCAAACAACAAACTACAAGTCATTCCTGTGCGGCTATGACCAGCGTTGCCAACCATATTTGACGAAAAAAAATCCTAATTCTAAAGGAAACAAGATGCCTTTTTCAATAAAACAATAGGTACGTACAATAATTTTTTTAGGTAAAGTAGAACAATAAATCAAAAATTAAACACGAATGTAAAAAAATAAACAAAAACAATTTTCATTTCCGAATAAAACTCAAATTATCTAATCACAGAAAAAAAAATCTTAATAGAAACAAAATTCATAACACTTTAGTCCATCAGATCGTCTTGGTCCTTGAAACCCTACATTGATTTTGGAACAAGGATATGGATAAAAAAAGATGAATTAAAAAAAAACAAGCCTTATGCCTTGAAATATTGCCTAAAAGGCATGTAAAAGCCTTAGTTGGCATGGCTGGCAATGTCCCCTCTATGTTGTGTACTGAGAAATGCTCTACTTCCTAGGGTAACTATTGCTAACAAATTAGCTGCTTCACAAATTGGACTAATGGTATGAAAACGTAAATGAAATAAGTACATCACCAGAAGTACATTTTTTTATTCATAACCTACGTACTATATACACAAAACTATCATAGAACGAAGAGTAATATTCTCCCCTTCCCTACAGCTGCACATTTTTTCCTCATCAAAACAACAAATCCACTCAGAAAATATGACTCATAAAAAGAATATGTGTATCTGCTCGTAGGTGGCAATTTGAAAATTGATGTGTTTGGCAATCCATTACCAAAATTTTTGTATGCATGACACTTCCACCTGCTGTAAAATAACCTCAGCAATAAAGTCGCAGCAATTCAGTAACAATCCACTTACATCGAGCTTTATAATCGACTCATTGTCAGTGAAAGACACATGCATGTACCCTACAGGCATCCACAATCGCCAGTTGCTAACCCTTTTGTATACGACTATGACTATCCTGTAGCATTGTCATGGTAACCCCCAAGCTGATTGCCCTTTTTCTAAGGTTCACCTTCACACTGCCTGGTTAGTGTCTCACATTGCCGTCCGGACACTACCCAGTAATGGAATGGAGCCTTTGCGCAGCTTTATTACCGTGCATCCTTCTATTTCCAAGCCACCAAAGCAACACCATCATCACTTTGATGCTCAGCCAGGCGTCTAATTACTTGCGTGTATGTTGTTGACCAGTTTGCTGGTGGAGGTTATCACTTGGCAGGAGTATAATTAAATGCTTCCGCAAGGATATTATTTTTTTTTGCTCATGACTGACATTATTGCCATACACTTATTTAACTGAATTGTCCTCTTCTGTGTATAGATAACAGTTTGTGCGACAAGAAAGGGAATGTTTTGCTCGGATAAGTAAAATCAGTTTTTAAATTGCAATATACATTTTTTTGATAACCTTTTCCAGCTGAAGGATGCATTTTTCATTTTTTCATTTCAATTGATAATTTTAGACAAAAGCTTAACCCTTCTAATGCTATGTTCCCACCGGAGATTAACTGCGAGATTAAGAAAAAATTTCCGAAAATCCCGCATAAATCTTGGGTTTTGTCGTACAAAAATTAATCCCAGGTTTACATGTACGGTCCGGTTTTCCACAGATCGAGATGTCAAAAATACAAAGCAAACAGAGATGCGTTTGACAGAAATGACAAATAAGACTTCCAAAATGAGCAAACGTCGCTCTCTCTCTCTCTTGAAACGTCATCCTCTCTCGAATGGACAGAGCCAGAGAGAATATGTCAAGTTAATCTTCTTTTATTTGGTGGAAACACTTCAGGATTAATTTTAAACCTCTTGTTCTTAATCTCGGATGTCCGGTGGAAACGTAGCATTATTCATGATATGAAAAAATATGTGATCTAGCATTGAATGGACTGATGCCATGTGGAGCAATCATTCCAATCGAATCACCATGTTTTCCAGATTTTTTTTTTAGGTATTTCCGAAATGGCTTCTGGCATCAGATGTTTGTACCGCGTTTGGAACCGTTTTTAAAGGTCGAGCAGCTGCTTAATTGTGGCTTAATGATTAGTGTGTCAACGAGGTTCAATTTACTAACACAAAACGAATAGGCCTAGGGTCCGTATAAGGACCTGTTGCGACAACTATTTGCTTTTGAAGCTGCTTAATTGGCGCGTCAATTTTTCTTTTTTTAGAACAAACAGTTTTTTTTAACTACAGTTCAAATTAAATAATTATTATCATCCTAATTCCTATTCGCAGTAGTCGTAGTCGCAGTAGCTTAGTGGTTAGTGTGTTGGACTGCTATGCGGGAGTCCCAGGTTCGAATCCCGCAAAATCCCAATTCCGACTTAGGGTTTTTTTCCGCTGCGCTACCTCTCGCGAACGTCTGACAAACATCCGAGAGTATAAATGTCTTGTAAGAGCTTTTCAATTAGCCGTTTGGAGTCGGCATAAAACTGTAGATCCCTTCCATTCGTTCCAAAAAAAATGAAAAACTCACACAAAACGAACGGTTGTGAGAAGCTAGGCCTAGGGTCTCTCCAGACCTGTTGCGCCAACTATTTATTTATTTAATTCCTATTTCGGGGCATGAACCTAACGACTAGGAACGTGAGGTTGACATCCCGAGATAGAAATCAACTCTAGGAACTTGCCAATTGTGGACGGAGTTTCAATAATTCCAATAATGACTTAAGTATTAAGAATCCAGTTATATGCGACCAGTCCTTCTAATTATTTCATTTCCACTTCTAATATTTCAAGCACATATTTAAGGACTTATTTTCTCCAAGAAATCGTTTCTCTATTTGGTAAGCAATTTGTCGCCCAGACTGTAACACCATTATAGCGTGTCCTACAAAACGTGTTCCGACATCAAATCTTTAAACCCTATTTGCCTCTGCTTTCATTTTGGGCAGGATTTTGTGAATTAAGTTTGGCTAATTTTCACCCTCCCTTCAAATTTTGATGCACTTGACCCACATTACGTTTGCGCTCCCGGAAAATACTCCAAGCATTAAAAGACATCCGCCTGTGAATATAATGTAATATGAATGCGTCCTCGAGCGAGTGCTGAATGTGTTTCGTACGACTTATCCAGCAGTTTGTTGTAAACCCTGGGGATATAATCGTATATTTTCTCCTGCCTTTCACAAAACAGGAATCGTCGGTATAGCCTTGCAAAAGGGATGTGTATCGTGTACATATTCACATATTCGTTTTTCCAACACAGGACTTGTTGGCATATTTAATTTCCTCTAATGGACGTGGCTTTTGGCCGTAGCACGAGCGCGCGGTTGTAAGTGCAGCGCCTTTGTTTCAACTTTGGGAAAGAGCTCAACCGCCTCTTTATTGGGGTCATTTGTTACTTTCTCTCCATTGGCGTAATTATTTATTATTTTCTTCTTTCTCATTTGAGTTGGGTTCATTTAAGTTGGCATAATGCTAAGGGGGCTTGACGATTTTCTTTATTCACTTTATTTTGCTGCGAGGGTGCTTTTTGCTTTGACTTTAATTTATGGGGAACTTGTTTCAAGTTTCAAGTTTCAATGTAGAATTTCATTGAAAACTAGAATAGCTTTTATAATGAAATAAAATGGTGTCTTTTAGTTCTTACCTTGCATTAGGATAACATATTGTCCGATGCATTTGCTGCTGCTGCTAATAGTTCCGCTACTCCCTTGGCGGGCAACACTCGTTGACGCCAGTCCGGTTTTGAGGAGGATTTTTGTTGTCTGAGAACGCAGCTCAACGGTGAGGGTCTCTTCAGCGGTGGCTGGTCGGGCCAGCGGCCATATGAAGGACTAGAAAATAAACAGAGACTCGCATTATGTGGGGTTCGATTGTAAGGTCAGCAATTGTTAGGTTGTTAGAGACCAATTTACACACATCTCTAATATTCAAACGATTTTTTTTTGTGAAAAATGAGAGACTACCCTAATTAAGCTGATAAAAAGCACCAGTGACAGTATCCTACACCTCCAGTACCTGTCAGACGATTCATTGAAATAACATTGAACAACCCAGCATCTAGGTGGTTGTGTTGTTGGACGTGAAAACAGAGTTGCCAGAATTCGGTTTGGTTTAAGCGCCCAAATCCTAAAAAAATGTAGCCCAAAATCGTTGCCCAGAAGGAAGCTCAAAAAATCGTGGAAAATGTTAGTATTTTTCCCACTTACCTACCCATCTTACAGCGCAGCGGATTTTATTCAACTCCTGATTTTTTGCAATGCGCTTATGACTTGCGTCTAATTAAAAGGTTTGCAAAATAAATTGGTGTGCGTGCAATTTGAACGAATGGTCGATGACCCTTCACTGCAAGAGTGTTCGAAAATATTTATTTTTTTAATGCTTTTTTCATATTTGAAAAACCAAAAGCTGTTCGTTTATCATGTACGACAAAGATACATGTCAATGGAGTCAGTGAAGAAGCCAGTGAGCTATATGAGTTCACGGAAGCATCAAAGAGCAAGGTGGTTCTAGAAGAGGGATCGAACTCCAGTAAGTATATTTATATTGCAGCGGAAGTAAGTAGGACTGCGGTTAACTTGTCCAGTTTTATTATGTGTACCATCTAAATTCATTCGAGTTAGCAAGACATCGAGGAAACAAATTTAGTGAGTGCGACGCGCAAATTCATCAACACGAAACCGTTGAAAATTTCTTCTATATGGCAATTTCGATCACTCACTTGAAAACTGTCAGAAGAGACATTGACATTATTAGACAGAACAAGGCAAGCATCTCGAGGCGCTTCGGAAGAGCTTTAGGTTCCCCTTTACGAAGGAAGTGTTTTATAGCAAAGAAAACAGAAAACCGGGGCCATCTCAAATATCAAGACATAGCAGCTAAATCGGGTCTAGTTATAAATGGAAGGTTTCGAAATTGTATTCCAATTGCGGCAAAAAGTTACAGGCATAGCTCTGCGATGAAAAACTGATCCCTGACAGCTTAAAAACTAATCAAAAAACTCGCCACTTATAATTAAACTCTATGTTGTCGAGTTCAGTGCAAAATTTGCGAAGAAGTTTTGTGACCTTGATCCACTATGATCAGCACGATCGTTCCGCTGCGAACAAAGAAAACCGCATATCAATGTGCGCCTCCCTCCATAAAACAGAACCAGGATCAAAAACAACCGCTGCTGACTGAAATTTTCTAATTATAGGTGGAAAATAATTCCACAGGATTTGTGTACATGTAATTGCCTACTTTAAGTGGGAAATAACTTCATATAAGAAAAGTGAAATTGTTTCCCACTCAAGGTGAAGTTATTTCCCGTGAAGTTATTTCCCTGCACCAGATAAAACTTTTTGATAAAAAACGCTCCCAAAAAGTAGGAGTGGCAAAGACGCCACAGCCACAGCCTATAGTTTTTTTCGGAATATAACAAAAAACATTTTCAAAGTTTCTTTGAAATCTGCCGCAGAGTTTTTAAGTCAACCAGTAACAGACATGAAATCCCCTACAATTTTTTTACGTGCATAGTTGTTTACTTAATACAAATAAGTATTCCGCAGTGGCGTAGCGAGGGTTGGAGCCGCCCGGGGCAGACCCGATTTGTGCCGCCCCCATAATTTTTTCACACATTAAAAATGGTAATTTGTGGTCATTTCTACCTGAATAGAGGGCTCAGTTTTTGTCTATATTTTGCAAAATTCATTCGGTTTTATTTGTTTGCCCTCAGTTGTTAAATATTTCCTTTATTTTGCAATCCTGAATTTTGAATTTGGTTTTTTATTCCTTATATATTTCAATCATTGCGCGATTACTAATTGGCGTTTTTATCTTTCGTATTTTTTTGAAATGATTTTTGATCATTTCGCAAAAATCATTTGGCAATTTGCTGATGTTGTTGTCAAGTAATTTTTCAACGAAATATCGTTTCGACGTTTTACTATTTCCCAGATTGATCATTTCGCCACCCCGGCGAAACGGGAATTTTCCCAACAATTTAAGCGAAACGTACCGTACCCATTATCGTACAATAGATTTTTGAAAAGAAGTTTTTTCTTTTAATTTCGTTTTCTTTAGTTTTCTAAGAAAATGCGATAACGGTTTTGACCAGAATGAGTAGTTACAGTAAGATTTATGTTTCCAAATTATTGTGGCCTTAATTTTAAATTCGAATCACCGAAAACGCTAATTTTAAAAACTGCTTATATCTCGAAAGTGTAGGCGCAGTTGCTTAGTGGTTAGTGTGTTGGACTACTAAGCGAGGGGTCCAGGTTTAAGTCCCGCAAAAAACCCAAATTCCAACTTAGGGTTTTTTTTTTCACTGTGCTACCTCTCGCGAACGTCTGACAAACATCCGAGAGTATAACTGTCTTGAAAGAGCTTCTCAATTAGCCGTTTGGAATCGGCATTAAATTGAAGATCCCTTCCATTCTTTCTAAAAAATAAAAAAAAAAAAAAATAAAATTCCCACAAAACAATGGTTGTGAGAAGCTAGGCCTAGAGTTCCTTTGACCTGTTGCGCCAACTACTTATTACGGTACGGTTTTTTCTTCGTAATTTTACAAAAACCTCTTTAACGATTTTGATCAAAATACATATTACAGATAGTACAGGTATTTTAAATAAGATCCCCTACTTAGTTTTATGTTTTGCAAATTTTGCTCACTTTTTCACCGCAGATCTTAAAATAATTCCAGCCACTTGGATCGTTACACAATCAGAAAATCCCACTTCGTTTACACCCCCATCCCCCACACACGTCCATCGGGATATTCAGTTTATATAACGTGTAATGCAAATTCAAGAACAAATCTCTGAATTCTTAGATATACTCGTACATAATGTAAGGATATCGATCTATCACCAACACTACTTGCAATCAAAAAACAGAAATTCCTACTACGCCTGTCAACTTGTAAACTGTAAGAGCTTATAAAATAGTACAGTAGGCGCTTATAGCTCTCTAACCAGAACTTGCAAAAATGATATTAATAAATATATATATAAATTCTTTATTAAAAAAAAAATGAACTGCTCCAAATTGCCGCCCCTAGCAAAGTGCCGCCCGGGGCCTGTGCCCCCCTTGCCCCCCCCCCTTGCTACGCCACTGGTATTCCGCAGATGACTTTCAGAACTTTTATATTGTTTGCTCACATTTTTGTTAGCGAAATGGCTGAAGCAGATATTGGCAGTTTGCCAAAGCATTATGGGCTGCTGTCAGAAATCAATTGACAAGGGAATCAACCAAATAAAGATGGCGGCCAAATTAAGCCCACCACAAAATCACATATAGTTTGCTGGGATCATAGATGCTTCACGTTATTTGACATTTGTAGAAAGAGATTGTCATATTATGGAAAACATCAAAAACAATGTTCGTCTTTGCTCCAAGACTTTAGAAATCCACAAACACGTGTGTGAAACGACACTTTGTAAGGAGATCCAGTTGTTTCACGTTGGTGTCGAAGCTAATTGCAAATGGTATCCTATTCCCTGAAAAATATTTAAGAGCCATTTATGTGCGCCTTAAACTTGTAGAGTTTTGAGCTATGTTTCCTTTCCTACACAGGTGCAGTATAGTTCGAAACAAAAGTGATACCAGGTGTACCTCCGTTTTAAAACTGATTAAAAGTTTTAAATAAATTTATTTCAATCACTTCCATGCAATGCATTTCCATCAATTGATTAAGAGTTGCACAATTCTAAGAGTAGAGGTACAAAAAGAAAAGGAAAAAAAAAAAAAGAATTATCCTCTTCCATCATGAGTCTAGCGCTCACATTGTTTTCCCTAAATTCCAGTAAAGCCCTCAGAGAATCCCTTTGTAAACATAAACGCATTTCTCACGAATGCTCCCCCAGCTTTCTTGCTAGGTACTTTTGCTTTGTTAAGTAAGCGTGCAAAACCTCACCCTCGAAAACTATTCTATTACCCCATAAGGATCTCGCCTGTGGTGCCGCAATACCTTTAAACTGGGATGCCTCCGTTAAAATGATGGATCTGGCTTTGCTTGCATGCAACATCTCTCGTTATTTTGTAATTGCAAACGGGATAACAAAATGGTTGAGACTAGTGCCACATCGTGTAAGCTGTAAGGAATGGCAGAGTCTTCTGCCGAGGATCTTGAAACGTAGTGTTTTCTTTTGTTCTTCTGTTTGCTTAAGATGTACTTGAATTTTCGTTAATAGGAAAGCTTTTTGTATGCGAGTCTACTGTGTGCGTTCACTTGTGATAAGGACAAAGCGGCGTTGAAATTACTAAAGAATAGAAAACAAAAAAGCCGATTTGATTCTGCAAGGAAGTGATGTATAAGAGATTTTCGTAAGATATACACTCATCTCTATACGAAGGGCGTGTAATTGTTTGGACCTTGAGAGAAAATCGTGACAGGATGGATTGGAATTTCATTATCGACTTGAGATTTTCTCTCACTTTCACCCAGAGTCGATTGTGTTTGACTTGAGACAATCAAATGACTGATTATGACTGCTGGCAAATGAAAGCGAAAAGTAAACAAGATTTATTTTCGCATTGTGCAATAGGAAAACTCAAGTGGACGAGCACTTTCATAGAGCAAGAAGTACATAGACAAGGAGTGGGATTGGCAGAACTGCTTTCTGACACAGAAACACTTTTTCGCTTGCAATGTCTCATAGTCAATTGCACATCCAAGCAGCTCTAAAGGAGAATGTTTGGAATTCATTAATTAAAATGGGAACCACTTTACAGAAGAGTTTAGCTTAATGTCAGGCGAACTTGTCCAACGCAAGGTGTTATTGGCAGAAATTTAATTTAGTTTAAATTATTGAAATTCAAGATATTAAACAATTTCGTATATGAATGATTTAGTTTTTATTAAATCTTTAAACAACTTACAATACAACCACACTGGCATTTTTGCACAAAATAACTTTAACTGGATATAGCCAAATTTGTGCTTACACTGAATTACTATTTTTTTCACGAGATATTTGTTTCTCAATATATATCCCAAGAAAGGTAAATTTGCCACCACAACGAACAATAAGGTGCACAGTATGTTCTGTCTAGAACTCTAGATGATACTCTGTCCACCTCCCACTTCCTCTCACATGATATATCACAAGGGACCTACAATATGGTCAAAGTGGGTCTGCCTAAACAGCCGCTGTTGTGTCCTTGCAACGGAAATATTTTAGCCTGGATAGAGTTAGGTTAAGACAAAAATGCGCCTCTTTATTTCTGACGGAGGGGTAATAATTTTTTCTAGGTTATTTATTTAATTCAAGTTCTTCCATTTTCATTTTAATAAAAACAAAAAAAAAATATCAACTGTCTTCTACTTAAAACTTTTACAATTTAATTCAATTTTACAACGTGGTGCCTGACCGCTTTTTCAAAAAAGGCAACGTAACAAATGATGCGATTAAACTTCCCTTTTCCGCTGTCAGACCAGTGACACACTAATTCGTTGGTTTATGGTATTGCTATTGCTAGCATCGGCAACAGCCACCTTACCTAACCTAACCTACCAACATATCATAGGAGCTGATGGTGTTCTGTCCGTTGAGATTTTTAATAGTGGGCGAGATACTCGTTGTTTGAGACAAAAAGATGAATTGGGATTTTCAGAAAGAACGTGCCAAAAGCAGACCTTTATCTGCATTCAAAATGGGCGTAGACACGCATTAAATAGACCTTCAGCTCCCGCGCACCAACTCGATTCCCACTTCAAATTTCGAAAAGAATATTCTCTCTTAAATTTCCTATCCGAAAATACATGTGAAGCAGCAAAAAAAAAAAAAAAATTCTAAATGGAGGGTCTATATCGAAATAAAGACACTCAGCAGTCATCCTACATCGTGGTATTTCTGCCTTTTTGTAGAAATGTTTATGCCCGAAAAACCTTCCGTGCTAAATAGGAATAAAGCATCAAAATTGTGGAATATCAGGAAATAGATGAATTATTAGCTTTTGACCTACATTGCAACACTAAATGTCCATAAAAAAGAGTTTGCCTTTTAGCAAAAGAAGTAACAAACAAACAAAACATCATTTGTCGATCTTTCTTTGATTGGTCATGATTAAGGAGTCGTTTTTAGTGCGGTTAGGGTCCCACACTACTCTGGGTTTCTAACCCCATTGTGTCTTTCGAGATTTTCACCTTCAATAACAAAAAAATATGCATTTAAAGGGAATTTGAGTTCGATGAAAAGGGAAAAATGCCCACGCTTCGTGGGAAAAATAAAGAGAGACTGCTAATAAACTGACCGAAACCGAAAATAGGTAATTTGGTGAGTTTCTATCAGCTGATGGATGCGTTCGCACCGTTTATATTTGTTGTTTTATTTCACCGCGGAAACATGTATTTTGCAAAATGGTTAGTAATTAATGTAATCAACATATATAAATAAAGGAAAATAAAATGCTAAATATCTATGCGTGGAAATAAAATAAGTTATTTTTGTTCCTGCAATTATTTTAAATGTTTTCGTTGTTTTTGGCGACAAATTATTTCGCCGGCGAATGTCGACAGAAAAAAGGCAACAAATTCAAACGGAAGAATTATTGATAAGGAATATTGAAATTTAAAACATTTTGGTGTTCAGAGGAGATATATGCACATTTCTGAGTGGGTAAGATTTTTGAGTTATAATCTTTTCATGAAGTTTCCATGTAATAACAAAGAAAAAAAAAAAAAAAACGTATTCAATTTATTACAAAATTTGAAACAATTTAATATACAAAACACAATGCAAATATCCTGTACTGTATGGTTTACCCAGGTAAAATAAAATTTGTACTAAATTCACCACACCATACCCACCATTTTCTTAACACGTCCCGATAACCTCCAATTATTCGAATTATGTGCATTTTTTTGCAATTTCACCACAGATGAACTGTCAGTCATCTGTCAGGTTGCTATGTGCAAGTATATGCGGGCGTCTAATTTACTTAAACATGGCACACATACCTTCGCACGTAGCAACACGGAAAACAACTTGTGGGCAAACTCTCTTTCTCTAACTGTCTTTTTAATACTTATGTATGTGGTATTCGATTGGGCGCTTTTTTGCTCTCAGAGCAGTTTTTATGTTCGTTTGGTATAAAAAAAAACAATCTTTTTCAGACTTCAGAGCACTTTTGCAAATCTAGATATTTTCTCAGATTCGCCAATAAAAGTGCGTTTGAGTTTGACAACTGGTGGAGGGCGTTTAGGTTTTCGTGAATTTTTTTTAAACCAAAGAAAGGCATTGCATTGGGTGAATCTATTTTTGTAAATTATTTATGTATAAATATTTAAAAATCAATCGGGAAGCAAATTTCGAGTGTCTTAATGTAAAATCTAACCAGTGAATGGAAAAGTTTTGAAAAGTTTTGAAGGCTACACATATTCGAATCCCACGAATATTATCCAAGAGCAAGTGATGTTTTTATATTCGATTAGCCACACGAACTCTGAAATCTGAGAGCGAATCTGAAGAAGCCCAAACGAATACCACATTAGGTTGTGATCTCTGAGCTTATCGGTGGGGTTAAAAAGGACTTGAAATTTTCACACTTGTTCGATTTAAAGTCACTTTTGGCTATTAACTAGTGAGTTAAAGTTGGTATAGATAAGAACTGACGGTCGGACCAATTTTAATACAACCGAAGTAGAGGAGGATTGGGTTCCTTGACGATGCTGTCTGGTAGTTCATGGCAGATGCAACTTACTTACTTACTTTGAATTTCAAAGCCGCTTATAGTGTGCAGTTCATTAGTGATTTTAAAAGAGATCGTGACTTGTGCGAGCAGTCGGTGGGTCTTCACTGAATCTAGTTGCTAGTTTGCTGACATTATATAAACCGCCACCTTTGCAAACTCGACCGAGCGCCCATAATGAATCTTCTCTATTAATCAACTTCACTCAGTCGAGGTGCATATGCAGGATCTATTCTAAATAATACTTAGTTAAAGGTTCAAGCATGAGTGGCTAGTATTTCACCAGTCATTACAGTAGGGACGTGAAGTTGAGCCTACTGTTGGTTAACACATATTGCGGCTGATGTCCAGAGGTGGCATAAGTTGAATCCACACTTCTTTGCTTTTTAAATGGAACTAGCTACTGCCTAGAAAAGGCCTTAGACAAGAAGAAGGGCTGTCATTTTGAACTACCCCAAGCAAACGCCAGAAATACAATGTACAAGCCTTTGTAAAATTACTCGCATCAACCGTAGACACTGAGACGAACTGCAACAATGGCAAGGTTATAATGTGGATGTTTCAAAATATAGTCACAATAAGATTTAAATCTTTCCTTGAATCGTAGTATGTATTCAAGTGCCAAAGATACATTTTTCTAAAAGGCTTTTGAAAGCTTTGCTCATACATATTTTGATATCCTTCAATCCCAATGACAGTTTTATTTCCCTTCAAAACTGTACTCTTGTTGCTTTCAAAAATACAAATCTGCTGGCACAGTATGTAAGCAACTGCTACTTGTATTTAAGTTCTTAAAGACTTACTACAGAAATCTCTTCATTTCGCGGAAGGACTTAAATAATTTTGAAAATATTTACAAAGCCCAAACTTACCTGATTGACATCAATGCTTGTTGAATTGGAACTTAGCTCGGATGTTATGTGAGCGACACCTGCAAGCAAAAGGATATTAGTTTTTATTTTACAACCACATTATCGGCATCTTTTCTAAAATTAGTTTTATCAAGTACAAAATACCCATCCGCAGCTGGCATCAACGCTTGCTTCCCATTTCAATTCATTCCAAACTGTCTCCGCAACTATTGACAATCTCGGAAATGGCCACCTAATGACCTTTGCGTCAAATCAAACATCTCTGACAATAAAAATCTTCGAATTGTGTACAAAAAGTCGTCTTCTATACGGCAAAAATACAGCAGGCTCGTGAATGACTAACCACATGGAATTACCCATGTTAAGGGACTTAAAAAGGGGGCTGTAGATAGGGCGTGACAACACCAACACGAGGTGAAAAGAACACCATGAAAGGATATTTCAATTTAATTTGTTTTCCAAGTCCGAGCGGAACCTTCTCTGAGCTAAGTATTCACATAGCAGCAGTGTGTCCTGTTATCCATAAAAGATGTTTTATAGATTATTTTTGTTTGCCTTCTGGTTATTGTGTTAGAAGGACTTTATGTTGGCAAGTAAATTGATTTTCATCCCATCACATGGTAAAATGTGAGAGGGTGGATGCCGGAGAAGGAGCAGGCACTGAATGACGAAGAATCCGTGCGGCATACCCACTGAGAATAAACCACAGAGTGATAATGGGAAAGCAGACTTCCTCATTTGCACTGCAATGGATTGTGATTTGTGAGTCATGTGGAATAGGAATCAATACAAGGACTCAATTGTGTTACTTGTAGTTGGTTTTGTGCAGCAGTAGCTGAATATAGGATTTGCATTCAGATTTATTTGCTGTTTGCAGGAAAACATCCCTTGGATATTGGAGAGATATGCTATTTGCTGAGCTATTAAGTCGGTATATTTCAACGATTGATATATAGTCTTTCTGGGTCTTTTGCATCTAAAGCTATTATTTGCCTGATAGTGTTGCTTCATTGCAGTTTCATATATTATTCAAAAAAAAAAATTTCTTAAAACTTCTGGGTCGATATATCACCGCAGTCGCTTTATAAACATTCCAGCACATTGATGGTGACTGCGACACATTTTATCGCATCATCTATCTACCTAAAGGAATGTATCCAAAAGTTGAAAGGAAAAGTTTTCGAATAGTAACTGGAAACAACTTTTTGCACAAAAACCAAATTCGTGGAAAACTTTGCGCAATTTCCACGGAACAAGTCAGTTGGGAAAGGAGTTACTTGATTCGATAGAAGGCATTTTTTTTTTGTTAGTAGTACAGTAAAAGGTCGTTAATTCGGAATGGTTGGGGAAAAGGTCAGTCCGAATAAACAAATTTTCCGAATTAATGAGAGATTTTCTTGTATGCACTTGAAAGCGTTCCTATTGATGAAATGAAGAATTATTTTTTAATACAAAAGATTGCAAATAATACATAAAACTTATTTTAATTCATTTTTGTAAATAAAAACCTAGTAAATTTTTTTTCCCGATTTGTATATTTGAATTGCCGGGACTCCCTCAGACATTTTGATGATTTGTTCCTACTTCTACATATTTGAGGTCTATTTGCTACCTATACGTGTTCAATCATTGTGTTACTTAATTTTTGCTAATTTAATTTAATTTTTACACAAAAAACTTGAAAACTCGTTTATTCGAGAAAAAAAAAATCCGAATAAATGAGTTTTCCGATATAAAGAATTCTGAATTAAAGGGCTTTTACTGCAATGGATTATTTATTTCGTATTAAATTTCATACAAAAAACTGAGATTTATTTTCTTTTATCTAAGTCTCTCTTACCATTCAAAATGCTTAACATTTCATCTAGCTCTGTAGCACGCTGACTATCCAATCTGAATGAAAGAAGTGGTAAACATCCTCCCGCACTCACTGAGATTACAGAAGCTACCCAAAAATGGAAGATCTATGCGGTGCGGTTTATAATTTAAATGCGCTAACTCTCCTCTTCTTTTGAAAATGAAAAAGAAGTATGTTTTTTCATTTAAAAAGTGGTTCAATTTTCTGAATGCTGCGCATCGCTATGAAGTTGTCATACCAGAGTCAATACTGAGACCCCCAACTCAAAATCCTCTTGCCGCTGGCCACCTCAATTTTCTTTTCAAAATTTTGTTTTCCTCTCGGTCTGTCAATTTAGAATCCGTGCTGACAAACCGCTGCCAACCGTGGGGGAACTGTTAAAACGAATTTCTATGTATCAATACTAGCGCACAAAAACCAGGACACTCCGTAAAAATATAGATTGTAGGCAAAGTAACGGGAAGGCGGCCGAAGTTGGTGGTCTAAGTATTGTCTCTGTGTCGTACATCCTGTGTCCTGTTTTTTTCCAGCAATTTTTGGAATTTTGATTTTAGTGAAGTGGGTGGCTCATTTGGTCAGAGTGATAGATCAAAACGTTCATATGTTAGATTTTCCCACTCTTCAACACATCCCTTTCTAGTGCGTAGCATATGTAAAAGTACTGTCTTCGGTAGTCTTTCTTCCCTAATTGCCATAACTGCCGCAACGTTCAAATGTTTTCTAAAACTTAGAGCAAATTTGTGTTTGTCTTACAGAATTTGACCCCTGAGTTTCTGACAAGAAAATAAATCTAAAAATCGTCGAACCAAAGGGACAGAGATACAGCGTAGGTTTTTACCGTCCATTTGGAGGCAATCTTTTAACCCCTCGATAATCAAGCAAGTGTTGCCCAAGACAGCGTTTTAGGGCCACTCTTGTAGCTTTTATTTACACTTGATAAATCGCAAAGAAAAAGAACTTCCGTGGCCGCGTTTTCCAACGAAGCGGTTAGGTAAAACGAACGACGAAACAAATACAGTATTAGCTACTGATCAACAGAGGAATCAATTATTAGAACAATGTCAAAAACAAACGACAAAGCGACATCTAAATATATTAAAAAAAAAAGTCCTGTGAAAAGTAAGTTTAAGTCATAATTTACATTTCAATACGTCACTATGTTCAGGGCAAAATATTTATTTCGAAAAATACTTTTCATAGGTTGTACCTTCTTAACATCTTTGAAAGAAAATTATACAGTTACCTACTTTTAGGGGTAGGTTTTTTCCTTCGAAAATAGGTTCTAATCTGAGATGATTTTTATTCGAATACGTTACTATGGTTAAATGGCGGCGAAAAATTGAATGTCAACAAAATGCATTCATTGTATGTGAAATTTTTAACTTATTTTTACCAGCCTCAATGGCGACATATATTCCCACAATTTTTTGTCTGTGCACATCTATGGCACAGTACCTACCTTGCGAATGATAAAAGTTTTATTCTTCTCTTTTTATAATAAACTAGCTGACCCGGCAAACTTCGTTTCGCCCAAATTTGTTAATAAATTCCGAGCATGCACCAAGAACTTGCTAATTTATGTAATTCGACCAATTAAAATTCTTTATTCAAAAGTTATATTAAATGCAATAGAAATAAATGATGAATAGCAATGTTGATTTTTTTCAATCAAACCGCAATGATTTTGACGTGTCGTCCAACCTTCCACTTTTTCACTAAATTGACAAACATCCATCGATTATCCTTGCAATAAATTATTTGTCATAGCGAAAGCGAGACGCACGGGAAATTGAAGTCGCACGAATGGTAAATCGTTCTTAATAAGCGAAATCTGCGGAATAAGAATGTTTGCCTTTGAATTTTCCCCTTAAAATCATCACTTCTTGTATGATATTTGATGTGAGATCCTTCACAATAAAACAAATGCGATCCGTTGCAAAGTTTCGGTACATTGATGTTTCGCAACAGAATTTTAACTGAACCAACTTTCAAATCCGAATTATGTAGATAAATATATAAATTATAAAAATTATAAAAATCGAACGATCCGTCCCCGAGTTATGGGTGCACATACGGACGTCATGTCAGTCTCTTTTATATGTAACTGTACCCACCCGGCTTTGTCCGTACCTTTCGTATTAAATCTTGCTCACATTTCGCAAATTGCTTTATTTGGACAGCGTCCATTAATAATTTTCATTATACAACTTTAGAAATAGCGTTTGATTTTATTTTTGAATGGGACGTGCCACAATCCGTTTTCTTACCCCGCTTGTGTTTTTCAAAGTACCACCTATAGGTCAAAAACTATCCGAAATTTAAAACTGGAAGCAACCATATCCATCTACAAAATTTCAATCAACTTGGTAGCGCTGTTTCGGCGATCGGCAACAGCGCCACCTATCAGGTCCAAAAGTATCCTATCCTTCAAGCGGGAACGAAGAATATAAATCTACAAAATTTCATTGAAATCGGGTGAGTGGTTTCGGAGATCGATAACAACGCCGTATAGCGGGTCAAAAATCCTATCTTTTAAGTTTTCATTAACCTGAAATACAACAATACGAACAAAACAAAAGAAGAATCATAAAAATTGACCCAGTGGTTATCGAGCTATATCATCATCATCGAGTTTCATCCCGAAAGAATTATAGGTATAAATTAAGAAGATTATTATTAAAGAAAATTTAATTGAACTGAAAAACGACATACGCATACAACGCCACATGTTGAGGATTTTCCGACCATGTGCACTAAGAAATTCAGTTTTTGTTAAAAATAATAAATTAATTATTTTATATGTATTTTATCAATATAATAACTCTGATCGAAGCATCTGTTTTAAACGATATTTATTTTGTTTACATCCTCGTTGACGATATTTGCAACACGCATTCTGTCAATGTTATGCCAACGCCATAAGGTTACATCAAAAAAGTTTGAATTGTAAAAGCGCTATGGTTACATTAGATATAATTTAATATGGTGGTTTAGTATTCTTAAATTTTCTAATTTTCCGCGCAATTTTCTTAATTTTTTCTTTCATAAGATTTTTCTCCTGACAATAACAAACACAACAACAAAAATTTAGCGAAATCGGTCCAGCCGTTCACGCGTCATGTCGCGACCAAGGGAAATAGGGATTCATTTTTATATATATAGATTCAACATTGGCACATTTGTTCGAACAGTTTGACTCAATGCGATTCGTTCGAAGTCAATTTCTCGCTCCAATTCTCGATTAAATGCTTCAAATCAAAGCTTTGTTGTGCATTTCATCTGACATCTCCAGTTCATTATCCGATGTCACAGTGCGAATTCGATGCAAAATATCGTCGGCCATAATATCATCTTTGTATAATCAAAGTACCTATCTACTTCATTTCAAAAAGTTACTTAATGTAACATAGTAAACATAATTTATTAGAACAAAGTTTTTAGGTACCTATATTTAAAAAAAAAAGAAAAAACTTCAAAATTGTTGACAACAACAATTTGCTTGGAAAATAATTAAAATAATTGACAACAACAATTGCTTTTAAAATTCAAAATATTTTTTTTTAGGGTTCCGTAGCCAAATGGCAAAAATCGGAACCCTATTAGATTCGTCATGTCTGTCTGTCTGTCCGTCCGTATGTCACAGCCACTTTTCTCCGAAACTATAAGAGCTATACCGTTGAAACTTGGTAAGTAGATGTATTCTGTGAACCGCATTAAGATTTTACACAAAAATAAAAAAAAAAACGGTAAATTTTGGGGGTCCCCATACATAGAACTGAAACTCAAAAAATTCATCAAACCCATACGTGTGGGGTATCTATGGATAGGTCTTCAAAAATGATATTTAGGTTTCATTTTTTTCTAAAGTTAATAGTTTGCGCGAGAGACACTTCCAAAGTGGTAAAATGTTGGTCCCCCCCCCCTAACTTCTAAAATAAGCGAACGATAAAACTTAAAAAAATATATGATATACATTACCATGTAAACTACAAACTATAATTTTTTGAACGAGATCTAGCGAGTATTTTTTAAAATATCGATCAAAGTTACAACGAACTACAAGAACTTTTATGTTATGTTACTTGCTGTTTCGGAACCCTTCATGAGCGAGTCCGACTCGCACTTGTCTTACTTTTTTTTTATTTGAAGTGTCACTTCTTGATTTCTATCCAGTTAATTTTTTTTCAAAGTGTATTTCCCCATACAAACTTTAATTTTCTAATTTTCCGCGCAATTTTCTTAATTTTTTCAATTTTTCTTTTTTCCTAAACCTTCGCGGAGCAATTACGAACAAATCCGCAGAAGGAAGTATCCAATTTGGTCCAGTCGTTTTCGAGTTTTAAGCATCCGAACAAACCAAGATCCATTTTTATATATATAGATACTTAAAAAGTGTACGGAAATTTTTGATGTTCACGTATTAATATAATGATGTTGATGATTACCTAACCGCGATAAAATTGCGAAAAAAAAAATATGTGTATGTGTAAACACCATGCGTGCGGTATGTGTGTGGCTTGATACACGTCATTGAGAAAAGGGAACTGTAATAACCGTATTCTTGATATAATATGAAATAACAATAATTTATTCGTTCTAGTTTGTTAGAATAGATACAATCGGATTGTGGTAGCTGAAGTAAGATATGTACATTCGAGACTGTAATCTACCTAGATTACGCTGGAAGACAGCATCGATGGTTGTTCCATATCGTGTTGTTGAAATTTTCCGGTTGGATTTCATTTGAAGATTAAATTTATCTTGCATAAAATCAATAAATGGTTGAGCTTCTGGAGTTGCAAAATTGATATTGAAGTCTCCGCTTATGATCATTGGTAAAAGATGATAATCTCCCTGCAGAATTCTTGAAATTTCTTCTGAGTACGGTGCAAGGACGAAAATTTTATTTCACATCCACAAAAAGCTGAAAATAATATGCCCCAGCTCATAAATGTATGCAATGATAAAAACGTATGCAATTATAAAATGTATGCAATGATAAAAAACAGTGACGCATTTCCGTCACCGCAAGTTAAATGTGTTAAATGCGCTCAGATGTTTACACATGAAAAAAGCCAAGTACCACTATGCACTACTCGTATGTGCCGTTCTGATACCACAACTCAAAACACTAGCAGGGCCTGCAGGCGGAAAGTTGCCCCCCAAACGTTTAAAGCTACGTCATAAAAAAAAGGCAACTCGCCGACGATTCTCCCTCTCTCTCATAGTGTATTAAAATATTCCCACCTGCCCTGGAAAGACAAATTGGAATGTTCAATTTTAGGCCACCTTTCGAAATGCTGTACAGTGTACTTCTCCGAACAACTCTAAGTTGTGGTAGGTACTATTATTAAACAGCTTAAAATTTCCAAAGACCAATGACAAGTAACATAAAATACTTCCTCGGGCAACCCAATAAGATCGGGGTGGGTTGCAGGTGTACACAAAATCACTTTAAACGAACAACAGACATGTTGATCTAGTTGGAAATTGATTTCTGCGAAAAAGTCCAGAAACCACTTAACCAGTGAAAAATAAAACACACACAAGGCGACCAGAAAGCACTCAATGTCTTATGTCAACTTTCAAAAGTACGTGACACAAAGTACATGTTTGCAGAACTTGGCTTCAACTAACCAATAAGAAGAGATTAACCAACTCGTGACGACGCTCACAGAATTGCCTATCTATCTCCTCTCCTCCAATTACCATTCCATTTGTCACACATTTCAACTTATTAAACTCCAACTTAAATTTGATATCAGCTGCAACATTTCACCTTTAACCAACTGCTAGTTATGCCAACTTTTATGCATATCCCTCAACTGGAATTAATTCCACACTTCCTCCTTCTCGATGAGGTCCTTCTTTCGCACCACTGTTCTGACCTTGTTTACATGCATTCATTATTAACGTTGTACCACTACCATCTCGCGTACCAAAGCAAAGTTTCAACAGAAACCCAACAGTTATTATTATTAATGAAAATTGAAGTGCAACTAACTATTTGCTTATATAGCCATGTCTACTAAGGAGCTGTGCAAACTTTCCATGTTTGCATTATAGAGCCAAATGAAAACGAGAGAAAAATTAATTAAAAATTGTGGGATACGTTGCCAATCAGAAGATTTACCAATACTGCATAAATGGCATGCAATATCACCTGACCAGGGATGACGTTTATTGATTTTCCCGACCGCAACAACCACCGGAGGATAGTGACACTTAATATAATGCTTAATATAAAACTTAATAGAATAAAGTGAGGATATCAATTGCTTATAATCTGGTTTAAGACAGCTTAAAGACTTGCGGAAAATTGGGTAAACTGCATACCAAGTCGGGAGGGTGCCTACAGTAGAGGATGAGAGGATGCATGAATTGACTGCAGGTACAGTATAGTGTAGCAGGACATGAAGTGGAAGTTTAGTCCAAGGATAGTTAGAGAATTAAGAAAAACTTCGGATATCCGTGCTTAAGTTACTCACTCCTCGTCCTCAGTATGGTAAGTGTCACTCAAGCGAAGAGTACCCTAATGAGGGGGACTGTTTTTTGTCCTTTGTAAGACTGTTGACTTTTCTCTACAAGGAGAGCACTCCTATCGTAGCTACTATTGACGCCGGTGATTGTCCGGATTTATTTATAAACTAATGACGAACGTCCTTGGACTTATTTTGAAAGACGGTGTTCCATGGCACGACTGGCAGGGTTAAGGAAATGAAGTCGAAATTAGTTTTGCTATGTTTTAACTACAGATGCAGAATTGGGGAAGGTCTTGTCGTCGGGAATAGTAAATACGTGAGAAGTGAAGAGAATTTTTGGCCCAAATTGAAAAGCTTCCTGATAAGTAGTTATTGCACAAGTATAGTTTCATAGTAAACAAGTTCATTGTAATGGTACCTTAAGATTCTATAAGCAGTAGTAGACGGTTCGCTGTTTAGCGCATGGTTGCGATGGAAAATCAATGTATTGTTTAATATTTCGAATCGATTTGGAAGAATTTTTTTGAAGTTTTTTCGGGACTTCTTTTGACCAGTCTTTCAGGCGTTTTTGGAACGCTTTTTGGGAAACCTTTCGGGGCATTTTCAAAGGGAAATTTGCTGTGTTTTTGATTTGGTTTTTTGAGCGATTTTAAGTGTTTTATGGGACGTTTTTGAAGCGAATTGTGGGACGATTTTTGTCAACTTTTTCTGATGATTACGGTAGGTTTTTTCTTTTACATTTGCCGTCGTTCTTTTTTTCTTTTTCTTTTTTATAATTTTACAACGCTTTTACAGCCCCTTGTTGATTTTTCATATCATTTTTTGTGAGTATTTTTGGACATTTTTTCTAAGAACTTGGTGAAGCGTTCTTTGAACCGACTTATTATTAAACGAGACTTATGACCGTT
The DNA here is from genome assembly GCA_946477585.1 of Cheilosia urbana. Lineage (NCBI taxonomy): Eukaryota > Metazoa > Arthropoda > Insecta > Diptera > Syrphidae > Cheilosia > Cheilosia urbana. The sequence continues at coordinate 25,151,167 of OX297854.1, read as the reverse complement.
GAATGACAACATGAACAACTGCCCTTCTGGTCTTTTGGGTGCCCGTATTTATAACGCTAGGTTGTTTACTACTTCGTAACGATGGCTTGTTGAAATATGATATTTTTGTTATTGATCCATTGTTGTCATCAGTGAGAGAGACTACTTGTAATATGATAATCTTGTTATTGGGCAGTTTTGTCAATTTGGGCAAAACGGATGCATCACTTGGATGAAATTGTGGGCGATAGATAAATTGTATGGGTTATTTTTAAGTGTCTAATATAATTTCTTTGAGAGTTTTGACGTCGATTTTCGGGGCATCTTTGATTAATTTGCTTTATAGGTTTTTTGAAGCGTTTTCAGGCGCAACATTTTCCGCAGCCTTTGTTTGGACGTTACTTCATTTTGGATAGCACTTCTCCTAAAGTTTAAGTTGAATTTTTCAAGGCGTTTTTCGATAAGTTTTCTTATACCCTTTTTTTGCTTCATGAAGCATCTATGGGTCCTTTTTGAAGCGATTTCTGGGACATTTTTAAACTGTTTTTCGTATGTTTTGTTGGAGCGATTTTGAGCCGCGTTGTACTGCATTTTGGAGTCTGTTTTTCAGTATACCTACCTACTTTAATGAGCTGTTTTTTTAAGTTATTTTCATCACTATTTCATAGTTTTAACAGGCCCTTCATCAAGTCAAGTCAGACATTTTATTTTTCACAATCAAGTGCTCATTGTTTCGGGTATTCAAATTGGAGGAGAAATTTCTCGGATGAATTAATTCGCATATATCATTTTTGTTAATACAAAGTATATTATTTAAACGTCATCTTGAGGAAGACTTATTTTATCAAGTATCGTTTGAAGGTAGCAAACAACTTCGTTGTAGATTTTATTTCAGTGCTATATTTAGAATTATCTTAGCTAGCCTAAGGCTTTTTAGGGACCTGCTAAGGAAATAAATGGAACTTTATTGGATAACAGCCTTAGAGATTACTAGTAGTAGCTTTATCTAGCAAAACTATGTGTATTTCCAGTGACTTTCTTTTTATGCTGTTTGGGACAAAATCAAACCTGTATATACAATCTTTGTAATTTAGGCGAAAGAAACCAAATATGGTATTGGTTCTCTTTTGGAATAAATAAACTGTTAATTAAGCGTTAACAACAATGAACTTGTGGGCGCAGTAGCTTAGTGGTTAGTGTGTTGGACTACTATGCGAGGGGTCGAGGTTCGAATCCGGCAAAAACCCAAATTCCAACTTAGGGTTTTTTTCACTGCGCCACCTCTCGCGAACGTCTGACAAACATCCGAGAGTATAACTGTCTTGAAAAAGCTTCTCAATTAGCCGTTTGGAGTCGGCATAAAATTGTAGATCCCTTCCATTCGTTCCAAAAATGAAAAACTCACATAAAACGAATGGTTGTGAGAAGCTAGGCCTAGGGTCCCTCCGGACCTGTTGCGCCAACTATTCATTTATTTTTTACAATGAACTTCAGTTGAAGTAATTTCTACAGAAGAACAAACCAAGAGGCTATAAACACTGTTCCCTGACTGCAAAAATCAACCTCAAGGACTAAAGACTAAAGACATAAAAAGTTAAGTTAAAAAAAACCGGACTGACTGTAAAAAAGATTTAAAATTGACAATCGGAGTATACCCACACAATCTGACAAAAATATACATAGCCTCTGACTGCCAACTAATTATACTTGAACGTGTCTTGTTTTAATCTTTTTAAATCTTTTTTACAGTCAGTCGGGTTTTTGGTTTTTTAGATTAACTTTTTTATTTTGATTTTTTTTTTTTTTTAATTTATATTTATATATTTATTTGTTTAGTCAATGACACTCCGGGAAGGAATATTAATTTAATGACCGCTCACTCTTCAAAATCGGTCAAGCCGTTTGGGCTACAGGGCGTCACGTAGGAACGTACATAGGATATGCGCGAAACACATAAGCCTTCCTGTGCCCAGTCGGATAAAATCGAATGTTGTCCGATAACTAAGCCTAACGCAATATGTCTATTACTCCCAAAAATCAAATTACAGCAAACAACAGGAGTTAACGTTTTATTTGTTGGTTCCCTTAAGGAATAGTTTCAACTTAATTGTACGAGTACAGTACTCCCCGGACAATAGCACATGCACGTGGCTATAAAATTATAGTGCTTATAGCCGGGATTTCAATTAAATTCCTACTTAGCGTAGACCCTTGTTATGCACAGGATATCGTGAGTGAATCCCAACACTGAATGCTTGCTTTTAAAAGGGTTTTACAATTAAGGGGGTTGTTTATATCCGGGGATTACTGTATATCATTTGTTAGGCATGGCTTGTGAAAGAAGTACTGTGTGTGACTGAAAACATAAATGAAGTACATTTACCGCAATTTCAGACCCAGCTCTTTACAGACTCTTTACAATTTTATTTCCAAAAAAAAAAAAAACAAAAACGTTAAGGCATCACCATAATGCAAACATATTTCTATATAGTTATATGTAATCCTGTTCTCAAACATGCCCTTTTATGTCTGCTCGGCCACCTATCGCGAATATTCTAGAGTATTCCACTCATGTCGCAGCTAATGAAGTGAATTGTCCTCCTTTCGTTGTAATTAAACGAGTTAGTGCCAAATCTTACCACAGGTCAATTAGATTATATCAGGACATAACTTTGTTTGAAAATGATGCCTTAAATAAGACCGAACCGACCGAAATCCATGAAAACCTTTTTCTGATTTTGTTTTCCCTGACATTAATATGCTACTGTCCTGTATATCTCAATAATACAGCAATAAGGACATCCCTGCCTGGCATGAGAACATTCCATTTGGTGGGTGTGCTTTTCTATTATTCTTATCACATTATTTGGTTGTCGTCCTGTTTTTGTTATTCTTATCACATTCACACGTAATGGCTTCGAACAACACAACCCACTAAACAAGGTAGACAGTGGATAATCATTGACGTTTGTTGTGGAACAGTGTTACCCTACCGCGGTGTAAATACATTTAAAGAGGGAATTCACTTTCAGCTTTGAAGGAAATGTATCCCAGTACTCAGCTCATTCATTCATTTTAAAATTAAAATTTCACTCCCTCTGTAACGGAGTGTACTGGCAACACTGGCAAGCGAACATAATGCCTTCGGGTGCTGGAATCTAAAATAAGTACCCTTCCCCTTCCCCCCCATCACTTAGTGTGTGTTGGTATTTTCATATTGAAAATTCTAAGGGTGCACACCGAGAGCAAATAACCACATAAAATAATTGAAGTTAGATATTGTTGAGTGTATATAGTCGTACCGCATGACCTTCCTTTAGATATTTTTCCAATCTCCAACATATTATAAACTCGATTATAATAGACACCTTCATGAGCATGAGGAGAAAACCAATGGATGCCAGTGCGTCCTTAGATAAAAAGGAATTTCCACAAAAACATCAAAGACTTACCTCGGAATTCGACGCGTGCGATTAAGTTTGATTTGCTTTTGGGCAGATGGAACTGGACTATCTTCACCGTGAGTGACATCTTCAGTAGTAGTTGATCCTTGATGACTTAAAAACTAATTATTGGTCTCTCTGTTCATGGACATATTCCGTACTAAGGAATATGACGATATTGCTTTAATTGGTGTTTTTGTTGTGGGTGTTGTGCTTCAGATCATCCACTGTCAGATGTGCGATGAATACATTTTGCTCTGAAAGGAAAGAGGTAAATTTGTCGTTTTGTAGGTGTTTCTCTTTTGCATACATAAATAATTCTGTTTGAAATATAATTGGATGTGAGATTAAAAGTCAAGCCAATATGAATATGCATGTCAAAGGGAGTTTGCATGCTTGTGTTACATAGTAGAGGTCCCCTGATATTGTTTGAGTAAAAATAGATAAAAATTTCGAAGGTAAAAGGTAAAGGTAAAAGTAATCACGTCGCTTTACTGAAGTATTCGATTTTTTCAAATATCACGCTCACACTTTTTGCAAATTATAGAGCCTTGGGTCCGACATTGTCCATGCGTTTTCAGTGTATACATTTTCCAACTGACCCATTTAATCAATGCCGTTTACATTTTTTTTCTGCTGTCACTCATTCATATTTGTTAATTATTAATAACCCTTCCACACGGACAACACACACGAATTGAAGTCCTAACATAATACAATACACACTCTGTTCACCCTTTTCTAGTCAGTTTGAGGTTATATTTCTGAATGGGTGCAATATTAATACATGGGTGAAGGCATATCGTTTTTCACGTTAACTTGGGCTTGTGTTTGGAACAGGAAAAGGTCATTGCATGACATATGCCACTTTGAGTTATAAAAGGTTCATAATGCGTATCCACCCAGAAATCGATTTCGGCGGGTAATGCTTTTGTCACAAAGCAACAGGCGTTCAGCCGGAAAAGGGTTTCCACTCACCGTGTGTTAGTAGTGGCGTTTCCTTGGTGAGTATTTGAAAAATGTTTGTGCCTACAAAATCACATACGCACTATGATATTTTATATTTTGCTGTAGGAAAGTTATGTTGGATATTGTGCTCTATTCACACCAATCCATTCGCACAGGAGTTATTGGAGTGAATGGAATTGTGACAATCTGTTTCCGCTTTCGTAACCTGTAACTTCGGGATTTGTGCCGGACATGCACATGTTTTGTTCTCTTAGGTGTAATGGTGCTCGTCCATCTTTTTTTTTTTTTTAAATTAAGGATTGAGAAGCAAATTTAAAGTGCCGCTTCAATGTTGTCGAATCACGATGACAGTTGTAGTAACATGTCAGGCAATTTGGTAACTGCGTATTAGATAAATAAATCAGAGTGTAGGACAATTTTGTACACGACCATAATAAATAATGTTGTTTGACGAGGTTAAACGTGAGAATTGGACACTTGGGTGTAATAATATGTGACCATGTGCAATAACTGTCGCAGTTATTACTATAAGTGTGGAATTGTGGTCAGAATCTGTTAGGGACATATGGACTTGATGTAATGACCAATTAGAGTGTTTTTTTAGAACCTTAAAATAAAACAAAACACAAATTAATCACTGTAATAGTGTAATGAATGACTCGATAGTCATTAATTAGAAAGACAATCTTTTTGTATTAATTTATAGCTTTGGGCATATGAGCGACTTAATGAAATAAAATGTAATCAAATAAAGTGCACGACTGGGTCGCATGAAACTTTCTCGTTCATCAAAAGTTTGGTTGAGTCAATTGGTTGGTAGGTAAAAAGTTCAGAAGCAACCATACATAAAATGTAAGAATATGAAATTTTAAATAAAATTCATATGTCAGTAGGTAGGTACATGTCTAATAACAGTGTGAGTTTTTATAGATTTAAGCTTTCAGTCCCAGGCAATTTTCTCATGTTCTGATTAGAGAGTTTTATAAGATTTTTGAGTACGAGGACAAGCATAGTAGGAATTTTTTGTTTTTGATCTGTTAGGGCATGATTTTATTTTTGACTGAAATAGGTTAATGACGTTGGTTAAAGTTGTTAATAATTGCAAGTTGTGTTTGTGATAGATCGATATCTTTACATAGATATATATGTAAGAAGTGCGGTATTGAGTTTTAAGAATATATATGACTAGCTGTGCCCGCAACTTCATACGCGGCGTGAGACTGTGTAATTTCTAATAAAAGCAATGAACATTGTCAAGGTGAAACAATAAATCAAACAAATCTATTTACCTAAAACACCAATTTAAGAAAATTAAATTCAACAGCATAAGTAGGTACCAAAGTTCCACTTCCTTACTGAAGGTATCAACGTAGGTTATATCAAAACGACCACTAAAACAAAAGCATTAACGGAAATTTGTATCAACACCAACAATAAATAAATCAAACAGCATAATTCACCTATATCGTCTTTACTTCTTGAATTCTTCAATTCTTTAGGTATCAACGTAGGTGCTATAACAGGTAGGTAGGTATCAACGTAGGTGCTATAACAACCTTTAAAACAAAAACCTTGAACTCATTTTCTATATAGGTACACCACCATACGTTCATCAGCGCACGTCAACAGCCTACTGCGCATTTCCTCAGAAACACATTATCGCTGTTGATTACATACACATTCGCACGCTTCTCTTTCGTTTCACTTAATTTGGAGAAAACACCACGCAGTTTTTTTTTCATATGAACGTGCTTGTGCGATGTGCGCCACCCAACCACCCCAAAGCAGAACAACGATCAAGAACCGCGGCTGCTGATAATGTTCGATTTGAGAAAATAAATTTATTTTTTTTTCATGTTAGATTTTAGGTTGTAGCTCAGCTTCTAGAGGACATAGAAAGCTGATTGATGGCTTGAAATAACTGTAAAAGTGTTGGCTCACCTAAGTAGTTTGTATTGTTTGCATCGATTAAGAATTGTTTGAGTAATGGTGAGTAAAAGGCAGTAAAGTCAGAAAAAAAAAAAAAACACATTTTGGTCAAAAACGCTCCAAAAAATAGTCATATCAATGAAAGGAATAGCCTATGTCCTTTTCAGAATCTTAAGGAACACTTCAAAGAAAGTTTCATCGAAATCTGTGCAGTAGTTTTCACGCCAATAGGTAACAAAGAAAATGTCTACAGTTTTACTATATCTATAGATATAGATACAAGACAAATCGGCTTTTGGGTAGTAATTTTTGAGAAAAAATTAAAAAAAACAGAGCGTATGGTTGTGACCACGGACCAGATGTGAAGCATCGCTCGTTAAATGTGGATGTTAAATTGTATGCTGTTGTAGTTGAGTTGTATTACCAAATTCAATTTAACCAAATCTTTAGAATACTATAATCTTAATACAGCGCAGTAGATAGTATTCATTCATTTAACAAGTTTTCATAATACAATCCAATCCAACGTTTTCTATTTTTAGAGTCCATGTTTGCATTTAAATTTAATTTAATAAAATGATTCAGTAGTCTAGTGCCTGTGTAAGACCAAGTTTTATTAGTTCACTTTTCAGGTCCAGAATGCCCATATAAGTCTTCACTTTGAAAATTAAGTTGAATGAATTGGAAAAATGTTTACATTCTGTCTTTCAAACTACAACCAACCATATACAAACCACTACAAAATTTCATTGAAATCAGTTGAGCATTTTCGGAGATCGACAACAGCGTCACCTTTCGGGTCCAAAATTATTCTATCTTCCAAATTGCAACCAATCATACACACCCACGGAAATTGATGGAAATTAGTTGAGTGGTTTAGGAGTCGAGAGCGGCGACGTAGTGATGGCGATGGCGAAATGCCAATTTCCGCCGTCGCAAAGGAATTTCCGTTTCGGTCGAGTCGATTTTACTCCCAATCTCGCGCCTATAGATGTTTCACATCAAAAACTGATTTATTCGAATTTTTCGAAAATCGAAAATGGCGTTTTCGAGATATGGGCAGTTTTTAAAATTAGCGTTTTCGGTGAAAAAAAAAAAAACGTCCCCGAACTGTAAGCCTCCAAACTCTAAATCCGAAATTTGAACGAAACCCGGGCAGCCGTTTAGACTGTAGGCTTCGGGACAGGAAGACGACGGATAGAACTTCGAGACCCACATTTTTGAATTCCTCTATCATAGTAATGTCAGAATTGATAAACATCTCGAGTTAGAAGTTTTGTACCAATACAATAATCTTTCTCTTACTACATAATCGAGAAAGTTAAAAATCAAATTTTTGACAATTTTTTTTTTCAATAATTAAGGGAGTGTTTCAAAAGAGTGTAAAGAAAATGGCTACTCTTGATAAAAAGTCATAGCGAAGTGAGTGTAAATGAACTGTCAGCTGTCACATTAATTGCCACTGAAAGAAGTGTTGCCATTCCGAAAAGAAAGTTAAGAAAAAAAAACATAATTTAAAAACTGTATACAAAAGAATGTAAGACAAGTATTTAATGGATGGCGCAGTAGGCTTTCGGCCTTTTCAAAAGTAAGCCCTCCTAAGGTACCTACCTCTACCTAGGTACCTTACTTAGCTTCTATTGGCTTAAAGCAGAAAAACGATATGACAGCTTTGCCATCTGACAGCTTAATTTACAACAGACAATAATTGCTTATCGGGTGAGCAGATTACCGTTGAGATCTACTTTGCCGACTAGAAAGAAGACGTAGAGTTTAAAGCAATATCAGCAACACCGAAGATGATAACATTTTTAAAAAAATGCACTCTAAGAAGAAAAAAAGATTCATATCTGCGACGGGACCCATAAAAATGTAAACCAGCGGTCGGTATATAAAAACTCGAACGAAGTCTATTTATCACAATAGGTAACAATGCTTCAGATGGCATCTTCTACAGGAAATAGGGCAGATACTTTTGTTTAACAGAGACAGTATATTACGGTCTTTCACTCATCGATAGATGTCTTACTTACTTACTTAGGTGGCGCTACAGTCCGGGGTGGACCTGGGCCTCAACCAATACGCCTCTCCAGTTAGCGCGATCTTTGGCTAACTGCCTCCAGTTGCGCACTCCAAGTTGGTTGAGGTCCCCTTCCACTTGCGCGCGCCACCTAAGGCGAGGTCTTCCTCTACTGCGTTGTCCCTCCGGGTTAGAATCGAAGACTCTTCGGGCCGGAGCGTTGGTGTCCATTCGCTCTACATGTCCCAGCCATCTTAGACGACTGATGCGTACTTTTCTGACTAGGTCGATGTCGCTGTACAGCTCGTAGAGTTCGCTGTTAAATCTTCTCCTCCAAAGCCCGTCAACGCAAACGGGACCAAAAATCACTCGAAGAATTTTGCGTTCGAAACGACCAAGGAGATCTTCATCCGCCTTTGATAGCGTCCATGCTTCTGCACCATAAAGCAGGACTGGGATGATGAGGGTCTTATACAGAGTTTCCTTAGTATTTCTCGACAAGGCCTTACTTATCAGTTGCCGTCTTAGGCCAAAGAAACAGCGGTTGGCAAGTGTGATTCTTCGTTTGATTTCTGATGTGATGTCGTTATCAGAGTTTATAGCGGAGCCGAGGTAGACAAAGTCCCTAACTACCTCAAAGTTATAGCTGTCTATCGTGACGTTCTGCCCGATTCGTCGATGTTGTGTGTCCCTTCTTGTTGACAGCATATATTTTGTTTTGCCCTCATTCACCATCAAACCCATTTTTGCCGCTTCTGTACTGATACTTGCAAACGCACCAGTGACAGCTCGCTGTGTTGTACCAACAATGTCAATGTCGTCAGCGTATGCAAGCAGTTGCACAGACTTATAGAAAATTGTGCCTCTGGTGTTGGCTTGTGAGTTTCGCACAATCTTCTCAAGAATGATGTTGAAGAAGTCACATGACAGCGCATCACCTTGTCTAAATCCTTTTTTGACATCAAAGGTCTCGGTGAGATTGTTTCCGACCTTTACGGAGCAGCGAGCGTTCTCCATCGTCATTCTGCACAATCTGACAAGTTTGGCAGGGATGCCAAAACTAGACATGGCTCTGTATAGCTCGTCTCTATAAACGCTGTCATATGCGGCCTTAAAATCGACAAAAAGATGGTGAGTATCGATCTGGTATTCTTGGGTTTCTTCCAGGATCTGCCGTAGTGTGAATATTTGATCGGTCGTGGACTTACCGGGCCTAAAACCGCACTGATAGGGACCTATCAGATCGTTGACGAATGGTTTCAGGCGTTCACACAATACAGCAGACATGATCTTATACGCAGTGTTCAGGAGACTGATGCCTCTGTAGTTGGCGCAGTTTAGAGGGTCTCCTTTCTTGTGGATCGGGCAAACAATGCTGAGGTTCCATTCATCAGGCATACTTTCCTCTAACCAAATCTTGGAGATGAGTTGGTGTATGCACTCTACCAAGTCATCTCCGGCTGCCTTGAAGAGCTCGGCAGGTAAGCCGTCTGGACCAGCAGCCTTGTTGGATTTAAGCTTAGATATTGCTATCCTCACTTCATTTTGGTCAGGTGGACGGAAATCTTGGCTGTCATCGTCCAGGTTGAATGGATCGTTCTGCCTAACAGCGGAATTTGTGTCGTCTTCGCCGTTTAGCAGTCTGCAGAAATGGTTTTTCCATGTCCTCAGCACCGACTGTGACTCTACTACAAGGTTTCCTTGCTCGTCTCTACAGGTCTCCGTTCGGGTCTTGTTGCCATGACACGTTCTTTTTACCTTTTGGTAAAACTTCCGAACATTGTTCCTGGAGTAACACCTCTCTATATCCTCGATCGCGCGCTTCTCATGCTCTCTCTTTTTTCTCCGGAGAAGCCGATGTTCTTCCCTCCTTTTTTGCTCGTAGAGCTGACGAGCTGCTCTCGTCCTTCTATGCAGCGACGCTTCGTAGGCACTTTGTTTTGCTGCATGTGCTTGCCGGCACTCTTCGTCAAACCAGGGGTTTCGGGGGGGTGGACTGGTGAAACCGAGCACATCAGTTGCGGCGTTTTTGATGGCTTCTTGGCATCGGCGCCACTGGTCTTCGGCACTTGATGCTGGCAGCATAGGACTTCTCGAGAGGTTGAGGGATACGCGATCGGCAAAGGTTCTGGCGGTTTGTTGCGTTTGTAGTCGTCCAACGTTAAATCTCCTCACAGTATTTTCTCGTTGTTGTGGCGTCTTGGATATCCGCATCCGTACCTTGGCTACAACAAGGTAGTGGTCCGAGTCTATGTTGGCCGCTCGGAAAGTTCGGACATCTAGAATACTGGAGGAGTGCCTTGCGTCGATCGCAACGTGATCAATTTGGTTGACGGTTTGATGATCAGGTGACCGCCATGTTCCTTTGTGTATATTGAGGTGAGGAAACCGTGAGCTAGCTATGGTAACATTACGTCCCGCAGCAAAATCAATCAGCCTAAGTCCGTTTCCAGACGTGGTGTCGTGTAGGCTGTGTTTTCCGATTGTGCTACCAAAGATGTCCTCCTTTCCTATTTTGGCGTTAAAATCACCCAAGACGATTTTAACGTCATGCTTAGGACATTGCTCATATGTTTTGTCGAGGAGCTCGTAGAAACACTCTTTGGTAGCATCGTCTTTATCTTCTGTGGGGGCGTGAGCGCATATCAGGCTGATGTTGGCGAATTTAGCCTTGATGCGGATAGTTGTAAGGCGTTCACTAACGTGTCGAAAGCTCAAGACTTCTTGCCTAAGTCTGCCGCTTACAACAAATCCGCATCCAAATAGACGCTGCTTTTGTTCTCTGTAGCAGTCACCGTAGTAAATGTCACAGTTTTTCATCCTTCTTTTGCCCGGCCCATCCCACCGCACTTCCTGGATGGCGGTGATACCTGCTTTGTAGCAGTCTAGGGCCTCCGCTAGTTGTTCGGCTGCACGCGGTCTGTTCAGAGTTCGAACATTCCACGTGCAGATCCGAACGTCATTGTCCTTTTTTCGTTTCGCAGGGTCGTCAACAGTGAATCCGTCCTTATCCGAGGCTTTTGGTTGCTTCGCAACAATTCTTTTTTTTTCCGTGGTAGGGTCGTTAACCCCACGCACAACCCCCAACCTGGAGGACCAGGCCCTTTCTGTAACCCCTTGGGCAAAAGGAGCCGGAATATTCCGGAGTCAGTAACCCGCTGCGGGGATGTGAGAGCTGCCGTTGACCCATTAAGGGCTCTTCCGCCACCATCTCTATTTCAACACCCTGACTAGTGCTGAAAAATCCTCAATGACCTCAGCTCCAAATACGTCAAAGTAGCTCATTGAGGTATCTGCCATGTTGACTGTTGACGCCACCGTTGATTCAACCATGTGAATTCATCCGCCGTACGTCCTCTTTCTGAGGGGCTCATGTAAGACCTCTGAGACTCGATCAGGCAGTCATTCCGACAGAGCATTATACACTGAAAAAAAAAGTCGGCGTCGTATTGATGAATGGCGTTCATCAACATGATATTCATTGATATGACGTAATTTTCCTAAATATGATGAACAAATTCATGAAAACTTTTTGACAATTGATGAACAGTTTTTCAATATGATGAAAATGAATTCATCAATTTTTTCAACAGGATTCTGAAGAGAATTTAGGGTATGTTTTTATGAACTACGTTCATTATTTCATCAAAACATTTCATCAATATGACGAAAACACTTATTTTGATGAATTTAGTCATTTGTTCACCCAGTTGATGATTTATTCGTCTTATTGATGAATGGAATCATCATATTCAAGTACGATTGCCAAGTTTTGAATTTTTATCATATTGATAACGACGTTCATCGTTTTGATGACGGCTTTTATTATATTGATGACAGCGTTCGTCAAAAAACAGACATTAATTTTTATTAAGGAGAACGTTGATGTAAACCTTCATAATATAGATGAACTAATTCGTTATATTGATGAAAAAAATTAAATTCACCGTTATATTCATCATATTGTTGAATGGAATCCTCATATTGATGAACTTTTTTCATCGGTTTCTTCAATGTGATGCACAGATTGTTAATATGATGTATGCTGTAGGTGTACACACGCGATGTTGGTACAGCATTTATACTCACACACGCAAGATGCTTGATTGCTCATCAAGCGTAAAGTATCTACACAGGGTGGCAAAGAAGAAAATTGTGAATGGTTTTACGATGATAGATGAATAGCTTAAAAGATTCGATGTATGTGATTTAGAAATTTCATCATATAATTATATGTTTATCTTTTAATTAATGTTCCCCCAAAAGTATCCATTTGCATTTTAAACAATGTATTGACAATTGCTTGCCGATTGAACAATCTTTTTTATTTTTGCTGGCGACTGGTTTTGCTAAATAAACTGCAGTATATAAAATTTAAAACCATTAATGAAGTGTGAAAAATTCAATATTAGTGTAAAAATGGTGGAAATATAAAAAAGCTATAGTCTAACTTCGATTATTCACATTATGTATTATGTTAATGTTATAAATTTTGCATAAATAGCTTTAATACATTAATATATTTTAAGTACCTATGTTCTATGTTATCAGTAGAATGAAACTTATATAATTAGAAAGGTACAGTGCTTATCACTTAATTGAAAGTATTTTGGTAGCGGTTATGTATTCAAATATAAATAAATTTAGGTTAGAACCTATATCTTCGATGGAGCGTCCCATTTACCCAAAAAAGAATGCAATTTTCCTACCCTTAATGAAAGGTATGCAATTAATGTATAACTTTAATTCAGTTGCATAGATATATCTGGGAGGTGTTGACCAACCGATTTCGTTACAATGGTTTAACTATGTAAACGAACGTTTTTCGACATAAATTGTTTGCTCTAAATGTTCATAGCGACGTTTTAAAAGCTAAATCATGAGTAAGACTATCTAATTTTCAAAGGGGCGTATTTTTCCGATATCTTGATATAGCTTTTTCATTTGTGAAAAGTAAAACGTAAATATCGAAAAGCGTTGTACGTGTTTTAGTATACATACTTTTAAAAGGTAGGTTAAGCTACGTTTCCACCGAACACAAATCCCAAGATTAAGTACAAGAGGTTTAGAATTAATCCTGAAGTGTTTCCACCAAATAAAAGAAGATTAACTCGACGATTAACTCTGGCTCTGTCCATTCGAGAGAAGATGACATTTCACGAGAGAGAAAGAGAGAGAGACATTTTCCATTTTTGATGTCTTTTCTTTCATTTCTGCCAAAAGCAGCTCTGTTTGCTTTGTACTTTTGACATCTCGAGCTGTGGAAAGTGTGTTTTGTTTTATTTCTAATCTCCCTTTTTATAAGATTACTTTTGTATGATAAATCCCAAGATTTATGCGGGATTTACGGAAATTTTTCTAAATCTCGCAGTTATTCTCCGGTGGAAACTTAGCAGTAGGGTCGATTTTCGACCACAAGCGAGACTAACGTTAAATTAATATGTCATTGAAATAAAGCTACAATTATCATGAATTTTCTACAACGATTTTCCTTTTTTTTTTTTTAAACGTTATTTAAGAATATTTTCAAAATGAATGTAATGTTGTTATGTAACCAAACTTTTCTCATACATTGTTCTCTCACGCCTTAACATTATAAATAACAAAAAACGCAAAAACACATTTAAAACACAAATGTATGCACATGCACCCTGTGACTCTACCTAAAGAAATGCATATGGCAGGCAAATGGCCGTTCTCTGATTCTTATTGGGATCCAATATGAAAAAAAAAAAAAAAAAAATTGTCCCAGGAGTGATAAAAGTAACTCAGAAATAAAATTTATTTTTATAAATCTTCAATATTTCTTGAGCGCGTGAGTTTTTGCCACTACACTTTATTGACTTTCGTGGTAAAACTGATTTTCGTTTGAATATTTTCCTTTCGGATGCGAAGAAATTCAATAGTTAAATTCACATAATATTACCATTACCATTTTCATGACATTATGCTCGTTTAAGTATTTTAGCATCCCCATGAAAGTGGCAAGGCTATATCTTTACGATTTATATTGGTGTCAGTATTTTTATTTCATGTTTTTATTTGTGTGAATAATCTTACAACTACATGAAAACAAATTTGACAGCACAGAAAGTGTGCATCATATTGATGAACAAATTTGTCAATATGATGAATACATTCATCACATTATGAAATTAAAGGGGAATTTGGGTTCATCATATTGATGAATTTTTCATAATATTGATGAACAAAGTTGATGAATGATGAACAACATCATATTGACGAAATCGGTTTCATCATACTAATGAAAAAGTTCACTGGACTAAAATTGTTGATTTTTTCATCACATTGATGAACTTTTTCACTACTATGGTGTACCTTTTTTTTTCAGTGTAGTGTTGCTATTTTCTTCGTGTTCAACACTCGCGCTTATAAGTTTAGCAAGTCATGCCCGGAAGGACAAGACCAGTACCCGGTGGCTACCACGCGGAGGTAAAATAAGCACAATTGATGTGTATGAACAGTTACAACGACTGGGCATCGCCAAGTTGACGCCAATCAGTGCCTACCCTATTCATACAGCACCCAACATCGATAGATGTCATTGGACATTAAAAGCGTCAGTCATCATCTGTCGGCAAGTGGAAATTTACACCTCTGTTTTACTTAAACGTCGCGTAAATTTTGGTGGATAAGTTCAAACACCAGCGATGTTAATGCATGGACAGAGCCTGAAACTACCCCGCGACTTTATACAAAGCAATGGTATCACCCATCGGGCAGAAATCGTCACAATATATCGATAGCATTTCTTCGCCACCAACATTACCCCTATGAAACTTCCTTTCAATTTTTCCTGTCGGATATGAACCAGTTGGTCGAATTATTTTGCTTATTTTAAATGCTTTTGTCATGACTTGATGTAGTAAGAGACTGTGCCTAAACGAAGAATAACTCTAACCATTCGCCATTTTTTTTTTTTTGTTTGGGTGGTTAGTCTTATAGTCATATCTCGAACAACTATAAGAAGATTCTGTATAAGGCGTTGACCATCCCAGTCATAATTTTGCGCCGCAGAAGCTGGGACTTTATTTCCAACGGGTGAGGATATCGTCGGTTGCTTCTTGTTGTTAAAATCACGGATCTCTCCGCATTGCTGGGTTTCTGAGGAGGAGAAGATTCAAAGACAAACCCTATGAGCTGTACCGTGACATAAACTTATATAATAAAGGAACTGCGCATCAGTTGGCTAGAACATTTATAGCGGAGGAGTAGTCTTTGAGTCTAACTTTGAGGTACCTCACAATAGAAGAAGACCTTGCCTTAAGTGGCGCACAAATATTGAAGGGGATATGCACCCAGTCGGAGTTAAAAACTACTAAACTAAAGTGGAGGCCGACCCGAAGAGGCTTCTTAATTGAGGCTCCAAGCTCACACAATTTCAATTCAAGCTAGTTAAACGATAAATATTTCGTACTAACGATAAAAGGAAATGATTACTCCAAACGGAATCCAAACCAAACCATCTCATCATAGACCTTTTAAGAGGCCGCCGTCCTCTAGGAATAGGTTCCATATATAACGAAGAAAACTTCCGTATGAACTAAAATACATCGATTTTCGACCTATAAAAATCTTAGATCTAGCCAACATAAATTCCGTTTAACTCCCCCTCACGTATACCTGAGCGGGTTTAAAAAAAAAAAACTCTTCAAAGACCAAACGCAATTAATAAAAGGGATAACTGAATTACCTAAATGATTAAGAGTTTTTCAAGATTCTTAAAGGCTAGAGCCAACCAACTTATTCCGCCCCGAGTAGTTTAAGAGAATTTTTAAAATTGTTTCCACTTTTGCTGTTGAACAAGATGCTTTGAACTTACGTCTTAGGATACCTTTTACAGATTTTAATAAAAACGAACACACTTAAAAAATCAGTTATACCCTTCCTTAAAATATAGGACACAATTAAATACATTTTCTTGTTTGCTTCTTACATATACGAAGGCTTGTACCTCGCATGTACCTTTAACCTCCGTTTATACAAAAAAAAAAAAAATGAAAGCAAAACAAAGTTGTAACTGGCAACCCCAAAGTTTACCTTGAAACCACATGTGTGAACTGCCAACAATCCGCTCCACATCCAACTGAAGGTCATCCAATATTGAAAGGTAACTCTAGGTGTTCTCATTTAATATTTATACTTGCACCAATAAGAAGGGTGGCATTGGGAGATTCATGTCGATATCATCCGAGAAAACAACTACACCGCACACATTTGAAACAAAGCTCAAGGATCAGGATACCCTGAATGTTTAATATGGCATCCGCACACAAGAGAATCATAATAGAAGAGTGTTACGTAAAAGGAAGAACGATAAATAAATAGAACCTAGCAACGAAACAATCGATAGTGCTGGATACTGATCCTGCAGGCTGTTTACATTATACACTCTTTGGCGATGTTATATATTGACTGGATATATCTGTAAGGCTCCAAAGCGAATACAACGGTTGGTGCGAAACAGAAAAGACGTTTAACCCAGCGAGATGTGAGAGCTGAGGCTGAGGACATATGCTTTGATGGTGAATCGATATCAAAGTCAGAGCTCATAGGAGAAAAATAAAATTAAGGAGATAATTCTAATTTAGCCAAGGACGCCGGTTGCGTTGCCTTGAGTACCCACTTACTTCCGTCGTTCGCATCCAGTATCTAATTATAAACAGAACTCTCGAAGTGCGAGCGGGGCCGATTGATTGAAAATTATTCATGAGGAAATTCCTCTGTTCCACACAGCCACAACGGGGAAAGTTTTTTTTTTTTTTATATGATGGTTACGAGTGTGTCAAGTAGGGGTTTGTCAAGTTGTCAAACAGAATCCAGCTGTAACCGGTGATTATATTGATTGTGTGTAATTTTCAATGATGTTTGATTTGATTTGCTAGTCCTTAGTCCCTCTGTTAAGGCGATATCAGGTGGGGGGTTTCATCATCGAAATTTGACAAGCAAGGTGCTGCGAATTTAATAAATACCTCAGGTTCGACAGGCATGAGTGTCAATATGAAAAGTGAGATAGGTATCTTGTGGAGATAAGATTGTGGTGCTGTCTTCCATTAAATTGGATATTTCCGTGCGGTAAAAATTGTGTTTGCCAAATTTTTGGTGAGAGACTATTTTTCAGTTTTATATAAATGTTGAGTGTCCTGTTGGGGGTAGATATTCTGTAACTATTCAGAACGATATTGGCGTTGAGCGACCGATTTAATTAAAGTGAAATAGAGGTCGAAAAAGGAAGGGGCAATAGTTATAAAAATGCTTGCAATGGAAGGGAAATTATTTTCCCCGATTGTTTTATAGCAAAAGAATCATCAGATATACTTTTACAGGATATCCCAAAGCGCAGTTCAGCATGTCAACCCGATTGGTGGATACTTCTGAAGTTTCGTATTATATAAGAAATTTATTTCCCATCTCAATTTATATAGACCTTTGAAGAGGTACACCTTCAAATTAGTGGAATAACTGCATAAATCCTTCGAAGCTATATAGCAAAAAAAAAAAAAAAAAAAATGTGCTAGTAGACCAGTTTTACTTTCACTGGATGATGCTATCAGTAATGAATTTATTTTAAAATGTGTTCACGATCTATTACCATTCACCACTTTGGATATTTACTAGGTACATATCTCCTTTTTTTTAAACGGAAACGTGTGGAAAACGAATAATCATATATTAGCTCTGTAGTCTTCTCTGGAGCCACACGACAGAGCTCCAAAAATTTTCAGAATCAATGCAGCTTATACATAAAGAGAGAACTTCAAAGCTTTTTATTCATGATATCGGCGACTTTTTTATCCTTTGAATGGTTTTAAATCTTGGAAACTTGCAAACTGTGCGTTTTTTCAGGCCTTTTAACTTTCTCATTTTTCCCAATTTTATTCGAGCACGTTCGATGGTGAGTGATGATCAGTGAATGAACTCCCGTCTCGTCTTTGTCTGCCACGTCATGTTTCAAGTCAAACGAAAACCGACCATCAAATACGGACTGCCTTGCCTTGGACTTTCGAAAGTTCGGAATATTAACATGCTGTCACACAATAATAGTCCAATCTTCCAATTATTTGCAAAATTGAATCACTGTAGCCGTTCATACACTGCGCAATATTCGGGCGCATTGCATCTAGTCATCCTGTATATAGTATCAAGCTCTGGCAACCGTACAAGCCTTTTTTTTTGCTGAAATTCGAACTAATTGTTCAGTCTTCGCTTTTCAGTCTCTTGCTTCGTTTTGAACCTTGGAGCTGGAACCTGAACCTGAAAAAAAATCTAAACAGATCCGCAAGACTGAATTGGACCCTTTGCCAAGCTCCTTGCAACCACTCGTTTGTATAATAAAATCGCAAATTGAAGTTAGCATTTTAAGGGACTCGAATGTCGAACCTCAGACTGGCCCTCGCTCAACAGTCCACTATATTCAGCGCCACCACACCACCAAGCCACATTCGACTTCTATTCTACCGACTAGAGTATCAGAATGACCCGCAAAAGTGAGTGGCTTCTTGGTTCTACTTCCAGGCAGTTTTCCGTTTTCCAGTTCTACCGCGTAACAGAAATTTTTACACTTTTACTAGCGACCCGCCCCGGCTTCGCACGTAGGGTTCAGCCTGCGTTTGCAATGTAAGCGGAAAAAATGTAATTATTTACGACATCACATTAAAAACCTCAAAAATAACAGTATTTCTCCACTATGATGTTATTATACATATAAACCTTCCTCTTCAATCACTCTATCTATTAAAAAAAACCAAATCAAAATCCGTTGCGTAGTTTTAAGGATTTAAGCATATATAGGGACATAAAATAAAATAAAAATAAATAGTTGGCGCAACAGGTCTGGAGAGACCCTAGGCCTAGCTTCTCACAACCATTCGTTTTGTGTGAGTTTTTCATTTTTGGAACAAATGGAAGGGATCTACAGTTTTATGCCGACTCCAAACGGCTAATTGAGAAGCTCTTACAGGACATTTATACTCTCGGATGTTTGTCAGACGTTCGCGAGAGGTAGCGCAGCGGAAAAAAACCCTAAGTCGGAATTGGGTTTTTGCGGGATTCGAACCTGGGACTCCCGCATAGAAGTCCAACACACTAACCACTAAGCTATTGCGACTACATAGGGACAGAAAAAGCGACTTTGCTTAATACTATGTAGTGATAATGCAATTGCTATTTGCACTATAATCAAAAAACCAGCGGTCAATAAATTAATTCACTTTTTACATAACTTTCAAACTTATATCCAAGTACTACCTGTTGCCTCTTACTTGCTGTAAAAATGTTGTGAATTATGTGAGGAATATCAATTCCACTTTATGGAATATCATACACTTTTTTGGCACGCACGACGCATGGGACGTGACTTTGGCACCGAGGAGATTATTGTTGTCAATATAATTTTTATTGTATACCATACCAACGAAAGATGGTCGCTCGTTACCGACGACAGTGGGGACACACAAAAATTATTTAAAAAAAACGCCCGCCAACGAATTATAAACCCTCCTCAATTCCGCATACCACTATATATCTCTTCAACCACCACCAGCTACTATTCTTTCTGCTGTTTGTCACTTCTCCCTCTTGACTCATCTCCAAATACTTGATAATTTATTGAAATTTTCTTTGTCGGAAAAACATATTTCAATTTTTCCGTACAAATTAATATTCTTTGGCATTATTCCAACTTTCCATAGCTAACCGCAAGATCCTGTTTTCGGAAATTCAATTTTTAAGGCGTCAAAAATTGGATCAAAATGTTTTCATTCTCTTCTTAGGTTAATTGAAATTCTTTTCATTCCATATCCTGCGGCGGGGATGACGACGACATTACGAAGCCAACAAAATTTAATCATCATTGAGCCAAAAAATTGGCGACAAGTACCTTGGAATTGGGATACCAGAAGTCAATTTTTGGAATGCCTCTCAGATAGAAAATTTTAATAATAATTAATTTGGTAGTTATAACCGAAAGCCATTTGTTAATCCTGACCGCTTGCAAATACAGACCACAAGTGCTTTTGGAATTGTTGTGTTTCAAATGGAATCCCAGAACAATCGGACTAGAAATGAAATGCATATCGCCGGACCTAATCGCAATTAATTTCAATTTCAAGGCTTACAACGTTAAGCTGCAATTGTGATGAATGACATGCGAGCATGACCCAGTTTTTGGTGAGTTCCACGGCTGGATCCTGGATGTCATTTGGACATTTGTCAAGTGGTTAGAGCGGCGCCTATGGTTGTGCGGATGATTTTAATTTGCATTATTGAATGTGAGCTGTCATGGGATACAGGGAAAATACGCTTGAAAGAGGGAAATGAATGGAAAATGTTGTGTCAATGATGGGATGGCATTTGAAATATGACATGTTGCTGCAACCACATGTGCACACTTGTACATAGAAGAGTGCAGTCAGTGACGTGACATCACAGCTTGAATGGACAGTGGTTACTGTTGAATTGGAAGTTCACAAAAGGACATATCGAGCGAAATCTCCTCCATGGGTGAATGCATTTTATTTGTTGTTATGTGCGAAACCGAAGTCATGAATGGATCGAGGTCTCTACCGCGACAACCGGAGAAACTGCGTCTGACATTTAGTGCCAATAAATGTCAAACCGATGGGTGAATGTAAGCAGAGGCGATTTTTCATCCCGCTTTGCTTTTGATCTTTGCATTGGAAACGGCCTAAGTGATTTAGTGGACCACAGCAAGTTTTAAAGCCAGAAACACACGTAAATACAGCAAAATCAACAGAAACTTTGGTATCAGAAACATGTTTGTCTTACTGAACATCGGCAGCAAGGGTTGAACTAAACTAATGCCCGTTGACTCCAACACATCGTTACAAAGTCATTTTTGAGTACATTTTTACCAAAGAAAAACACTGTAAATAGCTTGTAAGCCACAAAGAACGCTTAAAGTTGTTATGAAAATTGCTTACATATTAAATACTGTTGGCAGCACTTCCATTCAGGATGACCTATCTAAAATTATAGAACAAGAAATGTAGAATTTTAAAACAAAATTCTCTTGGAATTCATAGCTTCATCAAATATTTTAGAAACAGAATCGCTGATTCCATGCACATGTAGGCGTTCAATTTAATAGCGCTTAGCAAAATTCCAAGTGTAGTTTTTGAGAGACTAACATTTCACTAACATTCCTTTTGGTTGTAAATAAAAACATTTCGCACTGCACTATTTAATTTATCATCAGATTTATTTAATCGGATAATTGAGGTCTGAAAATATAAGTGAATTCAACAAGACATTCGACTGCTTTGCACCTGTCAGAAATATAAAATCCACTGTCCAACTATCACTTGGACCAACGATGACCATCAGGCCACCAATGCACCAACTGTTGAAGGGGTTGACAACTGCGGTGCATTTTGTTGTTGTTTAAACCTAGAATGCAGCTGTTTCGGAACGAAAAATCCCACACAAAATTGACACAACAAATTTTTAACTAAAAATTCCGCTTTCCTTTTCGTTTGAATGATGGCAAAAAGTGTGTATAATTGTAGTAGATTGCTTGGTACAATTCTCTACTGTCCGGGACATTAATTGCTTGTGAAAATTTGACACCTGTGCTGGTAATTTTGTAGCAGCTTATGGAACTGTCAAAAAAATATTTTCCGTTGCCTTTTCGCAGACGTTTCGCTTTCCATTTTTAGACCACCGGAAAATTTCATTCCGAAACAACTGCGTACTAGGCTTTACGAAGAAATTTACCTCGAGGAACTCAGCTTTAAGGTAGGTGTTGATATATTCTGTCTCAGAGAGAGACACTTACGAAAAGTTAGGAAATGCTTTTGAAGTAATTTAAAAGAAAAATATGACAGCTACATAATTGAGATATTCAAAAAAGTCGTTAAAATTTTTGATAAACTTGAATAATTTGCTAATTTACTAAAGAAATTAGTTGACTCATCTACATACCGATGAAAGTGATTCGGTATTCCGAGAATGTATAAGATATTGTAGGTACTGATTGAACTGCAAGCATTTGAGAAGAGGAAAAAGCGACACTGCATTACAAATTACTTGCATTTGATTGTGCCTTCTTACAGCGAGGAAGAACTTCGTCGCCACTTTGAAAGAAATCTCGAGGAGAACATTCAGTTTTGTTTAGCTGCCTATTAATTATTTCACATATAGCACCGAAAGACTTGAGTCAGTTTTAAGTTCGTATATCCTCTGAATCAGTTGGCCAATGGTGATGAAATAAAAACTTAATCTTGCTTCATTGGGACCACTATAGTTTTCTGGGAAATTCATACGGAGCTGGTTAGTGGTTTCGAAATGATGCGTGGTCAAATCCCCAATCTTCGAAATAAACAACATTTTTAATTTTTTAAGAAGTTATATTTACTAAGCATTTTTAAGACATGAGAAAACGATGCTCACTGTTCTCCAAACGTCTGTAAACTGTTTAAGAAAGTTTTTGTTCTAATATGTGTTTGTTCTTATTATTATATTACCTATAATATTTATTACCTTTTCACGCAAGAGAAACAAGTCTCCTCCCCGAAATTACCTTCTTCTCGGCCAACCTATATCTATCGTGCAATTCATTCGTGACCTTGGCATCCAAAGAATTCTGCAACCCCTATGTGACCAGGTCCTTATACATCACTTTTGTTC
The DNA here is from genome assembly GCA_946477585.1 of Cheilosia urbana. Taxonomy (NCBI): domain Eukaryota; kingdom Metazoa; phylum Arthropoda; class Insecta; order Diptera; family Syrphidae; genus Cheilosia; species Cheilosia urbana. Next base: position 25,128,160 of record OX297854.1, on the reverse strand, counting down.
GCCCACTCCTCGAGTACGCTATAGCCAAGCGTGGTGTCCCTTTCAACAAGTGCATGTTTTAAGAATCGAGAGCATCCAACGTCGATTTCTTCGATTTGCTCTCCGTGGTCTTTCTTGGAATGATCGCTTAATCCTACCCCCGTATCGCGATCGTCTTAAACTTATTGACCTGAATACACTTGAGGAACGCAGGGATGCAGCAGACATCCTTTCCGGTCACCGACTACTCTCGGACTCGGTGGATTGCACGTCTCTTTACAACTCTATCTGCTTTAACACTAACCCTCGTAGTCTACGTTGCCCCCGTCTCTTCTATCTTCCAACCCCACCGCACCTCCTATGGCTCTAATGAACCAATCATCGTATTCTGAGAAAGGTTAGCTTAAACCTCACTGTTTTCGACCTCCTCCCTAAAAATCGATCTCCTTAAACATCCTTAAACATCCTTATCTTTAAGTACTAGTTATAAGTTCCTGAAGTTCCTTTAAGTCATTGTTAGCTTGTATTAAGCCTAATAAATGGGGGTTCTTGCCCCCACCAAAGTTAAATTATTTAATTTATTTCTTTAAACTATTTTCCACTGCGCCACCTCTTGCAAACGTCTGTCAAACATTCGAGAGTAAAATTGTAATGAAAGAGCTTTTTCAATTCAGCGGCATAAAATAGGAGGTCCTTTCTATTCGTCCTAAAAATAAAAACTCACACTAATGGTTTTAAAAGTTAGCCCTACAGTACTTAGAAAACCTGTTGCGGAGAGCTACTGATTTTGTTTTACCAAGCAATTTGTGTTAAGTAATTGGGGAATATCAACATTTCCCAGATGAGTTGTTTCAAGTCTTCAGTCAATCAGCCACTGATTGACTGACATTCAAAATAAACTCGACCATCCTGTAAAGTGTTTCAAATGGGGCTCTAATTTGTAAATGAAACCACTATTGAACCCACCCAAGTGAAACCCTTTCCAATTATGCATACCCAACTATAGGGGTTGATCAGCAAAGTAACAAAAGAGCAACACCCACTTGTGTTATAGTGTACCGCAGGAGGTGGGTACATCCTCGTCCACAGGGTCCACACTCCACAGGTCTATATAATTATACTGTTTCCTTGTCAACTCACCTCTGACTACTCGAGCGGATCGTGATGACCTGTACACAGTCCATGCTTTAAATCCTTAAATATCCTTTTGTTGTGACTGATGGCCATTCATTAGTTACACCGTGGAACAAAAGTATACACTATACAAATACATACTCGTAACTCGGTAGATAAAGAAATAATTATCTAAATTGATTCCATCCCACTGTGGCAGTGGAATTGGGCTCGTTCGACTAACTACTGTGTGCACAATGAAGGATAAGGGCTTTTCCATTCGAGTCGTGCCCTTGACAAATTGCTGTGTGATATACTTGGGAGTATTTTTCGCAGCACGGCATTTCGAATTGCGCTGATAAAATGGTCGTTTGGCGAAACCAGCTTAAGGGAAAAAATGATTTATAAACAATAAACGTAGTTTTGGATTTTCCTTTTTTTTTTCTTTCGAGGGAAAATCGAAAATAAATACCATCTTGTCTTTATAAATATTTTTCTAAGCGGCTGTATTATGTGGGTTGGATGTGTCATAACATTTTAAAAAGTTACTTTTCTAAGGCTAGGGGGAACAATGATTTGCGAATGGAGTTGGGGTTGGGGTTGGTCTGGCGCAAAGTTTTCTTTCTCTGTTTATTCTTGCGAAACAATGTGTTATCAAACAGCGGTTAACATCGCTCCTTTTGTTTATTTTGAAGAATTGCTCTGTTCATTGATGTTGTTTTTTGATATCCTGTAGTTTGGGGGCATTAGAAAACATAGACTTACATTGTAATTTAAAAAAAACGAGAACAAATTACGTAATTGGACGTCTTCTTGGGATCCTTGATTTAATTATAAGACTTGAAATCTTTTGTTCAGTTGAAACAATTATCCACTGTTTGGGGACTTGGATCCCAGGGCTAGGTCATATTTAAAGGAGCAGGAAACTCAATTCTATTTTTGCACGAAATTACATTCTCCCCTACGAACTCTGTTGGATTTTAATTTTAATTTTAATTACCTTGTCCTTGTTTATGACATGAAGTTTTGCGGACAGCCAGTGTGCGGGGCGCGTATAGTAAACCACTGTCCACGTCCAGTGGCAAAGGTATAAAATACAGAAAATTGGTGATTAGTTACCATTAAATGTTAAGGTAAAACAAACAGGTATTTCCCTGAGAAGACAATGTTTTCCATTTTCGTGGAGTTTATACGCCTTTTAAGTTCTCATTTGAACATTACTTACAAAAGTGAGCTCCTGCTGGCAGTGACAGGCGTCGGTATCCTTCATCTGTTTTGAAAACGCCTTCAAATCGTTTCAAGCTTTCTTCATTATTTAAAGGCAGTTTTTTTTCCTCACCTGATAAATAACCGGTTTCTGAGAAATATACTGGAATTTCGAATGTTTTAACTTAATTTTGTATTGTGTAGGGGCTTAAGAAGGGCGGATGAGTGGTTCCTTAAACGTTTTGTATTCATGTGTATTCATTATGAAATGTTTTGAATTTCCTTGATAACTTGCATGAAATAACTTGTCCGCGACAGTGTGCCTAATAATTTAATGAAAGCAATGTTGTGTCTTGTACACAAAGAACAACTGTCATTCTTCTTTAAGTTGCGGTGTCTCACTCAGGGTTGCCAGTTTGGGAGTTTTTATATTTAATTTTTAAATTAAATTAAATCAAAAAGCAATGAAACTGTTGAAGCGATGCACGAAATAAAAAACAAACCCTGCACTGTTGGCAAACGTATAATACATTAATCTGAGGCAGTTTTGTTATATCGTGGGACTTATCACTTTTTTTTTGGGAATTTCGATGTCCGAAAAGCCGAAAAGAAAGGATAAAGGAAAAAAGCACTGACTCGTGGGATTTTGATGAATCTAACAAAAAACATTCAAACTATAAATTGTTGCTGAAATTTCATGAAAACACCTTCATTTCACCATGATTTTCAACACTGAACGTGTGTAAAAAACTGCTCATATAAATCGTCTCTTACCTATCAACATTTTCTAGTACCAAAAAATAATCGTAATAATGTTACAAACTTTGATTTTTAAACTAAAGATTAATTAACCGTGATTTTCTTTCCTTGTAATACAAATTTTACTTTTAAAAACTGAATTCTGAGGCAATAAAGTATCGTGGGATTTTAAAATTACCACGCTTCGTGGGATAAATGAAGGCAGAGTGCTAACAACACTGATCTGCAATTCGCGATTTTTTCAATTTACTTTTTGAAAACAAAATAGTTTTGTTCCCTTACTCTTTGGTTCATTATTGGCAAAATGACAGTATGTCACATTTCGCTCACTGCGAGAGAATTCGCTCAATGAAATGAAATATGACCAAAAAGACAAGGAACGCGTTTAACCACAAGTTTGACAAATATAATTTGTTTCTAGGCGGTAATATTTCAATATAAGTAGAGCAAAGCACAATTTTATATTGAAGACCAAGATTTAAATTGCTTCTATTGCGAAAATTAAAAAGTTCAATTCTTTTGCGTCTTACATCTATACACAAGCACAAAAAAAAAATCGAATAAAAAATCAGTTACAAATAAACATTTGAACGATTTGACAACCACCTGTCAACAATAACCAACTAGCACTAAGAAATTTCTTGGGCTAATATTTGCAAGCTTTTTATGGAGGGAAAATGTTTTGTTCTCTCTTTTTGGCTCTCTTCTGCCCAAATTTTGCCTAAGGAAACGAAGTTTGACTAAATTTGGCTAATGTGCTCGAATACACTATCGTTAGGGAACAGACCTAATAATACCGCACATAAGTGGTTTTCTAATTAATTTTTGACTAATATGAGATGTCAAAATAAATATTCAATAATAAGAATCATTGGATGCCAAATCAGGACTGCGCGGTGATTTTCCGGAACTATATTTCTGCCTAAACCCGAAATACAGAAATACGACTAACACCAAAAAAGAATCATGAAAATCGTCCCAGGGATTATCGAGTTATAACGTCATCGAGTTTCACCCCGAAAGAATTATATTATACTAGCTGACCCGGCGAACTTTGTTCCGCCCAACGCTGCTTAACGTAATTTGGTCAATTCAAATTCATTATTCACAACTTATTCTTTTTCAATAGAAATATTTGAAGTTCCTTTAGCAATGCCGATGTGTTTCATTCAAACCGCAATGATTGACGTGTCGACCAACCTTCCGCTTTTTCACTAAAGCCGTTTATTTATGGTATACACAACGTACAAAGCGGAAGGTTTGCTAACACGTTGCCACGCCACAATAATTGACGATGTGAAAAACATGGGAATTCAAGATTGATGCCACCAATTTCCAGCGATTGGAATAGCGAAAGCGAGATGCAAGACGCTTAAATACCAATGGCAAATCGTTCTGAATAATCAGAATTCACGGAATGAGAACATTTTGTCTTTCAATTTTCTTCTCATTTGAGATTCTTCACAATCAAATCAAACGCGATCCGTTACAAAGTTTCAGTGCATTGAGGCTGCGCAACATAACTATAACTGAGTCGACTTTCAATCTCAAATTGTGTAGCAATAAGCCCGCAACAGCCAAAGAATTCAAAAGCTAAACATTTAAAAAAATGTTTGTTGTGTTGTTTCTATTCAGTCTATTTTTTTTTAAATGCTATACAAACTTCTATCCCCAATCTAATATCCATAAAGTTTTGTTTTCACAACAGAAAGTAGCATATATGTCCTTTATTGGGCCAATGCGAATTTAAACCAAAAATAAGAAAAATCGAACGATCCTTTCCCAAGTTATGAGTGCACATACGGTCGTCAGTCTTTATATGTAGCTGTACCCACCCGGCTTTGCCCGTACCTTTTGTATTAAGTCCTGCTAACATTTTCCAAAGTGCTTTATTTGCACAATGCCCATTAATCATTTTAATTATACAACTTTAGAAATAGCGCTTGATTTTATTTTTGAATAGGAGGTGCTACAACCAGTTTTCCTATCCCGGTTATGTTTTGCAAAGTACCACCTATAGGGTCCTATCTTTCAATCTGGAACCAACCATACCCATGCAAAAAACTTCAATGAAATCGGTAGAGCTGTTTCAGAAATCGGCCACAGCGCCACCTATCCGGTCGAAAAGTATCCTATCGTTTAAGATTGCCTAAACCTGAAATACAACAATACGAACAAAACCAAAAAAGAATCATGAAAATCGTACCAGGGGTTATCGAGTTAAAACGTCATCGAGTTTCACCCCGAAAGAATTATACTATAAATAGAAGACATCCTTTTAAATATTTGTCCGAAACGATATTTGCCAGTAAAAATAATTGTTTTTCTAATAGCTTTGTACTATTTTCGTTTACAAAGCAAGTCTTTAAAAATAATCGAATACCCGTGTTACTAGGAAAAACTTGTAGATTTCGGCACTTTCGGTATTGTGCTGTTCCTTTGTTCCGTATTTAGCACGCCCAGTGGTCCCTAATTGAAAGGAAAAGTGCCAATTTTGGGGGTTTTTTGATTGAAAAAGGGGAAGAAGAGGGACAAACCTTAAAAAGGGGAAAAACACAAAATCTCTGTGGGACGTAGAATATTTTAGAATGAAATAAAACTTGTTTTAATTACGAACAAATTTTAAATAATGAATTGTTCATATTGTCGCATGCCACCTCGCAGCTTACCAATTCATAGAGCAGTTTTTACCGAATTGTTTACTAAGTTGTTGCAGGAATCCTTAACGAACTAGCTCGGCTTGAGCGGACAAATATTTTCAATAACCAAAATTGAATATGTTTACGCTTCATCTTAAATAGGCAAATTTGTTACCCTTAAGCACATTTCTCTCACTCGTTTATATGCTGCCGCTAGAGAATGAATAAAAAGTAGCTCCAAGCTTCTCCAACTCATACACCGATATTGCTATTGAAATTCGTGCATGTTCAGCAGCGTTAGATAACAACTCAAGCATATGTACGTACCTCACCATTTGTGCACCTATACTTCCCACGACTACCTTTGTACCGGGCTATTTTGCATACCCACGCTAAAGTGCACATTCGAGTACAGTGTTTCCATTGTTCAATGATACGTAAGAGCTCTTTAATGCTGGATATTCCCTAGTGAATAGACTCTAGGATACACACAGCATCAATTATTCTCAATATACTGCAATTGATCTCTTGCATACGTGGCGTATAACAGCCCTATTTGCACATCTTCAATGAAATTGAAACGCTCCTCTGAGCCTTTCCATGTGACACTTTAAGGCACGTAATGTACACGTGCTTGTTCGTAAACATTTTGTCTATAAAACAGGAAATCCTAGAGAATGACATTTTAATTCGCATACCGATACAGACCTGTGGTTAGGGAAGACAATGAAAACTTGACATCATGGCACGTTAGACGTCACCGCCTACTCCTCCACATGTCTGACGAGAATCCAACAACATAATCCTTGCAAGGATTTAAAAGCGCACGCACACAATTTCTCCCCACAGAAAAAGAACAATCACCGCCCATCGACTTCGACATGCAATTAAAACAATTGTCCTCACAGACAATTGACATCCTGCGTCATCGTATCGTAATAGTTGTTACAGTTCCTGGTGATTCGATTGGTTTAAACTTCTTCGAAACGGAGACAAAAAATACGTAATACACTTGATATATCTACGATTATCTACACCCATGCATAAACTAATCTCAGTCAAAAGATTGCACGACTTTGACTCTGTTGAGCACAAGGATTGGATTCAAATAAGAACATCTGGGTCAGTGTTTTGTTTGAATTATTAAGAGCTTCGACTACGAGTATCCATGTGCTTCAAGGAAAGAATTACATTTTTGAGAAAAGCGTATTGGGAGACGATACTTACTTTTCTCAGACACATTCTGGTTAATAATATATTTCGAAAGCATTATTTCAAATGAATACTGAGATTCCTGCTGCAAGGACTATCACGTACTTTAACGATGATGAGCTACAATCTGCCATGAATAAAAACAGAAGATGGATCAGATTATATGCCATATAGTCCTTGGCAAATGGAGAAACGAGTAGTTCACATTGCAGGTGTTGTCCGCTGAAAGTCTGATTTTTTCCCTGATCAGGAGGAGGAGATAATTTTCTTGCGAAATGTATGCCTTAAGAGGGTTCTTTTGCTGATGGCTTATATCATCATCTACGATATGCCTCAAGGGTTATTAGGCATTTGTTTTACTGCAAATGAAACAGATTACACTATTGCGGCGGGCTCTGCGTAGTTGGTGGGACTGTAGTCTAATGGCATTGGTCGCAAAATGTCTAATCGGCGGTATTTTTTGTGTCTACTATAATTGTTGCGAACTTTAACATATCCCGGGATTACTCAGAGATTTTTATTTCGGATTCTTTTATTCGTGTCTTTTTCCTTTGACAATACAAAATGGAGATAGCGAGTGACAGTTCCACTTCACCCTCCTACATTACTTTTTAGTGATACAATTTTGTTATTACAGAACATTCATTGCGCTATCGTAGCCCTTACAAAATTTGTTGAGAATATCACTTTTCAACTGAATTGATTTATAACATTTGTAAATTTTCTCTTAATTGACATAGTAATTGGTTTTGTCGTGAGACTTTCCGTTTACTCTGGTTGACAGGAACTCAAAAGTTCGTAATACCTATAAAAAAAAACTGGTGTCATTTGAATTTCAGTGAATTTATGCTTGTTATATGAAGAAGTGGTCCATCAATCTTGCGGTGTATTGGTAATGCATATGACAAGTGTAACTACTTTCCAAAAATTCAAATTATTTTCTTTGCGATTCCCACACGTCCCTCAAAAAATCCGTCAAAAACGGCATCCAGAAATGTGTCTAAAACGAGTCCAGAAAAGAGTTCGAAATTATGACAAAAAAAATGTTCCCAAAAACGGGACGGAGAACACGTCAAAACCAAAGGTGGTTAAAAACGAGTCTATATCGAGAAAGTGATTAGAACGCACCGAAAATTGGGGCAAAAATTGATTTCCCTTCCTGCCGAAAATTTCGTCAAAATGGGTCGAACGTGTCAAAAATTCGCTGTAATGGGACTAACAAAACGCGTTTAGAAAGCCATCAAAAATGCGTCGGAACACGACTAAAAAACGCGTTTAAAAAGGCATAAAAAAAGCGGTTAGGAAACGGGTCGAAATTGCTTTAAGGAATGTGTAAAACTCTATCAAAATATATATGTTCGAAATATGCCTAAAAAAAATGTGAGAAAAGCGAGTCACGATACGTCAAAAGGAGATAGAATATCCGTAAAAAACAGGTCCCAAAGTTCGCCGCAAATCAAAAATGTGCCGAAAAATGGAATACACAACTGAGGCACAAAAATGAGAAAAACACTTTAATAACAAGCCCGAAAATGAGTCCAAAATCTGATCGGAAATCAGGTCAAAAAAGAAATCAAAGAACGCGTCCAAAAAGGAGTCTAAATAAACATAAGAGATCACCACATAACTCGTAGAAGAAATCGTACAAAGGCGAATAAAGAACGCACCTACAACTGCCTTAAATAGTTAACTTTAAATAAAAGCGTCAAAAAATGTGCCCAAAAATTAGCATAAAGTAAAAAAACGCGTATAAAAGTTCTTCGAAATTACTATCAAAAAACGCGCCAGGAAACCTTACTCCATACCCCAAAACAACGTGTCAAAAACTTGTAAAGAAATGCCTCGAAAATCATGCCCACAAATGCGTCGAAAAATGCGAAAAAGTGTCTGAAAATGCACCATGGAACTACGGCGAGGAGCGTCGATAAATCGTCGCATTTGTAATAAATGAAACAGATTCGGCAAATGTAGATCTTGGTGATGTTTATTATGACATGAAGCTGATATTTTCTTTAAATGTCAAAGACAACCCTCGAGACATTAGCAATAGGTATTTTGAGCAGGTTCTCACTGATCTTACACGGATTTATACGTCGAATCTCGGTCTTGCTGTTTACAACTGAGACTTTGAGATGTGATGATGTCTTCCCACTTAATTTGAGATCAGACATATTTCGAGACTACAAATGCCAAGTCATTCAAACAACAAAAGTACTAAAATCAATTGCCCTAAAATAACACATTCATTTTATTTTTATTCAGTTGTCATAAAAAAGTCAACAGATTGTTTATTTTTATTCACTTTTTGGACACTGATACATGGGAAAATGTTTTATTCCCATCGCCTATGGAACACGGCGGAAGCCTTTCTACAAACATACACAAAATTCCATCAAATTTGACATTCTATAAAATAGAACAGATGAATGCATGAGGTTTCCAGCAGACACTCCATAAAGTTTTTATTACACAAATTCCGTCGGATAGGTAGCAACAAAAAATATTGCTACTTTTATGTCCTTTTTGTGACAAAGCTTACATTTTGTACGCATATTGCTACCTATATGTCCTTTTTGTGAAAGCCTACGTTTCACACGGATTACGTGCCCGCAATATATTTGAAATTGTTTCAAGGACCAAGGAAATCTTTCCGGAACATGCAATAAGTATGTAAAAGGAATTTACTTAGGGGGTCAATATGTTGCCCGCACATTACTTGCAATTACTAGTTCACACTTAACATACCACTCAAGGTCATAGCTACTGGAATAATTTACCATAATCAGCATTATTGATGTCCTCAAATGGCTTACAGCATGACTTACTGTGTAAGAGATTTCGGAAACGGAACGTCGACAATGCTACTTGCGTAGGCTTAGTTAGTTGTTTCCCTGCGGGACTAAGTGGAATTCGGATGACTGTCATTTGGAGAACGAATGCGATTAAGACAGATTACATAAATAATGCTTAGGTCCGCTAACGTCAAAAAATAAATCACATACAAATGTGAGTAATAAAGTAGTCTGAAGAACTTATTTATTCAATCACAGTAATGGACTTGGCAATATCAGGTGAAATTATTCTCTGCACCTGGGCCTAATAAGAAAAGGAAGTCTTAAGCTTCAATTAAAATGTTCGTGATTTATTAGATTAGATAAGATTATTAGTAGCTAAAGGTTTGTGATTGAGTTTCTCAAAGATAAATCACGGGTAATCTCCTCACCGACGTCACTCAAAGAATTGAATGTTTTAATTAAAATTTGTTTAAAGCTTACTTGTACTGTACCCATTGGTTTGCTAGGTGATTAAGTTTTCCCCGAAGGAAATTAGCGTTTTCTTCTTCTGAGTTAACTGAAAGTCTCAATCGATTAAAATCATTGCGCCAAGTAAAGTTTACAAACAAATTAAAGGGGCGTCCTTAACTCACACGAAACCTATTATTATACAATGAAGATGCACGACGATGTTGATGACGGGGAAAACTTTGTGTCCTTTAGAGGCAAGCGCTTTTTGCCCTTTTTGCTCTTGCACATTTTGCCTACCGATTTGCATCTGCTTGCCAAGCTTAAACTTTATTTTGAGTAGATATACACTGAGAACAGAATAGAAAGGGACTGGGTAAAATTAGTAAGATTAGTATGATAAAGTGGCGCAGAAGTCACCATTCTACCGAAAGATGAATTTGTTTCTTCAAATGATGACTTATGGCGTTGGAACTTTGGGAAGCTAATTGGAAAGGGAATCCTTTTCAAGCTTCTGCAGACAGTTGTACTGTTTTAAGTCCTTAAATATTTCGCAGTTTAGACTCCTTTTGTAAGGTAATATTTTATTACCTATCCAAGGCCTATTCTATTAAATTACTACACATTTCTGCTAAATATATTCGCAATATAGAACCAATTTCCTTTTCGGACTAAGCATACTATACCAAAAGAGATCCTCTTCGAATTTTTGCAGTGGCTATATGAGAAATGAAAAATTTGTGCTGATTGGCATTTTCTAAAATTTGATTATTTCTGGTTCGCTTAATATGTGCTGATTTTTAAGTCCTCGAGCAGGCTTAATGCTAATAATAGGCGTCTTAAGGTCACTTAATGGCGAAGTCAATTAAGTGATTTAGGCGTTAGCCTCAACCCCAATACGGTCAAGTAGCACACCGTTTAACTATACCTACAAAATAAAGTGCATGAATACGGAAGGTATGTGAAAATTTTTGATTAATTTTTGAGGAATAATTAAAAGAACTGGGCACTCATTCCGTAACTCTAAGAACGATAATCGTTTGCGCGATAGTAGTCAACGATCTCGTCATCAATTTGCTTTCCGTAACTCTATCACTATCGTCTCGTCTATCATTTTTTTGTATACAACGAGAGAGAGCATTGAAAGCACTGAGTTTCCTTCAGAGACTTTCAAACTATAGTGAAAATTCCAATCAGATGTCGTTTAAAATGTCAGAAATGACTTTTTTTCAATCATTTTGTGTTTGATGCCGGAAAATTTGAAAACTGCAAAGTGTATTAAATTATACCTTAGTTTATTAAAATTAACAAATAATACCGAAGAAATATATTTCAGCAATGCATATGACAATTTTAATTGCTTTCATGAATGACCATCCGGTCTTGGCCAAGGGTAATAAGCCAAACAGCTACCAAGCAAAATATAACATCAATAAAATAATTGAAGTTGAAGCTAGTTTTTTATTTCATCCCTCATTTTTAAAGCCAACTGTCTCATCCGGTTATTCCCACTTAGGGCTTGCGAGTCGTTGTTCGTATTGTTCGATTCCTGTTATGGAGGGCAGAACAAACATTTGCAAAAATCGCAATTTTTCTGGGTTCGTAGCTATACTTTTTATTTTTTCAAGTACAACTCAACATCGACCTGAGGATTATGACAACAAGTAATTTTATACCATATGAAGTTAATGATTTACGTTTTGTACCTTTTGAAACAGTAAACACCAATACACCTTTCTACAATATTTCTTGCTTTTGCATGAGCTTCATACAAAATAAGTTTAAAATATAGGTATTTATATATTTGGTAGTATGTATTTGAAAAATATCTAAAGTCAATTATTCTTCTTGAAATTCGATAAAAAAATCTTAAGCTGATTGCAAAACACACAAATCAATGCAAAACGACACCTCATTAGGTATCGCTCAAATTGTATCGTCTGGGCGATAGCGTTTCGACGATTATTGACTTACGTGAAGCAAATGTTCAACCGTCAAAACGATATCGTCTGGACGATAAACGATTATTAAAGTTACGTGAAGCAAAGCTGTCGTCGAAACGCTATCGTCTGGCGATAATCGACATACGGAATGAGTGCCCTGATGTTTCGAATTTTTTGAGAAAAAGTAGGTAGGTATGTACGGGATCTCATTTAGAATACTTATGTTATCTTTAGTAAGCATTGTGATCAAAATCGTAGAAGTTCAAAATGTAGAAGTCGGAACAATCCATCAAAATGTCTTTTGCGGGAGTCCCGGCAAATCACATATAAAAATCGGGAAAATAAATAAAAACATTTTTTGAAAAGTTGATATATTTTTTTTTATGTTTTTAGTTGCAAAAATTAATAATAAAAAAAAATATTTATTATTTGCAATCTTTTGTGTTAATAAAATAATTTTTCGTTTTAAGTTCTTGCATATTTTCATCAATAGAAACGCGTTTTAGTGCATACACTTTTTTTTCATCAATTCGGAAATTTCGTTTATTCGGACTGACCTTCCCCCCAACCATTCCGAATTACGGAGCTTATACTGTAGTACCTATACTATTTAGCTGAAAACTGAGTTTTAAATTTTGTTCGCAATGTAAGTATTACTTGGTTTTAACGTTTTTGTCGACATCGAAAATGGGGTTTTCGAGATTGAGTTTTTTAAAATTATCGTTTTCGGTTATTCGAATTGAAAATTAAGGACGCAACCATTTTAAAAACATCAATTTTTCTCTAAGAATGCAATTTGGTTAAAATCGTTATCGCTGTTTTCCGGAAAACTAAAGAAAACCAAATTAAAAAAAAATGTTTTTTTTTTTTCAAACATCCATTTTACTTTAATCTAGGCAGAAACTGCGTTTGCTATTAAGTTAAAAATTACCATGTTACCTTAGAAGTTAATTTTTGTAACAATCGTATGGACCGTTTTCGATACAAGTCCGAATTTCAAAAGAAGGTATATATTCGATTTTTTAGCCTTAAACTGGGTAGGCAGCAGTGGCGTGGCATCCATATAACCCGATTCCTACCGACTTCCCTTTTTAAATTTCCACCAGTCAACACTACTTACCTTCTACCTAAAACCAAATATACAAATACACGAAACCCTACCAAATGAATTTAATATTCACAAATTAATGGTACACACACGTAAGTCATCAAATAAATATTGTGTGTGTATCCATTTTCATCGCTCATCGTCATCTTCTCGACATAGTGAAGAACCCGCGCTTTTCTTCGTATTTTTCTCAGTCTCACTAAGTTGATTTTGTTTGAGTGAACATTTTGTTTTTATATGAGTAGTGAGTACTGTGTATGGGGAATGGCGAATGGAGATGTGGTTATGAACAAATTAACACGCTTTTATTCGAGTTATTCGATTTCACTGTTCTGGCAGGTAGAGGAGGTATATTGACGAAGATAAAGGGAAGTGTTTTGGTTAACATTACAAATTCAGTTGACTGATTGCAGTAAGTGCACGACTTAAAGTGAATTTAGTATTGTGAACTAAATTTGCAAATGTTCAATGTATGATTTTGATTCAAGGTACATAGGTGTAAGGTTTGTTGCATTTGTATGGGATTAAGTTTGCTTCGACTTCCCATCTGAAAATGTTTACGCCACGCCACTGGCGAGGCAGTCAACCCCATCTATTTAAGCTCAAATATCAATTTTTTTTTAAATCATTTGAGCCGTTTTCGAACAAATTAAGATGTTAAAAAAATTTTATATGGGAAGTACCATTAATATTGAGGTTGACTTGCGAAAAAAAACCCGCCCGAACTGTAAGCCCCCCAAATCCCTAATACAAAGTTTGAACGAAATTCCGGCAGCCGTTTAAGCTGAGGGCCTCGGGACAGATTGACAGAAGGATGGAATTTTGCCACCGACTTTTTTGAGTTCGTCTATCATCGGAATGTCAGAATTGATTAACATCACGAGTTCGAAATTTTGTACGAATACAATATATTTCTCTTACTACCTAATCGAGAATGTTCAAAATGACCATCTGCTGAGTAGAGGCCTTTCCGAGTCAAATTGACAGTATCCTTTACAGCAATTTCTTCTTCATTCTAAGACCAGCCAAGAATCTTTTAAATCGTAAGTTTTGAAGCTGGTCTCTGTGATCAGAGACCCTGACCTACAAAATTCAAAGGCTTGTAGCGCTGATTTAAGTTTGTTATTGCACTCCCACAAATCTTTAATCATCAATGCATGCTCGGAATATGTCAAATGTTGTAGAATGCTCCCTTCTATCTCATTTTCTTAGTTATATCATCTAACCTTGGTTACTGGCAGCTACATAAGTTCCACAAAGTTCAGTTTTCAATCCCCGTCTAACTATTTAAACGGAACAAAGTAAAAAAATTTCATGCTCAGTGGACATGATTCAAAATGTATATTCCTTCCACTGGCACGAGTCCACCAAGCTGCAATTTCCAACTGCCCGTTAAAGAACTTGGGCTATGTGCATTCCTAAAGCAGTTGAAAATCTGAAAAATAAAGCGATTCAAACGCAATCCCTTGGTTGGCCTGCTAACTTAATTGCAATTTATTATGATCCTTGCTTGCTTGCTCGTACACCCACCACACATACAGACATGTTGTTGTACCCCTTGCGTGGACTAATGAAATAAATATTCCAGTCGCTCCAGCAAGGCCATGAACGTTTGCAACCGTAACCTAAGCGAATGAAGATACAAACTTGTTGAATCCACATTTGCAAGGAATACTCGTAACCCAGGTATCAGCATGACTTCACTTACTGGATTCAAATTCAATTTGTATTTGTTATGATATGCAACACTCAAGAGTCCTTGTAAAATCACTATAATGACGTGCACGATTGCTGAAAAAATGTTCCTCCTCCTCCAATTTCCTTTTTCATTTATAATCAGATTGTGGTTACCGGTGAAGACAATAATTCTTATTGTTCCCATCCTTGTTCGCATTCTTTTTGTTGTCGTTCTTCAATTATGAGAAAGCTCTCCATTCATCTGGCATATCCTTGGAATAAACATCTCTGAATGTAAGCAAACTTTGATACGAACGGAGGCCCCCCTCTTGATACATTAACGCTCAAGAAAACATCTAATTAGCTGTAGAAGAGTCATTATCCTTCCCAGTGAACACTCAACTTTTTCTTTTAGTAAGTACAAAGCCTTACTGTGATAACTAATTAACCCGTTTCCAGCGTTTTCTTTCGGGGGCATGTCATTGCCATGTCGATGTCATCACAGTCGGTGTCCTTGTCGTGTAGGCTATTTGGCATGCATAATTTAAAGGCTTCCTAAAATTTGCCATCGTTTTCAAGGTGAAAACTGTTGCTCTACCTGTTATAGCGGTTAAGTAGCTTTTCGTGTGAGAAAATTTCGGAGGACAAAAAATGAATTTTCAAGTGCAATTTGTTACATCGTTTTGAATTTTTGATGCGATAAGTTATTAGTTTGAAAAGTTTTACTTTTTGTTACTCGTAAAATTTTGTGTTTCTGTTTTTCTGAGGCGAATCTTAAAGGTCACTTTAGTTTTGAGAGAGAAAGGTGGTTACAACTTTCTGTTGGACCTTGTGCTCATATTTTATTCATAAAATTTTAAAGAATTTTTTTGAAGTAAAGTTCTCCTAAAAGTGCAAAGAGTGGAAAATGTTGTATGGACCAAATATTGTTAGGGCTATTTTTATTGAGTTTTTCGTTTTCTAGTTTAGCTTTTCATCGTTTTTCATGTTGCCAAATTTCTTTTTAAGCTTTTAATGGTGAAAATAAATCACTATATAAAGGGTGTTCGCGAAACAATTTTCGAATTTAAAATTAAATAATAAAAGATTCACAGGTTTTTATATAATCGTTTTTATTTTAAAATAAAACATACAAATGCGGATTTATGTTTTGAAAATAATTGAAGTTAAATGTTTACCACGGAGACGAACACACTCATTTAAACGAAACACCATATTTTTTGTGAAAACTTTTTTGCAAGTTTCTTGCGAAATTCCTCTGATTTCGTTGCGAATATCTTTTCAGTTGCAATAAATTTCGCGGTTTGTTAACGTAGACTTTAGATTTAAGAAATCCCCATAAAAAAAAAGTCCGCAGGTGTTAAGTCTGGCGATCTGGGGGGCCATGGGATATCACCATAACGACTTATGACTTTTTCGGGAAAAATGCGCCTTACAATGTTCATTGATGCCTCCATCCTGTTGAAACCATGTCGATCCGTTTACCCACTCATTGTTCTCCAACTCAGGTTCCAAAAAGTTT